>CM069908.1:104633518-104991055 GCA_036172215.1 Camellia granthamiana | reverse complement strand
GCAAACACGGTGTCCTAGGCGCACCAATGCAAATGCAATGCAAAGAAACACACAGGTGTAGTCAAAAACAGATATCACGAGTTCGAGTCGAGTTCTCTAAATCCCCAGCAGAGTCGCCAGAAACTGTAACAAGCCCGCGAGGGACCTCGCTACAGTTCGGACTCGATTTGTGCCACGGTTCTAAATCTTGAACCAAAGAGTCCAAATCCGGCAAATCGTTTTGAAAACAGATTTTTTTTTTGAAAGAAGTGCTAAACATGGACTGCTTTGCCAGATACAGAGTCACCACCTAAATATTTTTTTATGGGAAATTTAGGAAACCCTAACTCGGTGCCAAAGGCCACGTGTCCGTCATCACCAAAGTTGGCTCGGGAACTTGGGTACGATTGGGGAAGGTCACATCGTGAGCACCCCCGCTCGCCCGGTCAAAGACCGGCCTCTACTAACCATGATATCTGCTTTTGAAAACATTGTATACTCTTATTCCAGTTATTAGCCTAGGTTACTATGTGATGCTCGCAGCAAACAAGTATAGACCGAGTCGCCTGAATTGGAACAAAACATTTCATGTTTGTTTGAAAGACGGTTTGCTACCCGCAGGTAGGCTTAAAATGCAGATTTTGCCACCCTTGGGTGGGCTTAGAAAACATGGTGTTGCCACTATCTAGTGGGCTTAAAACAAACAATCGATGAATTATTCCAATTCAGATAACTCAACCTTCACCCACAGGCATTCAAGGCAGTTATATCACATAAGCACATAGCCTCATGGCAAGCATGCTATTTATGGCAATCACTCACACGCATGCAAGGATGCTAAAGCATAAAACTTACCGAGTACTCCAAGCCAAAACAGAAACCGGTTAGAAATCATGCATGAATCCTAAATATGCTAAAATGCCTAATGCATCACATGCAAAATGCAACTATAGCAGGCTCGGCTATTCTAAACATGGTATGTGAAATGTTACAGCTAACATGTATTCAATTTGGAATTGAAGTACAAATGCAGTTTGTATGATGCGCCGAGCCCGGTGCATGCAAGACAGATGAATGATGCAAACATGCTGTCATACTGTGTGCTAATTGAAATATGCCCTATATCTAACCATCATAAGCAGGTAAATAAAAGGGAGAAAGACGTGGGGTTGGAAGACATACATCACACTCACACACCCTTACCACAGCATTGCCCTCGCGCAGAGGGTCCAAATAAATAGTACAGTCCAAATAATACAGTCCAAATATGTACAAATCCCTAATTAATTTACAAATTAACTAAGAAAAATAATAAACTGGCATGCAAGCCAGGGACTGTCTTGACTCTTCTCCAGATGATGAATGATGCATGTCCGGGTTGCCTTGTGCAGAAATCCACTGCGATGCCCCAATTAGCCTCTGTTTGCAATTGTTTCGAAATGCGTGCCAGATTCCGAAAAGTTGCTGATTCTTCATTTTGCTGCAACAGAGAGCAGGAAAGGGGCATAGCAATGTATTTCACAAATATATGCATGCCTCGATCCTCGTGCCACCAATCACGCATCTCGATGCATGATGGCCGAGGAGCTGAATTGCACAACTCAATATAGGATGAATGCACATGAATGCTACGACAAAACCTAACTCCATCATGGGTAATCCGGAGTGTCGGTGACTTGGGAATTGAGACCCGTTCCGTCACTCGGAGTACGAAACGTGCCTCGTTTCCCGTGCCCGGGCTAACTCCTATCCCGAACACGATGCAATATGCATGATATGCATGAATGCAACCTAAGATACAACCTAGTATGCACAATGCAGATGAAAATGAGATGCCTCAAAACGCGTGCACACGGGCACGCGAACCGAGGTAATGCATGAATGCAATCTAAGATACAACCTAGTATGCACTATGCTGGTGAAAACGAGATGCCTCGAAATGCGTGCACACAGGCACGCAAACCAAGGTAATGACACACGCGATATAATGAGACTAAAAATGGCATGATAATGTAATATGGGCTCATACCAACATGAGTGAGCCTCAGCCACACTCACAAAGGAGGCCAATAGATGAAAAGTGAAGTGCCTCGAAATGCGTGCACACGGGCACGCAAACCGAGGCAATGATATAAAGGCATGAAAATGCAAAATCGGGCTTACACTAACATGAGAGGACCTCAGCCGCACTCACATAAGATGCCGTCGGATTAGAATGAGCTGCCTCGAAATGCGTGCACACGGGCACGCAAACCAAGGCAGTGGCATACGCAATGCAAATGACATGGAAAATGCAAATTGGGCTTACACTAACATGAGAGAGCCTCAGCCATACTCACATAAGCTGCCGTCGGATAAAAAAGAAGTGCCTCGAAATGCGTGCACACGGGCACGCAAACCGAGGCGGTGGCATACGCGATGCAAATGACATGCAAATGAAACGTGGCATATGGCATATGAAAAATGCAAATTTCAGTAGTTAAAATGATGCACAAATAGCCCCCGAATTATGACAAAATTACACCCGATGCCCGAAATGCAATGTTATGCACCCAAAACGGCCTACAGCCCTACTAAACATGCACAATATGGACATAACATGTAAAACAGTAGCAAGGCAGCCCCTAAACTAGCATTTTTTCAGTACAAAGTATGGCCAAACAATGATCACAAGTATGGCAAAAATAGCTTGCAAAAATGGGGGAAAAGAGGAGAATTACAAAGCAAGTGGTATATACAATGCTCAAATTGAAAAACACAGTTCTACAAAATTAAAGAGGGGCCAAAAATATGCACATTTACAAGAGATGACATCCCCAAATTCAGAATGTAGATATGCTCAATATAGCATGCAAGATGAAGCCAACAAAGGCTATAACATGAGGTATCAAAAGGATGCATCAAACAGCCTTGGACCCTTAACAAAAAATGAAGAATGGGTCATTTTAAGACACTTTCTAAGCCTGATGAAGGCTGAAAACAGAATCCAAGAAAGCCTAACAAAGCATGCAATTTTACGGAATCAAAGATGGTATTACATGAAGTACCAAAAGCATGCATCAAATGGCCTAAGACCCTTAACAAAACATGAAGAATGGGTTATTTTAAGACACTTTCTAAGCCTGATGAAGACTGAAAACAGAGGCCAAATAAGCTCAAAGGGGCATGCCAAATAGGAGTAGAATATGAATTCAAAGCAAGTGGCAGGTAGAGCATGAAAACCAGGTTGAGCCCTTCTTCAATATTGAAGAGAGGCTCAAAATAAGTACAATATTAGTTCATGAGATGCTCCAAATCAGATCACAAATAGGCCAAATAAATCATGCAATTTTACGGGAAATATGGAGGATTACAAAGAAAGTGCATGATAGAGAGGCCAAACATGGTTGAGCCCTTCTTCAATGTTGAAGAGGGGCTCAAAATAGGCCCACTCACAGTTTATATCAAGCTCGAAAATGGATCACTCATAATCCAAACAAAGCATGCAAAATATTGGCATAAAGAGTGATATTGAAAAAGGTGCATCATAGAGGTGCCAAATGGGGTTGAGCCCTTCTACAATGTTGTAGAGGGGCTCAAAATAAGCCTAATCTCAGTAGGGGTCGGAGCCCAAAACAGAGAGCAAATAGGGTAAAGAATTGATGCAAAAAAGTGCTAGAAAAAGGGAATTAGTGACTTACCCTTGAAGATCAAACTTTTGTGGCTTCTTGGCTTGATGAAAGTTTCTTCTAAGCCTCTCAAGAATCCTTCCTTGCTGCTGGAAATGGATTGGTGATGGTGATGCTTGATGATGCTTAAGAAATGGCACTAGACTTGAAAGTTTTTGGAGCTTTTGGAGAGGGAAATGGAGGCAATGGGAGATGAAGCCTTGAGAAGAAATTTGCTAACCCTAGCAAAGAGGGGGATCAGCCCCTTAAATGGGCAAGAAAAGGATGTAAAAGGGGAGGGAAATGCATCCAAGCTTTCCCTCCCAAAATATCCCCCGGAGGACAGGGATATTTTGAAAAGCAGCTGGACAGCTGTAAAGAGCTCAAAAGCAGAAAGCAGGCCGGCCAGGTATATTTCTTGAAGGTGGCCGGCCAGCCACCCCAATGGTCGGCCAGCCACTCCCCCTGGCCGGCCGGCCATGGCCAAAAAATGAACTGAACAATTGCTGGCCGACCACCATGTTTTGGTGTCCTCCCAGGTGTGTAGAACAAGGTTCCAAGGTTGGAATTTGGCAACTCTGAAACAGGAGTCACAACATTGAACTTGAAGGAGAGGCTCAAAAATGAAAGTAACAATTACTGGCCGACCAGTACTTTTTAGGGTCCTCCCATGTCCCCCTCATCACAAATATGTAGTCTCGGCTCAAAGAAAATACCCCTAGGGTGTTCAACATTGGCCCGGAAGTGAGCAAAACGGGCGCCGGAGGAGCGAAACTAGTTTTCTGGAACAATTGCTGGCCTTCCACCCTCCAGTGATCTTCCTGGTGCTAAAACAGAGGTACCTGCCAAAATTGAACAAAAACCGATGCAAAATGAATGCTCGGGGCCCAAATCACGCAGTTTGGGGTCCCGAAAATAGGCCGCAGGCACCGAAAGTGGTGTTCGGCCACGAAGTGGGTATCAGAGGCCCCAGTGTTCCTCAATATGATAAAATAGAGGTCCCCGCCAAAAATGAACAAAAACCGATGCGAAATGAATGCTCGGGGCCCAAATCACGCAGTTCGGGGTCCCGAAAATAGGCCGCAGGCACCGAAAGTGGTGTTCGGCCACGAAGTGGGTATCAGAGGCCCCAGTGTTCCTCAATATGATAAAACAGAGGTCCCCGCCGAAAATGAACAAAAACCGATGCGAAATGAATGCTCGGGGCCCAAATCACGCAGTTCGGGGTCCCGAAAATAGGCTGCAGGCACCGAAAGTGGCATTCGGCCACGAAGTGGGTATCTGAGACCCCAGTGTTCCTCAGTATGATAAAACAGAGGCACTTGCCAAAAACCGGAGAAATCGGAGATGGTTGGGCGGTCCCGAATCGAGGCACACGGCCTGATGGCTCCGAAAACCGGGAACCGGGCTCCGAAATGGGCAAAATGGCCTACGGCCACGAAAAGTAGCTCACGGCCACTGAGAGATAGCCTACAGGGCCACTCCCTCCCCTCAGGAAAGAAAACAGAGAAAACCGAGTCTGGTTCGCAAACCGAGGCAAGGCACAGGAGAAAGTTCGGAAGTCCGGAGGCAGGGCGCTCGGCCGCAACTCTGAGACTTCTGAACGAGCACAATATGCAACATCACCGAGTGCTCAATCGGTGACGTCTGAGTCTTAAGGTCGGTCAAAAATGGGGTGTCTACAACATCACTATGCACAAGTTCAAGCAGAGATGTGATTTTATCTACTTTAAGAAATGGAATGCGAGTAATTTTAGATTGCACACAAAATTTACATTTTTCAAACATATCAATATTAAACTTAAGAATTAGATCTAAATTAACCATATCATGCATTTTTCTAATATTAACATGACCTAAACAAGCATGCCATAAAGAAAGAGAATCAACAATATAAGCAGAAATAGATGTATTATTGATAATGTTAAGTTTGAACATTCCTTGATACATGTAGCCCTTCCCAACAAAATCCCACCCTTAGACAGGACAAATTTATCCGCCTCAAATACTAACTTGAAACCATGCTTATTAAGCAGGCTTCCAGATACAAGGTTTTTCATGACTTCAGGTACATAATAAACATCATTAAGACTTAAGACTTTTCCAGATGTGAACTCTAGATCCACCGTCCCTTTGCCTTTGATAGCAACAGTTGAAGAGTTGCTTATGTAGAGAACTGTTCCATCACTCACTTGTTCATAAGTAGTGAATTGGCTCTTGTTGTTGCAGACGTGCCTTGTTGTTCCTGAGTCAATCCACCAGTCAGCAGCATCTTCGAGCAAGTTCACCTCGGATACAACAACCACGAACTTGTTCTTAGCATTTGATACTTCTGGTTTCTTCTTGTATAACCGGCGTTTATTTTTGAAGTGCCCTGGCTTGCCACAACGCCAGCAAATGCCTTTCAGCTTCTTAGCATCTTTCTCAGGTTGGGGGTCACGCTTACGCTTCTTTTTGTTGAACCTCTTGCCATCATCCACCATGTGAATCTTAGAAGTCTGAGCCAATTAGTTATCTTTACTTTCAAGAAATCTTGAATCTTCCTCAACTTGGAGGTGTTGAGCCAATTCCTCTAAAATTAGATCTTTCTTTTTGTGTTTCAGAATTTTCTTAAAATCCTTCCAAGAAGATAGTAGTTTCTTTATTATAGATGAAACTACAATAGATTCATCCATATTCATATTCTTTTGTCGAAATTGACTCAGAATATGTTGGATCTCATGGAATTGTTTCATAATGGACTTTGTATCAATCATAGTAAAATGCATAAAATTACTAACAAGAAATTTGTTACTGGTGGCATCCTCGGTGAGGTACTTTGACTGCAATATGTCCCAAAGTTGCTTTGCTATTTCCAGATGTTAATACACATCAAATAGAGGGTCTGACAGTGTATTCAGAATGTGTCCTTGGCAAATGTAACAACCCTCGTACTGATTATCGATAACCCACTGAATTACGTACTGATTACTGCTAAACTGAAATGATAATGACTGATAATTGGATTAACTGAAGTACTGAATGAACTGATTGAAATCGAAACTGAAATTGAATAAGTTATCTATTGAATTGCATATTGCATCTGTTTGATTGATTGATTATCTGTTAGAATTTATATGTTTAAACTGCTAATTGAAGGCCTTATCGGCGGCCGAGTTAGGAACCGTTTAGAGTTTTGGAATCAGTAGAATATTTGTGATTTAATGGTATATTTATCTGGAAATTGATTAGGAATGATTAAACTAGATTAAATATTGTCATATTGCAAACTTTGACTTAATTACCATGTTGCCACCTAGTGGGCCACTACACCACACCTTGCACAAGACTTGGTCTTGCATTATACAACACTTCTTTGGCACATTGAGTCCACCACCGAATTGAGAGAGAGAGAGAGAGATTAGGGAGTGAGTGTTTTCATCTTGTGTTCATAAGACTTGCTAGAAGAACTTGAAGAAATTGGTAGAGGATTGGCTAATTGGACTCTTGAATCTTGAATACAAGACTAAGGTAGGACATTCATCTTCTTCTTGTTGTCTTGAAATTCATCTTGCATGTTCTAGGCTCCATTGTAGAATCAAGCCATGTTTTAGTGCATAGAGGTTGAATTATGTTTGAATTCATGCATGCATGGCCATTTTAGTGTAATTTGAAGTTGAATTCATGGTGGATTGTACATGCATGTCCATGTTTATATTATAGTCCATGTTTTCAAAGTGTTTTCCAACTATTGAGCTCTTTAGAGCAAGAATTGAAGCTTGAATTTGGTTTAAAACTCATGCATTGCATGTTTACATATTGTTCTTGAAAAATGGTTTGATATGAGTTTGATTAAACACCCTTGGGCTTTGATTTCTTAAATTGAGTTTTGAAACATATTATTCTATGTGTTTAAAAGAGTTCTTCCAGAAAATAGCCCAAGAGGATCGAAAACATTGCTTTTGAACTTGGTTTTGAGCTTGGGACTCAAATCTGGGATTTCCAGATTTCTGTTGTCCGCTCGAGCGGAGGAAGTAGCGCTCGAGCGGAGAAGTCGAGCTCCCAGCATCTTGCATTGTGCATCAGTCCGCTCGAGCAGAGAATTGGGCGCTCGAGCGGAGGACTGGGTGACACGCTCGAGCGGGCGTCGAGCGGAGATTTCACCTATCCAGTACTTTTTGGTCCGCTCGAGCGGGGGATGTTGCGCTCGAGCGGGGACCTTTGTTTGCCTGTACGCTCGAGCGGGGAAACCTGCGCTCGAGCGGGGCTCTGTTTGACTGAAAATTCTGCAAATGTTTTCTAAGTGTATTTTCACATCCTCATTCCATCCTAGGCATTCTTAGGCCTAGTTTAAGACATCTTAATGAGGATTTAGATGTAGAACACACCGAGGCATAATAGGAAGTTAATTATTATACTTCCCCAACTGTTAAACTTAGAGTGTGTTCATCTTGTTTACTGTTTAGGGTTGGCTTTCGGGGACGCGCTCTAGCTGCTATTAGCCCAATCTCTGTGAGTAACAGATTGTGTAAAGATATGTTCAAAATGGCTATCTTTTGAATACTGAACAGAACTGTTTACTGAACTGATATTGTTTATTGAATGAATGTATGTCCTGTATTGTGAACTGTACTGTGGCATCCTTAGCACTTATTGATTACTGTTATTGTTACAGAGCTCTGTCGGTTTCCTTGTGGAACCATACTGTTTATTGATTGATGGCCATCACTACTGTTGGGTCTGTTAAGACCCGGTCCTTCTGGACCTACTGTTTATAGGCTATTGGATGTACCACATATGACTGATTGACTGAAATACTGAAAGACTGAAATACTATTTAATGAATTGTTTTCATTACTGTAAGGACATTCATTCATAACCTCTTTACACTTATTGTTATTCACTGGGCTTTAGCTTACTGTTTATATATATATGTAGGTTCTCAGCAACCAGACCGGAGCTAGGAGCGTGGGTTAGTCCCCAGTTTTGTCAAGCCAGCCTATGTGCCTCACTGCGAGGTTCCGAGACGCCATGCTGTGGCTTGGGGTGTTTTTGTGTCCCCTATCGGTCTCCCTACTGTTTTGTACTGTTGTCTAAACTGTTTACTGTTTGACCGTACTGTTATCGAGGGATTAAGTCCCCGTACTGAATGGTTGTATATGATTGTATAGACTGTACTGTTTTGACTGTATGAATGCATGAGAAATGTTTTTGGCATACAGATTGTCACAGCTCAATGGACACTATTTATTTACTGTATTGGCTTCCGCCAGGCCCTGTACTCTGTTTTACTGTATGACTGTTCAGCAGGCCTTCGGTAATCTCGGATTACTGGCCAGTTACGGTGCTAAACCCATAGGGCCGGGTTTGGGTCGTGATAGCAAATGTAGTCGTCATTCTCCTATTGGGTTCTGGTACGGGTTTGCTCCATAGTTTCGTCTTCTTGTTTTGCTGGATAAGGGGTAGTCAGCACATAGACCACTTTGAGAGTGGTGAGCAAAAAGTACATCTTCTTTTTCCAGCGTCGGGAATTTCCTCCATCAAATTGGTCAAGCGAAATCTTGAGTCATTTTCTGAATAGACATCGCCATATCTAAAAATTGTCTTTAGATTGTTGGAACAATTCGTCTTGAATTCTTCAGTTGGTGGTCTTTGGGTTTTCAAAACTTGGCGATGATCTTGTCTATGTAAGATAGAAATTTGGTGCTTCAAGTCGCATTATTTAGTTGCTTTCCTAAAGACAATATATTCGCACCCACCAAAAGGTGTGCAGGGGGTTATAACAAATTCGCTTCCAGGATACAATCAAACCTAATCTAAAGATCAAGTCTACCGACGTCTGCACTGACGATAGTAGATCAGAATACTCTTGATATAATCAAAAAAACCAAGACACTGATAATCAAGTTTGCAGAATTTGATTATCAGTAAGAAAAGCAAAAACTTGCTTAAGAAACTCCTGATAGAAAACTCTAAATCAAGAGGGAGAGAGAAAGAGAGTTGCATGAATGCTTTCTGAATTTTTTAATGGATTGACATGGCTGATTTTGCAGCCTATTTATAGGCCTTGATGCATTGGATCGAATGGTCATGTCTCTTAATTGCATCCAATCAGATCTGACCATTGGATCGATGATCTATGGTGCAGATCATTCTCACATAGAATAGATGCATTGACTGATCATACCTGATTACGATCGGGTGCAATCTCATCCGTACAATTGCGTGCATCTCCAATCAATGGCTATGATCAAACCACTCCAGATTGGATACGCAACCGTTCGATTGATTGGTTGACTCATCACCAACGGACGCCACATCACTGCCACGCGGAGTTGACTGTATTCCACGTCACCCATGCCACGTTGGATCCACGTCATCGCTCCAACCTGTTCGATGCAAATAGAAAAGCGCCCTCATGATGCCTTGCTAAGTGCAAAGTGCGCCATCAAACACCACACAGCCTACTGCCCACTCCATGCGCGCATACGCGCGCGTGTGTGGATAGTGTAAAACACCATCATTGCGATAGTGCATGCACATTAGCTTTTTATAACAATCTCGACCTGTGATTAACTGATTAACCATGATTAATTATGCCTAATAAGTAATCAAGAAGAAATCCTGAGTTAATTGCATGTGTTATGTGCTATATGAGTTTCTATTTGTCTATCGTAGGAATATCTATTTCTGTTTCTGTTTTGTACTGTGAATGGAAGGCCTTATCGGTACCCGATCGTGAAATTGACTTGATTTACGTGTTAGTTGGAATTTTTGGAACTTTATGGTAGGTTTAATTAAAATTCAGTTCAGAACAATTAAATTAGAATAAATTAATACTCATTAGATTAGTGATAAGCTAATTAATTAATTTCTTTAATCAAGCCTATTTAAGGCCACCTCAATATCTCTTATAGACTTTTGCACTCTCATTTCCTCTTGCTTGAGCCCAAAAACGTGTATAGAGAGAGAGAGAGAGAGAGAGAGAGAGAGAGAGAGACTAGAGAGAAGTGACTTCAAACAAAGTAATTGCTTGAGAATTTGGAGATTTGGCTAGGAACTTCAATCAATTAACTCTAGAGAGAGCATAGTTGAGCATCTAAGGTAAGAAATCCAATCCTTAGTTGTGTAATTGAATTAGTTTTGTAAGAATTATAGTGAAAGAGATGGAATGACATGAGAATGAAACTAGGATTATAGAATTGTCACCAAAATCATACATGCATACACATATCATGGTATTTTGAGTAGATTTCTAAAGAATTGTCACATGCATATGTCTATCTTGACTCGGTTTTGAGAATTCATCACATTTCTTACCATTTGACCTTTAATTAATCATGTTTTGGAATGCCTTAGTTCAAAGTAATTCATGCATGTCATGTTCATGGCATATTCATAAATTACAAGTTGGAGTTTTGATCAATTAGCATGCTTTTAGATCTTGATTTAGTGAAATGATCTTCAAACCATGGTATTTTACAAGTTTCTAAATGTTTTCTGAAGTTTTGGCCCAGAAAGATGAGTTTTAAGGTGTATAATTCGAGTTTGGAGCTTGGGAGTGCAATGTGAAAATTCTAGATTCTGCACTTCCGCTCGAGCGGCAGAATCTGCAATCAAGCGATCACTCTGTGATCTTACACTTCTACTCGAGTGACCAGAAGTCTGCTCGAGTGTGAAATGCGAGCTCCCAGAAGTTTTATGTTTTTGCAGACCGCTCGAATGACAAAAGTTATGCTTGAGCGAGGACCTGAGTCTCACGCTTGAGCGTCCGTCGAGCTTGAAAATCACACAACCAATACTTTTTTTCAAGTTTGTAGACCGCTTGAGCGAAGGAAGTTGCGCTCGAGCAGCCCCTCACATGTTTGCATGTCCGCTTGAGCGAAGGAAGTTGCTCTCAAGCGGGACCCCTGTTTTCAGCAAATTTTGTTAAGGGTTCCTAAGCGTATTTTGACATCCACATTGCATCTTAAACATTCATAGGCCATGATTAAGGCTCAATAAGAGGTTAAGACTTAGAAACACACTAAGAATGAAACGAAAGAAATTAAGTACCAACCGAGTGTGTGTTTCATTTTGTGTTTCTGTTATGTATGTGTAGGTCACGCGCCACAAGTTATCTGATTTGTCTATTCTGCAAGTGGAGCCATCTGTGAGTAATAACTTTGTAAAGCTATGTTTACGTCTAAGCAATTTCTTAAATGATATGATATGACAGGAAATGCTCTATTTTATGAAATGTTAACAATACCGTAGTTTATAAGCAAGGCCCTTGCCCGAAGGTAATAATACCATGGTCTCATGGCCCTTGCCTGGGGGTAACAATACCGTGGCTCAAGTATATTACAAGTTCCCGGTACTAGAGGTTCCTTATAGAACTGACAAGCATGATAACGCTACTGGATGTACCATGTATAATGAAGCATGAACTTTAATTTTTGTATGAAGTTGAACAAGAAAATGAATATGAATCTGTTTCTGTTATGAACTCTGGTTTCCGATTCTGTTATGGACATCATTCATTTAAACCTTTTACTCTGTTATTATTCACTGGGCTTCCGCTCATTATTTATATTATGTATGTAAGTGAGCAGGCGTGTGACCAGGCCTAAGCTGCTGCTTGGAGTTTTGGGTCAGCCAGCCACTGTGCCTCCCGGGGAGGTTCCCTTTTGAAATGTTTAGTTTTGTAACCTTGCTACAGATGTTTTGCTTATCTGTACATTGGGCTAAGTTCCCTTTTGGCATTATCTGTGTATTTGGGTGACGTAAGACTAGTATATTTATGACGTCACACACACATATATATATATATAAGTTGTTTTGAAGTTTTCTGTCTCATATACGTTAACACAGCTCTATAGACATTGTATATTTTCTATATTTGTTTCCGCAGCCTCTTATTAGATATCATTCTGTTAAGAGGCCTTTGGTAAACTAAGGATTACTGGCCGGTTACGACGCTAAACCTATAGAGGCGGGTTTGGGTTGTGACACTTTCACCTCACAATTCCATATTCAAAGGAATATTCCATGTAGCACTTTATTAAGTGCTCCATGTTTTCCTCTCTTTCTGATGTGGGACAAAGTCCCTAAGTTTATTTCAAGCTTTTCAAAGAAAAATAAGGTTTTGAAAACACCCAAAAACTAAACAATAAATTTTGAAAATTCCCCAACAGAAATTTGAACTTTAATTAATCACATTTCCAATATTTATGTTAACAAAATTTTTCCAAACTAATTATATTTGGAGAGACTTGAGAGCAGCTTCAATCATGCTAGTCATTTTTTGCTAGCTAAAGGAGATAAAGAGTATAATTTTATTTTAGCTAGTCACTTTATCTTATAATTACTCTAACGCTACTCTTTATCTACCTCTTTGCCCAAACTAATTTCTAATTGATAGTGTTTTATATTGGGCCAGACTTCTCTCCAGTCTGAGATTGGACTGAAGCATGCTATTGGGCCCATGGAGGCCTACCACATATCCTGTTTCGATGATCTGAACCGTTTAATGTGTAGAACTCGTCGAGTACTTTGTCTTTGTACAAAATCATGTTGATCGAATATCGATAACTACTTGATCGGATCAGATTTCTGTCAATGGTAAATATAATTTTCAAAATAATTTGTTCACAAAAGTTTGATCTGATGAAGTAGCTATCGATATCCAATCCACATGAATATTTATAGGGATAAAGTATTTGATGAGCACTACACATTAAATGGTTCAGATTATCGGAACAAGATCCTGCTGGACCCCACAGGCCCAACAACACCGTCCAGTGTGGATTGGAGACAAGCCTGGCCTTTTATATTATACTACATCAGTATTGCAGATGAAGGGAAAGAAGATAGAGTATTCCTTGAAATTTGAAGAGTTTTTAATGGCTCTCTACAAGTACAGAGCCAAAAAAGATAGTTAAAGTAACTTAACATTTAAAGAGCTTATTGGAGCAGTAAAAAATAAAAATAGTTAGTTATTTTACTTAATAAATTTTAGAATAATGCTTGGGACCCCCTTGTGGGGGTCACCCCCTCACCCCCCTTTGCCACGTGGCGGGTGGTGATTGGAGGAGCAGGAAAAAAAAGAAAAAGAAAAAGAAAATGTGACCAATGAGAGAGAGAGGGGGTCAAAGGGGGTGGGGGGAAAAGGGGGGATGAATCATTACTCTAAATTTTATTTGAATACCCATTGGAGTAGCTTTAAGAGTATCTTTAAACAATTTGTATTTATAGATAGATAAAATAATAAATAATTAAGCAAAATAAAAAAAATACACCTTATTTATATTTTATTTTAGATAAAATAATAAATAATTAAGAAAAATAAAAAAAATACACCTTATTTATATTTTATTTTAACTAGTAAAAAATAAATTCTGTGGTGTGGACCCAACAGGTAGCCAATTTTCTGAAGTTAAGATCAGAGTCTTCATTGACTATCGGAATAAAATAAACAGACTGTAATTAGCTCAGTGCGTGTCCTTTGTGTAATATTCTGTAAGTTGTATTAAAAATTAAACTAATCAAAGCAAAAGCATTCAAATTCAATGCTCTTGATTAGTTTAATCACACTAGATAATTATATGTTCACTGTTAGTGGGTTCCATGATTCATATCCGAGGCAAAGTCCCTCCAATAGTAAATATCATTTTACGTTCCTCATTTATGAACTCATATGTTTTGATCTTTTTCTACTATAAAAATATATTACATTCACTTCCTATAGACCTCCTCTAAACTATCTCTAAAATAAGTGTATTTGTATGATTTTCATAGTTGAGAGAGTCAATATGTATGAATTCATAAATGAGGGGTGATCATAGTGTAATTAATTATTTTTCTTTTTTTCTTTTTCTGATCTCACTTTTTTTCACCGTCATTATTGTCTATAAATATTTAATGTGTCGCCAAAAAGAGTTGAAGAATATTGTGACGATGTAGAGAGATGGATTTGGATTTGTAAGAAATTGACCAAGACGATATCCAGGGCCGGTCCTGAGAACAGGCAACATAGGCCTGCGCCTTGGGCCTCCAAATTTGGCCTAAAAATGGGGGCCTTCAAATATAATTTTGTGTTTTAGATATAAAAAAAAAAGGCCCAAATACTACAGGCTTAATTGAACATGGGGCTCAAAAAAAAGCAACAAGACTAGATTTTTATTTTTTTAAAGTATTTGTAATGATTGTTTCCTATCTTAATATATGAAAGTAAATTTTTATTTATAATTTTAATGATTATATGTGTAAGTAAATATTTTTTGTGGCTATAAACAAATAAAAAAGTTGCAACTTATTATTTAATCTATGAATTTTTATTTTTTTTTCAATGTAAGAGGGCCCTATTTTCAAAATTCGTCTTGCGCCCCCTAAATCTCAGGATCGGCCCTGACGATATCGTTCTACTAGCCTTATCTTTCTTTCACTTATGAGGTAGCACTTCACAGTACAAAGTTCCACATGATCTGGAAGTACAAAATCTCCAAAGATGATCCAAATATGTCAGTTTTGTATTGAGATTGAGATTTTTCTTTTTTAATTGTTGAAAAAATTGCAAATTACTAAAAAAATATTAAAATAATTACAAAAAACATGAAGGTATAATCGTGTTTTTTGTACAAATAAAAATTGTAACTTTACTTGCACCAAAGCACAAAGAGCACTTAAACTTTTATATTTTGTAAATACTTCCTTTTTTTTCACCAATTTAACATTGAGGTTCATCATTTAATTTGAAGGCTCGCAACTCAACTCAAGCTCGTACCTAACTCGCTAGTTGGGTCCAAATAATTTGAAGTCAAGCTTGACCTATGAGTCTTGTTGGCATGTTAGAGGGGACCTATTGATCTCTTGATCAGCCAAGAGAGCACAAGTCTAACGTTAACGGAAGGAAAAAAAAAATAGTTTAGTTTAAAAACATAATAATTTTTTTTTTTTTTTTGAGATAATAAACATAATAAATTGAATAGATTATAATTATCAAATTGACTTAAATTTTTATATAAATAAAATACACAAAGTTTGCAACAAAACTAATAATATAAATTATCGAAACAAAACCTATATTCAACCCCACTAATCTACATAGCACCCTTTAATTTAGTTTATGGACAAGGAGAGAATCTTCCCATTTATAATTGGGGTATTTTTTTTCAGGTCGGTATTATGATTTTATAGTATAAAGGACACCAAATATTTTCATAATGTCTAAGGTCCATTAACAATATTTTCATAATGTCTAAGGTCCCTCAACCTTGATCCAGAGAAATTTCAGTCCAGAGAAATTTCAGTCCAGAGAAAATTGGTCCAGAGAAATTCTGGCTCAGAGAAATTTGGTCCAGAGAAATTTCAGTCCAGAGAAAATTGGTTAGAGAAATTCTGGCCCAGAGAAATTTCTCTGGACCAAATTTCTCTGGATTCAAAAGCTGAAAAATTTTCTTTCGTGTAGGTGCTACCTCTTCTCCAGCAGCATTTTCCTCCTGGCCTTGCAGTCGTCTAACCAACTGCACATGACAGACAACATAATGCAAGTGTTGGACAAACAAGGTTCACCTTATAAAAGGCATAAACAACTTATTTATATTTTCCTTCATTTTACATTTATATTTTTGCTTTGTTGGAAATTTCAAGCATACATTACAGGTATAAAGATGTCAACAAGAATTTTGGATGTATCCCCTTCCCTTTTACCCAAACCATCAAATGTTTCAAATTAGAATTTAAGCGTTGATTACTTATTCTACCAGATACCTATATAACATATGAAAATTATTTATGAAGAATATTCAACAACTGACTAGTAAATATGTGTGTGTATTACATATCACCCAGAGAATTTCTCTGGACTCCACAACCTAGAGAAAATTCTCAGACAAATATTTCCAGAGAAAATTGGTCCAGAGAAAATTCCTCAATATTTTCATAATTTCTTCGCCTGTTTGAATTTGTAGCGTTACCACCGTGGGTTTGTTTACATGGTCCAGAGAAAATTCTTTGGTTTAGACTAAATTTTCTTTGGTCTGAACTGAATTTTTTCTGAGTTGGTCCAGAGAAATTCTCTGGTTTGGTTGGTCTGAATTTTCTCTGGGTTGTTGAATTGAATTTTCTCTGGGTTGAACCCAGAGAAATTTGAATTTTCTCTAGGTTTGATGTGTATATAAAAACCAGTTTGTGTGTATACTTTTAAAAAAAATCAAATTATTCATACTCAACTCATCACAGAACACAAAATTCAAAATTTATCTGGACATAAATTGATAAATTTTGAATTTCTCTGGAAATGAATTCTGAAGTCAGAAAAATTTAATTAAAACACATTTGATAAATTTTGAAGTCAGAGAAATTTGATTAAAACACATTCCAAAGTTAAAAAAATTCTCTGGAGATAAATCCAGAATTTCTCTGGAGAGAAATTCCAAGACAAGCCGCTGAAAATATTGCAATCTACACATAGAACTCAAAAACATACACTATAGAGAGAGAGAGACAAAAAGGAGAGTTTCAATTGATTCCATATCACAAAGCATTTTCTCTCTCTTGGGTTTGTTCTCTATTTATTACACAAACATATATATATATATATATCATATGTAACGCTTATATATAACGCTTTTCTCTCTGTAAAAGAAGTACGACTTTGTCATCTAGCCCACACCATGAAGTCGTCGACGTCATGATGTTGGAAAGCTCATCTTCTTCTTCTGTTTTTTCAATTAATTTGAGTGGAACGTTCTCCATTTTTAGGTATTGACACTGTGGCGGTTCTGTAGGTATTGACACCGCCATTGGAGAAGGAGAGGCAGGCAGGCCGGTGCGGAAGTCTGCGACGGTGGCGGAGCGTAGGAAGGAGTCGGAGGAGAAGGTGTTGTGGGTAAGAATGGCGGTGGGTTTGACTGAAATTTGTCTGATATATGTTTAGGACCTTAGACATCAAAAAATAATTTTGTGGATCTCTTCCATTACGAAAAGTGGGAGAGGGACCCTAGACCGATTTTCCCTAATATTTATGAAGGACAGACACAGAAACAATAATTGTCCAAAAAAAAAAAAAAAATTAGGATAAGAATATAGTAAGGATACTATAAAAATATATATTTTGTATTATATATATAAATATAAATTGGGTAAACTACCAATAGGTCATAATAATTAGACTTAATTTCCATCAAGTCCTATTGAAAAATAAGTCTTGGTAAAATTGTCGCTAAAAATAATTTTTTTGTGACAATTTTTTACATACATCGTTAAAAATTGACAATTAGTGACTTTTTTTTCATGATTTTTATAAATTGTCGCTAAAATTTATAATTAGTGACCTTTTTTTTATGACAATTTTTTTCCATAGGACCTATTAGACAATAAATCTACTTATTAAGACTTACACGTAAGTGCCCCATATAAATTTAAGACAGAGATGAAAGACATATCATCTTTGTTATTTTTCATTTTTCTACCTCCTTGT
Organism: Camellia granthamiana; assembly: GCA_036172215.1. Taxonomy (NCBI): domain Eukaryota; kingdom Viridiplantae; phylum Streptophyta; class Magnoliopsida; order Ericales; family Theaceae; genus Camellia; species Camellia granthamiana. The sequence continues at coordinate 104,972,989 of CM069908.1, read as the reverse complement.
TCTTATATATTTTATTTGGATAAATTACAAATATACCCTTGAGATTTTCTTAAAATATAGATTATGTCTTGTAGTTCTGCAAATAACAAATATCATTATTAGAAATTTTTATTTAACAAAATTATCAAAAAAAAAAAAAAACCTTCTAAAAAACAAAGAAATGAATTCATAATTACTTTGTTATACAATAATAAAATTACAAAATTATTAATTGAAATATATTTCTAACATCATAAAAAATTGTTAATTGACTTAGTAATTTATTAATAAAAAAAATATTTGTTAAGAGAATAGAAATTTCTAGGGATGAGTTGTAATTTCAAAATCGCAAGGGATCATTCATATTTTAAGCAAATCTCAAAAGAGATATATTTGTCATTTACTAATTTTATTTTGATCCTAAATCAATATTTTAAAATTATTAATAAAAAAAATACTGCAACACATGTCCAAAGACCTAGAATATATATGTTCTTAAATTGTCCCATATGTGTCATGCAAAATGATAATTAAAAAAAGGATTTGGTTTCTCTCCAGTTGAACTTTCAACGTGACCAGACAGTTGAGATTTCTTACCGGTAAGAATCATTAAATGGAAGTTTCTTACCTGTAAGAGTCTATAAAAATATGGCCCAATTAAATTTTTTCAAAAATTCTTACCGGTAAGAGTCTTCTGTTTAATGACTCTTATCAGTCAGATTCTTACCAGTCAAAGACCTCAATTGTTTGATCCAGTTGAAATTTCAACTGCAGACAAGCCATTCCCTTAAAAAAATTGACAAATGTCAATGATTTTATTGTCCATGCTTCAGAGAATAAATAAAATGAAAATTCTAATGTGTACACTGTTGAAAGGATGTACCATATGCACCCTTAGTTATTCCATTTTCTTTTTTAGTTATTACTAATTTTCTTCTTTAGTTATGATATTATTTTAGTTATGACTTATGAGATCTTTAGTTATATATGCCTCATGTTGTGTTTGGTTATGCATAATTTTTTATTTTATTTTATTTTATTTTATTTTTATAGTTATGATTCATAAAATATGAAATTATGTCATTTTTTTCTTTAATTATAAGTTACATATGGTACACACCCTTTGAGGGGGCGTACCACAGTGTTTTCCTAAATAAAATCTAGAGTTTTTAAACCAACCAACCTTTTCAAGTTCGAGTCATATTCGACTCATTAAAAGCTTGTCTGAGGTCATTATGTAAATCAATTAAATTGGAATACAATTTTAAGCTCGTTATATTTTTAAGTCAAGATTTAACAACCAATAAGTCAACGTAATAAGCTTATGTGCATTACAAAAAATCAAACTACTCGAAAGTTCGACTCATGTTCAACTCGTTAAAGATTTTTTTTTCTTTTTATTGGATCTCACTCATACAATTTTCTTTGTATCAATGCCAAAAGGTAATTCCTGATTTTATATGTTTCCATTCACAAAATCATTATACCAGTGTTTTGTTGGAAGATTTATAAAACATTTATTTTTGTCACCATACTACATGATCAAATATCCTTGCGATGTTTAAATTGTTATTTTTAGTAGTTGTTGGTATGCACAATATACCAATGTTTTCATACTGTTGGTGGCAGATGTGTTGATTTATTTGTCATTTTCATAGTAAAGATTTCCATCGATGTAGAAAACTGTTTGCTTTTTGTTTTGTCCTTACAGATCTTCTGGATGAAAAATGGAAGTGCAATTTTTTGTTTTTGATTATTGGGTAAATTACACTTTGCACCCTTGCACTTTACATCAAATCCTACACATCAAATTATAACACTTAACCCCCTGCACTTTTGGTCAAGTGTCACTTTGGCCCTTCTGTTAGCCTTATTGTTAACAGAGGTTAGTCACATGAAAAACATGTGAAGATAAATTACACTTTGCACCCCTGCACTTTACACAAAATCCCACTTTAGTCCCTACACATCAAAATTGTGACACTTAACTCCCTAAAGGATAACTTTTGTTAGTCTCACTATTAACAGAAGGGCCAATGTGACACTTGACCAAAAGTACAAGGGGTTAAGTGTCACAATTTGATGTATAGAGACTAAAGTGAGATTTTGTGTACAGTGCAGGGGTGCAAAGTGTAATTTACCCTTGATTATTCATAAGCTGCAAATGCCTTGAATTTTCATTCTTTGGGGGTTTGGGAAGCCAAAAATTAGCCTTTTTTGGGTTAAAATCCACAGAAAGACAAATGGGTGTTTTGGGAAGATGGTTAAAAGTTACTTTTTGACTTCTTTTGACTTTTTTGTGAGAGATGGAAGTGGGTTAAAAGTTAAGAAGTGACTTTTAATCCACTTCCCAAAATAGGCTAAAATAGTTAATAAGACAAAATATCACATCAAACTCATAATCATTTCACTTTTTCTCTTACAAACATCGCATCCAACTACAAAAAAATATAACTCTCTTTCCAAACATAAATATTTTTACTACTAAAATAGCTAAAAATTAAAATGACCTATTAAAATAGCCAACTTCTCAAACGAGGCATTTGAATGACAGGCCTTCAATTGAACATGTAGCATTGGTCTTTGTGCCCAACCTACTAATTTCTGTGGCTTTGTATATGATTTTCTATGTTTCACAAATCAGATGTGTCTGGTAAATTTTATAATTTTTTTGGATATGGGCTAAAGGGATTGCCAATGGGTCATACTACGGCCAAGGTATGTAATTGATTTTAAATTACGGTTTTGTTTGGGTTTATTTTGGTTTTAGAAGTCAAAGTCAAGTCTCTAAAAATCTAGTTTTTTATTTAACGAATTCTTATTCTAGTTGGAGTAGGAGCCTCTATAGCTTGTAAATAGCAATGTAATTCTTTTAATTCAATGTAAAGCATCTGTTAGATAATTCGGAAAGCCTTCTACATAAGCTGGTAGTAGGTAATATGTTTGCAAAAAAAGAATATAAGTCCTTTGGAACTAGATATGGATGAACTGTTTATGTAAGTTTTTATCCGTCATTACCCTTTCTTGTTATTGTGCTTTTAGCTATGTTTTGGAGAGGGATTTGAAAAGGAAAAAGAAAAGGAAAAGGAAAAAAGTGTGAGAAATTAGGTGTAATATAAGTATATTTTATTCATATTTCACCTACCTTTTTCATTTCTTTTTCCAAATCCCTCATCAAATCCCCCAACCAAACACAACATAAAAGAAAAACAAAGGGAATGAACAATAAGAATAATTTTGGGTTCAAGAAGTCAATTAGACTCCCATTGGGGACAATCATAAATCTAAATTATTAGAGTGATTGCGAGAGTAAGCTATGTAGCATCTACTTATAGAATGCATGAACTAGATTAGGATAGTTAGGTTAAAAAGAATTACGGATCTCTGTAAAAGATTTGTGGGCATAGATGAACTTGTCATGTTTCCAGACGATGAGTGCTGGAGACAACTCCTAGTCAGATACAGCAACACATTTATACCAAGAGTTTGTGAAACTACATTCACATGCACATGAAAACATAATGATGGAGCTAAAACAATTACTCAATAATCAGGAATAACACACCTATAGTGAACATTTCCCGAGGTAGACAGAGGTGGATTATTTCATAAAAGTTAAAATAAGTTGACATAGATTTTGTGATTCATTTAGGAGTGAAAGGGCAATCCCTTTTACATAATATAAGTCATCAAAATTGCATATGATTAATTTTAAAAGATTAAAATTGCATATCATCAAAAGATTAATTACATTCAAGTTTTATATGATTTTCTTTTATAATTTTAAATATGCCAATATTCAGTCAATACTAATGATAAATTTTATTTTTACAAATGGTTTTTTGGGATTGTGGATACGGCTTTTTTGGGCTATGGAGTACATTGTTTTTTGTCTACGGATTACTATTGTTCTAACAGATAGCTATTTGCATAGTATAGATTACTTTTTTGGCGTAGTACAAATTACCTTTTGGCATAATAGTGTGGATATTACTTTTTTTTGTGTACAGAGGACATAATTTTTGTGTAATCCTATGTTTTGTATGAAGTTACATTTTTGAGGTTGGATTACACTTGGTTTGTATGGAATTTCTATTACATTTGGAATTTGACATTAAATGTTAATTTTTTGAATGGTTGAAAGTGAAATGTGTGCACGTTGTGGAATGATTGATAATATAATCGATACATGTATTGTTTTGTTTATATATAGGGTAAAGATTGCACTAATAATAGAATAAATACAGCTGGTGAAGAAATTAATTAAAAAACACTAAATAAAATTTTTGACGACTAAACATTTAGTAGCCAAAAAGAAGTGATGTTTTTGGCGACTAAATATTTGGTAGCTAAAAAAGTAAGCAAAGATTTTTGGTGACTTTTTGTAGTAAAAAAACAAGAGACTTTTGCCAACCAAATAGTTAGTAGCTAAAATAAATCGAGATGGGGGAAGAAAGTATTGCCAACTAAATATTTTAGTCATGAAAAAATATGACATCCTTCAGCAACGAAAACATTTTGTCGTAAAATATAATGGGATGAAAATATTTAGTCTTTTGGCGACTAAAGTGTTTAGTCGTAAAAGCAAAGGCGCCTAAATTATTTTGTGGCTAAATGTGACATAAAATGGCGACTAAAATATTTAGTCGCTAAATGTACTACTATTGGCAACTAAGACATACTAGCAACTAAATGTTTTGTCGCTAAGAGAGAACTTTATTTTTATTTGAGAACTTTCGGCGACTACACCTTTCGTCACGAAAAGATGTCAATGAGGGACTAAGTTCGTTTTAGTAGCTGAAGAGAAGAGAATTAGTGACCAAAAAACTTTTAGTAGCCAATACTATCGCCGACAAGCCTTTGACGACAAACTGGGTGACTAAAATCTTTAGTTGCTATTGACTTTTGGCGACTAAAAAATAAGCTTTGGCAACTAATTTTTTGGTAGCTGAAGGTGTATTTTCCTGTAGTGAATGTTTGTTCGAAATTGGCTCGTTACGTAAAAAACCAAGCTTAAACAACTTACTACACAACTCGTTTTCAACCCTACTAAGATCATCTTCTTTGTTCTCATAACCATGTATAGCAATGATACACACAGAAATACACACTGAAGTCTTCAACATGTGTTCTCATTCACATTTAGCTGAATAGATTACATGTTATATACATGAAGTATAGAGAGGAAGTTATTAAGACTCTCCAAGTGGGCAGGGGAGAACAGAACCGAATGAAAAAACTCTAGCCAACTAGATTAGTCCTTTTGATTGGGCTCCATATTCAATTAATTCAAATTGCTTTAAACTGTTTTGATAAAGAGAAAAATCATGATGGCAAAGGAAGAACATGCCTGGTCTCACTTGATATGCCGATAAATCATGATCAATGACATTTACACTGGGAAGATAGGCGTCTTGTTGGGTATCATTATTTTCTTGCTCATACACAACATGAAAGCCAAACCCTTTTAGATATACAGTTGACCGCAGAAACACGGAAACATCTACTTCATCTTCCAACTGCTTCCCCATGTTCCAGTGGCTTAACCATATCATGTCTTCATTGTCTTCCAGAATGCCTACGAATGTTGGGATATAGCTCCACTTCAAATCCCTCATCTTCTTGGTTTTAATATGAAACTCATTCCAGGACGTATTTCTCGGGTCATTGTGCTTTCTTTCAGCACGTGCATACACAACACAAACATTCAAGCCTTGGATCTTGAGATTTGGAAGTAAAGGCACATTAAAACAAATTGAGAACCCTATACTCTTAATGTTGAACTGTTGGAATGTGTCTCACATCGTTTGAAGTTGCTTCATCTATACTATTTATAAGGCTTCAATTCCCTTCCTTAATACCTAGGTTTTATTCTGGTATCACAGCTGATGGCAGACAATCTATGGATTCTCCACTTACTCTTCTTATGGAAGTGATCACTTAAGCTTTTAAGTAGGTATGAGTTCCAAATAATGGATTTGGCCGGTATTACTATGCCCTTATGGGCTCTCTGATTCCCTAACAACTTCTACCTTGGAACCTCACTTCCTGGAAGAAAAGTGTTGAATATATTAAATTCATAGAGTCCCTGCACCATGAAGGTCAAATTAATTAGAACTTACACGTGCGTGCACATGTCTGCAGGCGTGCGTGTGTGTGTATGAGAGAGAGAGAGAGAGAGCACCACCTGGAGGGAAAGTTTCTTTTTTGACATTGTCATAATTATTAAGAAGTTCCACCTTGACTTTTCCTACGATTTCCCAGTCGAACAAGCCCAATTTGTTTATAATTTGTGCATCGATGTTTACAATGGGCACTAACTTGAATAATCCCTGAACTTCAACTAGTTTGTCACAAAAATTTAAGATCATATCCAATGAACTCAACATGTTTGGTAGGTTTGTTACCATTTCCAACGACCTGCACTTGAATAGATCCAAGTCATTTAAACTCATTGGAAGCTCTGGGAGGAATTGAAGTCTTGAGCAACTAACTAAAGCAAGTGACTGGAGCAGAGTAAGACATTTGATGCTATCTGGTATGCTACATATTGGATTCCCACTCAGATTCAAGTCCTGCAACAAGGACAGGCCACCAATATCGAAGTCTGTCCAACTCCATTGAATTTATTTTTGTTAATAGTTCCATCCTGTGTTTAAAGCATAGATTTGGCAAAAAAAACATTAAAATGAAATTATATATATTATGAGAAAGGGGTGAAGTTCACATGTAGAACCCATCCCTTTGTTTCTATCATGCATTTTATTCTGTAATTTAATTTTGTGCCACTATCACAAATATTTTTTTACATGACTAATCAAACTAAGAAATTAAATTTTATTTTAATTTTATAAATACCTCTTCATTTTTTTTTTTCTCAATTTCATAAAAATAGAAAATTAACCGTTTTGGTCATGTTTTTATTTTCTTCATTTTCATTTTCCGTGATCGTTTTCCACATTTTTAGAAATAAAATTTATATAAAGTTCAAGAGCATGCATGGTTTTCATACAACATTTGGTGCTTCTCAAAAAGTGAGTTGTCTCATAAAATTTTCACAATTTTTTTTTTAGAATCAATTCATCAAACAAGTTTTCTTTGTTTTCTAGAAAAATGAAAACAAAAACACAATCAAAAAAGCATTTCTTTCAATTCATTTTCTTTTCCTATTTTTTCCCTTTCTCTTTTCTTTTCCTCTACAAATTAAAGTTGCAAACATAGCATTAAAGAAAAACCTGATACATTGATCAATTTTGCTTTAGTATTAAAGAAAACCCCATTAAATTGATCAATTTTCCTTTGATGCAAGAGCAATACACACATCAATTTTCCTTTGATGCAAGAAACTGAATTACATGTAATCATAATGGCTCAAAATACATATAAGATGGTGTTACTATTGTGACAAAACCAATATGAGACTTAACTTCAACCAACACAATAAATAAACAATAAATGAAGACTTACACTGATTGCTGGACATATCAAACAAAAATGAATCCTTTATCTGAAAATACAACAGATTCATGGAGAACAAAGTTGCCCGCAAGCCAGTGCCTTGAATATTTTTTGTTTCTCTGATCTTCCGAACCCTGGTCATTTCTTATTTTGGGTATACTAAAAAAATTTATGAACTAGTCTGTGAAGAGTCCCCAAATAAGAAGTCATACCAGCCGTTTGTTGTCCGGTCATCCTCCTCTGAGCACTCTTGATAGGTATCAAAATCATGATGGCAGAGGAAGTATTTGCCTGGCCTCACCTGATATTCTGACAAATCTCGATCAATGACATTTTGACAAGGCGGATTGGTGTCCTGTTGGTGTTGGGTACCCTTCTTTTCTTGCTCATACACAACATGAATGCCAAACTCTTTTAGATAAACAGTTGCCCACAGAAACACTGAAACATCCACTTCATCACCACATTCCAACTGATTCCCCATGTTCCAGTGGCTTAACCATATCATCTCTTTGTTGTCTTCTGGAAGGCCTATGAATGTTGGGCTATAGGTCCACTTCAAATCCTTTGTCTTGTTACTGGTTTTAATATAAAACTCATTCCAACGCTTGGTTCTTGGATCATCAGAACTTTGATTGGCATATGCATATACAATGCAAACATTCAAGCCCTGGATCTTGAGTTCAGGAAGCGAGGGCACATTAAAATTTATTGAGGAACCTGTACTCTTAATGTCGAACCACCTTGGAACCTCACTTCCCAGAAAAAAAGTGCTGAATATATTAAATTCATAGAGTCCCTGTGCCACAAAGTTCAAATTAATTAGCATTTACACGCGCGCGCGCGCGTGTGTGTGTGTGTGTGTGAGAGAGAGAGAGAGAGAGAGAGAGAGAGAGCACCACCTGGAGGGGAAGTTTCCTTTTTGAAGTTGTCATGTTATTGAACAGTTCCACCTCGACTTTTCCTATGACTTCCAAGTTGCACAAGCCCAATTTGTTCATCATTTGGGTATCAATGTTTACAATGGGTACTAGCTTGAATAATCCCTGAACTTCAATAAGGTTGTCACAAAAATTTACGACCACGTCTAGTGATTTCAACAAGTTTGGTAGGTTTATTACCATTTCCAACAAGCGGCACTTGTATAGATCCAAGTTATTTACACTCATTGGAAGCTCTGGAAGGGATTGGAGTCTTGTGCAACTATCTAAAGCAAGTGACTGGAGCTGAGTAAGGCATTTGATGCTATCTGGTATGCTACAAATTGGATTCCCACTCAAATTCAAGTTCCGCAACACGGACAGAAAACCAATATCCCTTGGCAAAGCCTCATCAGAAAGATTGCAATGTGCAAGACTTAAGGTTACTAAGGAGTGTGACAAGGAAGCCAATGAAAAGCTGATGGGATTTGGACACTTTCTTGGCTTCAAAATCAATGACAAGAAGAATGAGCCCCAAAAATTCTTCTCGTCAGTGGTCGACTGTGATCGACATATAGCAGTTTTGTCTGCATTGAACACCGTCAAAGATTCCAAGTTGCCTAGCTCCGTAGGCAACTGATTGAGCTCTGAGCAACCATAGAGGATGAGTTCTTTAAGGGATTTTAGGTGACAAATTTGTTGTGGAAGCTTCCTAAGTCTTCTGCAGTATTTTAGATTCAACAAGACAAGTCTACTTAATTCTCCAATGGATTCATGAACCTCAATCAGATTTATGCAGTCTTTAAGAATTATCCTCTCCAGATTAGGGATCTCTGAAAAGTCTGGGGTATTGATCAGGCGGTGGGATTGACTGAGATTGAGGATTTTCAGTAATCTGAGCAACTATAATAAGAAAATGAATTAAATTCGATGATTATTTTATACTAAACCCCAAAAATTTGAAACAGGAAAAGATATTGTTATACCTTTGTTCCCCTCCAAACCTGCTCCAGTCTGCTGTAACGCATGTCAAGTGCAACCAAGCTCTCCAAAGGAAACTCACTGGGAATATATTTTAAAGGGCAACCACGCCAATACAACCATCTCAACTTCTTGGGAAATTTCTCATAATGTCCAGTGAGCCGTACATTATAGAGTTGAAGCAGTCTCAATTCGCACATTCTTGAAAACGCATCAGCCTGTATGTCTACTTCTTTTGATGTGGCAAATGATTCTCTAAAGGCAGAATATATAGGGAAGGAAGAGAAGAAGCTCAGACGATGTCGCTTTGATGGATGGCCTTCATAAAACATTGTTGATATGTCATGCAAATCTCCAGAATTGCGTCTTTTTGCATTACCTACCCTCCTGGATGATTTATCTTTGTTCGATGCATTAATGTTGAGACTGAGGCCTTCAATTGTTTTTGTCACCTGACCAAAAAAAAAAAAAAAAGGATAATGCGAGTATACACATCAAGAGAAGAACATACAAGTAACTGTGAATAGCATATAATTCTTACGCTTTTCTCTATTAATACGTTAAAGGCATCCTTATATTCCCACAGTCTGCTTCTTTTCTCAGGTTCCTCAGGTGACTCTTGTCGTATTACTTCTCGTGCCATGGCTTGAAGCAACTGATGCATCATTAGCTTGTTATTTTCATCAATTGTTAAGAGGCATCTATCAACGAGATTGTCAATCCCTACTCTTGTGTGGAAATCACATCCATCTAGTATTGAAATAATGAAGTCTCTGTCTTTTCTAACAAAGAAACAAGCAACATCTAGGAATAGATTTCTGTCGTGGTCATCTAAAGAGTCATAACTTATTTTAAGTTTTTTAAGAATCTGGCTATCAGGAATTGCTTCCAATTTCTTTGATGCACTTTCCCACACATCTACATTTTTATTGTGTAGGGAAGAGCCCAAAACTTGAAGAGCTAAAGGCAGCCCTCTGCAGTAGTGCACTACACTTTTTGAGTGCTCCACGTAACCTTCAATTGGATGGTCTTGTCGAAAGGCATGCAAACTGAAGAGCTCAAGTGATTCATCATCATTTAGCTCCTTAACCTTATGTACCTTACACAGTTTTTGTGCCGTTAGCAACCGCTCACGTCTAGTTGTTATGATAATTTTACTTCCTGGAGAAAACCAATCTTGCATCATGAGTACCGCATTTAATTGCTCCACTTCATCCACATCATCAAGCACAAGAAAAACTCTTTTACAGCATATAGCATCTTTGATCTTACTAATACCTTCATCAACACTCTGAATTTTTTTCTGTTTCCCTTTCAAAATATCCTGAAGTAGCTTTCTTTGCAAACAAACCAAGCCATCGTGTTGTTCTGATATTTCCTTAATATTTGCAAGAAAACTGCTACCTTCAAATTTGTCGAAGTTAAGATTATAAACTGTTTTGGCAATGGTTGTCTTCCCTATCCCGCCCATACCACATATCGTCACAATGCCAACATCAGTTGAGTCATCTTGTAACCAGGAATTAATTTCTTCTATACGAGAATTAATTCCAATTTGGTAGGGGCCTACACTCAAGACTGTGCGATTCAATTTATTCGCAATCTCCTTCACAATTTTCTGAATAAATCTTGACTCATGCCTTCCAACAACAACCAAAAAGGAAATATCATAATTTCCATGTCATTAGTTGAAATCAAATAAGTATTCAAATGTAAAAAACAAAAAATAAAAAATCATGATGATTAGATTTAGCCACTATAACTTGAATGCAAACAAAATTAAGTAAATGTCATGATTTTTAATTCTGGGCATTAATCCTCAAATGCACGCAATTTTTTTTTTTGATCAACAAAAGAAAAATTTTATTGATGAACCAAAGAGTATTACATCCATATAGAAAGCGATGAGTGCAAAGAGCATCAAAGCGAGACAAACCAATCCCAACTAGGTTGGCACCGATAAGTCCGCCATATCATCTGCTAGCACACCATCAAATGCATGCAATTTTGATGTTAATATTACATGAAAAATATTTTTTGATAAAAAAAGTAAATCAAGGGAAAATCTAAGTTCATACAAAAATCACAACTCCAACTTGACCGATTAATTTTTAAGCCAATAGGTCCTCTTTCTTTTCACAATAATTATGATATTGACTTTTTTAAATTTTACTAAACTTTTGCCAACTCTTTTTTTGTAAATCATATGATTTTATTATTCTTTTTTTTTGTATTCAAACTATTCGTGCTATAATCTTCATGGCCCAGCATTTTGTTGGATTTTTTCTGGTGAGATGCCTAACCCTGGGATGGTCCATGTAAAGTGGCACTCTGATGCGAGAATTTTATTTTGCATTGAACACCATTTGATTTTGCAAAGTTAATAGAAAATGGACAAAAATTTTGGTAAAAATTAAAATGCATGTGAGCTTTTGAACAAAAAAAAAAGGGAGAGTTTTGACTGTGTTTATTAATCTAATGCAAAAGAGTAGTACTCTTTGAGTCATAGAATTTCAAATCTTAGACAAAGTTATCTTCAATATCTAGTCTGTGTTCAAATAGACAGTATCTTATGGCCTATGTATACACCTTTGACACCTTTTCATAAGGGTTGTGTCCCGTTAATAAAGATTGGAACTCTTGATCATAATGGTGCCTGATAAATAAGTTAGAGATACGTACCCATCTTCTAAGATCATCCCTGGCAAATCCGCAACTTCTCTCAGAGTTTCCCTCCATGTCTCTACCTTTGCAAGCCTCTCTTGTTTTCTATAATCAGTCTCTGCCTCAAATCCCTTGTTGTGTTTTTCAAATGCTTCTGCAAAGCTCCCTGTTTGGTTCTTGACATGGGATGGATCCACGTGGTAGAATACAGGAAGTATTATATGATTGACAGTTCTCTTGCATTCAAGTATCTTCACAAGTTCATTAAGGCACCACTTAGAAGATGCATAGTCTTTTGACAAGACGATTATTGAAATTCTTGACTGTTGGATTGCCTTCTTTAGGTTTGATTCAATATCCTCCCCTCTCTCAAGTTCGTCGTCATCTCTAAACGTGTGAATCCCTGCATGCACCAAAGCTGTGTAAAGGTGGTCAGTGAATGTCCTGCGGGTATCTTCACCCCTAAAGCTCAAGAAAACGTGATAAGAAAACCGAAGCATCGATGAGGAGGCTTTTTGGACTTCTGCAACAGTAGTTTTAGAAGAGAACTCTACTATATGGATTAAGAACCTGTATACAGTATGTAAGGGCACCATGGATGTATAAGATATATATATATATATATGACGAAAATGGATAAGCAATACTTGTAGGTTCTACAAATTTGGATTAAGAAAAGTCAATGAAATAGAAACCAAAGGCTACAAATAAATGTAAGATAAACAGATGAGTTCATGAATTTTACTCAAGGGACAAAAAAGACAAACATTAAAAAGGAACAATTCCCTTTGTTCTTTGATGCAACTCTTGTTTTGGTGTTAACTAATTACCACCTCATCTTTGAATCTTTGGATACGGGAACCAAGCAAGCAGAAGCTGAGCTACAAACAACTTTTTCCAAGTTCAACAGATTTTATATCAAACCCACACTCAAATACTTAATCCAATGTGATTTACAGTTTTTGAACAAGTTCATATTAAAGGTATTCGGTATCTTGGATGTTAGCAGAATGAGATTAATTTCAGTATAAGGAAAAACACAAAGAAACTCAATATAGTGGACTGTTTTTAACAGATCACCCCTCTTAACAAACTGAACCTTATTACCCCAAAACCCATAATTCATTGTTTTCATACTTCTATCAGAACAGAAGAATTTCTCTACACAGTTTTAAGGGAAATACTATATAAATATTCAAATCAAAATTTAAAATTACCATTCTGATCCAACAATAGGGAAAATTTTGAGGTTACCATTCTACCTTTAAAGGGAGTACCCATTATATAGATTCCAAACAGGCTACTACTAACATATATATTTTTTTGGCACAAGAATAAAGGAATTGTTGTAATGCAAGCATATTTAATAACAAGGATGGATCTAGGGGGGGGCGGAGGGGGGCGGCCGCACCCCCAAAAATTTGAAAAATATCATATATTATACTAGAAATTTTAAAATAATTTAAAATTATAGGAGTTCGCACCCCCAAATTTTTTTTAGATAATTTCAAAATTATATAGAGTAGCCCCCCAATTTGTAGTTTGATAAACATGTTCAGTGCTACTTGTGCAGTCCTAAGAAACATAATTAATGATAGAAGCAAATCGAATCAACGAGCCGAGACAGATGGAGTTTATGATTCCATTACATCTTTTGAGTTTGTCTTCATCTTACATCTTATGAGGGATATCATGGAGATTACTGATGATCTTTGCCAAGTTTTGCAAGTAAATCTCAAGATATATTAAATGCAATGCATTTGGTGTCTACAACGAAGATACTTATTTAAAAATTTAGAGAAGATGGATGGGTTCCATTGTTGGAGAAAATTAAATTATTTTCTAATGATCATGATATATAGATTCCTGATATGAGTTGTCCTTATAAAGGAGGCCGAGGTCGGTCTCATTCTGAAAGAGATCAACTCACCGTGGAACATCATTTTCGAGTTGATATTTTTATGGTTACAGTTGATTCTCAGTTACAAGAATTAAACAATAGGTTTAAGGAAGATGTAATGGAATTGCTTGTTCTTAGCTCAGCTTTGGATCCTAGGGATGGTTATAGATCATTCAAAATTGAGGATATTTGCAAACTTGCAAATAAATTTTATCCCATAGATTTCTCCGAGCAAGAAAAATTGCATTTGAAATATCAATTGGAAAACTATAAGCTTGATATTTCCATACTTCCCGAGTTTCAGAAGCTGTCAACCATTTCTGAGTTATGTCAATTGTTGGCTAAAACAAAAAAGTTGACAAGTTATCCTCTTGTTGATAGATTGATCCGCCTTGTGTTGACTTTACCTGTTTCAACTGCTACATCAGAACGTGCATTTTCAGCTATGAAACTCATTAAGTCTAAATTGCGCAATAGGATAGAAGATGATTTTCTGACTAGTTACTTGATTACGTACATTGAAAAAGACATTGATCAAGGGTTTGATATAGATTCTATCATCCATGCTTTTGATATTATGAAAGAGCGTCGAGTTCAATTGAAGATACCTAATTTTAGTATATAAATGCATGTAGAAATAATTACTACTTTTTGTAAGTGAATATGGGCAAAAAAATATTCTCAATTGTATAATCATCTTTTGGTACTCAACTATGTTGACAAGGAATATATAGTTCAATATTTTATCGTAACATTTTTGATTTTTTCCATGTTAGTAGAAATTGGTATTGAACTTCAAATTTTATTTGTTAGAGGTTAAACGTACTTTGGCCCCCCCAAAGTCATCATCCTGGATCCGTCCCTGTTTAATAAAAGAAAACCTATGAAAATAGGAATTTGATAAAAAATTTACAATAATGGGGAAAAGGAATAAAAAGAAAGAAAATACTTTGTAAAACTAAGTAGATATTAGCTAGGAATTAGACAATAGGATCTCTTATTCCTATAAAATAAGAGGGTTGTAACTCTCACCTAACTTATATACCAAACATGAGAAATGAATTCTCTCTTTTTTTATTTTTCTTTCCATTAGTTATTTTTTCTACCAAATCAATAGATCCAAATGGAGTGTAATTTTCTGAATTCAGCTTGTGCAAACAAGAACTCAACTTGACTCCATTGATTCATTACCCAACTAATTTGAAGAAAAAAAAATCAATAAAAGAAAAAAGACTAAAATATTCTATTTTCCGTTAGTTTAACTAATTGAAATAGACAGATGGTTGAGGATTTATTTATTTTGTTATAAGAGTCGACTCCTTTCTTTTTTTTAATGTAAATAATAGAAGAGAGCAATTTACTGGATTTTTATTTTGCAATATTACTCTCACACTCTGTAAATGAAGACTGTTCTGGAGCCTGTGTATAATATATATAAACATAAGATTTTATAGCAACATCAACAAAAATGAAGCTAAAATCTCAATAAAGTAAAGCACAGATCATATCAACAAAGAGATTAAAACATATCAAGATGGATCAAAACAAACGAGAGCCCTCAGATGAAGAAAACTTACCTGGATTTTGCTGCTGAAAAATCCTTCTAGTATTTGAGTGTAGAGCACTCCAACCAAGATTTTAACAATTATGTGTTTGTTGTTGGTGTGGGTTGAGGAAGAGAAAATAAATAAATAAAGGCCTTTTTTGGTGGAGTTTATTTTCAGCTTATTTCAATTTTTAGGTTAATTTAAGTTATTTTGATATGTTTAGTTCAGTTTAATAATACAATTTATAACTTTTTGTAAGTCAAAAATCAACTTATTCTTTGAGTGGAGAAGGAGAAACTTAATTTATAAGTTAAAAATCAACTTATATTCACAGTTATAAGTTATAAGCTATTAAGTTATAAGTTATAAGTTATAAGTTATAATCACTTTTCCATAACTTTACCAAACGGGCAAAAGAAAAGAAATGATGAAAGAGAAAATATAACAACTAGTGGGTTTTTCTCTTTATTCTCATTATCGGTAGAACAAAAACGCGGGTAGACATCATTTAAAACCAAAACAAAAGAAAGAAAAAAAATAATAAAATGGTGAAAACGGTTTTTATAAAGCGGTTTTATAAACCGTCTTTTTTAAAACTGTTTTATAAATCGGCTTTTTAAATTTGTTTTCTTTATTAAAAAATTTTGGGTAAAAAATATTTATGTTCAAAATATAAATTTATAAAAACAAAATTTAGTGGGAAAAATGATTTTCATCAAAACCGTTTTTAGTTAATTCAGAACTAATTAAATGTTAATTAAAAATGGCTTTTTAAAAGCCAATTTTCTGTATTAAATTTTATTATTTTTTTGATCATAAAACACGACATTGTTAGAGTCATTTTATTCTATGATGGGAATAAAGAAAAAAAAAACTCACCTAAAGTGGGAATAAAGCTGTGAGAATGGAAGGGAAGCACAAAAGTGTTTGTTTGTGGAAGAGAACAAGTTCAAAACGAAGGGAAAAAGTCTCACTCTTGAATAGTTTATGAGGAATTATAAATTGGAAGCTTCTCTCATGTTCATAAAAGGTCGATTTACACGGAAATCTTAATTTATAAATTTATATTTTATTAAGTTTTAATTAAAAAAATTTAGATTTTCAAGTCTTATTAAATTTTTAATAATCGAAATTGCCTTTTAAATAATAATTGTTCATCATTTATGATTATTTATAAAAGAATATAATGATTTGATATTTATTTTGATTTTTAAAATTTTAAAATATCAACTTTCAAAATGAAAAAACCAAAAAAAATTGTGTAAAAAAAAAAAAAAACCTAATATTTTTTTTGAAAAATTAAAAAAACTGAATTATTTTTTTGTATAAAACTGAAAAACTTGTGTTTATAAAGAAGCATAATGATAGAATATTGATGTGCAAAATTGAAAAAAAAAAACCTTTAAAAATTAATTAAAATTTATAAAAATTAATTAAAACTGAAAATTTTGTATCTATAAAGGAGCATGATGATGGAACAATAATATGCAAAACTGAAAAAAAAAATTAAAAATGAAAAAAACTGATAATATTCTCAGTTTTAAAAATAGAAAAAACTGATAATATTCTCGATTTTATTGGATATTTAAATCAAACCAATAAGTACAATGGCAAACACCTTTAATCTCATACTCTATTTTTTTATTAGTTAGTGAAATAATTTTCTAGAATATTGCTATGCAAAATTGATAATATTCTTAGTTTTAAAAATTTTTTTAAAAAAAACTAATAATATTCTTAGTTTTACTAAATAGGACTTATTAGTTCAAAAAATCTTAAAGGATTTGAGCTACCATAACATTTGTAAATAAGATTTTTAGGTAATTAACTCATTACACTAAGACCACCTCAATTATTAACGAATGTCACTTTACCTCCTCATTTATGAATTCATACATATTAACTCTCTCAACTATGAAAATCGGTCAAATACACTTACTTTAGGGATGGTTCAGAGGAGGTCTATAAGAGGTGAATGTGATATATTTTTATAATTGAAAAAATCAAAATATATGAGTTAATAAATAAGAAACGTAAAATGCTATTTACTAATATTGGAGGGACTTGGTCTCAAATATGAACCATGGAGCCCATAAAGGTGAATACTAACTAAACATATAATTATCTAGTGTGATTAAACTAATCAAGAGCATTGGTTTTGAATGCTCTTGCTTTTGCTTTTGCTTTTGTTTTTGCTTTTGCTTTAATTAGTTTAATTTTTTATTTTTTATACAACTTGCGGAATATTACACAAAGGACATATACTGAGTTAATTAGAGTCTTTTTATTTTTTTCCGATAGGCAATGAAGACACTGATCTTAATTTCAGAAAATTGGCTACCTGTTTTGTCCACACCACAGAATAATTTATTTTTTACTAGTAGTAAAATATAAATAAGGTGTATTTTTTTGTTTTGCTTAATTATTTATTATTTATTATTTTATCTATCTATAAGTACAAATTTCTTAAAGAAACTCTTAAAGCCATTCCAATGGGTATTCAAATACAACTTATTAAGTAAAATAATTAATTATTTTTATTTTTTTACTGCTCCAATAAACTCTTTAAATGTCTTAACTCTCTTTTTTTGCTCTCTACTTGTAGAGAACCATTAAAAACTCTTCAAATTTCAAGGAACATTATCTTCTTTCCCTTCATCCGTGCTGATGTAGGTAGAGAGTAATGTTAGAGTAATTAGAGCACCAATATCGGCCTCTTCAAAATTTTAGTCAAATTATAACTTAAAAAGCCATTTTTCTATTTTAGCTAGTCATCCCACTGCATCAAACTCTATATTTTAACTCAATCCTATTAAAATATTTGTTATTCTTTTTTATAATTAAATTGATGAGCTATAAACCAAACAATTCTTATGTTTTACAAAAGGTAAAACTGAAAAAATAAATAAATAAATAAATAAAATAAAATTTGCCGTTGACTGGCGAGTTGACCAGTAGAACGTCCGGTAACACACAACTAGTGATGAACAGTATTGTAGCACTCGTATATTAACGGTGACCAATAGCGAGCCTGATGCAGACTATTTTTGATGAACTGTACCACTCATCTAGCTAAAAAATGAGTTTAGCTAGTTTGATACGGATGCTTTTAAGTCTCTTCAAATATAATTTTGTTAACATAAATATTGGAAATGTGATTAATTAAGTTCAAATTTCTAGATTCTTATAGTTTCGTAGGAAAAATATCAAGATCCCCATTTGTAATTTTTAGTGGTAATGGATTAATCTATTTTGCCTTTGAGCATAAACATTTTTGCCGAACTACATAAATTTATAAATATTTTTTACCAAACCACGTAAATTTATGTACTTTCTATTCTGTTTATTAACCCAACCATTCTTGTTAATACCAAGCCCACTAAGAAAGGGGGTAATCTATATATTATATAAGAAAAATGGGGTTTTTAGTGAGAAAACTTTTGAAAATTTCAATATCTCATACTAATTCTCTTAATTTTAAACAATTAAGAAAATCTCTATTGGCTAACTTTTATTTGATAATCTCACATCAGGAGAAGAAGAAAAAAATGAGTTATTTTATTCATATAAAATGAATCTTATACTCCTATGATCTCATTTAATATTGTAGTGTTGTACATATTTCAATTCAATATAGTTTAAATTTTAAAATTTTTAATTAATTAATTTTGACCTAGCCGATTAGGCTAAATCATTTTTAATTTAATTGATTCGTTGGTTTAACCGCAATTTTAGTGGTTTTATCAAAAACTAAAGATTGATCTGATTAAAAATTGAAAGACTGAGATTGATTAATTAGAAATAAACCTTTCGTCCAAATAATTGTTAACTTTTATTTTATAATCTCACATCAGAAAAAAAAAAAAAAAAAAAGTGAGTTATTTCACTTATATAAAGTGAATCTTAATAGTGTAGTATTGTCTATACTTCAATTCAAGACAGTTTAAATTTTAAAACTAAAAATAGCATTTAAAAGTTTTAATTAATTAATTTTTGTATAAGTTGGTTGGTTATTTGACCTAACCGATTAGACTGAACCATTTTAGGTTTGATCAATTCGCCAGTTTAATCACGATTTCTCATACCAATTTTATTAATTTTAAACAATTAAAAAAAAAATCCATTAGCTAACTTCTATTTAACCATATAAAAATAAAACTCTAATTAGTTTATGATTTATTTTATAATCTCACATCAGAAGAAAAAGAAAAAGCAAAGCTTGTTTCACTGTCTATATATTATATAAGGAAAATGGGGTTTTTAAGTCTTCTAGAAGTTCCAAACCCTCATTATAAAATTATTGAATTTTCTTGATTTTAAACAATTAAGAAAATTCCCATTGACTAGCTTCCATTTATCTTTTATTTTACAATCTTACATTAGAAAAAGAAAGAAAAAGTAAACTGTTTCACTTACATAAAGTGAATCTTATACTCCCATTTATATAAGCAAAAGGAGATTTTTAGTGAGAAACCTTTATAATCAATATCTCATACTAATTTTTTGGATTTTCTTAATTTTAAACAATTAAGAAAATCTTTATTGGCTAGCTTTAATTACGATTTCTCATACTTATTTCATTAATTTTAAACAATTAAAAAAAATTCATTAACTAACTTCCATTTAACCATATAAAAATAAAACTCTAATTAGTTTAAAATTTATTTTATAATCCCACATCGGAAGAAGAAGAAAAAATAAAGTTTGTTTCACTGTCTATTTATTATTTAAGGAAAATGGGAGTTTTTAGGGAGAAACTTGCTAAGAGTTCCAAACCCGCATTTTAAAATTATTGAATTTTCTTAATTTTAAACAATTAAGAAAATTTTTATTGGCTAGCTTCCATTTATCTTTTATTTTACAATCTCATATCGGGAAAAGAAAGAAAAAATAAATTGTTTCACTTACATAAAAGTGAATCTTATATGTCCATTCATATAAGCAAAATAGATTTTTAGTAAAAAGGCTTATAATCAATATCTGATACTAATTTTTTTGATTTTCTTTAATTTTAAATAATTAAGAAAATCTTCATTGGCTAACTTCCATTTAACTTTTATTTTACAATCCCATATAGAGGTTTTGATTTTAAAAATAATTTTGTATGAGATTTTGAAACTCTCATAATATCTCTCCTTAAAAGTATTCTTTTGTAAAATATATAGATATATTGATAATCTCAACATCACTCTCACTCCTCCTTAATACAAAAATCATGAGATAATTATGATAATTTTAAATTTGTATTTAAAACTTATAAATCATTGGATAGATTATTATAATTTTAAATTTATATTCTGTCAATTTTAAATTTAAATTAATAGATTGCTTTCCAATATTTAGTAATAGTTTAAATTTTAATTAAATAAAATTTAAAAGTTTTAATTAATTAATTTTTGTATAAGCTGGTTGGTCTTTTGACCTAACTAGTTAAGCTAAATTGTTTTTGGTTTGAATGATTTGCTAATTTAACCATGATTTTAGCGGTTTTATCAAAATATATTGGTTAGATTTGTTTGATTCGAAATAAACTAAAAAACTGAGATTGCTTGATTAGAAATAAACTTCTCACTCAAACAATTGTTAATTTTTATTTTACAATTCCACATCGGGAAAAGAAAGAAAAAGTGAGTTGTTTCACTTATATAAAGTGAAGTGAATCTTATAAAGGGGATTTTGAGGGAGAAGCCTTCTACAAACTCCAAACCCTCATTCTAAAATTATTGATTTTTCTTAATTTTAAACAATTAAGAAAAATTCCCATTGGCTAGCTTTCATTTGCCTTTTATTTTACAATCTCACATCGAAAAAAAGAAAAAAAAGTGAATCGTTTCAATTATATAAAGTGAATCCTATACTCCCATTTATATAAATTATTGAATTTTCTTAATTTTAAACAATCAAGAAAATCCCCATTTGCTAGCTTCCATTTAACTTTTATTCTACAATCTTACACAAGAAAAAGAAGAAAAAAATGAATTATTTCACTTACATAAAGTGAATATTATGCTTTCATTTATATAAGCAAAAGAAGATTTTTAGTGAGAAACCCTATGATCAATATCTCATACCATTTTTTTTTTTTTTATTTTCTTAATTTTAAACAATTAAGAAAATCCTTATTGGCTAGCTTCCATTTAACTTTTATTTTACAATCTCACATAAAGATTTGATTTTAAAAATAATTTTGTATGAGATTTGGAAACTCTCATAATATTTAACTTTAAAATAATTACAATCACACATCAAGAAAAGAAAGAAAAGGCGAGTTGTTTCATTTATATAAAGTGAATCTTATACTCCTATTTAATATTGTAGTATTATGCATGTTTCAGTTCAAGATGGTTTAAATTTTAAAATAAAATTTAAAGTTTTTAATTAATTAATTTTGTTATAAATTAGTTGGTCTTTTGACTTAGCCGATTATGCTGAATCATTTTCGGTTTAGCTAATTCACTGGTTTAACCATAGTTTTAACTGTTTTATCAAAATATATTGCCTAGATTTGTTTAATTTGAAATAAATTAAGATTGACCTTATTAAAATTGAACGGCTGAGGTTGCTCAATTAGAAATGAACTTCTCATCTAAACAACTGTTAATTTTTATTTTACAATCCCACATCAGAAAAATGAGGAAAAAATTAGTTGTTTCACTACATAAATCTTATGCTCCCATTTAATATTATAGTATTATATATGTTTCAGTTCAAGATAGTTTAAATTTTAAAATTAAAATAAAATTTAAAAATTTTAATTAATTAATTTTTGTATAAGTTGATTGGTTCTTTGACCTAGTCGATAGGGTGAACCATTTTCGATTTAGCTGATTCACTGGTTTAACCGCGATTTTAGCGGTTTTATCAAAATATATTGGTTAAATTTGTTTGATTTGAAATAAATTAAATATTTGACCTAATTAAATATTAAACAGCTGAGATTACTTGATTCGAAATAAACTTCCCGCCCAAATAATTGTTAACTTTCATTTTACACAATCTCACATCGGAAAAAGAAGGAAAAAGCGAGTTATTTCACTTGTATTATAGGGTAAATTACAAACATATCTCCTGAGATTTACTTAAATTACAAATTACCCTCTGTGGTTCTAGAAATTACATTATGCCCCCTAAGGTTTCTAATTTCACAATAAATAGGTCTTTTTATTAATAAATCATCAAGTTAATTAACATTTTTTAATAATGTTAAAATTTTATTTCAATTAATAATTCAGATAATTTTATTATTGTATAGCTAAACAGTTAGAAATTTCATTTTTTCAATTAATTCTATTAAATAAAAAATTTTGATAGGGAGGTATTTGTAATTTACCCTATATTATATAAGGAAAATGAGGTTTTTAGAGAGAATATTTCTAGGAGTTCCAAACTCTCATTCTAAAATTATTAAATTTTCTTAATTTTAAACAATTAAGAAAATTCTTATTAGCTAATTTTCATTTAACTTTTATTTTACAATCCTACATTAGAAAAAGAAGGAAAAAGTGAATTGTTTCACTTATAAAAAGTGAATTTTATGCTCCCATTTATATAAATTATTGAATTTTCTTAATTTTAAACAATTAAGAAAATTTTCATTAGCTAACTTCCATTTAATTTTTATTTTACAATTCCACATCGAGAAAATAAGGTAAAAGTGAATTGTTTCACTTACATAAAGTAAATCTTATGCTTCCATTTATATAAGCAAAAGGAGATTTTTAGTGAAAAGCCTTATGATCAATATTTGATACTAATTTTTTTGATTTTCTTAATTTTAAACAATTAAGAAAATCCTGATTGGTCAGCTTTCATTTAATTTTTATTCACATAAAAAATAATTTTATATGAGATTTTGAAACTCTCATAACATCTCTCCTTAAAAGTATTCTTTTCTAAAATATATAGATGTATTGATAATTTCAATGTCATTCTTACTGCTCCTTAATACAAAAATTATAAATTAATTATGATAATTTTAAATTTGTATTTATAACTTATAAATTATGTGATGTATTATTATAATTTTAAATTTATATTGCGCCAATTTTAAATTTAAATTAATTGTTTTCCATATTTAGTGACAATTTCAATTTTAATAAAATAAAATTTAAAAAATTTAATTAATTAATTTTTGTGTAAGTTAGTTAGTCTTTTGACCTAATTGATTAAGCTAAACCATTTTTGGTTTGAATGATCTGCTGGTTTAACCGTGATTTTAGCGACTTTACATGTTATGATGATTCTTTTTTACTCATTAAATTTTAAAATTTCTTTAATTATTTCCTTTTCAAAAACCAATATGAGAATTTTTTAAAATTCATATATTTTTATTCTAAAATAGTGAAATATACTTTTATGTCATTTTTTTTATAACAAAATATAATTTTAATTATTAATTGTCAATACAACAATTTTAATCTATCTACACTATATGTATAGTAAAGAAACATTTGAAACAAAACCCTTATATATAAAATTTTATTTACGAGAGACAAAATATAAGAAAATTAAATACAATTATTATATTTTTAATAAATAATGTATTATTTTATCTTATGCATAACACGAGTGATATTGTAGTTTATAATATAACAAAGTTTTCGTTTTGTTGATTCTTTGGTGTAGTGCTTCTTCCTCTATGTTGCCTATTGGTACTCATGGTGTAGGATTGATTTGTAATACAGAACCTCTAGGTGTAACCTTTCACTTAATACTGGAATCGACAACTGAAGTGTAGTATTTGAGGTTGCATTAATTGAGGATACACGACAGAAGGAATTATTTTATTTCCAAACTTCACCTTCAACAAGCATAGATTTATTTCAAAAATTTTCTTTTATCCCGAATCATGTATCTTTCTCGTAAGATTGAGAGTAGTTTAAAAAAGAAAAAAAAATTCAAATCGCACCATCTCTGTAATAGGTAAATGCCTCTTTTTCTCCTAAATTTGTTAGAATTATTTGTAATAAGATATTGGCTACAATTGAAAAGGTTTTATCAATAAAATTTCCATTTATACGTGATCTAAGCATAGGTAGCAATTCATTCTATAATTCTTCTTATTACCTCTTTTGGGAAAATGATCCCACAAAGAAAAGAAAAGAATTGTACAGTACGAAATAATATAAAAACAGATTCATTTCAAAAAAAGAAAAAAAGGAACTTTCTACTCAAATTATTCTTTTTTGATAGGAATCGATAAGAAATAAGAAATATTTGAACTCATTCGATTTCATCTAAATGTAGTAATATACGATTTCATTGAAATTAGATATAGGATAACTCGAGAAGTTTTGACTGAATTATGATCCAAAGAAGAAAAAGGATCAAATAATCATTTTATGATGAAAAAAGACTAATCGTCTCTTTTGGGGGCATAGCACGTATACACTATACAATCAAATAAAAATAAAAATAAAAAATTAGGATGTTTTATAAATTTGTAATAGATTTAGGGGGGAAGGGGTTTGTTCTTGAAACCTTTAAAATTGAAAAAGAATTTGAGAATTCTTATGATATGATGAAATCATAGTCTAAATAGAATTAGAATTAGTATCACTTCTCCTTCTATGGTAACAAAAGATTCCCTTTTTATGTGGAAAAGGCCCATATCAATAATTATATGTACAATTCCTCAATATCTTGTTCATTCGCAAGAAAATATTTTCTTTGTGCGTAGGTAAAAAAAAAAAAAAAAGAACTTTTTGGGGAAGAGATACTATTTCATCAATTGAGCCACATATCTAACATATTCATACCTAATGATTTTTCACAAAGTGGTGATGAAACGTATAACTTGTACATATCTTTCCATTTTCCAAGTCGATCTGATCCATTTGTTTGTAGAGCTATTTACTCGATTGCAGACATTTTTGGAACATCTCTAACAAAGGGACAAATAGTCAATTTCGAAAGAACTTATTGTCAGACTCTTTTAGATATGCATCTATCTGATTTAGAAGGAAACAACTTACATCAATATCTCAATTTCAATTCAAACATGGATTTGATTCACACTCCATGTTTTGAGAAACATTTACCATTCGAAAAGAGAAAAAAACAAAGTCTGTATTACACATCAATCCTAGTAGGCAGCATAGAGGAAGAAGCACTACAACTTTGTGCCTGTTTGGTGCAACTTAAAAGCTGTTTATTTCAGCTTTCAGCTTAATTTAAGCTATTTTGATGTGTTTGGTTTAGTTTATAGCTTATAGCTTATAACTTTTTGGAAGTCAGAAATCAGCTTATTCTTTGAGTGGAGCAGGAGATGCTTAATTTATAAATAAGAAATCAGCTTATGTTCATAATTATAAGCTATCAGCTGTTTAGGCATAAGCTATAAGTACTTTCTCACAGCTCTACCAAACAGGGCCTTTGTTATATTATGAATTACCCCCTTCCTTAGTGGGCTTGGGATTAACAAGAATGGTTGAGATAACAAACATCCATCTCGTTCGTATTTTGGATACACATATATCCATCTCTATTTTATTTTTCCTTTGCTTCTCTTGTTGGAATGGTTTTATTCCCAACACTCTTAGTCTGATATCATATTATTTTAATAATTTTTTTACTTTTTAGTTACAATATAAGGTAAAAAACTAGTATTTTTAAATGACTTTTTACGAAAAAGCGTGCAAAAAAAATAGAGAGAGAAAAAAAAATCTTTAATTTTTTTGTATAGTTTGTTGGGTTTTTGACTTTTTAAAATAATTTTTGACTTTTAAGCTAAAATGAAGAGTTGCCAAATGAGGCTGCTTATGTAGTACATCTGTGCCTATGATCTCTGAACTATGTAATATACAGTAATGAAACATGTTAAGAAATTGGGTCCTGTTACAGTGTGCAACCCCTTAAGAGTTGCACACCACATGCAACTTCATTATTGGCCATTGGATTACACAAATATATCCTGGCCATTGAATTTTTTAATTTTGAAAAATTGGACACCGGAGAAACCGGTTGACCATCTCTCTTCTTCTTCTTTTAAAAGAATTTGGTATAACCCAATACATAAAACATGTAAGTGCAAAATATAAAAGGTGTAAGTGCCTTGCATATGGTATGCAAGGCACACCTAAGAAAGGTCCTAAATGGAAAATTAGAGTAACAATAATCAGAATAAAATTAGAAAATGAAAACTTAGAACCCATCTATAAAAACATCAAACAATTTTTTTTTTTTTGATCGGCAAAAAATGAGCTTTATTGATGAAAGAAGCAAGTACACAATACAAAACAAAAAATATCAATAAAGAAAAGGGAAGTGCAAAAGCATCACAATCAGCTAAATCATCCCAACTAGGTTGGCACCAAAAAGCCAATCCTATCATTTGCTAGCACCCCTAAGTTGGTGAGAAACCAACGGAAAGACAGACAACAGACCACAGCCAATAACAGCTGATAAACTTCTAATGTAACAAGCAGCAGACTTCCACCAATGCAGACTTCTAAGAATGTAAACTGTGACCTGATACTAATACACACTCAATCACAATTGTCATTCTTTCGATTGTTGCTTTGACAATGCAGCAGCAGATACTAATACACACTCAAGCACAAGCAGAAACTTCTACGAATGCACACAAATACACACTGTAGCAAACAACAGAACAATACACACTGCAGCAGCAGAAACAGAACAATACACACTCAAGCACAAGCCACTGAAAGCTGTTACAGACAACAGAACAATATAACAACCAAACCATCCCACCAGATGATGTACCATCTACTGAAAGCTGCTGCTGTTGCTCCAACTCAGATTAACACACCAACTCAACCACAGCACACCCACTCAGCCTCCATTCCTCAGTAACAGAATTAGCACAGATCATGCAAGACCACTGAATTAGCACAGATCAACATTAGCAACCAGATGGTAATGCACATTGAACCACCAAACCTGAGGCAAAATTTAACCAAATAGCTACCCACAACAAAAGCACAACAAGAGCACAACAAGAGCTACCCACAGCTTAGCATAACAGACCCACAAAACAGGGCACCCCCCAGGCCACATAGACCTGACCACATCAAACAATCGATAATCCTCATGGTAAATTTAAACAAACATATCAAGCAAGATAGACTTTTGAGAAAGAAATCCGATTGTTGCTGTTAGGTCTGTCACCCTCCTTCCTCCACTTCCATTTCACCTGTAAACCATATGAAAAAAAACAAAAAAAAATTAATTGAAGTAATAAATATTTGAACATTTTATAGACTATAAAGAACCCAATTCAAAATCGAGGATTTTTGTTTCTGATTTGGTGGAATGATTCTGTTTTTTCTATTAATATTTCTTATTGTTTAACAAATGAAATGGTGAAGGAACTTTATAAGTCTCACCTGTATTTTCTAGGCACTCCCATTTTGGTTCACTCATCCTTGAGTAGTGTAGCCCCCTACCAATATCATCGAGATTGCATAAGAAATACTCGCCTTTTTTCATCTGATACGCTGTCAAATCAATGACATTTTGATTAAAAGGATAACCAGTGTTGTTTTGGATACCTTTCTGTTCTTCTTCATCATACAGAATCCGAATTCCAAATTTTTTTACTTCAAAAAGTTCCGCCATATTCACAAAGATGTTCATTTCATCACCACATTCCATTAACAGATCCGCAATCTTCCAATCACTTAACCATATCACATCTTTGTGTTCATATGCCGTGCCTCTAAATGTTGGTCTATAGGCCCATTTCAAACCCTTGGTTTTATTACTGACTTTAATGTATTCATAAGACCATTCCGCTTGACTAACATCCGTGGCACATGCATAGACAACGCATATATTTAGGCCACAAAACTTCAAATGTGGAAGTGAAGGAACAGTAAAAGACACTGATGAATTCCTACTCTTCTTGTCAAACCAACTAGGAATCTCACTCCCAGAGAGAAATATGCTGTATATACCACATTCATATAGTCCCTGTGACATTGAACTGACATTTTTAATAATTAATTTAATATAGATAACATATTGAGATAGAGTCAGAGAGAGAGAACACCTGGAGTGTGGGAGCTTTGATAATTGAATTTGTTAGGTTATTGTATAGTTCCACCTCAACCATTCCCATGGAATCCAACTCAGTCAAGCTCAAGTTGTTGATCATTTCTGAATCAATGTTTCCAATTGGTTCTAACTTGAATACTCCCCGAACCTCAACTAGTTTCTTGCAATCTAGTATGTCCAAATTTAGTTGTTGAAGCAGGTTTGGTAGATTTGTCACCATTTCCAAAGAACTGCATCCAGTTAAACTCACTCCAGCTAAACGCATTGGAAGCTCCGGAAGTGATTTGAGCCTTGTGCAGCGATCTAATGTAAGTGTGAAGAGACTAGTAAGACCTTTCAGGCTCCCTGGTAGGCTACAGATTGGATTTCCGCTTAGATTCAAGGTGTGCAATGAGGACAAGGTACCAAGATCCCCTGGAATACCATCACCAGATATATTGCAATTTGCAAGATTTAAACTTACTAACGAGCGAGGCAAGGAAGTCAATGAAAAACAAATGGATTCAGGGCGGCTTCCTAGTTTTGATGCCCAAGACCAAGCATGTTCATGCCATGGTTTAACCGCTCCCGTGTTTGAGGATAATTGATTTATGCCATCTGCATGAAGCACTTTCAAAGATTCCATCTTGCCTAGGTCAGGAGGCAACTTTTCAAGCCTTGAACAGTTGGAGAGAATGAGTTTTTCAAGGGATTTGAGCTGAACAATTTCTCTTGGAAGCTTTGTAAGATTTCTGCAACCTCTAAGATTTAGCAAAACAAGTCTCTCTAATCCCCCAATCGATTCATGAACCCCAACCAAATTTATGCAATCCTTAAGTACTAATTTCTCAAGATTAGGGAGCTGTAAGAAATCAGGGGAATTGACAAGGCCATGGGAACGACTAAGATTGAGGATCTTCAACAATCTGAGCATCTGTCATAAGAAGGCAGGAAATTAGTCTTCATCAATATTCACATTGATTAAAATAAAATAAAAAGAAAGTAGCTAAAACTAAAAGAAGATAAGTAAACAAAAATTTGAATCACACCTTGGTTCCCTTCCAAAGTTGTGACAAGCTGCTATTGCGCATATCAAGAACAACCAGGCTCTCCAGATGAAAATCATTAGGTAAAAATTTTAAAGGGAATCCTTGCCAATGCAACCATCTTAACTTCTTAGGAAAATTTTCATAGCAACCAATGAGCTGTACATTACAAAGTTGGAGTATTCGTAATTTGTGCATCGAAAAAAATGCGTTAGTATTCAAATCGACTTCTTCATTTGATTCTAGAAGTGATTCTGTTAAGACAGAATATATGGGGAGCCAAGAGAATAAGCCAAGACGCCGCCGCTTTGTTGAATTTTTGTCCACCAAATCTTCAAAATGTTGTTGTTGTGTATTATTTACATTCTTATTGAGCATATCTTCCTTTAGCACTTTCAAGTCCAGAATAAAACCTTCAATTGTTTCAGTTCCCTAACAAGAAGAAGGACCACATAAGTAATCACAAAGTGCAAAGAACAAAAACATACAGATAGACAAAAGAAGCATAATTCTTACAGTTTTTTCTTTCAGTACGTTGTAGGCATCCCTATGATGCCATACTCTGCTGCATTTTCCAGGCTCCTTAGGAGATTCTTGATGAATAATCTCCCTCCCCATGTCTCTAAGCAATTGATGCATCATTAGCTTGTTGTCTACTCCATCAATTGTTACAAGGCATCTACGAATGAGATATTGAATCCCAACAGTTGTGTAGTAATCACATTCATCTAGTATTTTAACTGCAAAATCTTTTTCCTTTCCAACAAAGAAACAAGCAATATCAAGGAACAAGTTTTTGTCGTGATCATCTAAAGAATCATAGCTTATTTGAAGTACATTTTGGATTTTCTCATCAAAAAATGATCGCAACTTTGCTAATGCATTTTCCCATACATCAACACTTTTTCCAAATAGAGAAGCGCCTAAGACTTCAAGAGCTAAAGGAAGCCCCCCACAGTGGTATGTCATCTTCTTTGCGTGCTCCATGTATGCTTCAATAGGATGGTTTTGTCCAAAGGCATGCCAGCTGAAGAGACGAAGCGCTTCAATATCATCAAACTCCTTAACCATGGATACCTCACAAACTTCATGAGATTTTAGCAATCGGTCATGCCTAGTTGTAATGATAATTTTACTTGCAGGATGAAACCAGTGTCGCATTCCAAATATTGCATGTACTTGGTCCAATTCATCCACATCATCGAGAATGACAAGAACATTTTTACAGCTTATAGCATCTTTAATCTTAATGATTCCCTCATCAACATTGTGTATTTTTTCTACTTTCCGCTTAAAAATATCAGAAAGAAGCTGTCTTTGTAAATGAACCAAACCATTGAATTGTTTTGAAGTTTCTCTAACATTTGCGAGAAAGCTGCTACCTTCAAATCTATCAAAGTTTCGATTATAAATAGTTTTTGCAATGGTTGTCTTCCCTATTCCACCCATTCCACATATCACCATTATTCCAACATTGTTTGACCCATCTTGTAACCACGAATTAATGTCTTTTACACGAGATTCTATTCCTGTTAGGTAGGGAGTGACACTCAAGACTGTACGATCCAATTTATTAGCAATCTTTCGAACAATTATTTGGATAAACTTTGACTCATGCCTATAAATCATGAAAAAAAATACAAAATGGAACATAGTAACCATGTTATGAGATCAAATAAGACAATAATGAATGAAAAATTATATGACTTGATTTTAATGGTATAATATTATCTCTAGAATGTTATATGGGATGATATGAAACTGGAAAAATTACATAATTAGAACATTCAAAAAAAGAAAAGAAAACAAGGAACCAATGTCAATAGACTGATGTTGCAACTCCAACTTGCATTAGCAATAACTATAAATTTCATTAGGATGTGTTGTTTTAGTTAGCTCTAAAATGAAAAATAAAATTCAATAACACAAAGTGTTACAGTACTTACTGTTTAACATTTTTTGTAGACAAAATAGGACTCGGTAGTAATGGGTTGACATGTCAGGTTGAGTATCAGTGTTGTGATTTTGAAGATTAACAAGAAGCCAATAAAATCATTGCTCCATACTCACAATCTCGCATAGGTGTATATGAGCTTATTGTATCAGTGTTTGGACACATGTTTTAAATTTCAAAAAAATTACGTATTTAATGATTTATCATTCTTGGATGGTTTTGTGTTTGAAAACACATGAAAAATAGGACCAAGAGCCAAAATTCTGAGAGCATTAACTCGAATCCCACTCAAGCGGAGCACATGAGTTGCAGAGGAGAAATCCGATCGAGGTTCTTGTTCTAACTTCTAAGGCCTCGTTCATTGTTGTAGAAGTAAAAGGGCATTTCATAAAAAACTGTCGAACTATTTTAAAGAAACGCATTTATGCTTGTTGCCTAAGTAACAAAAAGAGGAAATTTACCCATCAGCTTGATTTTGTAGGACCAAACCTCCGAGATCTGCAACTTCTCTGAGTGCTGCCCTCCACCCTTCCACCTTCTCCATCCCATGTTTCCTTTTTCTTTCATCAATTTCCACCCCAAATTGAGCTTCATGCCGGGAAAATGCTTCACCAACACTTCCAGTTTGCTTCCTAACATGGGATGGATCTATGCCATAGAAAACTGGCAAAATTACATGTTTGAAGCCCCTCCGGCACTCGAGGATCAGCACAAGTTCATCAAGGCACCATTGCGAAGAAACGTAGTCTTTTGAGAATACTATTATTGAACTCCTTGACTCTTTGATTTCCTTAATAGCATCATCAGATTCATCACCATGATCATCATCTCTAAACGTGTGAAAACCTGTACCAACCAAGGCCGTATAGAGGTGGTCTGAAAAAGTCTTACAGGTGTCTTCAGCGAAACTCAAGAACACATGATAAGAACACCGAGGTGTGGAAGAGGATGCCTCGGCAGCCATTGAACAGAGCTATTAATTCCCGACTCTTGTGACGAATATGAAATGATCACTCTTGCTGGATTCTTTGAACTAGCACCTATGTGTTTCACACAAGGAGAAGACAAGAAGGCAGGAACAAAACATTGAATTAAAAAAGAATAATTGGAAATCAATGGGTACAAGTGAAAACAATTGTAAAAAAATAGAGATGCAAATGAACATAACATTCAATTAATACAACAAGAATTGCAAATTAGCGAGAACAGGTGAAAATAATTGAAAAAACATGGGAGTGCAAGTGAAGTCTTTGTTCACAATGACAACTATTCATTAGAAAAAAGAATACCCAATACACGAGGCTCTATTAAAACAGGAATTGAGAAAAGTATGATGTACACATCCTTTAATTTTTTTACCAAATGCTATTGTTTTAAAACAGAATTCTCAAACCCAAGCAATTTCAAACTTAATTTTCTCAAATGCAAGTTTTTTATGATAAAAGGGCCTGGACACCATTTCAGCTTTTACAACCAATTTATTTTTCCAGTTAGTGTAGAAATTCATGTCAGAATCTTTTTCTTTGAATTGCTTTTGAGATAAAGCTAAGTTTGACCTTCACATTTTAGCCCACTAATTTTCTGAATTACCCAGTCTACCCCTCTTCCCATAACTCCATCTAATGGTGATTAAAGTGGGTGTATTTTTTTTAAAGCTTGTGCAAGCCAGCACTCAACTTGATGTTAGGAATCAGAAACACCGCACTAGAATCGATTAGAAACAAACAAATGCACAAGAAAGATAAATCACACATATTAACTCAAACTAGGGCGGTGAGAATCCGAATATACAAATGAAATAAATAATTAAATAATAATTACTTTACAAACTTCAAATATTTTGCTTGTGAATCTTAAGGTGCAAATTAAATATTACTGAACGATATTTTAATTGATTTTAAACCTAAAATAAATTTATGGTGAAAGTCTTTAATTTAGAGGTAAAATTTATTATTAAAAAAAATAAGAGACAAGTTAATAAGTATATTTTAATTTAATAATAGTTGTATTTTATTTAAATTAATGGTGAGAGAAAATAAAATAAAATAAAACAAAGGATATTAATTTAAAGCAACACTAGTTTACATATAAAAAGCAACACTAGTTTTCCTAACAATATCATAGCAGCAGCAGCAGCAACAACAACAGCAACGTGAGAGTGGGTTGAGAGGAAAGAGGTAGCAACAAAAAAAGAAAAAAAATTTTGGGTGTGTTCTCTAGCTTTCTTTTTCCTTTTGCTTTTGTTTTGTTTTATCCTTATTCTATTATTATTTAAATCATTGATGGAGAGATTGTACGTGTATGTATTTTGTATATATATACTGTTAAGAAATATGAGAAGTTAAATTCATATGTAAAGAATGGGTGTAATTCTTAATTCAAAAATTCTGTACTAAACCGCAAACTTTAGAAATTTAGAAACCATATTAGACGAATGAATTTTAAGCTAATATTTTTACAGTAATCTAATTGCATATTGAATTTCATACCAGAATTTTCTTATAAATTTTGGGAGTCAAAATCCGTATAAACTGATGCGTTCAAATCTGTCCAAAAAACTAGTACAAAACAGTAACTTCCGAAGTCTCGTTCTCTTTGGGTATAAATCTGAAAATTATAAAATCAACGTCATTAGAACTAGTTATGAGTCTAGTTTCTTAAATTTTTGGCCATGCATTGATTTCTCGTGTATATTAGGAGAACCGTCAATTTCTTTAAAGTGCTGCAGAAAGTAACCTGTTTTGATATAATTAATTGTAAATAATTATTTTGTTAAGAAAATCAAGTAAAACCAATTGGGTTTGAAATTTATGATATATTAGTTGATATCTGGAGGGTTGGAATTTTTCTAACATTGTGGAGTGGGTTTTTAATTTTCAAATTTAGTAAATGGATGGAAAAACTTATTTAAAATTATGTTTTATCTTAAAGTTACTTTTAATTAAGTTTTGATCTAAACTCATGTCTTGGGTAATTTTAGACCTTGAAGAACATGAACTTAGGCATTACTTAATAGTAACAGTGAGTCGGGTTGAGCTGTGTTAGTGCCCTTTAGTACTTAGTTTATTATTCTTTGGGTAAATTACACTGACAACCCCTGAGGCTTATATTTGTTACAGTTCCCCCCCTCACCTTTTGGAAATTACATCTCCCCCTTGAGGTTTAAAGTTTTATTACAGATTCCCCCCCTCAGCCCTTTTAATTTTTTTAAATACCAATTTTACCCTCATTGGATAAATTACATTGACAGCCCTCACATTTTAGAAATTACAATCCCCTTCCTAAGGTTTAAAGTAGCATTACCAATTGCCCCCTCGGTTAGTATTAGTTGGAAAAAAAAATCATTGAAAAAAAAAAATATTAACTGGAAAAAAATTAATTAAGAAAAAATTAATTGAAAAAAAAATTGTTAGTAAAATTTTTAAATTTTTGTTTAAAAACCAACATAAACTCATTTTTTGAATTTATTTTTTTCCTCAAATTTACAAATTGAGACAACCATTTATAAACAAAAAAAATTATCAAACAAGTTTTTATGACAGTTTTTAAAATTTTTGTAAATATAAATTGAAAACTGAAAACGAAATGGTTACCAAATAGGAGATGGTAAAAATATCATAAAATTAATAAATTATTAAATAAGTTACCAACGTAAGAGATGATTTATCAAAAGATTTTTGGGCTGTGTATGGTTTGATTTTTAGAAAAAAAATTTAAAATTAAAAATTAATTTGGTTAAGAAATAAAAAATAAAAAAAATATTTTTTAAACGAAATGAAAATTATTTTTTTATTTTTATTTCTTAACCAAATTAATTTTTAATTTTTAAAAAAAATTTCTAAAAATAAACCATACATAACCTAAGAATCTTTTAATAAGTCATTTCTTATGTTGGTAACTTATTTAATTATTTGTTAATTTTATGACATTTTTACTATCTGAAACTTGTTTGGTAACCATTTCGTTTTTAGTTTTCAATTTATATTTACAAAAATTTTAAAAATTGTCATAAAACTTATTTGATAATTTTTTTGGTTTATAAATGGTTGTCTCAGTTTGTAAATTTGAGAAAAAAACGTAAATTCAAAAAATGAGTTTACGTTAGTTTTTAAACAAAAATTTTACTAACAAATTTTTTTTTCAATTAATTTTTTTTTCAATGAATTTTTTTTCCAACTAATACTAACCGAGGGGACAATTGGTAATATTACTTTAAGCCTTAAGGGGGGATTGTAATTTCTAAAATGTGAGGGGTGTCAATGTAATTTACCCAATGAGGGTAAAATTGGTATTTAAAAAAATTAAAAGGGCTGAGGGGGGAATTTGTAATGAAACTTTAAACCTCAGGGGGGAGATGTAATTTCCAAAAGGTGAGGGGGGGAACTGTAATAAACATAAATCTCAGGGGGTGTCAGTGTAATTTACCCTTATTCTTTTTAGTATTTTTGAATTAGTAGTGATGTGTAGTTTTCATACTTAGTTCAGGGCACTAGTTGGACATTTATACTCTATTCGAGAATTACATTATTCTGTTTTCAGGTGAGTAGTTGTATGCTACATATTTTTATAAATATTTCCCTACCCTGAACTATTGGAAAATTAAATTGTTGTTTCAAGACTAAACTGTTTTGATAAATTATTATATTATCAATGGAATTAAATTATTTCTAAAACATGTGTAAACGTGACATACCGTAAACTATTTGTTATGGTCTCATGTTCATAATGGTGAACTACCATGTTTTGCGAAACTGAATTGTATTGATTATTGGGACCATCTGCATATAAAAGTCCAGGGAAATTATTCCACTGTGTGTAGTGACTCTGGCCATTAGGGATCAGATCTGGATTGAGCTGTGATGACTTTAGTACTCAACGATTGTAAGGAAAAGACCTGGGCTAGGTTAGGTGACCTTCAATTGGACCATCTTAGAGAAAAGGCCCAAGTTGCCACCCTTTTTACCCTTATTGTCTCTAAAAATACCCAAGACATGAGTTCTCAACGATTGTAAGGAAAAGGCCCTGGTCGTCTTGTACTATAACACACTTTTTACCCTTTTTACCTCTAAAAATACCTAATATGTTCTCTGTGTGCACTATCAATTTATTTTTAGCCTTAATCTAATAATATCTATTTGGTCCTTTAAAAAAAAAAATCAAAATGTTGCCAACTTGGGATACATCTTTATCACTTGAGCGACACATAATATATATATTTTAAAATCAAAATCAAAATTTATGTTTTATAAATTTAATAGTTCACCCATCAAGTGACACTCACCCACTAATATATATATTGAAATTATACATATACAAATGATAAGGGAAACACTATGGTACACACCTTTTTGTGTACCATATATACCTTATAATTAAAAAAGAAAATGACATAACTTCATATTTCTAAGTCATAACTAAAAAAAAAAGGATAATGTCATAACTAAACATAACATAATGCATAACTAAAGATCTTATTAGTTATAACTAAAATAATGTTATAACTAAAGAAGAAAATAGCATAAGTAGAGGCATATGCTACACCCATTTCAAGGGTATGTATATTGGAATTTTCCAAATGATAGATGTTGATCATTTATGTACTTTACCAATGTGTATGAGTATTTATATATATATATTATTACTAGTCAAAAGATTTCATCAATTGTTTATAGCAAAATCAACAAAGAGAGTAAATGAAATTAAATCCTCATATAAAGTTCAAATCAAGGTAGAGAAAGAGGATCAACTCAATGACAAACAAAATAAGCCTTAAGATGAAATCAGGATCTACAAATGGAGCTAAGCGCGCGCGCGCACACACACACACACACATATATATAGAGGGACAGATATTAAGTATGGACTTAAGTGGTGAGGTTGATTCTATTAGATAAGCAAGTATGATTAAAGGAGTATGGACTAAAACCCAAGGGAAGTGGGTCAATCAGAAGGCCAAACCAGGTCCGACTCGCCAAGGGTTTGAATAGGCTCTGTTGTAATAACCATGACCCATGATTAATGAATAATCCATGATTAAATATGCCTAATAAGAAATTGAGATGGAATTCTGAATTAATTGCATGTGTGTTGCATTATTTGTGTTCTTCTCTATCTATTGTAGAAATATCTATTTGTGTTTTAGTTTTGGTCTACGAATTGAAGGCCTTATCGGCATTCGATCGCGAAATTGACTTGATTTATGAGTTATTTGGAATTTTTAGAACATTAATTGAAATTTGATTCGGAACGAATTAAATTAGAATAATTAATGTCAATTTGATTAGCTTAAGCCAAGTTTAATTAAACACCACACCACTAAGCAAGCCTATATAAGACTTAAGTTGATTATAAAACTTGACTCACACTCTCATTTTACCATCTTTAAGGCAACAAAACGTAGAGAGAGAGAGAGAGAGAGAGAGAGAGAGAGAGAGAGAAGAAGAAGAAGAAGAAGAAGAAGAGATTGAGCTCAACTAGGGGAAATTCTTGGAGAATCAAGCTTGAACCCTTTGAATTCACACCTTAGGTATGAACATTCCTCTTAATTCTTGGAAATAAGGTACATAGGAGGTGAATTCATGAGTCATGTAGGAATATTTACATGAAATTAAAGAGAATAAGTTAGAATGATGTCAATTATGGAAGAAATGAGCTAATTAATGACATGCATGCATACTTCATGAATTTTGAGTTTGATTTCAACAAATTCTTACATGCAATATGGGAGCTTATTGTGGTTTTGCACCTTAACACTTCATTTGAACATGTTTTGAAAGCTTTAAAGTTGAGAACTTACATGCATGTTATGTTTTCAAAGATTTGAGTTTTGCTTTGCACAATTGACGTGCTTTTGGGCCTTGATTTTTAAGAAATGATCTTCAATTCATGATATTCTACAAGTTTCTAAGTGTTTTCTTGAGTTTTGGCCCAACAGGAGGAGTTTTGATGTGTTAAATTCGAGTTTTAAGCTTGGGAGTGCAATCTAGAAATTCCAAAATTCTGCTTCTCCGCTCGAGTGACAGATCTTGCGCTTGAGCGACCACCTTTATTGTTGCACTTCCGCTCGAGCGACCAAAAGTTAGCTCGAGCGTAAAATGCATACTCCTAGAAGTTTCTATGTTTTGCAGATTGCTCGAGTGACAAGAGTTGCGCTCGAGCAAGGACCTCAGTCTCACGCTCGAGCGACCGTTAAGCGAGCGTCGAGCGAAAAAAATCAAGCAACCGGTATTGTTGCAGAGTTTACGGACTGCTCGAGTGAAGGAAGCTGCGCTCGAGCAACCACTCACAATTTTGAAAATCCGCTCGAGTAAAGGAAGTTGCGCTCGAGCGAGGCCCATGTTTTTAGCATATTTGCCTAAGTGTTTTTAAATGCATTTTTGCATTCGCATTGCATCCTAGGCATTCCCAGGCCATGATTAAGACACAATAATGAGGATAAGGGCTAGAAAAACACTAAGAACGAAATGAAATAAGTTGTGTATGACCCGAATGTGTGTTCAATATGTGTATCTGTATTGTTTGTGTAGGTCACGCGCCGTGAGCTGTTGATCCATTGGTTGTTATCAAAGCTATTTGTGCAATTATCTGT
Organism: Camellia granthamiana; assembly: GCA_036172215.1. Classification (NCBI taxonomy): domain Eukaryota; kingdom Viridiplantae; phylum Streptophyta; class Magnoliopsida; order Ericales; family Theaceae; genus Camellia; species Camellia granthamiana. The sequence goes on along the minus strand of CM069908.1, from coordinate 104,933,953 downwards.
GAGTAATGACTTAGTGAAGCTATGTTAATATAATGTACTTTTTAAACATTATGATATGATATGAACTGTTTTTGAAGGATACGAAAGGATATGTTGTGATTATATGAATGATGATCCACTTCTTTGAAATATATTTGTGATATCCTTAGTAAAGGCCCTCGTTCAGGGGACATAATACTGTGGTTTATGGTCATGAGGCCCTCGCCCCGGGGAAAAATATCGCGGCATAGGCCCTCGCCCGGGGAAATAATACCGTGGTCCACGTATAAGATATGTTACCCGGTACCGGAGGTTCCTTTATGGAACTTGATACGCTTGACCAAAGAGATATGTTAATGCCAATGGATGTACCACGCGTGATTTGAATGTGAATAAGAATATGATTCTGTTTCTGATACAAACATGAATATGATTTCGATTTGCTAAGAGATTTGAAAATTGTTCTAGACATCATTCATAAAACTCTTTAGTCTGTTATTATTCACTGAGCTTCGCTCACTATTGATATATGTATGTAGGTGTCCAGGCGCGTGACTAGACCTAGAGTTGATTACCTAGAGTCTCTGTTTTGTCAGCCAGCTGTTGTGCCTCCCGAAGAGGTTCCCTTTTGTGATTAAGTCAAGTTTTGTGAATCATGTGAAAGATGTTTTTGTTTTATTTTTGTCTATCTATACATTGGGCTGAGTCCTTTATGTCACTATATGTATGGTGATGCTTGACGTATGATAGTTTGACATTATATATATTGAATTTTTAAAATTTTCTTTTGTCCCATGTATTTTTACACAACTCTATGGACATCGTATTTTGTACATTTGCTTCCGCAGCCCCTTATATATTGATAATCTGTTCAAAGGCCTTTGGTAATCCACGGATTACTGGCCGGTTACGACGCTAAACCGATATGGGCGGGTTAGGGTCGTGACATCTGTGCAGCAAAATGGCTAAGGGAAGTTGCGGAGGCAACACTCGAAGTGGTCAAGTTGTTCAGGTACTTTACTTTAGCGCCGCTATTTCCAGTATTGTCGACGTCGTTATTTGAACTTGCCGAGGAAAAGAGCAATTGCAGCAACTACGAACCCTCTGCAAACTACTTGTTGAGGCAACACTTGTAGCAGTCAAGTTGCTGAGGCATTTTACCTCAGCGCTGCCATTTCCAGTATTGTCGGCACCGCTATTTGAACTTGTCGAGGAAAAGAACAACCGCAGCAATTACAACTGCCGCAGCTACTGACCAAGGAAAGACTCCACAAGGGTGATAGCAGCCTTTGAGGGAGGCTTCCCCTCCACAAGTGGAGGCTCATGCTTGGCACTGATGGCAGGCTCCAAAACATTACCAACTTAGGGTCGATAACAGGCCCTAAGGCATTATTAGCTTGGCGCTGATAGCAGGCTCTGAAACTCAATAGCTTGGCATTGATAGCAGACCCCAATGCTTATTGATTGGAGTTAATAATAGGCTCAAAGATATCAATATACTGTGGTGACCCTGCGAAGATAGAAGTAGGACTGCCTGGAAAGCAAGGGACTTCTTTTCTATTTACCTAGGTCATGAGTCTGCCTTGGTTGCATAGGCAGGATCGAGGAAGCCCCCTTGGGCTTGGTACGAGGCACAACCCTTGTTGTGGCCCACCCCTTAGGAAGCTGGGTAGTTTGTGATTAGGTAACTAAGGGTGGAGGAGTCACTGATAGTAGGCTATGAAGTCCTGAGAATGCATGTCTTGGCCAAACCGACCTGAGAAAACAGGTGTAATAGCAAGTACCACTGCTACAAGTGCACTTGCTGAGATTCAAAATGGAAGTTGATGAGGTATGTACCAAACAAAGAGTATAGTGGCACATGCTGAGGTATTTGTGCTAAATAGATAGTACATAGTACATGCAAAGGAACACATGGTTACCTCAACATGGTGGTTTAAGATAGAATATTCCATATGATCCAAGGACACGTGTCATCACCTTATTTGGCCACTTGGTTTGTTTTGGTACTAAGGAAAAACCTATAAATAGGACCCATTTCCCAAGGTTAAAGAGAGAACTTTTTAGGATTTAGGGGATATGCTGCCCATTTGCATACTGCTATTTCTTTCGTCTTGAATCACTTGCTCCACCCTCACCCTCTCATTCTCTGGTTAACCCAGATTTGTTGGCTCATTAATATAGTTGTCCATCTCCAATTACTCTCATAATCACCATTTACTTCAAACCCCCTACAATATATATATATAGAGAGAGAGAGAACTTGTTGGAAAATTTGGTTTTATAAGGCTTATTTTGGGCTAACTTTGAGCCCAGAATTGAGTGGGCCCCAAACATCTTTTGAGGTGGGTCCGAAGAGGTGATGTGTTCCTTGCCGCATGGTAAGTCACACGGTGAAGATGGTTCATCAAAACCATTTATGAGTGAATGGGAAGTTGACGTCGTTTTCAGGTTCGTGGAATGAACAATTAAAGAAGTAAATGTGGGTTTCCTTGAAATGGGTATTCCCACCAATGTTTTAAAAACCGGACCGGTGAGCGAATCGGAAAAGGGACCGGGTGGATGGGTCACCGGTTCAACCGGAATCAAACCGGAATCAAACCGGAATCGAACCGTGACGTAATAAATATATTAAAATTATATTTAAATAAAAATATAAGTAATAAAATTATAAATTAAAAATATTAAAAATATTAAATTATCTTAAATATTTGTCCTAATATTTTTTTTACTGAAAAATATAATAATATATTTTGAAATATTATTAATTTCAATTTTGGAAGATGAAATCAAATATTTAATATTCCCTCCATATGATTTTATTTGAAATAATTTAATTGAAAGGAGAACAAAAATTTTGGAGGGATATCAAAATTTCAAGTTTCCCTCCAATGAATTTAATTGAATCCCACATAGATTTCTTGAGTTTTTTTGGAAGAATTTTTTTCTTATAAATAGATAGAAGCTCTTTCACAATAATTTCAAGCTCTCAATGGGATTCCTCACAAGAGGAGACCCTTAAAAGAGAGTTTCCAATTAAATTTTTATTATATATATAATATATAATATATATATATAAAATAAGAAAGAAAGAAAGAAAAGAAAGAAAATAAAAAAAACAAGAAAAACTGAAGAAAAAAAAAAAAAAAAAAAAAAAGCCCCGGACCGGTTCGATCGACCCGTGGCCGGGTCGACCGGTTCACCGGTTTAACCGCCGGTTCCTCCGGTTTTCACAAAATACACCGGCTTTCACTTTGGTCCGGTTCTGAGGGTCAATCCGGACCGGAGCCCCAACCGGTCGACAGTCCAACCGGTCGAACCGGCCGGGCCGGTCCGGTTTTTAAAACCTTGATTCCCACATTGAAACTTTAAGAGAACTTTTGTGGATATATAAGCTGTTGGTGTACTAACTCGGGTTGGGCCCCAAGGGGCACTCCAAGTTTGTAGAAGGGAGGAGTTATGGACAAATGAAACCTTGGCTCAAACCACCACACACACGCACGCGTGCCGCCGGCTGAGCCGTGCCAGGCGCAAGTGTGGGTTGTGGGTTGGGTCGGTTTTAATATTAGTTTTTTGGACAAAATTTATTTCAATTTTTTTTCAGAAATTCTTAATGAAATTAAATTCCAATTTTGTGTCAAAATTGAAATTAATTTTCTGTCCAATTTTTACCACCTTCTATCCGAAATTCCTAAACAGATTCAAACTGTTTTACAGTTTTATAATTGCCAGAAACCTGCTGTAGTTAACAGATTTGAATCTGTACAGTTCAAACAGATCAATCTATCTAGCAGATCTGTTGAAATTCAAATAGTACATGTTCATTCAAAAAACCCACCTGTTCAGTTTGTTTTTCACACCTGTTCGGGTCTATATATATCAGATCTGTTCCAGCATTTTTTCAGTCCGAAAAATTCATTTCTTTTGCCTTATTTTTGCTCTCTTGGATAAATTATTCTTCATATAATTTTTTAGGAAAAAATTTAGAGAGTATAGAACACAGGTTCTAGTTCGCTGAACAAATTTGTTTGGAGTGCTTCTACAAATTTGTGAAGATTATTGTATCCTTGGAGATAGACGCCATTAGTCCGTAAGTACCGTAGCGGGGCGAATCTGTCTTAAGGACAGAGTGTCACACACTCGACTTAGTATTTTAATTTTTAATTCGGTTCGATAAATAAATTCGGTACGTTATTTATTTTATTTGTTTGGTTTTGTTTCAATTTATTTATTGTACTCTGAAGATTGTTCCAACAATCTTAAGACAAATTCGAATTATTCTGTTTACAGAATTTTTTATTTGTTTCCCTTTCTCTTTCTTCTTCTTACAGAAATTATTTTTCTGTGATTTTACAAAAATAATATTCTAGTTGGAAAACAAATAGTAGTAATATACTGTTTGACAGACAGTAGTAATATATTGTCTATTTTCTTTGACAACTAGTAGTAATATACTGGTGTCATTAAAAATTCAGAATATTTATTTGTGAAGTTTGTCAGAAATTAATTTTGGTTTTCTTAAATAATTTCTGAGTGTTCATTAATTAAAAAATTCTGTTTTAGTTTTTTAATTATTGAAGTGTTATAGAAATTTAATTTTCTGTGTGGAATTGATTTGGTTAAATAAAATTTTATTTTATTTCCAAATTAATTAAAAAATAAAAGTTACATTTCTTGTTTCTTTTATTTTTACAGAATTTAATTCTTTGAATTTGGATTAATTTTCTGTGTAGTATAAAATTTTAAATATAATTTTGTTTTATAATTTAGAATTTATGGGTACTGAAATAAATGCTCAAACGAGTACTGGAATGGTGGCTGTAATTGCGCCAACCCCCTCTCCTATTGTGACAGTACCGGTAAATCACGGTGAGAAGCCAGAGAAGTTCTCTGGAACTGGTTTTAAAATATGGTAGCAAAAAATGCTGTTCTATCTTACAACTCTGAACCTGGCTCGTTTTCTCCGTGAGAATGCTCATACTCTAAACGAGGATAAAACTGACCGGCAAGTAGTTGCTACAGTCGATGCCTGGAAACATGCTGATTTCCTTTGTCGGAACTACATCTTGAATGGACTTGACAACACATTATACAACGTCTACAGTCCTATCAAGACAGCAAAGGAACTTTGGGAGTCTTTAGAGAAAAAGTACAAAACAGAAGATGCTAGCTTAAAGAAATTTGTGGTTGGCAAATTCCTGGATTTTGTGATGGTTGATTCTAAGACGGTGACTAGCCAAGTTTAAGATCTCCAACTCATTCTGCATGACATTCACGCAGAAGGCATGTCTCACAGTGAATCCTTCCAAGTTGCAGCCTTAATTGAAAAATTATCACAAGGTTAGAAAGAATTCAAGAATTACCTCAAACACAAGCGCAAAGAAATATCTTTAGAAGAATTGATTGTGCGTTTGAGGATTGAAGAGGATAACCGCAATTTTGAAAAGCGGGCTAGTAAGCATCCAATGGAGTCTAAGGCAAATGTGGTAGAAGATGCTCCAAAAGCAAAGAAACAGAAGTTTTCTGGAGAAAGTTCATCACAAGGCTCTAAAAGGGGAGGGGAGGGAAATTAAAAAGTACAAGTTTAATGGCAAGTGTTACATCTGTGACAAAGAGGGACATCGGGCCAAAGATTGATGTAGCAAAGGCAAAAGCAAAAGAAGAACAAGCAAGAAGCCTGCTCAAGCCCATATGACCGAAGTGGACAATATTTCCAATGGTGTAGATGACATCAATCTTTCTGCAGTGGTTTCCGAGGCAAACCTTGTCAGAAATCCTAAAGAATGGTGGGTGGACACTGGTGCTACTTGCCACATTTGTGCCGACAAAAAGATGTTCACATCTTATTCTACAGTGGACAATGGTGAACAACTTTTAATGGGCAACTCCTCAACTTCCAAAGTTGAAGGACAAGGAAAGATTGTACTTAAGATGACATCTGGAAAGGAACTCACTCTCAACAATATATTGCATGTACCAGACATTCGCAAGGATCTTGTTTCCGGATCTTTGTTGAGTAAGAATGGGTGTAGGCTAGTGTTTGAGAATGATAAATTTGTACTTACTAAGAATGGGATGTATGTAGGAAAAGGTTACATGTTTGATGGCCTTTTCAAGATGAATGTAATGACCGTTGTACCCTCAGTTATTAATAAAAATACATCTTCTTCTTACTTGCTTGAGTCTTCAAATTTATGGCATGGTAGACTAGGACATTTTAATTATGGATCTTTACGTAGATTAATTAATATGGAATATTTACCAAAATTTGACATTGATTTAAATCATAAATGTGAAATTTGCATTAAGGCAAAATTATCCAAAACTCCTTTTTATTCAATTGAAAGAAGTACGGAACCACTTCAAGTAATTCATAGTGACATTTGTGATTTTAAATCAATTCAAACTAGAGGTGGGAAAAAGTATTTTATCACTTTCATAGATGACTATACTAGATATAGTTATGTTTATTTAATTCGAACCAAGGATGAAGCTTTGGAAACTTTCATTCAATACAATAATGAAGTTGAAAATCAACTTGGTAAGAAAATTAAGAAACTTAGAAGTGATAGAGATGGTGAATATGAATTACGTTTTGGTGAGTTTTGTAAAGAATATGGAATAATTCATCAAACCACCTCTCCTTACTCACCTCAGCAAAATGGAATTGCTGAAAGGAAAAATAGGACTTTAAAAGAAATGATGAATGCCATGTTAATAAGTTCTGGATTACCTTAGAACTTATGGGGGGAAGCAATATTTTCTGCTAATTATATACTTAATAAAGTACCCAGAAAGAAAATGAATCAAACACCTTATGAAATGTGGCATGGGAGAGTACCATCCTACAAATACTTAAAAGTGTGGGGGTGTTTGGCTAAAGTGGCTATTCGTAGTCCTAAAAAGACTAAGATAGGTCCTAAAACCATTGATTGTATTTTCATTGGTTATGCCAAGAATAGTAGTGCATATCGGTTTTTGATTCATAAATCAGAACATTCTGAAATGCATATAAATATTATTATTGAATCTCGGAATGCATCATTTTTTGAACGTGTATTTCTGAATAAAACTAGACAAGAGACTAGTAATAATAAAAGATCTTTTGATGCTATTACTAGTCAAGATCAAGAACAAGAGCAAGAGTTAGATCAAATTGAGGAAGAAGAACCTAGGCGTAGTAAACGTGCTAGAACCTCAAAATCTTTTGGTCCAGATTTTCTAACATTTTTGTTAGAAAATGAACCTCTAACTTTTAAAGAAGCTATGTCCAGTCCTGAGGCTCCTTTATGGAAAGAAGTTGTAAACAGCGAAGTTGAATCCATCTTGCAAAAATCACACTTGGGAATTGGTGGATTTGCCACCAGGTTGTAAACCTCTTGGGTACAAGGGGATTTTCAAGAGAAAAATAAAAGCCGATGGATCTATTGACAAATACAAGGCAAGACTTGCAGTCAAAGGGTTTAGACAAAAAGAAGGTCTTGATTACTTTGACACATACTCATCGGTTACTAGAATAACATCCATTAGAATGCTAATTGCTATTGCATCGTTGTACAATCTTGAAATTCATCAAATGGATGTGAAAACTGCTTTATTAAATGGTGAGTTAGATGAAGAAATTTACATGGAACAACCAGAAGGTTTTTCTATTCCAGGAAAAGAAAAGAAAATGTGTAAATTGGTTAAATCATTATATAGTTTAAAACAAACACCAAAACAATAGCATGAGAAATTTGACAAGGTAATGATGTCAAATGGATTTAAAATTAATGAGTGTGACAAATGTGTTTATATTAAAAGCACAGACAAAGGTTATGTCATTGTATGTCTTTATGTAGATGATATGCTCATCATAGGTAGTACTAATGATATGATTAAAACTACTAAGAAAATGTTGAATAAACATTTTGACATGAAGGACATGGGCATTGCTGATGTAATTCTTAGTATGAAAATTACTAAAACATCAGAAGGTTATGCTTTGTCATAATCTCATTACATTGAGAAAATACTTGACAAATTTAGCAAAGATGATGATAATCTTGCTAGAACACCTGTGGATGTTAACTTGTTTCTTTCTAAGAATGTACATGAAAGTATTTCTCAATTAGAGTATGCCCAAATTATTGGAAGCTGAATGCACTTGATAAACTGCACTTGCCCAAATATAGCTTATGCAGTAAGTAAATTAAGTAAATATATGAGTAATTCAGGAGTAGAATACTAAAAAGCAATTATAAGGGTTCTTAGATATCTCCGATTTACTCGTAACATTGGGCTTAATTATACTAGAAATCCAGCAGTACTTGAAGGGTACTGTGATGCAAATTGGATATCGGATACTAGAAACTCAAAGTCCACCAGTGGGTATGTCTTTACTCTTGGTGGGATGGCTGTATCTTGGAAATCTTCCAAACAGACTTGCATTGCTAGGTCTACTATGGAATCAGAATTCATAGCTTTAGACAAAGTTGGAGAAGAAGCAGAATGGTTTCACCACGTCCTTGAAGATATTCCAATGTGGCCAAAACTAGTGCCTGCTATATGCATACATTATGATAGTCAATCAGCAATTGGTAGAGCACAAAGTCATATGTATAACGGTAAGTCATGACACATTCATCGTCGACATAACACCGTGAGACAACTACTCTCTAATGGAATTATTTCCATTGAATATGTGAAGTCTAAAGACAACATAGCGAATCCACTAACCAAAGGGTTAACAAGAGAGTTAGTTGAAAATTCATTGAGGGGAATGGGACTTAAGCCTATTAAATAAGAGTTACCACAACGGCAACCCAACCTAGTTGACTGGAGATCCCAAGATCTAGGTTCAAAGGGACAACCGAGTTGTGAATGATTAAGAAGGATCACTGGAAAGTCAAACTCCTACCCATTTCTATGATGAAATAGTGATGTCTATAGCGTTTTAGGTTAAGTAATATTTTTAATGATTCTTATATCTAGGTATACCTAGTGGAGTATGGCAAGATACTCTTCATAAGAATCACCTATGTGAGTGTGAACTAGGCCAGTTCTATGAGATTTGTGAAGGGCTATAATTCTTTAGAGCACTCATGAAAGACCAGGTTGTTCAGGGTGAAAATGAACACAATAGTGAGAACTAAACTGTGTCTAGTAATATGCTGTGTGAGTTCTATTATCTTAGTTTACACAAACGGCTGAACAGTTCAAGACATCATGTTTACTGGTTAGCTAATAAATCTGATAGTGTCTCACAAGGAAAGGTTCAAAGCCAAAAGCTACCTATCATTTGCAGAATATTTCCAATTTCTGTACTCTCTGTAATTAGATCATGTTGTTACATTTTCTCTCCGTCAAATTCCATTCATGTGGGGGATTATTGGAAAATTTGGTTTTATAAGGCTTATTTTGGGCTAACTTTGAGCCCAAAATTAAGTGGGCTCCAAATGTCTTTTGGGGTGGATCCGAAGAGGTGATGTGTTCTTTGCCGCATGGTAAGTCACACAGTGAAGATGGTTCGTCAAAACCATTTATGAGTGAATGAGAAGTTGACGTCGTTTTCGGGTTCGTGGAATAAACAATTTGTAATAACCCTGACCTCAGATTAATGCTAAAACATGATTAAATATGCCTAATAGTAATTTAGAAGGAACCTGAGATTAATTTGCATATGTATTGCATTATTTATGTATTTCTATCTGTTTGATCGCTAGATTATCTGTTCGCATCTTATACTTTAAACTGCGAATTGAAAGCTTTATCGGCGCCCGATTTCGAAACTGATTAGTGTCATGTACTAGTTAGAATTTATGTGATTTTATGGCATATGTAATTGAAATGTGATTTGGTATGATTAAACTAGATTAAAATTAGCTAAGTTAAAGAGTTGGACTAATTACCAATTTGCCATTCTAGTGGGCCACTTGCTAGACACTTGTGAGACTTAGTCATATACATTGCATATCATTTCTTCAGCCCTTTGGTGAGCTATAGCCGACTAGAGAGAAAGAGTGAGAGAAGAGGAAGACTTACCTTTCATCAAGAATTTGGCTTGGAGACTTACTAGATTGAAGAGTAGATTGCATTTTGAGCTTCCATTCTTGAATTCAAGACTTAAGGTAGGGAGTTCATCCTCTCCTTTATGTATTTGAGTTGTTCTAGCATGGTCCATGATGAGAGTCATAAATTGGATTTAAAGTGTTGAATTGAAGCTTGTTTCATGCATGCATGTGCATGTCTTGAAGCTTAAGGTTGTTTTCATGGAAATTGCTTCATGCATGTCCATCTTTTGACCATAGTCCATGATTTCATCTTGTGTTTGGAAGAATTGGCTCTTTGGAGCATGAATTGGAAGCTTTGAAGTTGGTTAAATTCATGCATGTTGCATGTACATCATGTTTTTGAAATTATTGTTGAAATTGTGTTTAATTGACCTACCTTTGGGCTTTGATTTCTCAAATTGACCTTTGAAACATGTTATACTATGAGTTTACAAGAGTTTTCCAGAAAATTAGCCCAAGAGGATCGAATTTGGTGCATTAAAACTTGGTTTGGAGCTTGAAGGTTCAATCTGGAATTTTCAAAATTTGGACTCACGCTCGAGCGGGGAAATCTGCACTCGAGCGTGGAATTCGACCATCCAGTACTTTGCACTGTTTTACGGTACGCTCGAGCAGAATAATTCACGCTCGAGCGGGTACCTGAGTCACACGCTCGAGCGGGGGTCGAGCGCCTGTCGAGCGTGATTTTCACCCATTCAGTACTTTTGTCACATTTTGCAGACCGCTCGAGCGGGAAGGTTTACGCTCAAGCGGAGGCTTTTGTTTGCATGTCCACTCGAGCAGGGAAACCCACGCTCGAGCGGGACCCCTGTTTTCTGAAAATTATGAAAAATATTTTCTAAGGCATTTTTGCATCCTCATTCCATCCTAGGTATTCCTAGGCCATGTTTAAGACTCCATAATGAGGTTAATAGTTAAACACACACTAAGAATAATGAAGTGCATTACGTCTAACTCGAACGTGGGTTTCAAGCGGGTAATTGTATGCGTGTTCGTGTAGGTCACACACCTCAGGACAAGGGAAGAGCCATTTGACCATCTAGTGAGCCGACCAATTGTTGTGAGTAATAACTCTATAAAGTTATGTTTAACTTTAATTATTTTCCAATGACATGAGATGATAAGTTCCGAAATGCTATGTTTGAATGAATGAATGATAGTCCAAGTTTTCCTTGAAATGTAAACGTGGTATCCCTAGCCGAGGCCCTAGCCCAGGGGACACAATACTGAGGCACATGGTCATGAGGGCCTCGCCCGGGGGAAAGAATACCGTGGCCCAGGCCCTCGCTCGGGGGAAGAATACCGCGGCACAGGCCTTCGCCCAGAGAAAACAATACCGTGGCACAGATATGTTACCCGATATCGGAGGTTCCATTATGGGACTTACTATGCTTGACCAACATGATATGTTATGTTAAGAGAAATGTACCACGCATGATTTGAATATGAATATGAATATGCCTACGTTTCCGATATGATAAGAGATTGATTTTCTGATTTTTGTTTTCAATATGGTCATCATTCATTAAATCCCTTTACGCTGTTATTATTCACTGGACTTTAGCTCACTCCTTATATTATGTATGTAGGTGAGCCAGTGCGAGACCAGGCCCGGGGTTGATGGCCGTACCCCAGTTTTGTCAGCCAACCGTTACGCCTCCCGAGGAGTTCCAGCCGAAGTCAATTGCCATGGCTGTTTTTGTATCTATGCTAGTCTATGTCTGTTTGTAAAGTCAGAATTTGGGCACTACAGTCTGTAAATAATGTTGTAAATATTGGTGTTCCTTGACTAGCATGCTTATGAATATAAATAAATTTGACTTACTCTGTCCCATGTACGTCATCACAGCTCATTGGACTTTGTTTATCTTGTCTAGTTGCTTCCGCAGCCCCTTAATACTTGCTAATCTGCTAAGAGGCCTTTGGTAATCCGAGGATTACTGGCCGGTTACGACGCTAAACCTATAGGGGCGGGTTTGGGTCGTGACACAATTAAAGAAGTAAATGTGGGTTTCCTTGAAATGGGTTGTCCCACATTGAAACTTTAAGAGAGCTTTTGTGGGTATATAAGCTGTTGGTGTACTAACTTGGGTTGGGCCCCAAGGGGCACCCCAAGTTTGTAGAAGGGAGGAGTTATGGACAAATGGAACCTTGGCTCAAACCATCACACATGCGCGTGCGCTGCCGCCGCCGTCCGTCCGGCCTGGTCGGTTCTAATATTAATTTTTTAGACAAAATTTATTTGAATTTTTTCCAGAAATTCGTAATGAAATTAAATTCCAATTTTGTGTCAAAATTGAAATTAATTTTCTATCTAATTTTTATCACCTTCTATCCAAAATTCCTAAACAGATTCAAACTGTTTTACAGTTTTATAACTGCAATAAACTGCTGTAGTTAACAGATTTGAATCTGTACAATTCAAACAAATCAATCTGTCAAGCAGATCTGTTGAAATTCAAACAGTACATGTTCATTCAAAAAACCCACCTGTTCAGTTTGTTTTTCACACCTGTTCGGGTCTATAAGTACTAGATCTGTTCCAGCATTTTTTCAGTTCGAAAAATTCATTTCTTTTGCCTTCTTTTTGCTCTCTTGCATCAATTATTCTTCATATAATTTTTTAGGAAAAAAATTAGAGAGTATAGAACACAAGTTCTAGTTCGCCGGACAAATTTATTTGGAGTGCTATTACAAATTTGTGAAGATCATTGTATCCTGGGAGATAGACGCCATTAGTCCGTAAGCATCATAGCGGGGCGAATCTGTCTCAAAGACAGTCATACACTCGACTTGGTCTTTTAATTTTTAATTCGGTTCGATAAATAAATTCGGTACGTTATTTATTTTATTTGTTTGGTTTTGTTTCAATTTATTTATTGTACATAGAAGATTGTTCCAACAAAACTTATATGGATTTGGCGATGAAAAATCCTCCAGTATTATACTTAGAGCTCTGAACAAGATTTTAACAAATATATGTTGGTGTATATATACATAATACATATATATGTTCAGAAAATAAAAATAAAGAATTATATGATGATGATGATGATGATGATGATGATGATAGAATCATAGAATAGAAAAGGAAGCCTGTGACGACCCCAACCTCCAAACTAGTACATTATATAATTTTAATGAGTTTAATTGCATGATTATGTGCTTAATTGTGTGATTACATGTTTAATTCTATAATTATCTGTTGAAATATGAAATATCTGTTTAAATTGACAACTTAGAGTCGGAAATTGAAAGCCTAAACGACTTCAGAAACTGAAATTGACTAGCCTAATAGGCTAATTAGAATATTTAGAATTTTATGGCAACTTTAATTGAAATTTGAGTTGGATCAAAATAATTAGAATAAACTAATTGAATTAGTTAGAATTAAGCTTAATTAATTAATCTCAATCACATTTGATTAGGCTAACTTAATCACACCATATAAATAACGTTAGATAGCTTATGAACTCATTTTATACACACACTTAGCTGAGAATTGAGAGAGAGGAGAGGAGAGTTCAACATTTAGAGAGAGAAATAGGAGATTTGTAGAGAATTGGTGGAAGCTTCAAAGATTGGAGCCATAACACACTTGAATTCACACATTAGGTATGTAATTCGTTCTAAATTCTTGGAATCAAGCTATGTAGAAGTTGTATTCACCAAGGTTTTGAGTTCATTTGCATGGGATTGTTAAATAGAAGTTTCTATCACCTTGAATTTGAAGAGTTAAACATTTACATGCATGCATAATTTGTGTTGGAATTCATGAAATTCATACATGCATGGCACAATTATACCTCAATCTGGAGAATCCGTCATGTTTTCATGCTCCTCATGTCACTTGATTATGTTTTGAAGAAATATATGCTCAAATTGAATTAAACCTATTTTATAACTTGAAATTGAAGTTTTGGTTAAGAATTTGCCATGGTTTTGAATAAATGGTTTCAAATTGGAAGTATTTTCATGTTATACAATGATTCTCCATGTTTTAGTACCAAAAACACAAGATTTGAAGCTTTGAATACCATGCTTGAACTTCAAACACAGTTCTGAAAATTTCAGAATTCGTGCTGTCCGCTCGAGCGAGGGAAGCCCCGCTTGAGCATGAAAATCGAGCTCCCAGAAGCCTTCTGAAATTTTACAAGTCGCTCGAGCGACCAAAATGGCGCTCGAGCGAGGACCTCTTTTTTCTCAGTCTTCCGCTTGAGCGACCGTCAAGAGGGAATTTCATGTAACCAGTATTTTTACAGACTACTCGAGCGACAGAAGTTACGCTCGAGCGACCACCTTTGTTTTTGAACCCTCGCTCGAGCATATGAAGTTGCGCTCAAGTGGAGACCCTGTTTTTAGCAAAATTTTACCAACTCTTTTAAGTATATATTTGCATCCTCATGTCACTCCAAGCATTCTTAGGCACCATTTGAACTCCTATAATCATACAATAAGTTAGAAACACATAAAGAGAATTGAATTAAAATGAAATGGAGTTTTATTTGTACTTTGTTATGTGTTTCGTTTAGGTGGACGCCCGAGGCTTAGTGTCACCACAAACCACTGTGAGTAATAACTTTATAAAGATATGTTCAAGTGATATTTATTTTCAAAAATGTTATTGTTATCGAAATCAATACATGTTTGATTGATCGGATTTATCGAAGTACTAATTTTTACTAATGAATGAAGTTCATTTTTGAAAGTAAACTCGTGGCATCCTTTAGTGAGGCCCTCGCCTGGGGGAAATTAACACCGTGGCCCATTGTTAATAGGCCCTCGCCCGGGGGAAATAATACCGTGGCCCATTGTTTAATAGGCCCTTGCCTGGGGGATATAATACCATGGCCCATTGGCCCTCGCCCAGGAGAAACAATACCGTGGCCCATTGAATAATTGAATATAATATATTGATCTCGCGGTCCTATTGCTACTGATTCATTGTTACTCTATTGGATGTACCACGTAATTTGTCATTGAATGGGAATTGTTATTGGGATAACACGGATCATTGAGAATTAAATTGAAATCAGAATTGTATCGAATATGCTATCGATCAATGGTTTTGTTTATCGTGAAGGATTGACATGATGGCTAATCTAATTGATATTTGTACTGTTGTGGAACTTCATTCATATAACCTCTTTATCCTGTTATTACTCATTGGGCATTAGCTCACTATTTATGTTTATATATATATGTAGGTGAGCATGTTGAACATCAAGGATAGAGATTGCCTCAGAGTCACCCCATGGTCAGCCTTTTGTGGAGCTCTCGAGATGGAGCCACTTGGACTCGTGACGAGCCAAGCAAGCCTAAACCCCTTTTGTTAAGAACTCTTAGTTGAATTTTTGGTATAGGGGTTTTTGTATATGTCTTTTATCTAGTTGAATTGTGGTTGAACCTCTATTTGTTTTATTTTCCTTATTCTTTTGGAAGCTTTTGTAATGTACAAGTACCTACCTTTGGAATGGCTGAACAGTGCTAGTGTAAACTCTTTTCATTTATGCACAGCTCGATGGACTTCTTCTATATTTAATTTGCTTCCGCTAAGCCCCGTATTTAATATTGGTTGGATATTTGTATAGAGGTCGTAGGTAATCCGTGATTACTAGCCGGTCATGACGCTAAACTTGTAGGGGCGGGTTTGGGTCTTGACAAAGTCGCTATTCCCATCCCACTTTATTCTAAATACATTTTTTGTATTTGTCCTTAATATATATAGTTATTATTCTTACTAGACTTTTTTCTAAATACACTCACTTCTATGTATAATAAGGACAAAAAAAAATGTATTGTTATTTCTTTCGTCTTGAATCACTTGCTCCACCCTCACCCGACTACTCATTCTCTGGTTAACCCAGATTTGTTGGCTCATTAATATAGTTTTCCCTCTCCGATTACTCTTATAATCACCATTTACTTCAGACCCCCTACAATATGTATATATATATAGAGAGAGAGAGAACTTACATGGATTTGGCGATGAAAAATCCTCCAGTATTATACTTAGAGCTCTGAACAAGATTTTAACAATTATATGTTGGTGCATATATACATAATATATATATGTTTAGAAAATAAAAATAAAGAATTATATGATGATGATGATGATAGAATCATAGAATAGAAAAGGAAGCCACTATTCTCACCCCACTTTATTCTAAATACATTTTCTTATTTGTCCTTAATATATATAGTTACTATTCTTACTACACTTTACTCTAAATACACTCTCTTCTACATATAATAAGGATAAATAAAAAATAAAAAAAGGAGTATGTTTTAAGTAAAGTGGAATGAGAATAACGACTCCCATAGAAAAAGAGAAAAAAGAAGAGCACCAAGTCTGCGTCTCTCAATAATTCAAATGAATTTATTTTTTCTCAAAAAAATAAAAATAAAGGTAAGTTAACTTTTTCATAATTTTACTATAATTATATTGAATTTTTTTTAATATTTTAATTAGCATAACAATTAGGGTAAAGCGCCAATAAATCTTAAATAGTAATCTTATGAACTATTTAGTCCTCTTTTTTTTTTTTCCCTTATGGATCCAAAAATCTCATTCTAATGTGAATTCCATAAAGGGCCAAGTATAAACGCGCGTGTATTATGTGTTGAGGGACAAATGTAGATTTTCTCATAATGTTGAAATTACTAAATGTAACACTTCAAAAAAAACTCCCTAGTGTACTTTTCTCAAATGTAACACTCCGATGTAACATATTAAAAAACTTTTTAGTATACTTTTCTCAAACATAACACTGTAATGTAACATAATAAAAAACTCATTAGTATATTTTTTGCAAACGTAATAACGTAACATTATAAAAAGAACTCCTTAGTGTATTTTTCCCAAATGTAACACTCAAATCAATGTAAACACACAAAAATTACTTAGTATACTTTTTTCAAATGTAATACACTAAAAAATTCTTTAGTGTACTTTTCTCAAACGTGACAACATAACATTCTAAAAAAACTCCTTAGTGTATTTTTTTCCAAACGTAACATTCTAATCAATGTAACACACAAAAATTTATTAGTGCACTTTTTTCAAATGTAGCACTCTAATGTAATACTCCAATGTAACATAAAAAAACCACACTAACAGAAATGTAGATTTCAATACTCGACAACCGACACTTCAACCACCAATCCCTCCAAAAAGATTTTTCCACACCTCACCTTTTCATTCCTATTCCAAAAAGGAATTAGAAAATTAGAAAAATGAACCATAAAAGGACATTCACTAAACTCAAATGGCACTAAATTGAATAAGAAAAATGCTTGGTAGCTCGAATTTGTGACTCAAATGACTCGAATTATAAAAACGATGTCGTTTTACCCGCAAAACGTCGTTTTACCCCCAAAATAACGTCGTTTTGAGACATTCAGGCCATGAAAATTTGGGCTAACAAGCATTGTTGATTAAATAAATACAACTTTCCAAAACAAAAAGGACTAATTGGTTCATAAGAAAACTCTTAGAACTAAATGGATTAACATTCCCCATATGGGATTTATGGATAAATTTTCCTTACCAGTAATCTTATTTTTATTAAAAATTTGTTAGTCATAATATAAATGAAAAAATAATATTATTTCTTTTATACTTAAATGTAAATTTTTTTCTTGTTTATCGTTGTGTTTTTACACCATCTATAGTAGTATCGATCTCTTTAATTTTACTAAAAAGAAAAGGGTAAATAAATGTAATTATCTCAAAATTGTAAAACTTATTATATATGCTTTAAAGGGTTTTTATTGATAAATCTCATTTAGAGGTGTTCTAACCCAATAAGTTCACTTAGAAAAATTATAACCTAATTAGTCACATATGTTTATACTTTTATTCCATGAGGTCCTTTTTTCCTGATTTACATTATTTGTTGGACTATTATACCTTTATGTCTATTGTTGATATATATTACATAGAAAAAGGATATACACATTTCTTTTTTGTTACTACCTCTGTTTTGGTAGTTACCATTATTCACGTTTTTATTTTTGATCAGTTTTATTCACATTTATGGTATTGTTTCATTGTACTAGGGTTTCAAAACTCTCTATTGGTAGGGTTTAGAAACTCTAGTTTACACATGGTGAAATAATATTTATGTTCCTCCATTATTGTGGTGAAATTTTGTGTTCCTCCATTGTCACTTTGTATTCGAAGTTCTGTGTTCGTCCATTGTTGCTTTGTGTTTGAAACTCTATGCTTCTCCATTGTTGTAAGTCGAAACTCTATTTATATTCAATCAATTTTGTTACAAACATATTTGTCAAAGGTGGGTTTGGTTTGATTTGGATTGGTGGAATGATGAAATTACATAGATTGTTAATGATAGTGATAATGATAAAAATGATGATGAAGATGAGGATGTGGGTGATATTTTTTTGATTTTAGAGTAATTGAGTTTTTTTTTTTTTTGGATTTCTAATTCTATTGATGCCATTATTTCTATTTTTTTGTCAATCAATGTGAATATTCATATTTCACATTGATTGAATGTCTGAGAAATAAGTGTTGGAATATAGATATGAACATAATTATATATTTTGAAGATGTGAATGTTCACATATCATTGGTTATTTGTTACTATACTTATTGTTTGAACAATTATTTTTTGTTACCATTAAACAATTGAAATAATCATTTTTTTTCCTTTCAATTTTGTTTCATGTTGCAGTGTGAATATTCACATTGGTATGAATTTAGTTTTTCTAAGGTTAGATGTATGTTAATTGTAAATTGTAAACATTCACATTATATTTTGGTATGAGTTTTTTTAAATTTTAAATTAAATTTTTTTTTTAATTTTTTCGAAATTAGTTGTATTTTGTTTTTCTTTTACTATACTTGTTGGTTGAACAATCATTTTTGTTACCATTGAACAATTAACATAATCGATTTTTACTTTTTTCAATTTTATTTTATATTTTCACGTTGCAGTGTAAATGTTCACATTGGTATGAGTTTATTTATTTTTTTAAAACTAGTTGTATATTAATTGTAAATTGTAAACATTCATATTATATTTTAGTATAAGTTTTATTTTTTCGAAAGTTAATTGTATGTTTGTTGTTTTTGTTACTATTTTTTAGTTGAATAATCATTTTTTGTTAACGTTGAACAATTGAAATAGTCAATTTTCTCTTTTTTTAATTTTGTTTTATGTTTTCACATTGCAGTGTGAATGTTTACATTGGCATGAGTTATTTTTTTTAAGGCTAGTTATATGTTAATTATAAATTGTGAACATTCACATTGTATTTTGGTATGAATTTTATTTTTTCAAAAGTTAGTTGTATGTTTGTTGTTTATTGTGAACATTCACAACTTTAGTATGTGTTTTGTTTTTTCAAAAGTTAGTTGTATGTTTGTTGTTTACTGTGAATATTCACATTGTATTTTGATTTTCATTCATATTTTTTTGTTGTGTTACTTTTAAAATTTTCAAATTATAAAAGGTTCAAAATTCATAATTTGATATTTTCTCTATGGAATGCGGAAGATATTTTTTCCTTAGAATAGTGGAGAGATTTTTTTCATGGAATAAATGAGGGAGATATTTTCTCCATAAAATGAGGTACTATTATGTATTCGTTTCAAAATAGAAACATATGTAAAAAATTGAAGGATGATTTGGTCATATTACATTAACCAGGACTTAGAATATGGGTTAGATGGAATAAAAAACTTAGAAAGAGAATTTATCAAAAAAATGACTATTTTAAATTTTAAGAAATAACCACGTAACTTACTGATAAATAAATAAAAGAAAATTTCAGTGATGAGTGACCACAAAAGTCTTTGTAAGCCAGAGCCAAATAAAAGTTATTTATTTATTTTTATTTTGTAATTTATCCTTATAAAAAGTTAATTTAGTTATGTAAATTGATATGATTTTATCTTCTTTTATAAAGCTTAACCAAACAATATAAGAGAGAAATTATTATTATTATTTTCTCTCCTATTCACGCAAATAAGAAGAAGATAAATCACAATTATTTCTCTTATTTTTTCTCCTAATTTATGTAATTATTTATTTATTTTTCTCTCATGAGTTATCAAACATAATATTAAAGGTTGAAAATTAAAATGTAATGAGACTCATATTTTGAGAACCATTGAGGAAATTAATGCTTTATTATTATTATTTTTTGTACAATATATAGCATATTACATAAACGACACTGAGTTAGTCATAGTTTTTTCTTTTTAGTTAATAAAATGCAACATTTACAAAGACATTGACAGAATATATAAAAAAAACATTAACTTTAGAAAGTTAGTAATCTAGGATCAATGTATCTCACTACAAGAAATAATAGTTGGTTTGTACAAAATGACCTACCCAACTTTGTCTGCTTCTCCGACCTTTAAAATAATAATAATAATAATAATAATAAATAAATAACACTTTGTCTACTCCTAGTTCTGCAACCAGTGAAATCAAATGAAGTTGAGGCCAAAAATATAAAAATTATAAAAGAAGAGAAGCGATGACCAGGAGTATTTGTTTAATATTTTACTAGCATATCACCCGTGCTATGTACGGATTGTGTTTATAATTATTTATATATGTGAATTGTGATTTTTAAATATATATATATATATATTTTAAATGTCTTCTTTTCTTTTCTTTTTTGTATTATATTAAAGTTTAATATTTTGATAATAATCATATGTGTTGGACTTTTCAATAAATTTTTTTTATACTTGTTCTTAATGGATTAAAGTGTTATTATGAGGGATAATAATCATATGTGTTGAGATTTTTCAAGAAATTCATGTATTAGATTTCAAAGAATTTTTTTTGTGCTTGTTCTTAATGCATTAAAGTGTTATTATGAGGGTAAGACTTGGGAGTTGGGAGAAGTTAATAAATGCTAAAAAAAAAAATTTTAAATCAAAAAATCAGAAAATTTAGATTGGGAGATTGGAGCTTCCACAAGGCTTGGGGTTAAAAATCCCCCTTTGCTTAATATATAGTATAGATAAAAGAAGAGAAGCGATGATCAGAAATATTTGTTTAATATTTATGAAGGACGGACATAAACAATAATTGTCCCAAAAAAAAAAAAAAAAAAGGATAAGAATATAGTAAGGATACTATAAAAATATATATATTTTATATTATGAGGTGTTTTGAGAAGATGGTTAAAAGTTGATTTTTGGCTTTTAACCAAGCTTTTTGACTTTTTCAGAAAGTCATTTGGGAAGTTGGTAAAAAAACTATTTTTTTGGCTTTTTTTACTTAATATTTATTTATGCTGTCACTTCATAATCAAATGACCAAAATACCTTCACCCATTTTAAAAAATAACCACTTTCACCCATGTGGCTCATTTAAACAATATGGAGGGTATAACTGTAATTTCACTGGTAGCTTTTAGCTACCTAGCCAAATGGTTGGGAAATTCTATTTCCACACGCCTACTTACCTTAGTGCACATTATTTCTTAGTATACACATCATGATTAGTAGAGGCCGATCTTTGATCGAGTGAGTGGGGTGCTCAATTCATGACCTTTCTCTCTCGTACCTAAGTTCCCAAGCCAAGACACTTTGGTGATGACGGACTAATGGCCTTTGGCACGAGTCTTGGGTTTCTTAAATTTTTCAAAAATATTTAGGTGGCGACTCTGAAATCTGGCAAAGCAGTCCATTTTTGGCATTTGATTCAAACATCGATTTTCCAAAAGAATTGCCGGATTTGAACTCTTTTTGTGTTTTCACTGTTTCACATTGCACTTGTGAAATCAGATTCAGAACCACGGTAGTCTGAACTGTGAGGCTATTCGTCTTCCGAAAGGAGTACGAAAAGTCGAACCACACTATAGCCTATACCAAACACCCTTGGAGGTGTTCTTCTTCACGTCTAAACATCGTGATCGGGATAGATCACTTGTTCGGTTGCTTCTTGAGACCTTTGCCATGGAATCAGAAGACGTAATTATGGTTTCAAGAAGTTGGAAATTTTATCTCCTCTTTTTGCCGAGGGTGCTGCTATTGTGCCCTGGGTATTGGGTGCTGGTGAGCATCAAAGATTTTTATGGTTTAATAATTTTTGCAGTTCATATGCACTATACTGATCACAAAGCCTTTACTTCTTATGTTCTACAAATCATCGCTCCATAAATACAGATCGGCATAACGAGTCTTAGTGCGTGAACCTGCAAGCTCCATAAACAATTTGTAGGTGTACTGTCGCTGCCTCCCGATCGGCCGAAGTATTGATAGATCAATTTCTCCCATGGGTAACTGTTGTTCCATTGTCGCTTCCTACCCCCGATGTTGCCGCTGAAGCTCCCGAAGAAGCTTAGGAGATAGGGCCATTGCTGCCCTTAGTACTTGAAGAGGTGAACCAGGAAGGAGTTTGTCAACTAGAGACGATCCTTGTGCCAACTGAATCGTCGGAGTCTTCTATGCCCGAAATGACTAGAAGACATCGTTTGACCAGGTAATCTGAAGCTATGCGAAGGGTCAACCATGAGGCCAGTGCACGTGGTCAATGCAGATTGGCTGATAGACCACCTGGTGGTGCACTTCCGTCATCAAGTCGCCAGTGTATACAAGCTAGCAAGGAGGAGACCGGGGACACAAGAGAAGGTTCTATTGAGTATATATTTCAACTAATGGTAGGAGATCGAGCACTGAACACTCGTGACTCTGTATTCTCCGATGCTAGGGTTACCCTTGCCATGTCGCAAGGTATGCATATTCTCAAAGATATTCGCCGCCTGAAGGGACAATCCAATCAACAAATTTTGGGCTATGGAATTCAGAACTTAGTAATGGTAAGACAGTCATGATTTCGACTTTTGATTATGATTATTATGATGATCTAACACTTATGTATGATGATGCAAGCCGTCAACCAATTCATGGAGGCGGGAGTTCGGTTGACTAAAGAGAGAGATCGGTAAGATGAGGAAAAGAGAAAAATAGAGGAGGAGAGAAGGTTAATTATCGATGAAAGAAAGCAGATAGCGATCGAACAGCATAGTTCGCAAAAGGAGCTAGTGCTGGCTTAAAGTCGAGTTACCACAGCTGAGTTGGCCCAAATGACGGCCGAATAAAATTTCGAAGTTGCAACCCAGCTGCTTGACAGGCTGATATCGGACCATGAAGCCTTGAAAATCACTATAGAAGAGATTAAGGACCAGCGAGACATTGAATTGAAGCCACGTAAAATAAAACAAATGCCGCCTATCTCGATCAAATGAATAAGCTGGAGAATTTCTTTTTTAAAGAGGGCTGGATGGCAGCAATGAAGAAAGTGGGAATAGCCAAATCATCTGAGCTATACTCCCAAGTACCTCTGCTGAATCCTAAAGTCCCAATTTCGCCTAAATTAGATAGTTTGTAGTGGCACTAGGCATATCCTAGTTTTTGTTTTGTTTTATTTTGGTTTTTTTTTTTTTTTTTCGTTTTGTGTTATGTCCATTACTTGTATTTGCTGTAAAGTGTTAATGAACTAAGAACTTATTTTGTGCCTTTTTATATGAGAAATATATAATGCAACCTTGTTTATTCATTATGTATTCTATCCAAGCATTATTACATAATAGCTACAAGGTTAATGGTAATATTTTCTTAAATGCATTGCATTCGATGGCCTTGGGAGTACGTTCCCCTACTGGTCGGCAATCTCATATGCTTTTTCCCCAGCCAGATCACTGACTTGATATGGTTCGTTCTAATTGGGCCCAAGTTTCCCATATGCAGCCTTGTAGTCGTTTGGAAGGACCTTCTTTAAGACTAGGTCGCCGATCAGATACCGTCGAAGTTTTACGTGTTTGTTATATGCCCGAGTTATTTTTTGCTGCTACTTCGCTAGTTGGAGTGACGCTTTTTCACGTTTTTCTTCAACTAGGTCAAGTTCTTTCAAGTTCAAATCTTCGTTAATGCCATTCTCTACCAAATAAGACCTCCCTATTGGAAAGTCAATTTCTAGTGGGATGACGACCTCCATCCCGAACGCAAGGGAGAATGGCGTCTCGCTGGTTGCGAGTCGAAGAGTAGTTCGGTATGACCAGAGGACCATCGGGAGCTCATTGGTCCATCTCCCCTTAGATGCTTCCAACCGTTTCTTAATCCCGTTCAAGATGGTTTTATTTGAAGCTTCGGCTTGCCCGTTGCTCTAAGGTTTAGCCGGGGTGGAGTAATAGGCTTTGATTCCATGCCGATCACATAGGTCCTTGTACATCCGACAATGAAATTGTGAGTTGTTATCGGACACGAGTGCTCTTGGAATTCCTACCCTGGTGATGATGTTGTGCCACAAAAACTGTCTGATATCAATATCCTTGATATTGGCCATAGGTTCGGCCTCAATCCATTTTGTGAAATAATCAGTTGCTATTATCAGCCACTTCATATTTCCTAGTGCTCGAGGTAGTGGTTCGACCAGATCCATTCCCCACTGTGCAAATGGCCAGGGACTAGCAATGGGATTAAGTTCTTCGGATGGTTGTCATATGATCGGCGTGAACCTTTGACACACCGAACATTGTTGCACAAATTGCTGGGCATCATGGTGCATACGAGGCCACCAATTCCCCTGGGTAAGGATTCGATGTGCCCGTGATCTGCCCCCAGTGTGAGCCTCGCATGATCCAGCATGTACTTCTTCCAATATGCTTGTTACCTCATTGGGGTGAATGCATTTGAGATAGGGACCAGAATAAGACCTTCTGAACAACTGTTTCAAGTCATTTGACCAAAAATGCATAGTCCAGAGCCGTATCCGATGTACCTCTTTTTTGTCGATGGGTACTATTCGATCAGACAAATATAAGACACAAAGGGTCATCCAGCTTTCACCTTGCTAAATGTGGCATATGTTCTCCCTCGTGATGCTAGAAGAAGATATGGTCTCGACCTCAATTACTCGGTCTTTTTTTTGTTGGACTGCCGTTGCCAAGCTAGCTAATGCATTTACATGATTGTTCTAGTCCTGCCCTATCTGCTGAATCCTAAATGAAGAAAATTGCTCTGCTATGGTTTTGGCTACTGCCAAGTACAATTCTTTCGTCTCAGGCTGTATATTCCCCGTTCATTTGCTTGGTGACCAATTGTGAGTCGCATTGAACTGTGACAACCCTCACTACTGTTTACTGATAAGACCACTGCTTACTGCTAAACTGTGGCTGAACTGGATAAGTAACTGATTAGACTGAAATCCTGAATTAATTGCACGAACATATTGTGTTATTTGCATATCTATCTGTTTGTCGTTTAAATGACCTGTTCGTGTTTTGTGCTTTAAACTGCAAATTGGAGGCCTTATCGGCGGCCGAATTTGGAATTGATTAATGTTTTATGCTAATTAGAAGTAATGTGATTTTTATGGTATATTTATTTGAAATGTGATTTGGTATGATTAAATTAGATTAAAATAAGCTAAATCACACAAGTCCAAGTACTTACCCTTTTGCCATGCTTAGTAGGCCACTACCTAAGACTATATTGAAGCCTTATTTCATTCAAACAAAACATTTGTCCAGCCATTCTTGAGCCCTCAACCGACTAAGAAAGAGAGTGTGAGAGAATTGAGTTGTTCTCGAAAGTTTAACTTGGGGACTTGAAGAAATTGTAGATGATTTGCAAAAT
Organism: Camellia granthamiana; assembly: GCA_036172215.1. NCBI lineage: Eukaryota > Viridiplantae > Streptophyta > Magnoliopsida > Ericales > Theaceae > Camellia > Camellia granthamiana. The sequence continues at coordinate 104,908,291 of CM069908.1, read as the reverse complement.
TGAGCTTCCAGACTTGTGATTGAAGACTTAAGGTAGAGCCTTTACCTTCTTGATTGTGTATTTAAGATAGTTCTTGCATGGCTCATGTTACATTCATGTTATATTGAAGAGTTGAGTCTTGAATTGGACTTAGCATGTTGAATTGTAGCATATATCATGCATGCATGCCTATATTGATAAGTTTAAAGTTGTTTTCATGGAAAATTGTTACATGCATGTCTATACTATGGTTATAGTCCATGATTTCATCTTGTTTTGAAAAGATTGGCTCATTTGAGCTAGTGATCGAAGCTTTGAATTGGTTTAAATTCATGCATGTCACATTGGAAGCATGTTCTTGAACTTTGGTTTGAAATTGGATTTAATTGAACTACCTTTGGGCTTTGATTTCTCAAATTGATCTTTGAAACGTGTTATATTATGAGTTTTGAAGTGTTTTCCAGAAAATTAGCCCAAGAGGATCGATTTTGGTGCATTAAAAGTTGATTTTGAGCTTGAGGTTCAAATTTGGAATTTCCAGAATTTGGACTCACGCTCGAGCGAGGAACTCCACACTCGAGCGTACACTCTGGATCATGAAGTCCGCTCGAGCGAGAAAAGTGACGCTCGAGCGTGAAATTCGTGTATCCAGTACTTTGCATGAGTTTACAGTCTGCTCGAGCGAGAGAGTTCACGCTCGAGCGAGGACTTGTGTCTCACGCTCGAGCGGGGGTCGAGCGCCCGTTGAGCGTGAATTTTGAGCATCCAGTATTTTCACTGTAGTTTGCAGTCCGCTCGAGCGACGGAAGTCACGCTCGAGCGAAGCCCCTTTGTCAGCATGTCCGCTCGAGCGGAGCCCCTTTGTCAACATGTCCGCTCGAGCGTAGAAAGCCACGCTCGAGCGAGACCCCTGTTTTTTGAAAATTTTGTAAAGTGTTTAAAAGTGCATCTTCGCATCCTCTTTCCATCCTAGGCATTCCTAGAGCATGTTTAAGGCATCTTAAGGAGGATATTGATGTAGAACCACACCGAGGCAAATTAGGGATTAAGTTATTATTTTCCCAACTATGTAGCTTAGTGTGTGTTCATCCTGTAACTGTGTAGGGTTGGCATCCGAGGACGCGCACTAGCTTATCTGTAGCCCAGAACTCCGTGAGTAACAATGTTATAAAGATATGTTCAAAATGATTATCTTCTAGACAATTGAACTGTATTGTTTTCTGAAATGATACTATTACTGAATGAATGATGTCCTAATTGTAAACTGTATTGTGGCATCCTTAGCAACCTACCGTTACTGTACTGTACTACTACTGTCACAGAGATCTCTGTTGGTTCCCATGTTGGAACCACTACTGTTTACTGATATGATGGCCATCAACTGACTGTTCGGTCTGTCTAGACCTACTGTACTGTTTTGCTATTGGATGTACCACATATGACTGCTATGACTGAGTAACTGATATACTAATTGAAATGACTGTTTTCAATACTGAAAGGACATTCATTATTAACCTCTTTACGCATTATGTTATTCACTGGGCTTTAGCTCACTGCTCATATATATATGTAGGTGTACAAGCACCGGAGCGAAGCTAGGAGCGTTGGGTTAAACTCTCGTTTTGTCAAGCCAACCTATGTGCCTCACTGTGAGGTTCCGAGCCTGTTAAAGCCAAGGCTGTTTGGGGTCTTTCAGTTTTTTCCCTTTTTGTTTCTGACCTGTACAAACTGAATGTTTTGTGTACTGTTGTCACGACCCAAACCCGCCCCTATGGGTTTAGCACCGTAACCGGCCAGTAATCTGAGATTACCGAAGGCCTGCTTAACAGTAATACAATAAAACAGAGTACAGGGGCATGGCGGAAGCCAAAACAGTAAATAAATAATGTCCAATGAGCTGTGACAGTCTGTATGCAAAAAGACTTTTCATTCGTATGCACATTCATAATGAAACAGTCTATACATATATGTACAATCATTCAGAACAGGGACCTAACCCCCTATTATAACAGTACAGTACAGTGCTATCAGTCTATACAGTATTACAAAACAGATACAGAGACAGATGGGGGAAATTAAAACACCCCTAAGCCATAGCTCGACAGGCTCGGAACCTCGCAGTGAGGCACATAGGTTGACTTGACAAAACTGGAGTTTACCCCGACGCTTCTAGCCGCGGTCTGGTGCCTGTACACCTACATATATATATGAGTAGTGAGCTAAAGCCCAGTGAATAACATAATGCATAAAGAGGTTGAGAATGAATGTCCTTACAGTAATGAAAACAGTTCATTAAATCAGCATTTCAGTCATTTAGTCATAACAGTCATATGTAGTACATCCGTTAGCATAGCAGTGCAGTAAACAGTAGGTCTTAAAGACCGAACAGTAAATGATGGCCATCATATCAGTAAACAGTAGTGGTTCCAACACGGGAACCGACAGAGATCTCTGTAACAGTAGCAGTAACAGTAAACAATAGTTGCTAAGGATGCCACAATACAGTTCAGAATATAGGACATACATTCGTACAATTAACAGTATCAATTCAGAAACAGTACAGTTCAGTTGTTCAGAAGATAATCATTTTTGAACATATCTTTACACAGTTGTTACTCACAGAGTTCTGGGCTACAATTAGGCTAGAGCGCGTCTCCAGATGCCAACCCTAAACAGTTTACAAGACGAACACACACTAAGCTACACAGTTGGGAAAGATAATAACTTAATCCCTAATTTGTCTCGGTGTGTTCTACATCTATATCCTCATTAAGATGTCTTAAACTAGGCCTAAGAATGCCTAGGATGGAATGAGGATACAAAGATGTACTTTAAAACATTTTTCAGAATTTTCAGAAAACAGGGGTCCCGCTCGAGCGTAGGTTACTCCGCTCGAGCGGACATGCAGACAAAGGTTCCCGCTCGAGCGTCACTTCCCATACTCGAGCGGTCTGCAAAAGAGTCAAAAGTACTGGATGCTCGAAAATCACGCTCGATGGGCGCTCGATAGCCGCTCGAGCGTAAGACACAAGGTCCCGCTCGAGCGTCCAATACCCCGCTCGAGCGGATCGTAAAACAGTGCAAAGTATTGGGAGCACAAATTTCACGCTCGAGCGCCAGTAACCCCGCTCGAGCGTGAGCTCAAAATCTGGAATTCCCAGATTTGAACCTCAAGCTCAAAATCAAGTTTTAATGCATAAATTCCGATCCTCTTGGGCTAATTTTCTGGAAAACACTTCAAAATCCATAATATTACATGTTTCAAAGATCAATTTGAGAAATCAAAGCCCAAGGGTAGTTCAATCAAATCCAATTTCAAACCAATTTTCATGAACTAACTTCAAATATGACATGCAAGACTTTAAATCAATTCAAAGCTTCAATACATGCTCAAAAGAGAACAAGATGATTTCATGAACCTTAAACATAATCATGAGCATGCATGCACCAAATTCTATGTAATCAACCTCAAAATGCAAGGATATAGCCATGCATGCAACAATTAAGCTTCAATTCGACAATTAAGAGCCATAACTTGGCTCAAGACTTTAACTATGCTCTAGACCATGCAAGAATCACTTAAATTCATGAACAAAAGGGTAGTTACTCTACCTTAGGTCTTCAATGCGAGACTAGAAGCCCAATTTAGCAATCTATACTTCAATTCCTTCAAGTTCCAAGCCAAATCAACAAGTTGAATTCAATTCCCTTCACTCTCTCACTCTAGTCGGTTGCTCTCAAGAAGAATTGGGCTGATGAAATGTTTTGTAATGCAAGGTTAAGGCTTAGGCAAAGTTTGGTGTAGTGGTCCACTCAAATGGCAAGGTTGTAATTAAGTCAAACTATGTAATATATCAATATTGATCTAATTTAATCATACCAAATCACATTTTAATTAAATATGCCATAAAATCACATAAATTCCAATGATCATAAAAACATCAGTCAATTTCGGATTCGGCCGCCGATAAGGCCTTCAATTCGCAGTTTAAAGCATAAAACATGGACAGATCAATTAACGATCAACAGATAGGAAATGCATTTAAACAGATACAGTCAATCAATCAGTTTCGGATTTCAGTCAGTAAGTTTAGTATTTCAATCAGTTCAATTACCAATCATAATCAGTTTCAATTTAGCAGTAATCAGTAGGTAATCAGTGATTAGTGATGAGGGTTGTTACAACTGTACTATCTTAATAGGGATCAAGTCCCTGATCTGGATAATTGTAAATACTGTGCATACTGTTTTGGTACTGACTGTATATGGATGTTTATGTACTGTTTATGTATATATGTATGAAAAGTCTTTTTGCATACAGACTGTCACAGCTCATTGGACATCTTTTAATTACTGTTTTGGCTTCCGCCAGCCCCTGTACTCTGTATTACTGTTTCACTACTAAGTAGGCCTTCGGTAATCTCGGATTACTGGCCGGTTACGGCACTAAACCCATAAGGGCGGGTTTGGGTCGTGACATGAACACTTATGGAATCAGCCCCTAACGTCTTTGCGGTGTTAAGACCATTGATGAGAGCTTCATATTCACATTCATTATTGGTGATCGAGAAGCCTAATGGAGCATAGAATTCTATTGCCTCTTTGTCGAGCATGACTAGTATGAATCTTATCTATGCACTCTTATTGTTTGAGGCCCCGTCGCAGTGTAATGTCCATGCTCCGTTGGCTAAGGGCTTTTTCCCTACTTTCGCCGCCTTCTTCGAGGAGAATTCTGCTACAAAATCTGCTAGGACATGTGCCTTAATTACATTTCTTAGTCTGAATTGGATGTCATATTGCCCAAGCTCAACAGCCTATTTGGAAATTTGACCCGATGAATTTGGTTTATGCAGGACTTGCTTAAGAGGGTATTTCAAATAAACAACAATGAGGTGACCCAAGAAGTAATGTTGTAGCTTTCTGGACGAAACAACAAGCGTTAGGAGGAGTTTCTCGAACGGCAGATATCTGGCTTCCACATCAAGTAATGTTTTACTTATGTAGAAGACCAGTGTTCGTACTCCTGAAGATTCCCTAATGAACACCGAGCTCACAGCATGATCGGAGACTGCCAAATATACATACAACTTTTCTCCGACGTCAGGGCTAGTTAACAATGGTGGTTTGGCCAAGTAGGCTTCTAACTCTTGTAATGCGAGGTTGCACTCTGGGGTCCTTTCAAATTGAGACTTCTTTTTTGTTATCTAAAAGAATGTTCGGCATCGATCTGATGATCGACTGATGAACCTGTTGAGTACTATTACCATTCTAGTAAGCGTCTGGATCCCTTTCACGGTCGTGGGTGGGGTCAGGTTAAGCAGTGCTTGAATCTGATCCAGGTTGGTTTCTATGCCTCGAAATGTAACAATGTATCCGAGAAACTTCCCAAATACAACTTCGAAGGAGCATTTGGCCAGATTAAGCTTCATCCTATACTTCTGCAGTACTCCAAATGTCTCACAAAGGTCATCTGGACGATGCTTAGCTTCTTTCGATTTGACTACCATATCATCGATATAAACTTTAAGATTTCGACCAATTTGCTTGCTGAACATTTTCATGACTAGTTGTTGATATGTCGCCCTAGTATTTTTCAACCCGAAAGGCATCACCTTATAACAGAACAGCCCAACGGAAGTAATGAAGGACGTCTTCTCCTAATCTTTTGGATGCATAGCTATCTAGTGATAACCTCTATACGCATCTAAAAAACTTATCATTCCATGTCCGGATGTCGCATCTACTAGCTGATCGATTTTTGGCAAGAGTAAACTATCCTTAGGACATGCCTTATTCAGATCGGTGAAATCCACACATTCTCTTCATTTTTCGTTCTTTTTCTTTATAACGACAGTGTTAGATAGCCATTTCGCGTATTGAACTTCACGAATGGCATCTACTTCGAGCAATTTCGTGACTTCCTCCTTGACAGCTTTCCACGTGTTGTGGTGCTGATCTTCTACTTCTCTGTATTACCGGTCGTGAGTTCGGGTTCATGTTGAGCTTATGACTCATCAGCCTCGGATCAATACCTTCCATTTCGTATGGAGTCCATGCGAAGACATCCTGGTAACGAAGTAAAAAATCAATCAACTGTCATTTTTCTTCAGTAGTGAGATTCTTTTCCACAAGGAAGACTATTTCTTCATCTGTCGGATCAATTTGTTCTTTTTCAAATTCTTCGGCACTCTTGTTACCAGGTTGCAGTTTAGCTTCCTCTTTTGATTTGCATGTTCGAACTTCCTGTATTTGTGGTCTTGTGGATGATATCACTATGCACCATTTTGCCATTGTCTGATCTCCTCTTATCGTCCTTGTGGTGTTTTCTTCCAAGAAGCGTAGGACCTGGTGGAAGGTAGATGGGACTGCCCCCATTTGATGGAGCCATGTTCTCCCAATTATGGCCTTATATGGGGATGGCACATTAACTACTTGGAATTCGACTTGTTGAACCATTCCTCCAGCCTTTACTAGCAAAATGATTCTTCCCAAAGGAAAGACTAGACTTGAATTAAAGCCATACAGTGGCGAATCTACTGCGAGTAGGGCTTCAGAGGGTAAGCCTAGCTTTTTGTAGAGCCCATAGTACATGATTTCCGCGGAGCTTCATTAATCTATCAATATCCTTTTTACGACGAATTCCCCGATCTGCAATGTTACCATTAAGGCATCGCTGTAGGGATAATGGATCCATGCTAGATCTTCGTCGGAAAAAGCGATCATTGACGAGCGCATTCTTTTCGTGGATACCTCCGACAAAGCCATCACCTTCTTGCAGGGTGTAGACATTGTTTCTTTGTTTCGACTCACCTATCTTTTTGTGGAGACGGAGTATATCATGTTGATAATTGCCGTCGGCTTCTCCTTCTGATCTAGAGAGGAATCAATAAATGATCGTAGATGCCCGCTTTGTACCAATTGTTCTAAAAATTGTTTCAATGCTTTGCAATCTTTTGTGAGGTGTCCGTAATCCTTGTGCTAGGAACATCGTAATCTTCGATTTCGAAGGGATGGATCTCCCATCATCTTGGATGGCTAAGAGAAGTATGACTCATTTTGGATTTTCGCCATCAGACGATATATTGGCTTGATGAAAATGGTGATGATTGCTCAGAAGGCTTCCTTCCTGATTTTCGGCTGATCGACAATCGCATTTGACTTATTTCTTTTGTCGACTTCTTGTCGAGCAGGTTTTGGTTCCTCGGTGCCTCATATGTCGTCTTCGATCTTGCAATGTTGTTCTACTCGCCTCATCAAACTCCCCACATCGGTGGGTGGTTTCTTCGTTAAGGATTGTCGGAGCTTACTTATTATTACTCTTATTAATTTGTATAATATTATGTTAAATAGAATATCATCTTCGTTGGGTCCAATTACTATATACACTCTCTATCATAAGAAAGTTACAAATTTTTGTAATGTATAGTTATAAAAAGACATGATAAACACTTTTTAAAGATATGTATAATAGAATTTTCCTTTTCTTTATTTCTTAGTTTTTCTTTCTATGTTATTACTATCAACCGTACGATGATATGAAAATCTTAATACATAAAAATCTTAAAAGAGAAGCTTGTAATTAAAATTATATTGAGAACATTTGAGTTGATTACCATTAGGTGAGTATTCGTATAAATAACAAAATATGTTGATTGAGAATAGATACTGAACCCAGATTATAACTTTTTCTTTTTTTTTGGTACATCAGAAACAGAAGGAAGCAACAATAGTTAGCTATAGTTAGCTATTATGTACAAACAAATTTTTGACTCACACACATATGGAAACCAAGGGAACGAGTCATCGAACTCTTGAATGATGGACCAAGAGCGAACAGCCCCTTTCGAGGACTAATTGAAGACGCTAGAGTAATTACCAGAAGCTGCGAGTGCTCAATCCAACACATCCTCCGTGGAGAAAATGCTTGTATGGATGTTATGGAAAAGTTTGGAGCGGAACAACCAAATGAGCTCCTAGTGGTGAATGACCCACCTGCAAAACTGAGAAGCCGCTTGGTGGCCGATATGTTTGGACTCTATGTTTCCTTTTGTTTCCAATGTACCCAGAAAAAAAAAAAAAAAAAAGGTTACAATCAGGGTTTCAGTATTTATTCTCAATCAACATATTTTGTTATTTATACGAATACTCACCTAATGGTAATCACTCAAATGTTATCAATATAATTTTAATTACAAGCTTGTCTTTTAAGATTGATGGATACGACCCAAGACGGCCTAACTCGTAATCTGCAGGGGCCGCTCGAATAACTATTTGATTAATTATCACCATAAGGCCCAATAGTTGGCTCAATCAGCGAACCCATGGTAGCCACACCCAACTACCAACTAGGTATATGTCAAGCAGGGAATAGGCCACGTGACAAACAAAAACCTTACAAGCCATTGGGCCCACATGCCAAGCATTAAATGAAGCATTAAATAAGACTGTCAAGCATTAAATGGAATAAGGCCATCTACCTCTGTGGCGTAGTAAAGCCACCATGGTTGGCGACAAGTAGGCCATAGACTTTCGGCCAATAGGACAGTGTGAATGGACAAAGGAATGATTGGTAAGAGATATAGGGAAGTTGAAGGCCATTTGGTAACAAATTACTCACCCATTGTTGGTGTTTGTTCAAGATTATTTTACCCAACTTCTAGCTTTTAGCTTAAAAAAAGCAGGTTCAAACTGTTTGGTAGACTTCAATCAGCTTCAGCTTAAACTTCTACAACTTATGCGGAAGGTAAAAAAAACTAAATTTCAGAAGTTGCTTGGAGTTGCTTCAGATTCTCACGGGGTTTATGCGGAGGGTAAAAATATTTAAATGCCCTTGGTGTTTTGAATTATTTACTCTTATACCACCTATATATATTCTTTTTTTGCCCTAATCTTTCTTTTTGGCAAGAGATATATAGCAGTAAACAGCAACGTAGCAGCATACCTACGACTCTGGTTCGCTTCCGGTGCTGGTTCACTTCTGGCGACGTGTGGCTCTGGTTTGTTTCCGGCTTTGGTTCGCTTCCGGTGACATGTGGCTCTAGTTCGTTTTTGGCGCTAGATCTCTTTCTCTCTTTCCGGCTCTGGTTCGTTTGCGGCTTTGGTTTGTTTGGTTTATATCTGATTTTTCCTTTTCTCTCTTGCTCGGCATGCATGTGTGTGTATATATATATATGCATGTATTGTTTTGGTTATTTGCGATTTTATCTACTTCAAATTTGTTCAAATTGGGGAAAATAAGAATAGTTAGGGTTTAGGAAAAATTTAGGGAAATTTTATTCATGCTTTGATGTTAAAAATTTGTGTAGGAGTTGACTGCCATTGCATTGATTTTTGGTTTATTAATGCTTTGTTTGTGTTTTTTGTGTGTTTCATTTTCTCTCTTCTTGATTTATTTTATTTTTTTTTTTTTTTGAGTTTTTGTTGTTAAAATTCATATTTAGAGCTCCACAATTTAAAATTTTAGGGTTGCTCTGTTGCAATTAGTGTTTGGTTGCCCAGAAATTTCTAGAGATAAAAGATGTGCAAAAGAGTATTCTTGGGTCCATTTGATAGTAGCAATGGCTGCTGCTATGTGAGTACAAGGCCTTTGAATAATAATTTTCTTGAATAAAAAGTCCACAAGACAATAACTAAGTTTGAACACAACACCAATCCCCACTGCTAGGTCATTATTGCTGAAGACAACTCCACAATGAATGTGAAGGACAGCCAAATTGGACACTTTACAAGTTGCATTGGTTTCAGAGATGTTAAAGGTTTTTGGTGGTGGTGCAAGAGAGAGTTAAATGCGAGCTTCAACTAAAAGTTGGTGAGCAGAGGGAATATGAACGGAGACAGACAGTGAGTGCATGTGAAAGGGAAGAGTATAGGATTTTGGCTTGAAGCAAGGTTCAACTAATTTTATCCAAAAAAAAAAAGGCAAAAACAAAAAAACTAATTTATGGTTTGTTAGTTCAATGAGTGTGGAATTGCAATATAGTGATGGTAAGGGGGCTATAGTTTGTAGTATACTGTTCCTGCCCCATATTTTGTACCTTTAGAAATGAGGATACTAACAAAAATTAGAGATAATTTAGAATATCACGGGTAATTATTTATAATTAATGAGAGTTAAAAGATATTAGATGAGGAGTAAGAGAGTGAAAATGAATGTTAAGTGTAATACTTTAGTGAGAATGCTTAACACAGCAATCTGTTCATGTTTTGAAGGAATGCTTAACACATCAATCTGTTGTTGTCTTACACACACCAATCTGTCTTTTATTTTTTTCTTGATATGGTTTTTAATAATATGAGTAAGGGCTTGTTCAAACCATTGTTGCAATTCAAGTGTTTTTATTATTGTGGTTTGTTTAATAGAAAATGAGTTCCTAACCACCATCACAATCTCTAACAACTACAAAGAGCAAGGGAAAAGCTTCCCAAAACTCCCAACCCTCACAAGGTTTAAAGGCACATTGGGACACAAAATCCACTGAAATTTTTGTCAAACGTTTGTGTGGAGCAAGTGAAAGCAGGTCACAGACCTGGTGCACACTTAGATAGGATTGGTTGGGAAACAGTTATTAACAAGTTCAAAATTGCAACTGGAAAGTCATATGTTCGCATTTAGCTTAAAAATCGTTAGGATACCTTAAAAAAGGAGTGGGGTCTTTGGAAAAATCTATTGAGATGTGAGATTGGGCTGGGGTTAGATCCCTTGACTACAGCTATCATGGCATCTGATGATTGGTGGAATTTGAAGCTGCAGGTCAGTGAATTATGTTAAAAAAAAAAAAATTCTTGCTCACTTGTACTTGAGCTTTATGATTTATATATTTGTAATTATTTGTCCATATTTTGTTATAGAGGTGTCTTGATGCGGCCAAATTTCGTGAGAAACCATTGACATTGGCCGATGACATGGACATACTATTCTCTGATGTTTCTGCAACTGGTGAGTGGGCATACACCCCAAGCTCTGGAGTGTTTCTTGAAACTGAGGGATCTCACACCCCACTTGGTGATGATACTAATACAGAAATCCATCCGTCTGAATTGAGCAACCAATGTCGTCGCCAAAAAGAGGGTCCATCAAAGAAGCAAAAAGGGACAAAAAACAATTGGTTGCCGGTGAGTTGAGTAAGACACTTAATTGCATTGTCAATGCTGTGGAGGCATCATCTTCAACTAGTACACAGAATGCTGCTATGCAAAATCCGCACACAATAATTGAGTGTTTGGCTAAGATTAGCACAATCTCTGGCGTTAGTGAAGACGATGACCTTTTAGTTTCGGCTGCAAGGTTGTTCATGAAACCCTCACTTCGTGAGTCTTTCATGGCTTTGCCAAATGATGTTTTGCGTTTGAAGTTTATTAATCTTGAAATTGCTTTGGAAAAGGCTCGCATTCCTGGTTTTCATGATTAGTTCGTTGTGCGATTTTTTTTTATTAAAAAAAAAAAAGACATTAGGACTATCTTCAATTAATTTGGCTTAATGTTGTATTTATGTTTGCGTCAGTGGCAGATTTGATTTGTGCTCTCACGGATGGAATAGGAAATATTATTGCAAGTTGTATTTGCCCACTTGTGTGCCATGTGATTTTGTCCTTGCAATTTCAGGTCACAGGCTTTAGCTATTATTTGTCCATTTGCCTGCAAGATTGGAAAGCAATTTTAAAAAAATATTATTTTAAATGATGGACATTGCAATGACACTGTCTATATATACTCTCATGGTGAACTTGTTTGCCATTCCGAATTGTTAAACAACCAAGAGGCATTCCAATCTTTGCAGGTATTCTGCTGATGTTTTTCTAATTTTATTTTTTGTCTATATCCTCTAATGTTATGTGTTCAATTAATTTCTTATTATTAAATTAATTTATTTTATCTATTATCCTCTAATTTTATATTTATTTTATGTGTTAAATTAATTTCTTATTGAATGAATGTGGTACGTGGCCCCAATTTCTATACAGTATAAAAAGATGCAAAATTTCAATTATGATGGTGATTATGATAATGATCACAATGTCACTGGATCTTCACACAACCAAATCACCTGTATGGGAATCCCTACGTAATTGCAGTAACAGTGGCAGGAACAATTTATGCAGAAAATTACCTAAATAAACAACCATGTAGGACATCTGCCCTCACAGGACATCAATGGATGTTAGAATTGCAAACATGGTAATGCTACAAGAATATATAAAAATTTTAGAATGGACAGGGATGTTTTTTTTATGAATTGTGCAATTTATTAGAGACTAAGGCCCCGTTTGTTTTCAGAGGTAGAATGAAAAGGATTCATAGTAAGGGGATTGATAGTGAGGGGATTAAGTAAAATTGTGTTTGTTTTAATAATAGTTGTTAGTGGTAGGAATTGTTAAATTATTTTTATATAAAAACAATAAAACAAATAAAAAAATATAAAAAATTAAACATTAATATTTAAAAAAAATTCCCAATATATAAAAAAATAAAAAAATTTCTAATCCTCTCACTATTTTTCTAATACCATCTCCACCTCCTCCATCTCAATCACCCCTTCCAACCTCCATCTATATCACCTCTTCCATCCTAATCCCCTCCCCAACTTTACAAACAAACACAATACTAAATAACCCCACCTCCATCCTAATCCCCTCCCATCTATTTAACCTCAAAACAAATGGGGCCTAACTATGAACTACAAAGTGGGAAAAAAGTTGGGGTTCAACAACAAGTTGTTATTTTTTTATATATTGTTGCTCAACATGCAAACAATAGAAATGCTCAAGAAAGATTTCAATCATCGGGTGAAACTATTTCAAAATACTTCCACTCTATTTTAAAACTGTGTGAAAATTGTCCGTGGGATTGGGGTGAAGCAGAGAAATGGGGTCCATCTGTACATAAAGAATAGCCAAAAATATTACCCTCATTTTAAGGTAACTAGAAATACTCTCTCTCTCTCTCTCTTAAAAAAAATATTTTCTGATATTTTTTGTATGTAGAATTGCACTGGGGCAATTGATGGAACACATATCAAAGCTCATGCGAAAGCAAAATACTTACCCCGTTTCATAGGTAGAAAGAGATACGCTACACAAAACATATTGGCAGTGTGTGACTTTGATATGTGTTTCACCTTTTGCTTGCCTGGTTAGGAGGGAAGTGCACATGACATGCGAATTTTTTGGGATACAATTAGGAATCCAAACAATACTTTTCCATATCCAAAAGGAGGTATGCATGTAACACAAATTAAGATTTATTTGTTTATTCTATATTAGTTATATTTATAAATAGTTCATATTTTACTTTGTAGATGAGTATTATTTGGTTGATTCTATCTATCCAAACACAAAGGGTTATCTTGCACCGTGCAAATGGGAGAGATATCATTTAGCTCAATTTGACCATCAGCCTCCTCAAACTGCACATGAAAGATTCAACAAAACACATTCATCACTCAGGAGCGTAATAGAAAGATCATTTGGTGTTTGGAAAGCACAATGGCCTTTTATAAAAGATATTCCATGAAATTACAATTTTGTTTGTCAACGGCAACTTGTTTGTGCTACTATGGCGATCCATAACTTCATTAAACGAACTAATTTAAGGGATATTGCATTTGACTCTTATGATAAACATATTGAGTATGTCTCTATTGACGAGGAAGCAGTGGTAAGGGAAGACCGACATAGGCATCCGGTTCGTAATGATGATTATGAGATGGATTCAAGAAGATATGAGATTTTAATGTCAATTTCTCAATGAAATAATTATTAAAATATAATAAATTTATTTTTGTGTAATATTTATTTCATTGTTATTATTATCTAAAAATAATATCATTATGTTAATTTGGTGTTGGAATGATCTCTTAATATGTAATTAATAGCAAAAAGTCTAGATAAATTCAATTACAACTAACAAGGGTAAAAAAGACATTTACACAGCAAAAAGCTACTTCATAACTTATTTAACAAACACTACTCAGCAACTTAAATCTATAATCTAACAGTTACACCAAACAGATTAACAGCTTCTGATTAAAGTCATAATCTATAATCTATTAAGCTATAATCTATAATCTATTTTAATAGCTACACCAAACGGCCACATTATCTCGTTCTACTCTCAATTTTCTCATTTCTCTCTAAGTCTCTTCCCTTTTTCCATATACTTCACTAACTTGATTGTCGGAGGGTCCTTAGGAAGGAATCACCCCTATTTTGGAACCTTTCTGCTAGACTTGTTGCAGGTGCTGCTGGGAAGACGGAGGCCAACCGACCTGTGGAGCTTCTAGATCCTGTTCGACTCATCTCCTATAGACCAAACTACATTATCAAAGATTTTATGTATCAAGATTTTCACAACATCGTACGGTTGATAATAATAAAATAGAAAGGAAAGCTAAGAAACAGAGAAAAGGAAAATTCTATTGTACACCTCTTTTTTTTAGGTACACCTATTGTACACATCTTTAAAAAGTGTTTATCATGTCTTTTCATAACTATGCATTACAAAAACTTGTAACTTTCTTATGAGAGAGAGTGCATATAGTAATTGGACCCAACAAAGATGATATTTTATTTAACGTAATATTATACAAATTAATAAGAGTAATAATATATAAGAAAAATTATTCATCCCCCTAATTTTGCCGCCTCTCAATTCCACCTCCAATGATGTGGAATTAAGGGCTAAAGATGAGAGAGAGAGAGAGAGAGAGAGAGAGAGAGAGAGACAGAGAGGAGTGTGAGATCTCTTCACATTGGTCTTAGTTACGTCATTGGGAGTGGAGTTGGGAGTCTCAATTAAGCGATATAGCGAGACTATACATAAATAGAAAAGGATATTCGGTCCATAAATACAGTTTTGATTTTTCTTTGTCCAAATGCTCATACTCTAAGGCCATGTTTGATTTACAATACTAATAATGAAGGTATTAATAATCCCATCAAATTAGTGTGGTATTCACTATCCAATTGGATTAGTAGGATAAATTATCCCCTTGTCCATTGTTTGATTTGTATTGGATAAGAAAACATATGAATGTAGGATTACAATTATATTTATCTTCTTTTTCAATCTTACCCTCCATCAATGTTTCTTCACAATTTTTACTTTTTCAAAATTTCTTCATAAACGTGGTTTTGAAAAAAATTATAAATAAATAAACAAAATCAAAATAAAAATACAAAAGAAAAAGGTCATATTTGGTTTGTTTTTTAATTTTTTTTGGAAAAAAATATAAACTAATTTGATAAAATAAATATCAAAAAATATTTTTAAATTTTTAAAAATTATTTTTAGCCTTCTAAAATATAAAATTATATAAAAATAATAAATGTTTTAATTTTTAGTCAATGGTAAAAGAGTCTTTTTATTTTGTTTCCCAACTCAGGATATATTATCTCACTCTACCTCATTACTAATAATTCTACAAATTTGTTGGATTAATTATCCACTAGATTAATAATCCTAAAATAAAATCTCAAAACAAACACATGATTATTGGGCTCACGGATTAATAATCTCAATCCGATACTATAATCTTGTCAATCAAACATACTCTAAAATACTTTGTCCATGAGGTAAAGAATGACCAAATATATATATATATATATATCTATACTATTATATATGTGAGGACATGATATATGATAGTGTCGTAGATTTTCCTTCTACAAGTGGCAAGCATATATATATACTATTATGTATAAGAGCACATGACTTGGTGTCTAATAGTGTGGTAATTTTTCTTTCAATTTTTCTATCTTAAAATAAAAAAAAATATTATTCAAAAGCGTGAGTAAGATTTAAATTTGAACTAGACCTTATATTTCATTAAAAACATTCTTACTATTTAGACAATATCGTATTATGATATTAATTTTTTTATTATTTATTTTTATACTCACTTATTTGAGAGTGGTTTAGGATGTTTTAAATAAGTGTATTTTTTGACATTTATGAAATATGGGTTATGTATGAGTTAGGTTTAAGGTGATGTGGTAAAGAGGTGATGTGATTTAAATAAGATGATATGACTTAAATAGGATAGTGACTTTTTGATTTTTTTTTTTTTTTTTTAGTATATGCCTAACAAGGCTAAATTACAAACCTATGGGTCTGTTTGGTGACGTTTACGTTTTCAGTTTATATTTACAAAAATTTTATAAACTGGTTTTTGTTTATTTTTAGAAAAACATAAACTACAAACGCGTTTGGTAATTGACAAAATGTTTAAAAAAATTTAAAAATATAAAAAAAAAGTGAAAAATGGCAAGTGGTGGCAGAAGACGGTGGTGGAAAGTGGTAACGGTGGGTGGTGGGTAGCGGGTGGTGGGTGGGTGACGATGGCGGGTGGTGGGTGGTAACGAGTGGGTGGTGGCGGGTGGCAGGTGGTGGTGGGTGGTGGCGGGTGGATGGTAGTGGCGGGTGGTGGTAGTAGATGGGTGGGTGACGGTGGCGGGTGGTGAGTGGTAGCGAATGGGTGGTGGTGGCCGGTGGTGGGTGGCCGTAGCAGGTGGGTGGTGGATGGCGGGTAGTGGTGGGTGGTGGCGGGTAGATGGCGAGTGGTGGTAGTGGGTAGGTGGGTGACGGTGGCGGGTGATGGGTGGTAGCGAGTGGTTAGTGGCGGGGGTGGTGGCGGATGGCAGGTGGTGGTGGGCGGTGATGGTAGGTGGGTGGGTGACGGTGGTGAGTGGTAGCGAGTGGGTGGTGGTGGTGGTGGTGATGGTGGCGGGTGGTGGGTAATGGTGGCAGGTGGGTGGCGGGTGGTGGTGGGTGGTGGCGGGTAGGTGGCGGGTGGTGGTGGTGGTGGTGGGTGGTAGTGGCAGATGGGTGGCAGGTGGTGGCGAGTGATGGGTAGTGGTAGCAGGTGGGTGGCAGATGGCGGGTGTTGATGGGTGGTGGCGAGTAGGTGACGGGTGGTGGTTGTGGTGGTGGTGGGTGGGTGGGTGACGATGACGGGTGGTGGGTGGTAATGTGTAGGGGGTGGTGGTGGTGGTGGTGGGTGATAGGTGGTGGTGGCAAGTGGGTGGCGGGTGGCTGGTGGGTGATGGCGGTGGTGGTGGGTGGTAGTGGTAGGTGGCTGGTAGTGGTGGGTGGCTGGTGGTGGCGGGTGGTGGTAGGTGGGTGGTGAGTGGTAGTGGCGGGCGGTGGATGGTAGTGGTGGGTGGTGGGTGGTGACGGGTGGATGGTAGGGAAGTGGTGGTGGCGAGTGGGTGGCAAGTGGGTGGTGGGTGGTGGCGGGTGGTGAGTGGTGGTGGTGGCGAAAGACGGTGATGGAAAATGATGGCGGGTGATGGCTGGTGTTGGGTGGTAAAAAAAAAAAAAACTCAAAACTCAAAACAGAAACACATTTTTTGGTCAAATTTATAAACTGAGACCATTGATTTATAAATCAAAAATTTACCAAACAAATTTTTATGTGAGTTTTTAAAATTTTTATAAATATAAATAGAAAACTGAAAACGTGTCTGTTTGGTAACACTTACGTTTTCAGTTTATATTTACAAAAATTTTATAAACTGGATTTTATTTATTTTTAAAAAAACATAAACTACAAACGCGTTTGGTTTGGACAAAATGTTTGAAAATTTTTAAAAATATAAACTAAAAAAGTGAGAAATGTCGAGTGGTGGCAAGTGGTGGCGAGTGATGACGTGGCGGGTGGTGGCAGATGGTAGCAGTGGAAGACGGTGGTGGTGGGTGGGTGGCGACGGAAGACGGTAGTAGTGGGTGGTGGTGGTAACGGAAGACGATGATGGCAGGTGGCGGGTGATGGGTAATAGTGGTAGGTGGTGGGTGGTGGCAGCAGAAGACAGTGATGGAGGGTGGTGGCGGAAGACGGTGGTGGAAAGTGGTGGTGGCGGAAGACAATGGTGGAAAGTGGTAGCAGGTAGTGGCAGCGGAAGACGGTGGTGGAAAGTGGTAGCAGGTGACGGGTGGTGGCGGTGGAAGACGGTGGTGGAAAGTGGTGACAGGTGGTGGTGACGGGTGGTGGCGGCGAAAGACGGTGGTGGAAAGTGGTGGGTAGTGGCGACAAAAGACGGTGGTGGAAAGTGGTGGCAAGTGGCAGGTGGTGGCAGGGGAAGAAGGTGATGGAAAGTGGTAGCGGGTGGTGGCAGTGGAAGACTGTGGTGGAAAGTGGTAGCAGGTGGCGGATGGTGGCGGCGGTGAAAGACAGTGGTGGCAGGTGGCGGGTGGTGGCGGTGAAAGATGGTGATGGAAAGTTGTGGCAGGTGGCAGGTGGTGGCAGTGGAAGAAGGTGGTGGAAAGTGGTGGCGAGTGGTAGTGGCAGAAGATGGTAGTGGTGGTGGTGGAGAGTGGTGGCGGCGAAAGACGATGGTGGGTGGTGGTGGCAGAAGACGGTGGTGGTGGTGGCGAAAGACGGGGTGAAAAATGGTGGCAGGTGGTGGCGAGTGATGGGTGGTAAAAAAAAAAAAAAAACTAAAAACGTAAATTCATTTTTTGAGTTTACAAATTTTGGCCAAATTTATAAACTGAGATCACTGATTTATAAACCAAAATATTTACCAAACGAGTTTTTATGACATGTTTTAAATTTTTATAAATATAAACTGAAAACGTAATTGTTACCTGACCGTACCAAACGTCACCATTGCGTTTGAAACCAAACCCTAACCCTCTGTCTCCACTGTCTCCTCCTCTATCTCATCTCTTCATCTCGGTCGCCGCCGATCTGAGTAGATTTGTGACGGATCTTCACCGATCGGCCATTGAATCTATCTCCTTCTCTCTCATTTCTCTATCTTTACCTTCTTCATCTCCGATGCCGACCAACCACCACCTCCGTGGCCTCTGACGATCTCGCCGTCGTGGTGCTTCGATTACATGCTCTGCAGCAACCACACGTTGGTGCTCAATTTCACATCGGAAGTAAAATCCAGAGGCGATCTGTACGTTTTCTTACTGAGCCTCGACTTCGCCATTCCCAGAACCATCGGTTGCTTGATAATCTAGTGGTAATCGTGAAGCCCTAAACCAACCACATCAACGGGAGTATTGAACACCCAATTGTGCATGTGCTTCATTAATTTCCCAAGATCTGTCCGCGAGATTTGGATTTGGACTCCATGAAACAGGTACAAAGATCTTCTCTTTCCATAAATATATGTATGTATATGTATATATATGTCTATGGATTCATTGTCTATGTCTTGTTCTGATCCTATTTTCTGGTGACTTTCTTCGTATAATCTGTTTGGTTGCTCGAAAAATTGCTGCAAAATTCTGGGAATTTGTTTTTGATTTTGATACTCTTCACTCTTCGTTCTAACAGAGAATGCAAAGTGTTTGTTTGTTGCTAGCGATTTTATTTCCCTTTTCAGTTTCTTTGTTTGGATTGACCGTTATTTAATGTCTCATTCCAACGTGAGTTACCTAGTAGGAAATCTTCCAGATTTGATTCGATTGTATTGAATAGTGATTTAGTTTATCTGTAGATTTCATGACTATGATGATTTTTTTCCCAGATTTTCTCGGCAAGCAAGCAGATCGATCTGTGGAAAAATTGAACAGTTTTTTCTCAGCAACTAAACAGATTTTTTTTCCCGGAGTTGTTCAGCAAATCAGTATGCTAGATTGGGATCGCAGATGGTGAGGAGAGCACATATAGAGATTGTTGTTATTGTTGTTGATTGCAACAGATAAAAATAAAAAGTTTGGACAAATATAGATAAAAAAATTTGAGAGTGAATGAATAATTTTTGTTGTTGTTGTTGTTGTTGAACAGATCTGTAGTGGAGATCAAAATCCAGCAACGTCAAAAATTGGGATTTTTGCTTGTCTCCTCTTCTAGCTTTTGAGGTAGGGATTTTCTAAACATTTGTGTATGTGTTTTAGCATTATTATGTACTATTTTGATAGTATAACACTTGAAGAGATTAGGATTTTTATTAAAGATGTAGTTATTGTATGAAAAGGGGAAAGTTCTCAAATTCTTTTTAAAAATTTCCTGTTAGTTGAGTATGGTTATTTTTTGACTCATGGAATTAATAAATGTATTTTTAAAATGAGAAATCCCCAAATTTTGAAACTTATGTTTTATGAATAATGTAAAATTGAAAGTGTGTATTCAAAAGGATGAGATTGAGGAAAATGCTGTTGAGAACATTGGAAATTTTGGATTTCTTTTAAACATTGATTAAATTGAAAACATTAACCTCTTTAGAGAGGATAAGAATTATTTATTATGTCGATATTGATGGGAATTGTTGATTATTCCTGTTTACATTTTGAATAGAGATAATTGTTTTGACAACTGGTGGAGGATTATGTTGATATTGATGGGAAGTTAACAAAGGTTCTTATATAAGATCATCATCTTACCGTTTTCTTTTTTTGATATTTCTTATCCACCATTATAAATATAATAACCAAATAGACAAATTATCAATTTTCAAAGTAAACAATAATTAACAATGAGATATTTGGACAATAATCATACATCTTTTTCTAAGTAATAATGAGCAAATTATAAGAAAGAATTATTTAGATTATTTTATTTTAAAGTCTAAAACATTTTAAAAGGTATAACTGACCTTACACATGTAATATTCAATTTAATAAAATAGCAATAGATAATTTATAGTATAACTTTAATATTAAACATCTTTAGAAGATATGATTTTTTAAAGGGAAAAAAATGAGAAGAAAGGTTAAAAATATGTTGAGCCTGACTGAATTTGATTGGATTCTATTAAAAACTTCATGATCACTAAAATAACAACAAATCATGTGTATATGTTGGTTATTTTGGTACTAAACGTTATTAGAAGTTGTATACTATTTTTACTAAAAAAACGGAGAGGAAAAGAGTTGAAAATATGTCTGACACAATAATTTGAAAAATTACATGAATTGTAAAAAGTGAATTGAATCGTGAATTGTGTGATTCATTAGAGATTCACTTCCAAAATCGATTCACCTATAGATTCATATTGATTTTGCAAAAATTGCGAATCGAATTGCGAATCGTAAGATTCTGATAATAGAGATGAAAAATTGGTGAAGGGTTGGAGATGTTGTAAGTAAAAGAAAACAAGTTACATTTGATTGTTGGGAACAGAGTACAATTGAATCCTAAATAAAGTAAAAAACATAGCTTCTGTTTTAAGTGGTGTTTTGGGAAGTTGGTAAAAAGTTAATTTTTTAGTTTTTTTTGTGGCTTTTTGCCTTTTTTGTGTTAAAAAGCTGTCTTTTTTGTGGCTTTTTTGTAGTTTTTTTTTTGTGTAAAAAAGCTAAAAAGCTTTTTAGCTTCTTCCCAAATTGCCCCTCAAGGGTTTTTCATTTTATTTCTCTCTTCATTTTCGCAGAGAACCAAATAGAAAGGATAAAGGGAACAATATCAGGAATTCTTTTAGAATCAACAAAGAAGAGAGACTTTTTTAAATCAAGCAAAAAAAAATAAAAAATGCAACCCCTATACAACATTGACAGTTTATACCCATCTAAATCAAAAGAATTATCCAAACTTGAGATTTGTTTTTAGGATTTGGGACAAATCAAAATACAAAGTTAAGAGTAAGAATGAGATTAATTGCAAGATTAAACGAACTCCCAAGCCAAATCACTATTAACAATCAAAAAAAATAAAAAAGAATACAATCAGCAAATAGATGTCTTTAAATTGAAAATTGCATTCATTAAACAATCAAATCAAACTGAGGTTCGAATTTTATCATCTGGTTGTTTTACCTTGGCCCGTTTAGCAGATCAACCCACCCTTTGGAAACACTGCCAAAATGAACATGATTGGTGGCAAGTTTAGGACTGGAACTAGGCTTTTGAAATGAATGTGAGAGAAACTGATGAGGCTTGAGTCATCCAAAACAAGTGTCGTTGTGATGATTACAAGTTACAGCGTTTTGAATTGTGATGTTAGGACTGAGAAACTATAAGACCTTGTTTGGCAAAGGGTTTTTTTTTTTTAATTTTTGGGTAAATTACACTTACATCACTGAGGTTTGAGTTTAATTCATATCACCCTGATGTTTGAAAAATTACACTAACCCCCTGTCATTGTAATTATTTAGACGAAATAAAGATATTGAACTCATGCACTCTTTTTTCTTGCTTCGCTTTACTTCCTCTGTTTTTTTCCCTTTTCTTTGTTTTACTTTTTTTTCAATGTAATTTCCTTTGTTTTTCTATTAAGAGTTATTGCTTTTTATATAAACAGGGGGTTTATGAAATAAAACCATTGACTACAAGGGTGAGAATGTAATTTTTAGAATGTCAGGGGTGAAATGTAATTGAACCAAACCTCAGGAGTGTCAGTGTAATTTACTTTTTCCTTTTTCTTTTTTTTTTTGCTTTTTAGGCTAAAATTTACAAAAAGGTAAAATAAGTTAAAATAAGACAAAATGTCATATCAAATCCATAATTATTTCACTTTTTCTCTCTTACAAACGCCACATTCAACTACAAAATATCCAACCCTCTTCCAAAATACAAATATTTTAGCCTATTAAAATAGTGAAAAACTAAAATAGCCAACTTCCTAAACGAGGTCAAATTTGTACACAAAACGGATCAGCTTTGGATCAAATTTGGCAAAATCCGATCCGATCCGTTTTACATTAACCCGAATCAAAATCCGAATTTGAATTGCAAAATCCGGTAGTAAGTAGCCCGAATCCGATTCTATATGGATATCCAACAGCAAATCCGATTTGATCTGTTTATTTATTTATATTAATACCATCCAAGTACACCCACGAAGACTGTGTTAAGACTCCATCGATTGAAACCTGAGCTTAGTTCATTGCTAGTAAGACTCCATTGATTGAAATGAAAATATCATCAAAGGGTAAATGTTGCCTTCATCTTCATTAAATTAGAAAATCTTAATCTGAAATCCAGATCTAATCTCATACCCGAATTTTAATGTTTCATAGTATTTCTGTAAATTAGAGCAAAAATACAAGTTTGAAATATAGATTTGAGTGTGTAATATTATGAAATTGAACGTGCCTATATTATATATATATATAGAGAGAGAGAGAGAGTTGTAGGGAGAGAAGAGAGGGCGCACAATAGAGAAGCAGCAAGAGGAGAAGACATTTAGAGCTGACCTTGTTTTGTTGGATCGGAGAAGCAAGATCGTCACCGTTGCCAACAATGGATTCGATGGTGAGAAAAATTGCATATGTTCATATCAACATATTCTAGGTAAAATAAAACAAAGAGTTATATTCGCAAACCAAATAATTTATCCAACTTTTTACCAAATTTTTGACTCACTCTTGGATTTGTATTATCTATAGTTAGCTATTATGTACATATAAATAAATTTAGCTATTATTTACATTTACATTATTTAAATTTATAAATAACATTTTATTGTTTATATATATTTTTGTCATTTAATATATAAATAATATATTTATTTTATTATTTAAATAAATATTAAACGAGTCAAGCTAATGAGCCGAATTTTAGTATGTTTGGATTTGTTTATTAAGATTTTAATAAGTTCAAGTTCGAACACAATAAAAATTTAACAAACTGAGTTCGAACGAATCCTTACCAAGCTTGGCGTGAGTCTGTACACGAACGGTTCTATTCATTTGCAGCTATAGGTGGAGGTGGTGGCATGGTAGTGCGGCAACGGCGGCAATGATGGCAACGATGATGGTGGTGTGGAGGTGAGAGTGGTGGTGGTGGTGGTGACATTGTTAAAATTTTAGTCTAGAAAACGTTTCCAGCCTTTTAAAAGTAAAAATATTTTTTGTCCAAATAGGTTTATTTTTCACTGACCATGAAAACTATTACGTTAATTAATAATTCATATAATCTTATTGTTGTATAGAAGATTAGTTAGAAATTTTATTTTATTTTATTTTTTTGTTAATTCTGTTAAATAAAAAAAATTGATAATAGGGGTATTTATAATTTTTGAAATAACAAGCAACAATATGTATTTTAAATAAATATCAAAAAATATATTTATAATTTATTTATTTATTTATTTTATGTCACCAAAATGACGTCTGTTCTGTTTGATACTGTCATGATCCTTTAATATCTGTGATCAGCCTAATTTTTAGGGCCTAGTGTGAAGTTTGGTAAAAATATGATTCAGAACGAATTAATTAGCTTTAATTAAATAAATCTTGAATCAATTAGCTTGAGTTTGGATTAATTAAGACTTACCCTTAATTAAGCAACCTAATCACCCTCGATTAAGACAGGTTCACAAAAGTAGGTCTTGGGGCTGACCCTAAGGCTGTTCTCCTATACATATAACATAAGAAGTGAGCAAAGCTCAGCGAATAGTAGTAAAGTGGAGAGAGATAAATAAATAGCTTTGTATTTAAAGAAAGCACACTAATGAAATACAACACTTTTCAGTTGAAGCATTCATCATATTTACAGAACGGCCTTGGGTCCACAACTAATAGAACGGCCTCAGGCCCAACATGGAAGAGAACAGCCTCAAGCCTAAATATAACAGAACGGCCTTGGGCCCACATATAACACAATTAAGCATGTAATTTCACATCAAACATATAATCACACATATAATAAAAGAATTAAAGCAAAAAATCACACATATAATAAAAGAATTAAGGCAAAATATGGGGTAAGGTTATCACAGATATAGTACAAAATTGGATGCAGACTCCAATGGTTGGGCCAAAAAGGGAAATAGAAGGTCGATCCAGTTTTGAATCTTCACCTTTGTGTCACATAGTGGTGAGTATTGTTTGGATTGATTTGGTTTAATCGTAAATGAAGACCAATTTATTACTTAATGGTGCATCAAACTTGAAACCAAATCAATTTATGAAAATCTTAAAATCAATCTGAACCAAGTACTAAACTACGGTTCAGTTTGGTTCAATTTGGAACAACGAATTTTAAAAATATTATCATTATCCATAATATGATTACAAAATATTATTCACAATCTAATAATTGTTTAAAACAAGTTATATCACTATACAAAAATATAGTTATAATAGTAGAGAGTTATAATATTTATATATATATTTGATACTAATAAAATATTTAAGTATTTACATTAAATTATATATATAATTTAAATGGTCTGTTTTGGTTCTAACTGGATTCATAACTATAAAATCATGGATCGAACCGTAAATATTTTAAAAGGAATGGCTTGTCTCTCATTAAAATTTTACTTGGACCAGACAGTTGAGGTCTTCCGCTCAAAACCTTCAATTGTTTAGTCCAATTCAAAGACCAGCCAAATTCTATTTGAAAAATCAAAATCATCAGGCAAAACCGAAATTTGATCTGATTATCTGAATTCGAATGCTCTATTAATTCGAATCCGCATAACCCGAATTAAAATGGAGCAAATTCGGATATATCTGATCCGGTCTGATGGTTTATCTGATTCGATTACATTGTTTTATGAAAAATGTTATGGACCTTAAATAATTTATCAAAATTTCTACTAAACTTTTCACATATGTGGTTCTCACATAAATCCATATCTGTGTGAGTTCCACTCCTATATAAGAGATTTGGTAGAAAATTTGGATTTGGGTCGCTAGCATAGCTCTTTGTTTTATTTTACATAGTATTGATAACAGAGAAGATGAATATTGTATACGAAATTAATCAATCAAAAGCTGAGTACAGAATATATAATCTAATAGAATAAAACCCTACTAACCCAGAAGACTAAACTCCCTTAACGAATAATATAAAATACAATTCACACCCCCCCTCAAACTGAGGATGTGAGCACAGAAAGCATTGAAAGTTTGCCAAGAAGAAAACGAAAACGAGCAACAGTGTGAGTCTTTGTAAAAAAATGGGCCAACTGAAGAGAGGAGTGAACAAAAGGGAGAGTAATAGTGCTAGCCTGAAGATGCTGTCTAACAAAGTGCCAATCTATTTCAACATGCTTTGTCTGCTCATAGAAGACTGAGTTATGGGTAATCTGGATAGCACTCTGATTATCACAATACAATGGAGTCAGATCAAAAAGAGAGACCCATATCAGAAAGAAGCCACCGAAGCCAAACAATCTCGGAAGTAGCATGAGCCATGGCATGATACTCAGCCTTAGCCGTGGAATGAGCAACAACAAATTGTTTCTTACTCTTCCAAGAGATGAGAGAATCTCCAAGAAAAACACAGACCAGAAGTGGATTTGCGATCAGAGACGTCACCTGCCCAATCAGCATCAACATAAGCATTGGCACGAAGAGTCAAGTCCGAAGAGGCAGATAACAGCAGGCATTGCAACAAAGTGCCGCAAAGGTAGCGCAAAGTACGAAGTAAGGCAGCCTAGTGTGCAGAACGAGGAGCAGAAACAAACTAACTGAGAATGTACACAACATAGGAGATATCCAGACGAGTAACGGTGAGATAAACAAGGCACCTAACCAACTCACGATATAAAGTGGGATCCTCAAGAGGAATCAGAAGCAGAAAACTTAGCATGGAACTCAATAGAGTGTTGACAATTTTATCATTAGTGAGATTGGCACGAGAAAGAATATCACGGGCATATTTAGTCAGAGAGAGAAGATACCCAGTAGGAGAAATAGCAACCTCAATATCAAGAAAATATCGAAGAGACCCCAAATCCTTCATTTCGAACTCCTGAAAAAACTTATGCTTAACCTTTTCAATTGTACTATAATCAGAGCCAATGATGATCATATCATCCATATATAAGAGAAGGAGAACAAGGCCAACAGAAGTGCGTCGAACAAATAAAGCACAATCATGATGACTAGGGCGAATACCAAGCTGAAGTGCAACAGAGTGAAATTGCTTATACCAAGCACGAGGAGACTGCTTGAGACCATATAGAGCACGGCGAATATGACAAACAATACCAGGAGGGTGAGAGAGACCCGGTGGAGGGCATATACACTTCTTCAGCAAGATGCCCATTTAGAAAAGCATTTTTGACATTTTGTTGAAACAAAACCATTGATGGGCAGCGGCAACAGAGATAAGAGTGTGAACAGTAGTCATCTTGGCAATGGAGGCAAAAGTCTTATCTTAATCAATCCCATACTCCTGAGAAAAGCCCTGGGCAACCACACAAGCTTTGTACCTATAACATTCCAACCCTTCACATGTCATCGATATTGTCTACTTTGGGCCATGACCACACGGATTTGTTCTTCCTAGTGGGTCACCCATTCCAGAACTACTAAGCACGCTTAACTAAGGAGTTCTGCTAGGGATTTCACCACCCGGGAAAAGGTCTCGATGCTATATAAGGGTTCAGGTTTTTACTTTTATAGCTCAGGAACTCTCCCTCTATTCCCGATGTAGGACACCGAGACCTTACAATCCACTTCCCTCAGGGCTGCACGTTCCCGTGCAGTAGCCTGCTAGCTCGCAAGCCCACCCACATGCACCGAGAGACGCTAGGGGCTCACACTCGGTACTCCGGAGAGTCGGCTCTGATACCATTTGTAATGTATCAACCCTTCACATGTCATCGATATTCTTCGCTTTGGGCTATGCCTGCATGGATTTGTTTTTCCCAGTGGGTCACCTATCCCAGAACTACTCCAGCCTAAGCGCACTTAATTGGGGAGTTCTGCTAGGGATTTCACCACCCAGGAAAAGGCCTCGATGCTATATAAGGGTTCAGGTTTTTACTTTTATAGCCCAAGAACTCCCCTTCTATTCTCGATGTGGGACACCAGGATCTTACAATACCGTTCCAAAGAACCATCAGAAAGAGTTTTGACCTTATAAATCCATTTACAACCTACAACATTCTTGCCGGCAAGAAATGTAATCAAATCCCAAGTTTGAGGGTTAGCCAAAGCAGTTAACTCGTCATTCATGGCAGCAATCCAATTGGGATCATGACAAGCTTCCTTGTAGGACTTGGGTTACAAGCTTCCTTGTAGGACTTGGGTTCAAAATAAGTATGAAGACAAGAAAGAAAGGACTGATAGGAAAGGAAAAAACATGTATTACCAAACCAAACCAATTCGGAGAATGATGGTCTCGCTTTGGAAAGCGACGTGTAGGAGGAGTGGGATCCAAAGAAACAGCTGGAGGGACAATAGAGCTAGAGACAAGCGACCTCAGAAGTGCTTTGCGGCGCTGATAAACAAGGAGCGGGGGGAAGCGGGAGCTGGAGAGGGAGTTGGCGAGATATCAAAAGTGTTAGTAAGAGACAAGGTAGAGACCTCAAGATCAAAAACAAACTCATCGGGAGAAACATAATGAGGAAATGGGTCAACATGAACCAATTCGTCCTTAGGGACAAGGGTGGAAGGTATAGTGTAGTAGGGTAGTTTTTCTAAAAAGGTGACATGCCTAGACATATATAGTTTTTTGGTGGGTAGGATCATAGCACCGATAACCATTTTGACTAATGCCATACCCTAAAAAGACACATAGGACACAACGAGAACTAAGCTTAGAGCGCTCCCGTTTAGGAAGGAGCACAAAGCATGCAAAACCAAAAATATGAAGAAGGGAATAATTGGGAGTAGCACCAAAAAGACGCTCATACGGAGATGAGCTTGAGAGGAGTAGTCATCCGATTGAGAAGGTATGCAGCAGTGAGCATAGCTTCTTCCCAAAAGACAGAAGGGGCAAAAGACAAGAGCAACAAAGAGCGAGCTGTATCAAGGAGATGGCGATGTTTGCGCTCAGCTCGACCATTTTGCGCAGGAGTGTTAGAACACGAAGATTGATGAATAGTGCCATGAGTAGCTAAAATTTCCTCAAACTCAGACAAGTAATACTCACCTCTCAAATCAAAACGGAGAACTTTAATGGTGGTGGAAAACTGAGTGCGAATCATGGAGTGAATTAGAATATTTTGTAAAAATCAGATTTTCGGGTCATCAAATAAACTTAGGTAAACCGACTGTAATCATCCACAAAAGACATAATATTGCGAACCACCCTTGGAAAAGGAGAAGAACCAATTGAAAAGGAGAGAATGAAATAAAATGACTTTTATTAAAAGGAAGAGCTGACATTTTAGTCAGTTTACAACCACGACACTCAGAAATATCATCAATGGGAAAATTGCCTAAATGTCCAAATTGAACTAACATCCTCAAACGGTCACTCGACAGATGACCTAACCTAGAATGCCAAATATAAAATAAAGAAGACTTATTGTTTAAACAAAAAGAAGACAATGCAGTAGAAGATACTTTTGGAGGAACATGCAAGTTGTCTAAGATATATAGTTCTCCCAACTCGATGCTCGATCCCAATCTGCCTCTTAGATACCCGATCCTGCACAACACAATGAGAAGAAGAGAAAACATCAAAATCAGAATTAGAAAATTGACTAATAGAAATAAGACTGAGTAAGAAGTGAGGCATATAAAATACAGGAGAGACAAATGGGAAGAGAAAATAGAACTAATAGAGTGAACAGGAATAGAAGAACCATTAGCGGTAGCAATAGTGATAGAAGAAGATGGGGAGATACATTTACTGAGGAAAGATGCAACAGGGGTCATATGATGTGAACAACCAGAATAAAAAATCCACAAAGTGTGGATATTACCTGAAGAGAATGAACCAGACAAACCTAACTAAGTTGTAGTCATAGCGGAGGCTTGGGACAAAAGATTTCAATTGGCCACCGTGAAAGACTTGAACTGCTCAAACATAGACTGTATATTGGAAGATGGATCATTCTCATAAACTAGTGCAGAAAAGGCTGTAGATGAGCAAGATCCTGAAGATGTCGGGTTAGAGGATGGTGGACCAGGCAAACGACCCTTGGGCTGCAAAAGTTTAGGACAAGCATGTTTCCAATGGCCTCTTTGATGACAGAAGTTGCACTCGTCCATGAAATCCCGAGGGTTGGGCTTACTAGTAATCTGAAATAAATGAGATAGTGGGGTAGGCAAGAGCGGAGGAGTGGCAAAAACTAATTGGTAAGCAGGAGCACCATGAGCTACCTTGAACCGAGTTTCTTGTGTAATAAACTCACGGATAGTACCGTCAACAGAAGGCAAGGGGGACCGATGAAGAATAGCTCCCCAAAATGGCTCAAATTGATCACGAAGGGCCATAAGAAACTGACCAAGACGTTGCTTCTCCCAATACTTGGTATAACTGTCAAGTTATTGTAAATCTGATGGTTCCATTAAAGCAAGCTGATCCCAATAAGTTGTCATCTCATTGTAGAACTCCTGAATGGACTTATCTTTCTGACTAGCACTGCGAATAGGCATCTCAAGTTTATACTGTTTTGCAAAGTTAGACTCAAGGTAAATAGTTTTCAAATAGTCCCAAACTTGTTTAGAAGTAGAATACTTGGAAAAATTCATACCAATGATAGTTTGAATTGAATTATGAAACCAAATAAAAATTTGTGCATTTTCCTTATCCCATTTAGCAACATCAGCCTCAGTTTCTTTGGATTCGATAGGTCTAATAGTTACACCAATAACATAGTTCCACATGCCTTACCCATTATAAAATTCTTCATTACATGAGATCAATAGGAATAATTGGTACCATCCAACTTAGTGGTGATAGCTTGCAATTTATCATTAGCCATATTGATATAACCAAACTACGTAGTGAAATCAAAACAGGGTGAAAAGCAGCAGAGGAGAGAGAGAGAGAGAGAGAGAGAGAGAGAGATGAACGACTTGTCAAATAGTTTGAGAAAGCAGGATAAGAAGCGACATTGTTGGAGCTGCAAACCAATCCCAAGAGTAGCAAGTTGGGTCATTGTCCTTCTCTTCCTCATAAACTGAACCAGATAGAGACAGAGATAGGTCGAAACAGAGAGAAGATCAGTGAAATATGCAACCTAGGTCTCCAGATGAACCAGAGACCAGTGATGAAGGACCAGAGAACAGCGATGGAGGCTTCCTAGGGTTTCGACTGAACCAGAACCAGCAAGTGTGAATTGAACTACTTCAATGTGTGAAGAAGAGAATCCCAGCGAAGGCCTTGCAACGACCTTGCGAAGAGAGAGAGAGAGAGTTGCGACAACCTTGCGATGAGAGAGAGACAGCTGCAATGGCTGATGATGACTTGCGACAGGTATTCTAACGTCTTTAACCTTGCTCTGATACCATGATAACAGAGAAGAGGAATGTTGTATATTAAATTAGTCAATCAAAAGCTGAGTACAAAATATATAATCTAATAGAATAAAACCCTAATAACCTAGAAGACTAAACTACCCTTAACGAATAATATAAAATACAATTCACAAGAATATGTTGATATGAACATCTGCGATTTTTCTCACCATCAAATCCATCGTCGGCAACGGTGACGATGTTGCTTCTCCAATCCGACGAAACCAGGTCAACTCTGAATGTCTTCTCCTCTTGCTACTTCTCTATTGTGTGCCCTCTCTCCTCCTCTCCCTACAACTCTCTCTCTCTATATATATATATAATATATAGGCACATTCAATTTCATAATATTCATATACAAAATATACACACTCAAATCTAGATTTCAAACTTGTATTTTTTCTCTAATTTACAGAAGTACTATGAAACATTAAAATTTGGGTATGGGATTTAGATCTGGATTTCAGATCAAGGTTTTCTAGTGTGATGAAGATGAAGGCAACATTTACCATTTGATGATGTTTTCGTTTCAATCAATGGAGTCTTATCAGCAATGAACTAAGCTCAGGTTTCAATCAATGGAGTAACAGAATCTTTGTGGGTGTACTTAGATGGTATTAATATAAATAAACGGATCGGATTGGATTTGTTGTTGGATATCCATATGGATTTGGATTCGGGTTAGGTTGGATTTTGCCAAATTTGATTCGAACCTAATCTGTTTTGCGTACGAATTTGACCTCGTTTGGAAAGTTGGCTATTTTAGTTTTTAACTATTTTAGTAGGTTAAAATATTTGTATTTGAGGAGAGGGTTGAATTTTTTTTTGTAGTTGGATGTCAGGTTTGTAAGAGAAAAAGTGAAATGATTATATATTTGATGACATTTTGTCTTATTAGTTATTTTATCTTTTTGTAAATTTTAGCCCAAAAAGCAACAAAAAAAAAAAAAAAGAACGGTAAATTACACTGACACCCTTGAGGCTTGGTTCAATTACATTTCACCTCCTAACATTTTGGAAATTACATTCTCACCCCTGTGGTTAATAGTTTTATTTCATAAACCCCCTGCTTATATAAAAGGCAATAACGCTTAGTAGAAAAACAGAGGAAATTATATTGAAAAAAAAAGTAAAGCAAAGAAAAGGAAAAAATCAGAGGAAGTAAAGCAAAACAAGAAAAGAGAGTGCATGAGTTCAATATCTTCATTCTGTCTAAATAATTACAATGACAGGTGATTAGTGTAATTTTTCGAACGTCAGGGGTGATATGAATTAAACCCAAACCTCAATGGTGTAAGTGTAATTTACCCCAAAAAAAAAAAAAAAACCTTTGCCAAACAAGGCCTTATCGTTTCTCAGTCCTAACATCACAATTCAAAACGTTGGAACTTGTAATCATCACAAAGGCACTGGTTCTGGATGACTCAAGCCTCATCAGTCTCTCTCTCACGTTCATTTCAAAACCCTAGTTATAGTCCTAAACTTGCCACCAATCATGTTCATTTTGGTAGTGTTTCCAAAGGGTTGGTTGGTCTGCTAAACGGGCCAAGATAAAATAACATGTAATCCACTAGATGATAAAATTCAAACCGTGGTTTGGTTTGGTTGTTTAATGAAATGCAATTTTCAATTTAAAGACATCTATTTGCTGATTGTATTTTTTTTTTTTTTTTGGTTGATGGTAATTTGGCTTGGGAGTTTGTTTAATCTTGCAGTTAATCTCATTCTTACTCTTAACTTTGTATTTTGATTTGTCCCAAATCTTAAAAACAAACCTCAAGTTTGGATAATTCCTTTTATTTAGATGGGTATAAACTGTCAATGTTGTATAGGGGTTGCATTTTTTTTTTTTTTTTTTGGTATTGATTTAAAAAAGTTTCTCTTCTTTGTTGATTCTAAAAGAATTCATTCTATTGTTCCCTTTATCCTTTCTATTTGGTTCTCTGCGAAAATGAGGAGAGAGAAATAAAATGAAAAACCCTTTAAAACAGAAGCTATGTTTTTCAGTTTATTTAAGATTCAATTGTACTCTCTTTCCAACAATCAAATGTAGCTTGTTTTCTTTTACTTACCGCATCTCCAACCCTTCACCAATTTTTCATCTCTATTATCAGAATCTTGTGATTCGCAATTCGATTCACAATTTTTGCAAAATCGATATGAATCTATAGGTGAATCTATTTTGAAAGTGAATCGCACGATTCACAATTCGATTAACATTTTACGATTTTTGAAATTATTGTGTCCGACATATTTTCGACTATTTTCTTCTCTATCTTTTTAGTAAAAATGACATAATACAACTTCTAATAGCGTTTAGTACCATAATAACCAACATATACACATGATTTGTTGTTATTTTAGTGATTATGGAGTTTTTAATATGATCCAATTAGATTTTAGTCAGGCCCAATACATTTTTAACCTTTCTTCTCATTTTTTTTTTCCTTTAAAAAATTATAATATATCTTCTAAAGATGTTTAAAATTAAAGTTATACTATGAATTATCTATTGCTATTTTATTAAATTGATTATTACATATGTGAGGTCAGTTATGCCTTTTAAAATGTTTTAGGCTTTAAAATAAAAGAATCTAAATAATTCTTTCTTATGATTTGCTCACTGTTACTTAGAAAAATATGTAGGATTATTGTACAAATATCAATGTCGTTGTTAATTATTGTTTACTTTGAAAATTGATAGTTTGTCTATTTGGTTATTACATTTGTTAAGAATAATTGATAAGAAATATCTAAAAAAGAGAGAGGTAAGATGATGATCTTACATAGGAACTTTTGTTAACTTCTTACCTATTAAACTACGTGATTATCATTAAAAATGATATTTTCATTGATTTAAGTCTAAATATTTTATATTCATAGGATATATTTAATATGTAGATATATTCGGTATGAGGCCAATTCGTTTCAAGATACGAATCCCAATTTGACAACTATGAGTAAAAGGTTTGATTTGATATGAACTACTCCAATATTTTGCATCAAAATCTTTTTCAAAATTCTTCTCTTATCCCAAATTTCCCTTTTTATCAAATTTGATGGAAAAAATCATCCCCAATGCTTCATCTTTTTAAATTTTCATCAAATTCAAATTTGATGAAGGATTTGACGAGTTCTCAATTTTATGAAGGAAAAAAAAAATGATTCTCCCTTGATTTTGGAGATGGTCTTATGAATATGAAATATGATGAATTATTGTAACATGGTGTGGTTTAGTGCCTTTTCTAGTGGGAAGATATAAAATGTACTTTATTCGTGATCTGTCTTTGCTTATTGTGTGGTTGCTTTTGCAGGGTGGGAAACAAAATGAAAGTTAAACTCTTACGTATCCTTCTTATGATAATTTATTTTTCCTCTATGAAATAAATGCATGCATCTCCTTATGTGTCATTCTTTCGATTAACTTCTCGTGTATAAAAACTCTTGCAGATTAATATTGTTGAAAGGAAGACAATTTATATGCATAAATTAGATACCTTGTTTGATATAAATATGAGATGAATCAGGTCGATAAATCCTTTAACATAGGTTTATTCATGAATTTCGATAATGAGCTTACTTTCAAAAATCAAGAGAATATAGAAAAGTGGTTTTTGCAAAATTGTGAAGGCGAACGACTACACATGTGAGCTCATGGAACTGGGGGTCTTTATTAAAATTGATGATTGCTGAAAAATTTTGGCAATGGTTAAGACCTATGTTACATGGACTCGGGTGCGGGTACCGGGTGCGGGTGCATATCAAAATTTGGATACGGATACGGGGATACGTCAAATAATTATTTCTTAAATATATATTTTTTTATAAACATGAGTTAAAAAGTTGACCCAATAATTTCTTTTTATATAATTTATGGACCAAACATATAAATTAGCTATATAACAGCCCATGGTATTAAAAGATTTGTTGACCAAAATTTTAATAGGTTCAAAGTTTAGTAGGCCCAAAATTTTACTTATCTGGTTCAGCCCAATTATATTTTTATAGAAAGAATAAAATAGAGAGATGAAATATAATAAATAAAGAATAAAAGAGAGAGAGAGAGAGAGGGGCAGATCTGGAATAGAAGAGAAAGAGACGTGACAGAGAAAGAAAGAGGGGCTTATAGTCGTGCTCGTCGAAGACGAAGTCAAAGTCAAATGGCGCCACACGAAGTTGAAGGCCACGAAGACAAAGTCGAAGGACCCGAGCTGGGGGATCGAAGTCGGCGACAGAGGGATCGATGTCTTACCCTTTCGAAGTCGGCGACAGGTTCTCTCCTTACTCTCTTCTCTTTCGTTTCTTCTCCTATATCCATTTGTATGTATCCCGCACCTGTACCCGTACTCGTGTCGTGTCGTGTCGACATGGGTACCTCCCAAAAAATGAAGAGTCCGTGTAATGTATGTAGGTTAAGACACTTGGGGTCTTTCTTCATCTTGGAAATGAAATATGATTCATCACCCAACAACTTACCCTTTTAAGTAATATATCTAAATTTTGAGTGTGGAAATTGAGAACTTTTCTATAAGTTGTAACCACCCTGACCAGCATACTTTTTCCCATTCCCTAGCTACCATGAGTCCTTGTCATCTCCTAAGCCCCCATAACCATAAGTAATTTCTGAAGATTAGTCATCTTGTCCTACTCCCCAGCATCTTATCCTACTCCCCAATCTTGCAAATTCATTGTTGACCCAATATCCCAAAATATAACCTGAAGCTGTAAATAATTGGCTACCGTTGCCTCTCTATTCACAGCATGGAGAAAGATGGCTAGGAAAGCTGTCTCCAATACCTCATCTCCTCACCATGTATGCCACCAAAAAGTCACCCTATCCCCTCTACCTACCCAAAATCTTACCAACTTCATGAAATCCTCCCAAACAAGCCAGATACACTTCCACAAGCCCCTCCCATGAGACATAGACAGCTCCGAGGAAGTCTAGTCACCCCTTTTACTTCCATATTTTGCCACCACCATCCTCCTCCGATTTCTTTCCCTCTCACAAGCAAATTTCCACAACCATTTACCCAAGAGAGCTATTAAAATACGTAACCTCGGGAACCCTAACCCGTCTTCCTTCACTAAGGTGCACAATATCCCAATCCACAAGATAGTAATTAAACTCCTCTCGCATACTTTTTATTATACATTTTTTTATTGTGTATTATTTAATTTGCAGTTTGTTTTGCAATTGTCCTTTCTCTGTAATGATATAGCATGAGTGCTTTATTGTGTTTAAGGAATTTCATTCTTTAATCTACCAACCAGTTTTGTGCTAATAAGTTGGTATAGATTTTGTTTAATTCAACAATTAAAACTTTTTGCCATCATCACATATTTTGAGCTATTTGCAATATCAGTTTTCTCTTGACCTATTCCTTCGTGAAACACTATTGGGGGCTCATGAATAGAGTAAGTTCTCTTTAGCGATTTTCATGTTACTTGTTGTATGAACTTAATATGGTAAGGGTTGTAATAGTTTCACTTCTCTATTAATTGCAGGTGGCATGCTGTTGCTTCATGGACTTGGGATGCACAAGATGAAACATGTGGAATATGTAGATTGGCCTTTGATGGTTGTTGTCCTGACTGTAAACACCCAGGGGATGATTGCCCACTAAGTAAGTCAATGCCTTTAATTAAATCATTCCCTGCACTATTTTTTCATTATTTGCAGATAATTTCTCATTTTTGTGACTGGGATCTAGGAATTTAGTGGCTTCTTTAATGGTTTTCGGTCTCTCTGTGCATCAACCAATGAATCAAATTAATTTTCTGTAGACTGCATCTAGCTGAGGCCTTGTGCATGCTTGCTTGGACCTTGAACCTACTGGGATACAGTTAATGCCATTTTCTCAATGGTTGTGTGAGACATCAGAAAATTCTTTGAGGTTCAATTTTAGTGCAAGTTACGTGATGATTAGTGAATTATGCTTGAGGTGTGCTAATTGTCAAGATTAATTGTGAAGTGTTATTTTCCCATCACTTACAATAAAGTAAGGAAATTAATTCACTATTTTCTTTCTTTTTAATAAATTCTTCTGGACTTGATGCTTATTCATATGGACAATACTTGAAAGTCATCTTGTTATCTAGAATTTTCCTAGCAGATGTATTGCTGATTTGAGAATGTTGGCCTGTAGTATAGTTTTTCCTGACATCTTCAGCACTTTTTGTTGATATTGGATGAGGATGCATTATTTGTTATCTTTACCTTTTCAGCTTGGCGATTAAATCAACGGACATGGACATAGACAGACATAGACATGGGGCATGTTGATTACAAAAAAGGGGGGGGAAAATAATTTTTTTTTACATTATTATTTTGCTATTACAATCACAAACAATCAAAATTAACAAAAACTAACACTAATTCAATATATATAACCCACTTCTAAGAATCATGGACATAAACATGTGACATGACACGGACATGTGGACACAAATTTTCAAAAAATGCAGGATACGACAAGTTGGAGACGTGCAAAATATATAATTTTGGGAGAACTTACGTGTAGGTCCTAATAGGTGGACTTATTGTCCAATAGGTCCTATGAGAATTAATGGCTTTTTTTATCACACACCATTAAAAACGTCACTAATTGTTAATTTTTAATAGTAGTTTGAAAATTGTCACGAAAATTGTCGCTAATTATAAGTTTTAGCAACCGTTTAAAAAAATCATCACAAAACAAATTTTTAACTTTCAGCAATAGTTTGAAGAATTTGTCACAGAAAAAGTCACTAATTATAAGTTTTAGTGACAACAAATTATAAAAATTGTGACAAAAAAAGTCACTAATAGTCAATTTTTAGCGACATGCAAAAATTCGTCAAAAAAAAAAATATTTTTGACGACGATTTTACTAGGACTTATTTTCAATAGGACTTGATGGGCATTAAGTTCAATTATTAGAACCTATTGGTAGTTTCTCCGTAATTATTATTTTTATATATATGTTATATGTAATATTTTTAAATATTTAATATGTATTTTATGTCAAATATTTAATTTTATTAAATTTATCAACCTTAAGTAGGCTATTTTAATAAAAATATTAAAAATTTTAATTTAAAAAATAAAAATAAATAGTCCTTAGCATGTCCTTAATGTGTCCCTAGAGTGTCATCAGCGTGTCCGTCGTGTGTCTATTTCCAACACGTGTTGGACACTTGTACGTGACTTCTAGAGAGATGTCCATGCTTTGTAGGCCCACTCTTAAGTTGACTCTTTTTGGTTATATATTTTTTATAGATGATCTATTAACTATGTCAATCTAAGCAAATGTAATAAACTTTCAATATCCAACATTCATACAAAGCACTAAAGAAGAGAGGAAAAAAAAAACTAGTTGGCCTATCCCCGGCATGTTACCGTGTCCGACACCGCTACATCACCTGTTTTGGAGTGCCGATGCCTCATAGATGGTAATGTGAACATAGGCTATACTTTTTGTGCATACATGTGTTGGGTGAGTGGGCAAGTGCTGCATGCTTGTGTGAGCAAGTTCTTGTGTGCATAAACACTCATATGCAGTATGATAGTTCATGAGCCCATGCAAAACTAACTGGGATTTTTGTCCCATTGTCTCAGTCTGATGTTTGAGTGTCTTTGGTAAGCCAAGCCATGAGTGTGTCTTCTATTCTTGCTCTTCGTTGTTTGGCTGGATAATCCTTGAGTAAGGATAGATTGTGTATTTCTTATGGCCAGCCATGATTTAAATAGAGTCTTTGAGGATGGGCTTATGCGAATACCTGTATGCCTGAAATTTGGAAGACGTGCCAGAACCATAGAAGGATGCTGGATTCATTGGTCGTGTGACAAAGGTCACTTCTAATGCAGACATGGAAGCTGATTGCTATGACTCCACAAACTAATCCAAGCTTGAGGCACAGATGCTTGAGAGTTAAGAGCCTTTTTACATTGCTAATGTCTCAAGGTCACACATAAGCACAAAGGCTTGTCACCCACAAACTCAATTGATTAAAATTATAAAATATTAAAAATCTGCTACTTTTAAGGTGATATGCTAGATCTAAGCGCTGAAGATTGATATTTCTAAGTTATTAAATGGAGACACTTGGATTCCTCCAAATTTTATAGGCACCCACAAGTGGGTAACTTCGCAGAATATGCCTACAAGAAAGGAGCAAAGCACCCAATTTACAGAGGCAGGCATAAGTAATGTTTCCTTGAGTGGAGCTGAGCTTTATTCGTTCACTTATGCCATGTTTGGATGGCAGGCATTAAAGACAATGAATGAGAATCTCATTACTATTAATAAAATTACTGTGTTATTCGAATGAAAGTTGTTACCTTAATTTTGTACAATCATATCTGACAAAGTAAAAAGTATACCACATGCGACGATATAAGATGAAACCTTCACTTATGAGGGACAGATATTTACTCCTAGTTCTCTTTTCATTACAGTTCTTAACATTTGGCAAATATTGATAAAACTTTTGTGCTAATTTATAGGAACCTGCTAAATTCAGAGGTGAAAAATTGCATGTAAGATATAGTGGTCATTATTCTGATTAGATGTTGACATTTTTCTTTTCAATACTTTTACTTGATTAAGAATATGTCCTTGTACGGTTGTACCAGGTGGTTTTTAGGTGGTAGATTGGGACTGCAATTGAGTTTTTTTTAGTATTAGTGAAGTTTGTTGATAAAATTAGTACTTAAATTATTATGGTTTGTTTTGCAGTATGGGGTGAATGCAACCACGCGTTTCATCTTCATTGCATCTTAAAATGGGTGAATTCACAGACTCCTCAAGCACATTGCCCTATGTGCCGTAGAGAATGGCAGTTTAAAGGATGAAATCAAACTGTTGA
This sequence comes from Camellia granthamiana, assembly GCA_036172215.1. Classification (NCBI taxonomy): domain Eukaryota; kingdom Viridiplantae; phylum Streptophyta; class Magnoliopsida; order Ericales; family Theaceae; genus Camellia; species Camellia granthamiana. The sequence continues at coordinate 104,868,421 of CM069908.1, read as the reverse complement.
ATTTCTTTTTCCCCAGCCTCTCTCTCTCTCTCTCGTGTTCCTTTAATTACTTTTTCTCTCTGTGGATCATGTTAAAGAAGCGTGACTTGGAGATGATTAGTGATTTACTGATCTTGAAAGTTGATTTCGTACTCTTTTGCACCAACTTGTAGTGTTATGCCAATGTTCTATATTAGCTGCTGTTTATATGTAACAGCCGGTGGGTTTTGCTACCCCAAAAAAGCTAGAAGTTGTGTATTTTCCGGCTACACTGATATGTGTTTGTTTCGAATTAGAAAAGCTTACATGTATGCACACAATCATGGTTGTTTAGACATTTTGCTTAAGCATTTGGAAATTTTCTAAATCAACTGCTTGTTTTAGATGGTGTAGGCAAGGTTTTTGTGTTTGTGCTTGTGTTGCCTCCACATAATATTCTGGATATGGATATAGATATGGAGAGCTAAAGGAAGCCCCCCACGGTGGTATGTCGTCTTCTTGGCGTGCTCCATGTATGCTTCAATAGGATGGTTTTGTCCAAAGGCATGCCAGCTGAAGAGACGAAGCGCTTTGACATCATTAAACTCCTTAACCATGGATACCTCACAAACTTCGTGAGGCTTTAGCAATCGGTCATGCCTAGTTGTAATAATAATTTTACTTGCAGGATGAAACCAGTGTCGCATTCCAAATATTGCATGTACTTGGTCCAATTCATCCACATCATCTAGAATGACGAGAACATTTTTACAGCCTATAGCATCTTTAATCTTAATGATTCCCTCATCAACATTGTGTATTTTTCTACTTTCCGCTTAAAAATATCATAAAGAAGCTGTCTTTGTAAACGAACCAAACCATTGAATTGTTTTGTAGTTTCTCTAACATTTGCAAGAAAGCTGCTGTCTTCAAATCTATCAAAGTTTCAATTATAAACAATTTTTGTAATGGTTGTCTTCCCTATTCCACCCATTCCACATATCATCATTATTCCAACATTGTTTGTCCTATCTTGTAATCATGAATTAATGTCTTTTACACGAGATTCTATTCCTGTTAGGTAGGGAGTGACACTCAAGACTGTACGATCCAATTTATTAGCAATCTCTCGAACAACTATCTGGATAAACTTTGACTCATGCTTATGAATCATGAAAAAAACACAAAATGGAACACAGTAACCATGTTATGAGATCAAATATGGAACACAGTAACCATGTTATGAGATCAAATAAGACAATAACTTGAATGAAAAATTATATGACTTGATTTTAAACATTGATGGTATAATATAATCTCTAGAATGTCATATGAGATTGATGTGAAACTGGAAAAATTACGTAATTAGAACATTTAAAAAAAGAAAAGAAAAGAAAAGAAAGAACCAATATCAATAGACTGATGTTGCAACTCCAACTTGCATCAGCAATAACTATAATTTTCATTAGGATGTGTTGTTTTAGTCAGCTCTAAAATGAAAAATAAAATTCAATAACACAAGTGTTATAGTACTTACCGTTTAACATTTTTTGTAGACAAAATAGGACTCCGTAGTAATGGGTTGACATGTCAGGTTGAGTATCAGCATTGTGATTTTGAAGATCAACAAGAAGCCAATAAAATCATTGCTTCATACTCACAATCTTGCATAGGTGTATACGAGCTTATTGTATCAGTGTTTGGACACATGTTTTAAATTTCAAAAAAATTACCTATTTAATGATTTATCATTCTTGGATGGTTTTGTGTTTGAAAACACATGAAAAATAGGACCAAGAGCCAAATTCTGAGGACTCAAATCCCACTCAAGCGGAGCACATGAGTTGCAGAGGAGAAATCCGATCGAGGTTCTTGTTCTAACTTCTAAGGCCTTGTTCATTGTTGTAAAAGTAAAATGGCATTTCATAAAAAACTGTCAAACTATTTTAAAGAAAAGCATTTATGCTTGTTGCCTAAGTAACAAAAATAGGAAATTTACCCATCAGGTTGATTTTGTAGGACCAAACCTCCGAGATCTGCAACTTCTCCGAGTGCTGCCCTCCACCCTTCCACCTTCTCCATCCCATGTTCCCCTTTTCTTTCATCAATTTCCACCCCAAATTGAGCTTCATGCCGGGAAAATGCTTCACCAACGCTTCCAATTTGCTTCCTAACATGGGATGGATCTATACCATAGAAAACTGGTAAAATTACATGTTTGAAGCCCCTCCGGCACTCGAGGATCAGCACAAGTTCATCAAGGCACTATTGCGAAGAAGCATAGTCTTTTGAGAATACAATTATTGAACTCCTTAACTCTTTGATTGCCTTAATAGCATCATCAGATTTGTAACGCCCTCAAATAACAACGTAAAACCCAACAATATAGATATGCATTGATATATATAAAAGATCCACATTCTTCCATTAACAGAGTTTCATTACAAAAATATTACATGTTAACAATAAAAGCAAATGCCCTAAGGGCTTACAGCTTTCCAAGTTAACACTTGGTTACAAAAAGTAGAGTACTAACTCATTTACACATTAAGCCCTTGGCTTGAATTTACATATAATACATCATCAAAAAAGAGACAACAAAAAGTCTTCCCGCCCCTAGCCTCCCAAGCTATGTCCTTGGAGGTGGCATGCTACCTGTACCTGAAAATGATGTTCCCATATAGGGTGAGCCACAACCCAGTAGAAATATACTAAGCCAGTTATGAATAATGACTAGCAAGTTGATAGGTGGCCAACACTTAACATTTTCATTCCCCATTTCCTTACAAATTCTCAATTTATAACCATGGCTCAGAACCTGGCCAACAACTCATGTGGGACAGTAACTCATGTCCAACAATTACCCATTTCACAAAAGACAAGCATACTAGCTATATCAATACTTCCAAAGACAAGCATAAGAGCTGTGTCAACACATCACTAGATAAGCATATGAGCTATATCTCTGGAGTCCATCCCCTATCTTCTCCCGAACAACATCTGATTTAGAGGTCCATCCCCTATCTCCCCCTAAACCGTGGAGTACATCCCCTATCTTCTCCAACACAACACACAATGCATATAAACAATTATTATACACATCAATCAACACATAAATTTAATGTATTTATTCAACCGTCACACTCAATGACACACTTCAATGATCAGTTTTAGTTTGCCTAATCATCATGCATTGTCTACAACAATCAAGACTATCCTCCACCGATAGCCCAAAGCAGTTATTTCTATACAGAAAATAAATGCAACAAATGGATATAAAATCTACATTTCAATTCCTCATTTCTTACAATTAATTATCCCAATTAATTAATCAATGTAATTAGGGCATTTTCCATAATTAACATTACAACCCTTAGGTTCCATTTCCCATTACTATTTCAACATAAATCCCATGTTTCTACACCAAACATGCCTCTAGGTTCATTATAAATAAAACCCCAACTTTTGTAAAATTACACAAAAGCCCAAAGTTTTCTCAAAATTACACAACAACTTCCAACACATCAAAATGCTAAAATTAAAAGACAAAATCCATAAAGAGGAGTAGGATATCCCTACCTCAAAGTTTGAGCTCAAAGGAGATGAAGACCCAACACCCAACTTGCTCCAAAACCAAATATTTTCAGATTAAATCGAAGCCCAAGTCACCCTCTAGCTTTTTAACAAAGGACTTAGGGTAGGAAATCACCCTAGTGTAGACGTCCCCGAACGCATCCCGGGGAAAAGGAGTGCGAGTCCCCCCCCCCGGTCTGGTTCGATATTGGGTCACTACAGTTCGAAGGACTCAAATGTCACGGTTCTTAATCTTGAACCAAAGAGTCCAAATCCGGCAAATCGTTTTGAGAGAGAAAAAAAAAAAACAGATTTTTGAAAGAAGTGCCAAACATGGACTGCTTTGCCAGATAACAGAGTCGCCACCTAAATATTTTTTAAATGGGAAATTTAGGAAACCCTAACTCGGTGCCAAAGGCCACGTGTCCGTCATCACCAAAGTTGGCTCGGGAACTTGGCTACGATTGGGGAAGGTCACATCGTGAGCACCCCCGCTCGCCCGGTCAAAGACCGGCCTCTACTAACCATGATATCTGCTTTTGAAAACATTGTATGCTCTTATTCCGGTTATTAGCCTAGGTTACTATGTGATGCTCGCAGCAAACAAGTATAGATTGGGCCGTCTGAATTGGAACAAAACATTTCATGTTTGTTTGTTTGAAAATGGTGTGATGGTGCTACCCGCAGGTAGGCTAAAATGCGGATCTGCCACCCTCAGGTGGGCTTAGAAAATAGTGATGTTGCCACTATCTAGTGGGCTTAAAACAAACAGTCAATGCATTGTCCCAATTCAAATAACTCAACCTCCACCCACCGGCATTCAAGGCAGTTATATCACATAAGTATATAGCCTCATGGCAAGCATGCTATCATGGCAACACTCACACGCATGCAAGGATGCTAAAGCATAAAACTTACCGAGTACTCCAAGACAAAACAGGAACCGGTTAGAAATCATGCATGAATCCTAAATATGCTAAAATGCCTAATGCAACACATGCAAAATGCAACTATAGCAGGCTCGGCTATTCTAAACATGGTATGTGAAATGCTACAACTAACATGTATTCAACTTGGAATTGAAATACGATGCAGTTTGTATGATGCGCCGAACCCGGTGCATGCAAAACAGATGAATGATGCAAACATGCTGTCATACTGTATGCTAATTGAAATATGCCCTATATCTAACCATTGTAAGCAGGTAAATAAAAGGGAGAAAGATGTGGGATTGGAAGACATACATCACACGCACGCACACTTATTACAGTTATGCCCTCGCGCAGAGGGTTCGAATAAATATACAGTCCCGAATGAAAGAATAATACAGTCCAAAATATTACAGTCCGAATGATATACAAATTCCTAATTAATTTACAGATTAACTAAGAAAGACTGTAAACTGGCATGTAAGCCAGGGACTGCCTTGACTCCGCTCCGGATAATGAAATGATGCATGTTTGGGCTGTTTTGCGCGGAAATCCACTGGGATGCCCCAATTAGCCTCTGTTTGCAATGTTTCTCGAAATGCGTGCCAGACTCCGAAAAGTTACTGATTCTTTATTTTGCTGCAACAGAGAGCAGGAAAGGGGCATAGCAATGTATTTCATAAATATATGCATGCCTCGATCCTCGTGCCGCCAATCACGCATACCGATGCATGATGGCCGAGGAGTTGAATTGCACAACTCAATATAGGATGAATGCACATGAATGCTACAACAAAACCTAACTCCATCATGGGTGGTCCGGAGTGTCGGTGACTTGGGAATTGAGACCCGTTCCGTCACTCGGAGTACAGAACGTGCCTCGTTTCCCGTGCCCGGACTAACTCCTATCCCGAACACGATGCAATATGCATGATATGCATGAAATGCGGCTAATATACAATCCTAGCATGCACAATGCTGATGAAAATGAGATGCCTCGGAATGCGTGCACACAGGCACGCAAACCGAGGTAATGACACACGCGATATAATGAGACTAAAAATGGCATGACAATGTAATATGGGCTTATACCAACGTGAGTGAGCTTCAGCCACACTCACATAAGAGGTCGATGAGATGAAAATGAAGTGCCTCGCAATGCGTGCACACGGGCACGCAAACCGAGGCAATGGTACTAAAGCATGAAGTGGCACTCCAAATGCAAGTTGGACTTATACTAACATGAGAGAGCCTCAGCCACACTCACATAAGAGGCCGTAGGATGAAAAAGATGCGCCTTGAAATGCGTGCACACGGGCACGCGAACCGAGGCAATGATATAAAGGCATGAAAATGCAAAATCGGGCTTACACTAATATGAGAGGACCTCAGCCGCACTCACATAAGATGTCGTCGGATAAAAAAGAAGTGCCTCGAAATGCGTGCACACGGGCATGCAAACCGAGGCGGTGGCATACGCAATGCAAATGACATGGAAAATGCAAATTGGGCTTACACTAACATGAGAAGGCCTCAGCCACACTCACATAAGAGGCCGATGGATGAAAATGAAGTGCCTCGAAATGCGTGCACACGGGCACGCAAACCGAGACGATGGCATAAATCATGAAAATGGTATACAAATGAGATGTGGCATATGGCATATGGAAAATGCAAATTTCAGCAGCCAAAATGATGCAAAAACAGCCCCCGAATTATAGCAAAATTACACCCGATGCCCGAAATGCTATGCTAAGCACCCGAAATGACTTGCAGCTATGCCTAACATGCACAATATGGATATGAAGTGTAAAGACAGATGCTAGGCAGTCCCTAAAATAGCATTTTTCCAGTACAAAGCAAGGCCAAACAACAGCCACAAGTATGGCAAAGTAGCATGCAAAAATGGGGGAAAAGAGGGGAACAATGAAACAAGTGATATGTACAATGCCCAAACTGAAAAAAACAGTTCTACAACATTAAAGAGGGACTAAAAATATGCACATTTACAATAGATGAAATTCCCCAATTCAATATGTAGATATGCTCAAAATAGCATGCAAAATATGAGCTAACAAAGGCTATAACATGAGGTATCAAAAGGATGCACCAAACAGCCTAAGACCCTTAACAAAACATGAAGAATGAGTTATTTTAAGACTCTTTCAAAGCCTGATGAAGGCTCAAAAACAGAAGCATGATGAGCTAGCAAGGCATGCAAAAATAAGGGGGTATAAGAGGGTATAACATGAAGTACCAAAAGTATTCACCAAATGGCATAAGACCCTTAACAAAACATGACAAGAAGGCAAAAATAAGGCTCTTTTCAGGCCTGATGAAGGCTGAAATCAGAAGCCAACTAAGCTTAAAAAAGGCATGCAAAATGGGGCCAAAGAGAGGTACAAAGAGAGGCCATGCATGGAGGCCCCAAACAAGATTGATCCCTTCTACAATGTTGTAGAGGGACCTAAAATAAGCTCAATCTCAGTTAATGGCATGCTCAAAATCAGACTTCAAATAGGCTAAAGAAACCATGCAATTTTACGGTAAATTGGAAGAATTACAAAACAAGTGCATGATAGAACCACCAAACATGGTTGAGCCCTTCTTCAATGTTGAAGAGGGGCTCAAAATAAGCCCACTCACAGTTTATATCAGGCTCGAAAATGGATCACTCATAATCTAAACAAAGCATGCAAAATATTGGCACAAAGAGTGATATTGAAAGAGGTGCATCATAGAGGTGCCAAACAAGGTTGAGCGCTTCTACAATGTTGTAGAGGGTCTCAAAATAAGCCTAAAATTAGTAGGGTTCGGAGCCCAAAACAGAGAGCAAGTAGGGTAAAGAATTGATGCAAAAATGTGCTCAAAAGGGGGAAATAGTGACTTACCCTTGAAGATCAAGCTTTTGTTGCTTCTTGGCTTCAATTTGTTGCTTCTTAGCCTCTGAAAAATCCTCCTTTGCTGCTGGAATGGAGGTGGTGATGGTGAAGCTTAGGGTTGATGAACAAGTGGGCTAGAAACTTGAAGGTTTTTGGAGCTTTTGGAGAGGGAAATGGAGGCAATGGGAGATGAAGTCTTGAGAAGAAATTTGCTAACCCTAACAAAGAAGGAGGTCAGCCCCTTAAATGGGCAAGAAAGGGGTGTAAAAGGGAGGGAAATGCATCCAAGCTTTCCCTCCCAAAATATCCCTCGGAGGCAAAAGATATTTGGAAAAACAGCTGGACAGCTGTAAAGTGGTCAAAAGCAGGAAGCAAGCCGGCCAGGTGCTTTTCTTGAAGATGGCCGGCCGGCCACCCCACTGGTCGGCCAGCCACTCCCCATGGCCGGCCGGCCATGGCCAAAAATGAATTGAACAATTAATGGCCGGCCACCATATTTTGGTGTCCTCCCAGGTGTGTAGAACAAGACCCCATGGTTGGAATTTGGCAACTCTGAAACAGGAGGCACAACATTCAACTTGAAAGAGAGGCTCAAAAATGAAAATAACAATTACTGGCCGACCACCACTTTTTAGGGTCCTCCCATGTCCCCTCATCACAAATATGTAGTCTCGGCTCGAAGAAAATATCCCTAGGGTGTTCAACATTAGCCCGGAAGTGAGCAAAACGGACGCCGGAGGAGCGAAACTGGTTTTCTAAGACAATTGCTATCCTTCCACCTTCTAGTGATCTTCCTGGTGCTAAAACAGAGGTACCTGCCAAAATTGAACAAAAACTAATGCAAAATGAATGCTCGGGGCCCAAATCACGCAGTTCGGGGTCCCGAAAATGGGCTGTAAGCACCGAAGGTGGCGTTCGGCCACGAAGTGGGTATCTGAGACCCCAGTGTCCCTCGGTATGATAAAACAGAGGCACTTGTCAAAATTGAACAGAAATCGGTGCAAAATGAATGCTCGGGGCCCAAATCACGCAGTTCGGGGTCCCGAAAATAGGCGGTAAGCACCGAAAGTGGCGTTCGGCCACGAAGTGGGTATCTGAGACCCCAATGTCCCTCGATATGGAGTAAATGAGATGCATGCCAGAACCGGAGAAATCAGAGATGGTTGGGCGGTCCCGAGCCGAGGCACACGGCCTGACGGCTCCGAAAATCGGGAACCGGGCTCCGAAATGGGCAAAATGGCCTACGGCCACGAAATGTAGCCCACGGCCACCGAGAGATAGCCTACAGGACCACTCCCTTCCCTCAGGAAAGAAAACAGAGAAAACCGAGTCTGGTTCGCAAACCGAGGCAAGGCACAGAAGAGAGTTCGGAAGTCCGGAGGCAAGGCGCACAGCCGCGACTCTGAGACTTCTGAACGAGCACAGTATCCAACATCACCGAGTGCTCAATCGGTGACGTCTGAGTCTTAAGGTCGGTCAAAAATGGGGTGTCTACAGTTGCCCCTCTTTGACAGAACTCGGAAGTCACAAGTGACGAGAGTGAATGTCAAAGCCTAGAGACGACCCATTTTTGACAAGGCCGAAGACTTAGACAATCATACTAGATGAACAGATATGTGCCCGCAGGCGTGCCCGCAGGCAAGGGGGCAAAAATGCAAAATGACATGCGCAGAGCCAGGTAACCATGTAAATGCAGCAAGCTGTAATGAAGCAAGTATTGACAAATAGATGCAACAGTTTTAAGCAAGAATGCAAAGCAACAACTACATTTCATGCAGTTAGGAATGCGGAGAATCATGCAATTCTCATCGCGTCTCACACGGAGAAGATACGATACCTGTGCGATTCGTCTGGTCGCACCAGCCTCAAATGAACCGTACATACAATATCGTGCCTGCAAAAGAGAGAAATTCAACAAGAACAAATATGCTAACAACATATATTCAATGTGATTCCTGTGGTTCCGAAAGTTTGACACACGCGGTGCTGGCGGATGAATGCATAAAGCAGTGTGATACAGGTAAGGTGCGCAAGATAGCGCGATGCAACGCACTAACAAGTGCATGTGAGATGCGCAAGATAGCACGATAAAATGCATGCACAATGCAAGTAATGTGCACGAAATAGTGCGATGCGCGAAATAGCGCAAGTGAAATGTAATGCACTAACAAGTGTAGGTGGGACGTGCAAGATAGTGCAAATGATACAATGCACAAAATAGTGCGATACGCTAAACAGCGCGATTGATTTGAAATGCACAAGATAGTGCGATGTGGTATGCAAAGCACAGGACAGTGCGATTGAGGTGCACAAAATAGCGCGATGAATGCAATGCACAAAATAGTGCGATGGAGGTGCGCAAAATAGCGCGAATGTAAACTGCACAAAACAGTGCGATGCGTAAAATAGCGCGAATGTAAACTGCACAAAACAGTGCGATGCGCAAAATAGCGCGAATGTAAACTGCACAAAACAGTGCGATGCGCAAAATAGCGCGAATGTAAACTGCACAAAACAGTGCGATGCGCAAAATAGCGCGAATGTAAACTGCACAAAATAGTGCGATGCGCAAAATAGCGCGAACGTAAACTGCACAAAACAGTGCGATGCGCAAAATAGCGCAAATGTAAACTGCACAAAATAGTGCGATTGATTTGAAATGCACAAGATAGTGCGATTGATTTGAAATGCACAAGATAGTGCGATAAAATGCATTTTCTATGCAAGTATGGAGGCATTTTCTATGCAAAAGATACGGGCATTTTCTATGCAAGTATGGAAGCATTTTCTATGCAAAAGATACGGGCATTTTCTATGCAAGTATGGAAGCACAATTTATGCAACATTGAAAGCAAGCATATTCTATGCAAGAATCATAACGATGCGCGGCACGCATGCAACAACAGTGTATATGAAAGTTCACATTCTATGCAATAGAGGAGCATCAAATATGTACTCTGGTGCCTCTGATTTTCTTCTTAGAGGACTTTGCAACACACTCAGTTCAAAAAGGGCACACCCTGTTCAAATTGGCGAGAGATAACATCTGCATGTAAAACCCTCGGGTGTTACTTGGACTGTCATTCTGACTTGAAGCAGGCTTACACTTGAGGTAGAGGCGCACTCACACTTTGGTAGTATTAACAAGGCCTGAAGAGGTACATCCGGAATACAATCACGGAACTTGCTGAAGGTGAGGCTCACTCAGATGCTTCGATTTTCCTTCTTTTCTTTTGCCTTGTAGTCCGGAACCTAAAAAGCTTCAGATAGGTCCTTGTTCTACTGTTCACACTTATCGGGGGTGGACATCGCGACTTTTTGAAAGAACCAATCCTGTTTTGCACAAATGTGGAGAACGGCACGGCACTCGGAGCACAAAATGATTTTATTTTTGAAATTGAGAGATGAGTTTTCGACCAGGTATTGAGCCTACGACTGAACACAGCAAAAACGACTCAACAAGGAAATAAAAGGCACACAACCTAGACACATCGAGTAACACTCGAAACGACCCAAAACAAAATCGAGATAAAACAAAAGACACGACACTCAGACGTGCACAGGGAGCCTGTTTCACCGGGTAGTGTTTCCCACCCTTTCTCATTTGTGATTCTCACATCACTCTGGCACTCAATCTCGATTTTTCTCTCAAAACCCTTTTGCTCACTTTTTCTTACATCGCATATCTCTCTATTCTTCAATCTCTCATTTTTCATCCCTCCCTTGGGTGGTTGATGGATAAACAGCAAGTTGTGGGCTCGTGCCCCTAGCATTCTGCTAGATTCTTCTTCTTCTGCACGCAGCTAGTGAATTCTTCCATAGAAGGGTTGCGCTACAACTGGGTGTGTAGCAAATCTGCAACTAACATCGGTTGATGATGCTTTGCTGGGGAGTTTGGACGTGATCAAATCTGTCCAGATGATGGAGTGGAATATCTTGCCCCATTCCAGTTCGTGCTTCGCACTTGGCTTGATACCTCGTTGCGTGGAGGATGAGAGAGCTTTCAGCCCTTTTGCGGTTAGCTTCAGTGGTGCCTTTTTCTTGGCATGTAGAGTGCCCTTCTCGGCAAGGATGGTGCCCTTTTCTGGCAAGTATTTTGGCAAGTATTTTGACAAAGGGGAAAAGACAGAACACCTGACTCAACTGTGCCCCTAGTTCATTATTTTGACCATTTTTTTTTGTTTTTGGCTTTCTACTAAAACAATTTTGACCCACATGAGAGTTAGATTAACATGCTTGTTCAATTTTTGATTTGAAATCATGCAAGTCAGGCTATGAGCACTGAAAATTTTCCCTTTTTTGGGTCCGAGAAATGGTCCAGTTTTGAAAAAAAATAAAATAATTTTCGAGAGAATTAGTCAACCTCAGTAAAAATCCTCAAAAACTATTTTTGCAAACAACCACTTGCTCAACGAGCATGAAACCTACTCCTGAGATGCACAACCTCGGATCCAAAGGAAAACTGCCCCGTGCTTGAAGAGAGTTGCACGGCAACGGAAAGTTGCCCCTTGTTTGAATGGCACCGCGGCGCATTGAATGGCAACGGAAAGTTGCCCCTTGTTTGAATGGCGCCGCAGCACACTGAATGGCAACGGAAAGTTGCCCCTTGTTTGGATAGTACCCGCGGCGCATTGAAATCAGTCCTCGGAGCGACGAACACAACCGGACTCTCGGATACAGAGAAGGCAAAGATAATCAAAACCATTACATGGACACAATCGAATTTGAATTGTTTTACGGCTGGACTTCAGAATGAAGTTGCCTACGTATCCCAAACATGGGAATCAAGCCTTACGTAGTTCGGGGTCAAGGTACACTCGGGTATTTAACCTCTCCTTTTTATGCTCTAACTTTTGCCAAGGCGCCTGTTGCAGGTTTTCGACCTTGCGAGCTTTGTTTTTCTTTCTTCTTTTTTTTCTATTCTTTTCATTCCTTTTTCTTCTTCTTTTTTGCATTTTTCTTTTCTTTTTTTCTGCATTTTTTGTATCTTTGCATTTTTTTTCTTTTTTTTTCTTCTTTGCTCTAACTTTTGCCTGGGTCGCCCTTTCGGGTTTTCGACCCAGCGAGCCTCTCGAAGGGTAAAAGTGTAACAAGTCCATGCCAAATGGTTCTGAGATTGAAGCCCTCTGTATCCAAGAGAGTGGCTGTTGTATTGATTAGCAGAAAGATCCACCTTTGGCTCTTCGAGCACATCGGACATTTTTGCCCCTAGTTCGAGGGGTGCTTCTGTTCTAGCTTTGCAAGCTTCTTCTGACGAGGTCTGACCTTCTTGATCTGACTTTGGTGCCTCATGTTCGAGGGCTGCTTCAAATCTGGCCACACAGGCCTTACATTGTGGTCGACCGTTGAACATTCTGAATGCAAGTTCAAGGTTTGAAAGCAAAGGGGGGTCGAGTCTCGAGGCTGAGAGCGATCCTAAGCTGCACAATCTCAAAAGCGATTCCACACATGTCTTTGCAGGACCGCGCAAAACATTTTTTGAAAGTTTTTTTTTTAAGAAAGCGACAAATCGCTCGCGCTGAAGACAGTGTAGGATCAATCTGGATCAAAGCCAGGGTCCTTCTCAGTACTCATACTAACAAGCATGATTTCATTCATTAAGGGCTTCGCACGCCTCTCTTTCTCTCAATTTGATCAAAGTTTTGCAAATCCCGAGGAATTCCTCCCTCTTTGTTTTCACTGCAGTGTTCAAAAAGGTTTTGAAAAACTTAGGTCAATACAATGGCTTCAAGGCACTAGAGAGCAGGTGGAATGCACTGCCATTTCATTCAAATCCCGGCACAACTAGCACACGGCAGAAACAAATGCGAGAGTATGGAAATCACTGCTGTTTCATTCAAAATCTGTTGGCATAACTAGCTCCCTGGCAGAAACAGACTCAAAACAAAACAAAACAAAAAAACAAACGCAAAACAAAATGGTGACGCTCGAGGTAACACCCCCGGAATCACCCGACTCCTATACAATAGGACTGACTCGATACAACAAGACAGACCCAAAACAAAAAGACTGACTCAGAACAAAAGGACAGACTCAGAACAAAACAACAAGACTGACCCAATACCCAAGTCAGAATGCAAAATTAACAGCACTTGTACATTGCTCAAAACAGTGCATGCCACCCACCACAGCTGGAGTAATCTGAGCGCCATCCGCAGGTGGTTCATCCCTCGATCACATAATCACATTATCCCCCAAGTTCACTGACCCAGTGCCGATAGACTTTGCAGAGCTTAGTGCGACAATGACCCCGTTGTCAATCAGATCCTGTACTTCATGGCGAAGACGGAAGCAGTTGTCGGTAGTATGGCCAGTTTACTGATGGTATGCGCAGTACCGGGTAGCATCATGCGTAGCCGGAAGAGGGTTCGGGAGACGCCGAGGCTCAAGGGGTTTGAGATGGCCTTGTCCAACAAGGATTTGGAAAGCTTTGGATAAAGGCATGTGGAGGGCATGGAAGACCCTCTGACCTCGGGGTTGGTACTTCAAGGTTTGTGGATTTTTGCTGGGTGCACCCGCAAAGGGATTGGCAGGTGTTGGCCTGGTTTGCTGATCTCTTATGAGTGGAGGATTAGAGCTAACAGGATTGCCTCTGGTATGTCGGCCTTTCTCCCGGCTTGCCCCTTGATTCAAACTGCCCCCAACTTGAGTAGCGAAAGTGTCATCCACAGTTTTTGCAACAACTGCGAGGACCTGCTCTTTGTTTAGTCCCTCGGCTTTCAAAGCCTCAACAGCCAACAGAAGATGTTCATGGGGATCCATGCCCGCCCCTACCTTGTTCTTTCCACTTGCTTCCACTTTGCCAAGGGATTGGCCTTCCTCAAATGTAGCCCGCCCCAAGACTGGGGAGCCTTTTGACATGAAGTTCCCAGTATGTGGTGTGGTCGATGATGGAGCCAATGTCCCGGAGGCCAGATTTGTCATGGTTCTTTGAAGATCTTTTATCATTCCCATCAACTCAGAAGTAGTGGGTTCGTGGGTTTGTGATGATTGGGGTTCAGGTGCACCCATCATGCATAAGTCCATGCTTTCTGGGATAAACACCTCAGGTTTGGGTAGATGGGCCGGGGTGATGTATATGCTGGGGTCATAGGTGGATGGCAGTATATGGATGAGATTGAGGTAGGCAGGAGATGTTTGGTCATTGGGGTCTGAAGGTGGAGCTATCGTCCGATTGTCGATGAGATTTTGGACCTCATGACGAAGGCGGTAGCAACGGTCGGTGCCATGACCGCGCTGCTGATGGTACATACAGTACTTAGCGGGGTTATGTCTGGCTGGGAGTGGGTCAGGAAAAGGTTGAGGATCGAGGGGTTTGAGATGCCCTCTTTCCATCAGGAGTTTTAGTGCGCTAGTCAGGCTCATATAGAGAGGGGTGAAAGTTCTGCCTTGGGCTCGGGCTGGGTCGGCTGTTTGTAGGCTTGGATTGGCGAAAGGGTTGGCTGTGGCGACTGTATTGATTTCAGTGGGTTCGGGAATAGTGCTAATTCCGGCATTGGTACTCCTTGAAATCACCCTCCTTGTCGGTTCACCTGTTCTGGGAATGATCCCGCTGTCGAACGCATTCTCGACCTGAACCCCCAGTTCATGCAAACTTTTGAAAGTGAATAGCGGAGCCATTATCAACTTTTGCAACATATCATGTTCGAGGTTTCGTACCATCATCTGCACTTGATCCCTCTCAGAAGGGCGACGATCTGTCATCTGTGCTGCCTTTGCTCTCCACCTTGTAACAAATTCTACAAAAGGCTCTTTTGGGTTTTGGCGGGTTGCTTCAAGCTCTTGGATGGTCATTTCAACTTGGGCATTGTAAGAATACTGATCGACAAAGGCCTCAGCCAATTCTTCCCAGTTTTGCTTCACTTTGTCCTCCAACTTAGCGTACCAAGTGGCTGCTACACCGGATAGGGTTCTTCCATATAGAGAGAGTTTCTGTGGCTTATTCAGACCCATCGGCTTTAGGACATCCAAGAAGAGTCGGATATGTACCATTGGATCCCCAGACCCGTCGAAACGGTCAATATATGGCATTTTGAAGTTGTCTAGGAGCCGTACAGCAGACTGGGTGTGCCCATCCTCAATGTCGGGAATGGAGTTAAGGCCTTGTGCCTTTCTGAATTGCTTCTCAAGGTTCGCAATTTTTACTGCGGTCAGATCAAGGTCATTAGCATCAAGGGGATAACGCCTCTCATTAGGCTGCACCAGGGGTCTGAAAACTTGGGCTTGAGCCAACCCTTCTCGAGGACTCGAACACAGCAAATCTTCAACTGGCGGAAGTGGGTCAAAGTTCGGCTGGGGTCCCAAAGCTGGATGTGAGGCAGATGCCCCAGATGGGCGCTGCATTTCAATACTGGTCTCAGCCTGCATGGCAGTTTCCTGATTCAACGCTGCTATCACGGCTACAAATTCTTCTGAACCCTGTGCCATCACGGGCTGCTGATTCTGAACAAGGGTGATGTGACTGGTGACTGACGGATCATATGAATCGGTAAGCCCTGACTGGCCTTTCTTTGCCTTGCCTCAGCGAAAGAACACTGGTTGCCCTTGAATTGAATTTCTGTCCTAACAAAGTCTATCAGCACTAGTCCAATGTACCCGGGGGATATCGGAGCCTTCTGAAGCTATGGTTCCAGGACTACCTAGCAAAAGAGAAAACATGCAGCATCTCAGCCTGATTTTACCAAAACGGATATGAGCATAACAGGATAACTGTACCCTCTACTGAATTCTGCCCCCAAAATTCTGCCTCAAATCTGATACCCTCGGGTAAACTGAATCCCGAAATACTGAACTAGTGCCCGCAGGCCTGATGCCCAAACTCATAGACTGATACATGCATTCCCTGTAGAGACGCACTCTAACAAGCACATAACAGATAAGTGAGAGCCAAAACACCCCTATGTTGGGGTAGGGTTTCCCTGTCCTATTTTGTCAGGAACTAGGGTTTCACTACGCACGCAGCGGCTTCAAACAACCTATAAACGGGTAAACAACCTGTCCTAATTTGGAATGGTCACTACGGATCCGAATATGCACTAGGTCAAATGGTCAAAAAGGGTGCCCCGGTAAAACCGGGGTTTGTGTTCCCATGCTGTCAGAGCCCAGAGCCGATCAGCCTTATGGTCATGACTTGACAAGACAAGCCTCCGGCAAATCGTTCGGGAATGGCATATGGCAAACACGGTGTCCTAGGCGCACCGATGCAAATGCAATGCAAAGAAACACACAAGTGTAGTCAAAACCAGATATCACGAGTTCGAGTCAAGTTCTCTAAATCCCCAGCAGAGTCGCCAGAAACTGCAGACGTCCCCGAACGCATCCCGGGGAAAAGGAGTGCGAGTCCCCCCCCCCTCCCGTTCTGGTTCGATATTGGGTCACTACAGTTCGAAGGACTCAAATGTCACGGTTCTTAATCTTGAACCAAAGAGTCCAAATCCGGCAAATCGTTTTGAGAGAGAAAAAAAAAAAACAGATTTTTGAAAGAAGTGCCAAACATGGACTGCTTTGCCAGATAACAGAGTCGCCACCTAAATATTTTTTAAATGGGAAATTTAGGAAACCCTAACTCGGTGCCAAAGGCCACGTGTCCGTCATCACCAAAGTTGGCTCGGGAACTTGGGTACGATTGGGGAAGGTCACATCGTGAGCACCCCCGCTCGCCCGGTCAAAGACCGGCCTCTACTAACCATGATATCTGCTTTTGAAAACATTGTATGCTCTTATTCCGGTTATTAGCCTAGGTTACTATGTGATGCTCGCAGCAAACAAGTATAGACTGGGCCGTCTGAATTGGAACAAAACATTTCATGTTTGTTTGTTTGAAAATGGTGTGATGGTGCTACCCGCAGGTAGGCTAAAATGCGGATTTGCCACCCTCAGGTGGGCTTAGAAAATAGTGATGTTGCCACTATCTAGTGGGCTTAAAACAAACAGTCAATGCATTGTCCCAATTCAAATAACTCAACCTCCACCCACCGGCATTCAAGGCAGTTATATCACATAAGTATATAGCCTCATGGCAAGCATGCTATCATGGCAACACTCACACGCATGCAAGGATGCTAAAGCATAAAACTTATCGAGTACTCCAAGCCAAAACAGGAACCGGTTAGAAATCATGCATGAATCCTAAATATGCTAAAATGCCTAATGCAACACATGCAAAATGCAACTATAGCAGGCTCGGCTATTCTAAACATGGTATGTGAAATGCTATAACTAACATGTATTCAACTTGGAATTGAAATACGATGCAGTTTGTATGCGCCGAGCCCGGTGCATGCAAAACAGATGAATGATGCAAACATGCTGTCATACTGTATGCTAATTGAAATATGCCCTATATCTAACCATTGTAAGCAGGTAAATAAAAGGGAGAAAGATGTGGGATTGGAAGACATACATCACACGCACGCACACTTATTACAGTTATGCCCTCGCGCAGAGGGTTCGAATAAATATACAGTCCCGAATGAAAGAATAATACAGTCCAAAATATTACAGTCCGAATGATATACAAATTCCTAATTAATTTACAGATTAACTAAGAAAGACTGTAAACTGGCATGTAAGCCAGGGACTGCCTTGACTCCGCTCCGGATAATGAAATGATGCATGTTTGGGCTGTTTTGCGCGGAAATCCACTGGGATGCCCCAATTAGCCTCTGTTTGCAATGTTTCTCGAAATGCATGCCAGACTCCGAAAAGTTACTGATTCTTTATTTTGCTGCAACAGAGAGCAGGAAAGGGGCATAGCAATGTATTTCACAAATATATGCATGCCTCGATCCTCGTGCCACCAATCACGCATACCGATGCATGATGACCGAGGAGCCGAATTGCACAACTCAATATAGGATGAATGCACATGAATGCTACAACAAAACCTAACTCCATCATGGGTGGTCCGGAGTGTCGGTGACTTGGGAATTGAGACCCGTTCCGTCACTCGGAGTACAGAACGTGCCTCGTTTCCCGTGCCCGGACTAACTCCTATCCCGAACACGATGCAATATGCATGATATGCATGAAATGCGGCTAATATACAATCCTAGCATGCACAATGCTGATGAAAATGAGATGCCTCGGAATGCGTGCACACAGGCACGCAAACCGAGGTAATGACACACGCGATATAATGAGACTAAAAATGGCATGACAATGTAATATGGGCTTATACCAATATGAGTGAGCTTCAGTCACACTCACATAAGAGGCCGATGAGATGAAAATGAAGTGCCTCGCAATGCGTGCACACGGGCACACAAACCGAGGCAATGGTACTAAAGCATGAAGTGACACTCCAAATGCAAGTTGGACTTATACTAACATGAGAGAGCCTCAGCCACACTCACATAAGAGGCCGTAGGATGAAAAAGATGCGCCTTGAAATGCGTGCACACGGGCACGCGAACCGAGGCAATGATATAAAGGCATGAAAATGCAAAATCGGGCTTACACTAATATGAGAGGACCTCAGCCGCACTCACATAAGATGTCGTCAGATAAAAAAGAAGTGCCTCGAAATGCGTGCATACGGGCACGCAAACCGAGGCGGTGGCATACGCAATGCAAATGACATGGAAAATGCAAATTGGGCTTACACTAACATGAGAAGGCCTCAGCCACACTTACATAAGAGGCCGATGGATGAAAACGAAGTGCCTCGAAATGCGTGCACACGGGCACGCAAACCGAGACGATGGCATAAATCATGAAAATGGTATACAAATGAGATGTGGCATATGGCATATGGAAAATGCAAATTTCAGCAGTCAAAATGATGCAAAAACAGCCCCCGAATTATAGCAAAATTACACCCGATGCCCGAAATGCTATGCTAAGCACCCGAAATGACTTGCAGCTATGCCTAACATGCACAATATGGATATGAAGTGTAAAGACAGATGCTAGGCAGTCCCTAAACTAGCATTTTTCCAGTACAAAGCAGGGCCAAACAATAGCCACAAGTATGGCAAAGTAGCATGCAAAAATGGGGGAAAAGAGGGGAACAATGAAACAAGTGATATGTACAATGCCCAAACTGAAAAAAACAGTTCTACAACATTAAAGAGGGACTAAAAATATGCACATTTACAATAGATGACATTCCCCAATTCAGTATGTAGATATGCTCAAAATAGCATGCAAAATATGAGCCAACAAAGGCTATAACATGAGGTATCAAAAGGATGCACCAAACAGCCTAAGACCCTTAACAAAACATGAAGAATGAGTTATTTTAAGACTCTTTCAAAGCCTGATGAAGGCTCAAAAACAGAAGCATGATGAGCTAGCAAGGCATGCAAAAATAAGGGGGTATAAGAGGGTATAACATGAAGTACCAAAAGTATTCACCAAATGGCATAAGACCCTTAACAAAACATGACAAGAAGGAAAAAATAAGGCTCTTTTCAGGCCTGATGAAGGCTGAAATCAGAAGCCAAATAAGCTTAAAAAAGGCATGCAACATGGGGCCAAAGAGAGGTACAAAGAGAGGCCATGCATGGAGGCCCCAAACAAGATTGATCCCTTCTACAATGTTGTAGAGGGACCTAAAATAAGCTCAATCTCAGTTAATGGCATGCTCAAAATCAGACTTCAAATAGGCTAAAGAAACCATGCAATTTTACAGTAAATTGGAAGAATTACAAAACAAGTGCATGATAGAACCACCAAACATGGTTGAGCCCTTCTTCAATGTTGAAGAGGGGCTCAAAATAAGCCCACTCACAGTTTATATCAGGCTCGAAAATGGATCACTCATAATCTAAACAAAGCATGCAAAATATTGGCACAAAGAGTGATATTGAAAGAGGTGCATCATAGAGGTGCCAAACAAGGTTGAGCCCTTCTACAATGTTGTAGAGGGTCTCAAAATAAGCCTAAAATCAGTAGGGTTCGGAGCCCAAAACAGAGAGCAAGTAGGGTAAAGAATTGATGCAAAAATGTGCTCAAAAGGGGGAAATAGTGACTTACCCTTGAAGATCAAGCTTTTGTTGCTTCTTGGCTTCAATTTGTTGCTTCTTAGCCTCTGAAAAATCCTCCTTTGCTGCTGGAATGGAGGTGGTGATGGTGAAGCTTAGGGTTGATGAACAAGTGGGCTAGAAACTTGAAGGTTTTTGGAGCTTTTGGAGAGGGAAATGGAGGCAATGGGAGATGAAGTCTTGAGAAGAAATTTGCTAACCCTAACAAAGAAGGAGGTCAGCCCCTTAAATGGGCAAGAAAGGGGTGTAAAAGGGAGGGAAATGCATCCAAGCTTTCCCTCCCAAAATATCCCTCGGAGGCAAAAGATATTTGGAAAAACAGCTGGACAGCTGTAAAGTGGTCAAAAGCAGGAAGCAAGCCGGCCAGGTGCTTTTCTTGAAGATGGCCGGCCGGCCACCCCACTGGTCGGCCAGCCACTCCCCATGGCCGGCCGGCCATGGCCAAAAATGAATTGAACAATTAATGGCCGGCCACCATATTTTGGTGTCCTCCCAGGTGTGTAGAACAAGACCCCATGGTTGGAATTTGGCAACTCTGAAACAGGAGGCACAACATTCAACTTGAAAGAGAGGCTCAAAAATGAAAATAACAATTACTGGCCGACCACCACTTTTTAGGGTCCTCCCATGTCCCCTCATCACAAATATGTAGTCTCGGCTCGAAGAAAATATCCCTAGGGTGTTCAACATTAGCCCGGAAGTGAGCAAAACGGACGCCGGAGGAACGAAACTGGTTTTCTAAGACAATTGCTATCCTTCCACCTTCTAGTGATCTTCCTGGTGCTAAAATAGAGGTACCTGCCAAAATTGAACAAAAACTAATGCAAAATGAATGCTCGGGGCCCAAATCACGCAGTTCGGGGTCCCGAAAATGGGCTGTAAGCACCGAAGGTGGCGTTCGGCCACGAAGTGGGTATCTGAGACCCCAGTGTCCCTCGGTATGATAAAACAGAGGCACTTGTCAAAATTGAACAGAAATCGGTGCAAAATGAATGCTCGGGGCCCAAATCACGCAGTTTGGGGTTCCGAAAATAGGCGGTAAGCACCGAAAGTGGCGTTCGGCCACGAAGTGGGTATCTGAGACCCCAGTGTCCCTCGGTATGGAGTAAATGAGATGCATGCCAAAACCAGAGAAATCAGAGATG
The DNA here is from genome assembly GCA_036172215.1 of Camellia granthamiana. Classification (NCBI taxonomy): domain Eukaryota; kingdom Viridiplantae; phylum Streptophyta; class Magnoliopsida; order Ericales; family Theaceae; genus Camellia; species Camellia granthamiana. Next base: position 104,846,948 of record CM069908.1, on the reverse strand, counting down.
GTTGGGCGGTCCCGAGCCGAGGCACACGGCCTGACGGCTCCGAAAATCGGGAACCGGGCTCCGAAATGGGCAAAATGGCCTACGGCCACGAAATGTAGCCCACGGCCACCGAGAGATAGCCTACAGGACCACTCCCTTCCCTCAGGAAAGAAAACAGAGAAAACCGAGTCTGGTTCGCAAACCGAGGCAAGGCACAGAAGAGAGTTCGGAAGTCCGGAGGCAGGGCGCACGGCCGTGACTCTGAGACTTCTGAACGAGCACAGTATGCAACATCACCGAGCGCTCAATCGGTGACGTCTGAGTCTTAAGGTCGGTCAAAAATGGGGTGTCTACACCTAGGTAGATCAAACCTTAGAGAGAGAGTAAGTTTAGAGAGAGAGAGTCTCAAATTTTAGATGAGAAGGTATGAAAAAGTGAGATTGGGTTCGGCTGCTGCTAGCTGATATAAACAGGCTCGCTCGAGCGAAGCCTTGGTCGCTCGAGCGACCAGACACAAGAAACTGGCCTCGCTCGAGCGAAGACACGCTCGCTCGAGCCAACAGTTCAAATCTTCCGATTTGCAACACGACGCTCGCTCGAGCGAAGGACCGCTCGCTCGAGCGAAGAACGAACCAGATCGCTCGAGCGAAGAAAAGCTCGCTCGAGCCAAGAAATGCAACTTTCAGGTCTGAGCCAGACGCAATCGCTCACTCGAGCGAAGCCACTCTGGCTCGAGCCACCAGACACAAAAACCAACTCTCGCTCGAGCGACCAGCCAAAAGTCTGGGCAGCAACACTTGGTTTCCAAACACAACCAACCTGTAACAAACCTGCCCAATACATCCTATAGCTCAAATACAAAGTAGGAAAGGATGTAAACAAGACAATACTCAACTACTAACATCCACGGACACATGTCCGGATCACAGTACTATAAGGGGTAAACCCGGGATCGCTATAAGATTCATCACCATGATCATCATCTCTAAACGTGTGAAAACCTGTACCAACCAAGGCCGTATAGAGGTGGTCTGAAAAAGTCTTAAAGGTGTCTTCAGCGAAACCCAAGAACACATGATAAGAACACCGAGGTGTGGAAGAGGATGCCTCGGCAGCCATTGAACAGAGCTATTAATACCCAACTCTTGTGACAAATATGAAATGATCACTCTTGCTGGATTCTTTGAACTAGCACTTATGTGTTTCACACAAGGAGAAGACAAGAAGGCAGGAACAAAACATTGAAATAAAAAAGAATAATTGGAAATTAATGGGAACAAGTGAAAACAATTGTAAAAAAATAGAGATACAAATGAACATAACATTCAATTAATACAACAAGAATTGGAAATTAGCGAGAACAAGTGAAAATAATTGAAAAAACATGGGAGTGCAAGTGAAGTCTGTGTTCACAATGACAACTATTCATTAGAAAAAGAATACCCAATGCATGAGGCTCCTATTAAAACGGGAATTGGGAAAAGTATGATGTACACATCCTTCAATTTTTTTACCAAATGCTAGTTGTTTTAAAACAGAATTCTCAAACCCAAGCAATTTTAAACTCAATTTTCTCAAATGCAAGTTTTTTATGATAAAAGGGCCTAGACACCATTTCAGCTTTTACAACCAATTTATTTTTCCAGTTAGTATAGAAATTCATGTCAGAATCTTTTTATTTGAATTGCTTTTGAGATAAAGCTAAGTTTGACCTTCACATTTTAGCCCACTAATTTTCTGAATTACCCAATCTACCCTCTTCCCATAACTCCATCTAATGGTGACTAAAATGGGTGTATTTTTTTTAAAGCTTGTGCAAGCCAGCACTCAACTTGATGTTAGGAATCAGCAACACCTCACTAGAATCGATTAGAAACAAACAAATGCACAAGAAAGATAAATCACACATATTAACCCAAACTAGGGCTACATCCACAGTTGCTATGGTCAGGGATGGATCCAAAATTCAAGTTTTGTGGGGGCAAAAATACATGTAACTTCTAATCGAGAAGTTTTCATGAAAAAGTGCAAAACACTATATCTATTTCTACAACATGAAAAATTGAATAATTTTACCTTTAATTAGATATTCTTTGTCAACACAGTTTAATACAAAAATATTATCGTATGGTTGATCATATTCTTTTCTCTACAATAACTCAAAAAAATATAGTAACCATTGTTATATGTCCCTATCTACTAAAATTAGGCATCTTTGACACTTTTTCGTGATATAAATAAGAAAAGTATCAAATTCAATAAACTTAATTTCAAGAATGTCATGTCAAATGCATACACATGCCCATTGTCAAAGGATGAACAAACAAGAATGGATGATAAAACAAGGGGTATCAATAAATTAAAAAGAATATTATAATAAATTTTATCAGTTGTTTCTGTTCTTGTATCTAAAATTGAATTTAAGATTTCACTCGAAGAGCAGTTTTCACTTTGATTAAATCAACGATCTCTTTTTTCTTTGGTTCAATCCCTTTGAAAATAGTATTATTTTAAGAAGAAATCTTACTACTCAAACACAAAAGATATTTTCATATAACTAATATCACACGCATTACACAAGCATATCCTAAGGCAAAAATAAACAAACACGAGGACTAATATTACATAAAACTCAATTAGAAAATCATTTTTAAAGTTGCCGTATAGTTAATTCGGGGTGCGAAAGCTTATAATTGTGAACTATTTTACTAATTACCAGTACAATCTACGAGTTTTTTTTTCTCAAAATTTTGGGGGTGTACACCCCTTTCTAGATCCGTCCTTGGTTGTGGTTTTCATTATGAACAAAAGAGATAGCCACCTATTCGCAACTATAATTACATTGAAAACAAGGACAGACAAATCACATACGCAAAAATTCCAAAAATACTTCATTCCGAAATTCAATTGAGGGTTAGTTGGTGTCCAATAGTTATCAGGATCTACACTACCCCACCTCCATTTATTCAAAATTCATTGACTAGTACATATAAAAACATATGAGTAACCCATACCATTTAAAATATTTTATCATCAAATGTTTATTGCAACATCAACAGAGAGAGTAAACTTTTACTAAAATCCCTATCAATTAAAGTTCAAATCAAGGTAGAGAAAAATAAGCAATTAATATACCAAGTCAAGATGGGTCAACTCAAGAAGAGCAAACAAATAACCAGTCAGATGAAATTAGGCTATACAAATGGAGATAAGCACATACATAAATATATACTCCCTCCGTCCCAAAATAATAGTCCCTTTTGGGGAATTCAACTTTTTTTGATAGTACAATTATTGCATTTGAAAAAAGTTGATTTTCCAAAATGACCCTTTTGATAGTACACTTTTTGAGAGTATTAATGTCATAATTGTACTTTTTATATTGTTTTTTAATTTAAAAGAAGGGCAAAATAGGAAATTTATATTATTTTTGTACTTGATTTTAGAAGAGGGACTAATATTTTGGGACAATGAAAAATGGAATAAGGGACTAATATTTTGGGACGGAGGGAGTATATATATATATGGAAGTGGGGTTTCAGCATATTGAGGAGGTGGGAGTGATAGATGTAGAAAGCTGACCTGGATTTTGCTGATGAAATAATCCTTTTAGTATTTGGGTGTTGTTTCATCACTTACCTAAAATTTTAATAATTATGTGTTGGGTTGTGTTTACATATAAAAAATATTAGTAGTGCTATATCACACAATTTCTCTCCCTATAATCCTTAATGAGGTGGCAAGATAGAATACATGTAAGGAAAGTTTTGAAAGAATATTGGAGTGTAAGTCAACTTTTCAAATTTTACATGACATGTTATTCGGGGAATTTGGGAAATAGAGTTGATGGAAAGAGAAGAAATGATGAAACAGAAAAGAAGAGCAGAAAGTTTGCGTTTGTTGTATGCCTCGGTGATATGTAATGTTCCTTTGGTATTCATCAATAAAGAAGGGTTTCCCTTTTTCTTTTTTCTTTTTCTTTTTTTGTCTGATAAAAAAAAGATAAATTATATTAGCGCAGGTTAAAGGAAAATATAGTAAATTTCACATTTTTAACATAATTATGTCAGATTTTCCTAAGATTCTAATTCACATAATATTTAACGCTATTTAACGCCCTTTTTTTTTTTTTAATAATTCATTAGTTACATGAATGAAAAAAATTATATTGTCATCGCTTTTTTTTTTAACATTAATAAAAGAGAAATCAGTGTTACAATGCCAAAATTATAAAATTATTTGTATTTTCTCTGAATCTCAGGAAATGTTAGTATAAGCTACCTACCCTAAAAAAATTTGTGTTTGCAAAGGAGAACAAGTTTAAAGGAGGAAAGTCTCAATCTCTGAATAGTTAAAAGAAAATTGTAAACTAGTGAAAAAATTGTGTTTGCAAATGAGAAGGCTTATCAAGTTGTGCCTAATTGGTGCTTGGAAAGGTGTATCTGTATATAAACCTTTATTGACTTTTATTTAGCATGCTTGGTACTACCAATGGAGGTTGGCAGATACAGTTGGGAAGAGGGAAAGTGAAGCTCTTTCTTCATTATTTATGTGTATGTGTGTTGGGAAAGTGAGAGTTATCAAATTGTGAATGTAACTTTTTCCTTTTTCGTTTGTTTTTCTTATTAAACAGAATTTTTGTAATTGGTGGTGCGTAAATCCAAATGTAATGATATAAACAACAAATATTAGCTTACTGCTTTTTGTTCTTAAAATATATGATTTGGCGGAAATTTAAAGAGTGACTAAGAAAGAATAAACAACTAATACTTTATGTTTTGTCTGCAAATTTTGCTTAGATTTAATGTTTAGTGGTGTGTTTTGTTTACCTGTATTTCTTTAGTGTACAAAACTTGAAAAGAAGTCATGATTCTATGGTGGTTTTATCTAATTCACAGAATGTCAGTTACATAACTCTTAAACATGAAAATTATAATTATAAATGATTTCTGGTTCATTATTAAAGGGGTAAGAAGTTTGAAAATCCTAAGTGATTCGTGATTAGATCAAGATTAAAATATTTCAATTCCCAATTATTCAAAACACACAATCTAAATCATTAAGCAATTACGAAAGTGATTTAGATTGTTGTTTTCGGAATAAACAATAAATCGACACAAACGATTTTTCCGTGGAAAAACCACAATTGAAGAACCTTCAATTGTAATAAAAAAACACGGGCGAAATGACACTAATCAATCCACTACTGAAGAAAGAAAGATTACAAAGATAATAAACAAATTACCCAACTCATCCAATTTGTCTTCAAACCTTCTGTAACTCTTTCACCAAGCCTTCGTCTCGGAACTGATTAATCTGACGTTGAATCCACAACTTCACTTGTCGAATCAACGACTGCATACAGAATCAAACTCCTTTGAAACTCCACATTTGAATCTCCGGAATCCACCGAAGAATAACACACTTGAATATAATCAAACAACCTCCTTGATATGTGCTTATCAATTCATGAGTTTAATACTCACTAAAATTATCAAGGAAAAACTAGAAAACTACTCTCCAAGAAAACCTTAAAGTAGATCTAAAAAACCAAATCCTAGTTTTGGAGTAAAACAAATACTTATAGAAATCCTGGACTGTGAAGCTCGCTCGAGCGAGGAACTTATCTCGCGTGATTTCCATAAGTGGCTTCGCTCCACCCACACAACCTGCGCTCGAGCGTACAATCAACTCTTTCAGGTTTTTATGCAGACACACTTCTTCGCTCGAGCGCACATTCATCTCTTTCAGGTTTTTACCAAACGCAGTCTTCACTCGAGCGAGGACTCCTTCGCCCGAGCCAGCAAGACAAAACAAGAAGGAAATTTACAACTCAATCACACAAGTTTGTTCGCGGGATTGACAATACTCAAGGACCTAACAAAGTTTGAAGATATAAGAGTGGGGTTTCTGTTTGATTAAATAGTGAAGCTTGTCTGTTTTTGCTAGTAGTGGATGATGATGCATAATTTATTCGTTGTGAAATAGGGGCTTTACCTTTATGATTCTTCTTTGTTCCATTTGTTCATCTTTATGTATGGTGCCTTGTCAACTGAGATTATTTGTGACTGTAATCCCATTATAACATTAATAAAATTCAATTTTTCTCACAGAAATAAATAAACATGAGCTTTTCAAAACACAAACCACCTTAAATTTTATCTTTATAAATGATTAAAATTTGACCCTTTTCTCTGTTTGTTATTTAATATCAAAAGAAAATATATACGACAAAGTTTAGAACTATCCCAAGGACCGCAACATCCTCAAAACACCTCTCTTCGTTATTCCTGTATAGAAATTTGGAAATAATCTCTCTATCCAGATTGCCTCATCATCCCAAAATCTCTTATCTTCTTCAATGCCTATGCAAACTAAGCTTTAGCAATTAGCTGTCTCCATTTTTCTTTTCTCTCTTTGTGGCGTGTCGCTTGATTCCTACAGAGAGAAGAACAAGAGATGAAAGAGAGAGAAGAAAGACCGCAACACGAATTCTTAGCTTCTGGCATCTACAATGGCCAGCATCATCATCATCACTGCCAAACCCTCCTGCTGCCACTGTCAGCTGACCAGCCCTGCGCTCTTCTTCATTTTCTGCAAACCATAATAAGAATCACCAAAAAGAGAGATATTTTTGTAGATTAATTCTAAGAACATAGAAACTAGTCACATAATTCGACATATAACACAAGGAAGCCACACGTCACATACCTGTAGTTTTGTCTGAGTCCTCAATTAATTTTTCAAACCAATCTGAGCTACTCCAGTCATAACTCCTTGAAATTACTTCACACAGGAAGTATGTTCCTGTCATCACCTCATATCTCGATAAATCTCCATCAATAACATCTTCAGGAGAAAGATTGGATGCGTTTTCTTGTGTACCCACTCTCTCCTCTTGATCATACACAAGGTTGATACCGCACTCCTTTACCTCAAAACCAACATCCATAAATATTGAAACACTCACTTCATCACCACCATCCAACTGATTCCCAAGTTTCCAATGGCTTAACCATATCATATGTCCATCGTCTTCTGGAACCGGTAAGCATGATGGTCCATAAATCCATTTCAAACACCTGCTCTTGTTAAAGATTTTAGCAAATAATGGATGAGGTAATTTGTCTCTCTCATCATCAGAAAATGCATACACAGTGCAGACATTCACACCTCGGACCGTGAGATAAGGAAGTGAAGGCACAATGAAAGATACTGAGGATCCCATATTTCTATGGTTGAACCAGCTTGGAACCTCTTTTCCAGGACAAAATGTGTTGAATAGACCAAATTCATGCAGTGCCTGTGCCATAGAAATCATAACATTCAACTCTTGCACAAGGGAAGGTGGGAGAGAGAGACAGAGAGAGTGAGAGAGAGAGTGAGTACCATGATGGGGCATGTCTTTGTGTGGAAAAGTCTAGTGAGTACCTGGATGGGGCATGTCTTTGTGTGGAATAGTCCTAATGTTCCATTTGCAAATTCCATCTCAATGTTTTCCATGGATGCCAAGTCAGGGAAGCCCAAAATGTTGATCATTTCCCTATCAACTTCTTCAATAGGTTCTATCTTAAAGGAGGATTGAAACTCAACTAAGTTGTAGCACTGTCTTAATGAAACTTCCGAATTTGGTAACAGGGATTGAAATGTTATTTTTTCCAATGATGTACATTCTGAAACAATCAACTTTTTTACACTTGGTAGCCCTACAAGCCATTTGAGTCTTGTACAGGATTCTAACTGAAGCGTTTGGAGACCAGTAAGACCTCTGATGCAATCTGGTAGCCTATGAATTGGATTTTTGCTTAGATTTACGTTCTTCAACGAGGACAAGCCACTAAAGTCTCTGGGAAAGGCATCATCAGACAGATTGCAGTCCGCTAGGCTTAAGCTCGCTAAAGAGTGGGGTAAAGAAGCCCATGAAATTTCTGGACTTTTCCTTGGCATTGATACCAAATACCAAAAAGATGCTTGCCATGATTTGAGCTCCCTAGTGGTAGCAAGAAGTTTATTTATTGCAATTCCATCAGCAGCAAATACTTTCAAAGATTCTAATTTCTTCAACTCCGTTGGCAACTCATTAAGTTTTGAGCAACCAGAAATAATAAGTGTCTCAAGAGATTTTAGCTTAATAACGCTTTGAGGAAGATTCCTAAGATTTTTGCAATCTTTTAGATTTAAGAAAACAAGTCTCTCTAAGTTCCCTATGGATTCTTGAACCTCAACCAAGCTTATACAATCTTTAAGAATCAATCTCTCCAGATTAGGGAGTACTGAGAAATCAGGAGTTTTGACAAGATTATGAGAATGACTGAGATTGAGAATTTTTAATAATCCAAGAAACTGCAAAAAGAAAAAGAGAAAGGTAGAAATTTAGTTCTTACATTACACATGTATATAGTTAATTGCCAAATGACAAAAGAAGGAAAGTGAAAAAAATGCACCATACCTTGGTTCTATTCCAAACTTGTTTCATGTTGCTATAGCGCATGTCAAGAGAAACCAGGCTCTCCACCGGAAAATCAATTGGAATAGATTCTAAAGGGAACCCACTCCAACACAACCATTTTAGTTTTTTAGGAAATTCTTCGTAACTTCCAGAGAGTTGTACATAACTAAGCCGAAGTAGTCTTAGTTTGTGCATCCTAACAAATGCTCTAATTTCCAGGATTATCTCGTTTGAATTTTTTAAAGCAGTGTCTATCTGGTGCAAGAAAGGGAAGCCAAAATGATATTGTTGAAGTGGATTTCCTTGGTCCTCCGGTGATGATTTGTCATGTTCTTGGAAGTGTTGTGCTTTTGTATTATTTTGACTGAAACTCGTCCTCACAGATTTAGCTCCCTTGAATGCATGCAAGTCAAGCACAAGGCCTTCAATTGTTTCTGAGCCCTAATAAGCAAAGAAGAGAGAAACACAAGTCATTTCAAGTGACAAACACTTATGCACCAAAATAAACACATAAACATGAGAAATATGTTTCTTACAGTTTTCTCTCTCAAAATAGTAAAGGAATCCTTATGATGCCACAATCTGCTACGTTTCCCAGGCTCCTTAGGTGACTCTTGGCGAACAATTTCTCTTCCCATGTCTCGGAGCAATTGATGCATATTTATCTTGTTATAGTCATCAATTGTTAAGAGACATCTATCAATGAGATTTTGAATCCCAACCGTTGTGTAGAAATCACATCCATCAAGTATTTTAACCGTGCAATCTTTGTCTTTCCCAACAAAGAAAAAAGCAATATGGAGGAACAAATCCTGGTCGTGGTCATCTTGCAAAGAGTCAAAGCTTATTTTAAGTTCTCTAAGGATTTGACCATCAGGAATTACTTCCAACTTCTCTAATGCACTTTCCCATACATGGATACTTTTCCCAGAAAGAGAAGAACCCAAAACTTGAAGAGCTAACGGAAGCCCCCCACAATGATGTACTACCCTTCTTGAATGCTCCATGAAACCTTCAAAGGGGTGGTCTTGTCCAAAAGCATGCCAACTAAAGAGCTCAAGTGATTGATCGGCATCTAGTTTTTCAATTTTATGCACCTTATATACTTCATGTGCCTTCAACAAATCCTCGTTCCTAGTTGTAATGATGATTTTGCTTCCTGAACAAAACCAGTCTCGCATTCCAAGTATTGCATCTAATTGATCCACTTGATCCACATCATCAAGAACAAGAAGAACTTTTTTACAGGATATGGCATCTTTGATCTTAACAATTCCTTCATCAACATTGAATATTTTTTCCTTTCTACCATTTAGAATATCATAAAGAAGTTGTCTTTGTAAATGAACTAAGCCATTGGGTTGTTCAGAAACTTCTCTGATATTTGCCAGAAAACTGCTACCTTCAAATCTTTTAAAGTTTAAATTGTAGACAAATTTGGCAATGGTCGTCTTTCCTATGCCACCCATCCCAGAAATTGCGACCATGTGAACATAGGTAGAGCCATCTCTTAACCACATGTTGATATTTTTCACTCGAGGATAAATTCCAATTAAGAAGGGTGCAACACCTAGGGCTGTACGGTGTAGCTTATCTTCAACCACGGACACAATTTTGTGGATGAATTTTGACTCATGCCTAAAAGTTGTATTCAAAATGGTAAATGCAGCAAAAATAAATGTCACTAGTCATGACTTGAAATAAGTTACAAATTCTCACACAAATAAATTACTTCCCAAAAGCACTTTCAGAATGCATGATGGAAAGTAATGTCCTTGAAGACTATATAACAGGTTGGAATTTACACGGATTTGTCTTAGACAAGCATTCAGAATCAATTACTTCTGCACTAACCCAAGTTTCAATTTGAATATAAGAAAATCATATAAAATTATATAGATGTTTCATGCAAAATGGTGTGGCTAATTTGGATTCCATCTCTTAATGCAAAAAACACAAAAAATTGGCTTGCAATTAATTTCAAAAGCTCCATTCTCCCGAATTCTAAATTGAAACATGGTAGTAAAGTCTGTTATGTTTGGGATTTTTTTTCAATCTTTATGTACATTTTTTTTAGTTTGATTCAGTAAAGGACCAAAAAGGACAGTTACAGGGCCCATGACCTAGTGGTATGGAGGTACACTTAGGCTCTTGCAAGGGAGAGATTGGGGGTTCAACTCCCGTAGGAGCTAATCTAACAACTAACAATTGATTTTCGCCGATAAAAAAAAGAGAACAGTTGGAGACGGATATCCCTCCAATTTTTTATACAGGTTTGACTTCGCCCCTTGAAGTTAAAATCCTTCATCCAACCTTGATTGGATTTGAATCTTAATTGAGTTGAAGCCATTTAAAAATTTTAGAATTTCCATGCTCAAATCTAAGACCCAATTTGGAGAATCAAGAACATGGAGGAGTGGAAGTTACATACCCATCAGCTTGATTTCCCAAAACCATCCCTCCCAAGTCTGCAGCTTCTCTGAGTGCTTGCCTCCATCTTCTCACCTTCTCCACCCAGTCCTTGTTTCCTTCACCGCCTTTCGTCTTCAACCTCTGTTCATGCCTTTCAAATGCTTCAGCAAAACTTCCCGTTTGTTTCCTTACCTGGGATGGATCCACGTCATAGAAGACAGGTAAAACTCCATGATTAGAAGTCCTTTTACGTTCAAAGATTGTCACAAGTTCGTCAAGGCACCATCTGGAAGACGCGTAGTTTTTGGAGAAGACAACTATTGAAATCTTTGACTGCATGATTGCCTTCTGCAGTTCTGAATTAATCTTTTCGCCTCTTGCGATCTCGTCATCGTCTCTGAATGTGCGAAAACCCGCATGCACCAAAGCTGTGTAGAGGTGGTCAGTGAAAGTCTTCCTTGTGTCTTTGCCTCTGAAGCTCAAGAAAATGTGGTAAGGAAATGAAGAAGTGGAAGAGAAGGCTTCTTGGGATGTCACAGCAGCCATTTAACAAGGGTCTAAGAGATCATTGAGGACTGAGGTATGTATATGATCTGCAAAGGTTCCATTGTGGAACGTGCAAAGTTTTAAATAACGGAATTGGGAGACAAATTGATATCACCATGTAACAGTGCAGAAGTATTAAGAAAGTATCATAAAATTTTGAAAAACACTATTCACAAAAAAGAAATTTATAGCAACCGAATCGACCATATTGGCTGTAAACCGATTCGTGGATCAATTATACTAGTATATCAAGAAGCAAAATAATTGATATAGGCTGATATTTAAAAACATGGGCAGATGTCAATGTTTATAATTTGATTAAAAAAAAAACAGATATTTATAGGAGATTTCAAGTTAAATAATTGGAGAAAAATAGTAGAAGTCAATGAAATCCAGTATAAAAAATCAACCAGTGGTGAGGGAAATACTTCCATGACCTGTTGATACATGGTTTTTCCATGAGGCTTGACCTAAGTGAATGTACTGTAATGTAACAATAAATCTGGACAACAAACCAACCTTATTTTGTTGTACCAAACACAAGTGTGACTATAGGGATAAGTTGCTGTTTCACTTGTAATTAATCTTTTATTTCTTTTTCACTTAAATAATTATTGAAAGGGACCTTATATTGTTTGTGCTTCTGATTACTCAAAATATATATATATATATTTTATAGTTGTTGACTTTGGAAAGTTATGGAGACCCTAAATTAATTTTCAAGGAGTACACTAACACATAAATGAATTACAAAGTGAGACACAACTCACATATTTGTAGGTTCCATAATGTGGGGGCCTACAATATGTGATTCATTTTTGTAATTTATTTCTGCATTAGTAACATTTTTATCAATTTTCTAGTGTATACTATAGATTGCCCTTTGTTAAGTGGAACCTGAATTATATTGCATTCCCCAACCTAGGGTTTTTCTTTTCCAACAGTTCTACAAACTTAGGGGAAAAAAATATTATTCAAAATTTGTAATCAAAGGCCAAGATTAATTTATGGTGTAGCCCCACAACAAGAAGTTTAAATATACACCTCACATTTGAAATTTTGGTAAATTTTTTATTACTATTTTGGGTGCGTAGACTTTCTCTTTTTTTAATTACCAATTACCTGAAAATGAGACGTCTTTTATTTACTTTATTTTTTGGAAAGTAAACTTACTAAGACTTCGCCAAGAAGCCAACACTAATGTTAGCTATTTAGAAAAAATGTACAGAAGCATAGAATGGATTCATTTTAAATGTGATCCACATTACATAAAATTTGAATTTACACAGTATACCTTACTTTTTTGGACATTTTTTTCTCAGTTTATAGTTTTTTCAATAAGTCAAGTATCTCTCATAGCAGAGTCGGCCCTGATTCAGTCCCAACATTTTGTGTACATTTTTTCTACTTAACTCAAAGCTTTGTGTTAATAAGGAATATGCAATCTGATCAAATTTTTCAAATTTTTTTTTGTAAAGAGAGAAGTGAATGAAATATATTCTAAATAGCTTGGATATCGCCTTTCAGCATGATGTCTATCACGACACAAACTCGCCCCTAGAGGTTTAGGCCGTGAACGATCAGTAATCCCAAATTACTTGGCCTCAAGGACAAAACAAATAATTAATAATAATAAACGAGGCACTGCGAAAGCAATATTAAAGCATAACTATGTCCATTGGGCGATGCATACATGCAAAATTCACTAGTAATTAAAACTTTAGCCTTCTTACATAAATATAAACACATAGATACATGGCAAAATTCACCAGTAATTAAAACTTTAGCCTTCTTACATAGATACATTGCAAAATTCACTAGTAATTAAAACTTTAGCCTTCTTACATAGATATAAACACATAGATACATCATAACATCTAAGATACATATACAAAAGATTAGGGGTGGGCACGGATCGGTTGCGGTCACTGAATTTCCAATCAGCCGTCCATCTGCCAGATTAGCGGATTGGAGAAAATCAATCTACATCCGTCCGCCAATCCGGCGGATATGGATTGAGCAGATTCGCAGATTGACGGATGGATGTGAATCGGTCTGGTAGTTTAAAATTTTATAAATTTTCAACATAATTCAACTTGTGCATTTCCTCAAAAAAAAAATTAAAATAAAATAAAATATTACAGTCAATGACTTAAAAAAGTATTACAATCATTGCATGCCTCATTCAAAGAAAGAAAGTTTGAAACTTTAAAATATTACAATCAGTGTATGTCTCATCCATATATTACAATTACAACATATCTCATCCACATAAAGTATTACAATATATAGTTCTTAAAATATAAAAACAATTCAAACCACCAAAACCATGAATAGAACAGTAGTAAAGATTGTATGCCTCTATATTGTTACATCTATATCTGTTTTTTAAAACAAAAACTAACCAGCATATATCATCTTTTTTATTTATTATTTTTAGAGTTAGATTTAAAAACTAAAAAATATAGATAAATAATACATTTATCTTTTTCAATTCAAAAAATATATTCAAGTTAAAAACTCTTTTTCAATAATATATATTCAACAGAATATTTAAACTCTTTTTCAATTGAAAACACAAGCAGAATATCTAAACAAATTAAAAACACAGTCGTACAAATTATTAGGGATGCTCGTAGTTTGGAGATTCGGTTGTGGCCAAATGAACCTCAAATCCGCTATCCATCCAAAACTAGGTAGATTGAAAAAAATCAATCTACAACCCTCCGCTCGCCATTACGCATCCGTCCAAAATGCGACAGATCGGTTCGGTCGGTTTAGGCAGATCGATATATCCGCTGCTCACCCTTACAAAAGATCTATACATAACAAGTTTCCAAATAACAAAAGAAAACTAAACAAAAAGGTTGACCCAGCTTGGCTCCTCTTGAGTCCAAGCACGCTTCATCACGGGGAGGCACTTCAAAGTAACTTTGTAGAAGGGTGGACTCCCAAGGCAGCTCTAAACTTGATGCTCCATTTGCTCACCTACATATATAGGGGAGGGGGTAAGCTAAAGCCCAGTGAATAATACCAGTATAAAGAGATTAAATGAATGATGTCTATCGTAATACAAAATCATATCATATGAGTTCTGAAGTAAAGCATAAATGAGTATTTGTCGTATCAAAGTTCACAAATCATATTCATATGTGGTACATCCAATAGTGTAAAGCAAAGGGCCCGAAGGCATAACAAAGGGACCACATGAGTCTAACAAAGGGACCATATAGGTCAAGCAAAAAGACCACTTAGGTCAACATCAGAGATCTCTGTGCACATATAACAAAGGGTCACGGTATTGTTTCCTCCGAGTGAGGGCCTTACTAACAAAGGACAGCGATATTGTTTCCCCCAGGCGAGGACCTTATAGCAAAGGGACATGATATTGTTACCCCCAGTCGTGAGCTATACTAAGGGGCTGTTTGGGATGACCTAAATAAGTGCACTTTGTCTTTTTACGAAAAGATGTGCAGAAAAGTAGAGAGGTGATGTGATGGAAAAAAGATAAAAAGACAAAAAGATGGATTATTTTGCAATTGCCAAACTTGGCCTAAGGATGCCACAATTACTTTTCAAAAGAGACAATCATTCATTCTTATCAAAATAGCATTTCAAATAACATTCTTGTAGTAAATTGAAAATACAGTTCAACATATCTTTACAAAGATACTACTCACAATAGGCTGGCACAGGTGTTGGATCTCAGTTGACCACCTACACAACACACATAACAGAGATACACATTGAAGCACACATTCCCAATAGATAGCATATCATAATTCAATTCTCTAACGTGAGTTTCTAGCTTATTCATTGGCTAAGGATGTCTAAATGACGCTAAAGAATGCCAAAAAGGGCATGAGGATGCAAATATGCATTTATGAGTGTTTAAAAAATATTGAAAAAAGGGCAGTTCGCTCGAGCTCACCTTTGGTCGCTCGAGCGGTGTGGCCTGTCTGCAAAAGTACTAGATGGTGTCAAAGTAGGCTTGATGTTCGCTCGAGTCAAGTTCAATGCAAAGTCCAGTTCACTCGAGTGCACATTTGGTCACTCGAGCCAACTGCAAAATTCTACAAAAATACTGAGAACGTGCAAAGTGCGCTCGAGCAATGAAGCGCAATGACGACGACTTCATTGCTCGAGCAAAGTGAACGAATTCTGAAATTTCCATAACAAAATTTGAAGTTCAAAAATGCACCCTACATGTCCAAAGCTTGCATGATTGTACCAAATGAAAACTCATAGAAAAAGCATGCATATAAACTTAATTTGAAATCATGTGCTTAAAAACACCATGAATTGTCAAATTTGAAACCAAATTATTCAAGCATGTATGGAATTGTGTTTAAATCTTTTTCAAAACCTTCAAACATAAAATTAAACTCTTGAAAACTTGAAATTCTTTAATGCATGTAAAAATTCAACTCTTAAATTAACAAGAACACTAGAATTCAAGCTCAAAATGCTCAAATGTAATGGAATTATGCATGCATGCTCACAACTAACTCACCATCACTAAATTCATGGTGATCCTAGTTTATTCTTTACAAATTCATGCAAATGGTCCTACAACTTATTGAATTCAATTTCTACATGGATTATTTACAAGAAAAGTGGGTGAATTCCATACCTATAGCTTGAATTGTAGTTGAATTAGCTAAAGTTCTTCAAATCCCCTTCCAATTCTCTACAATTTCACCATTCTCTCTCTAGAAGTGTTGAGCTCTCAACTCCCTCTCTAATTTCAGCCACTTAGATGAAGAATATGAACTCAATGAGCCTATATCCCAGATTTATAGATTTGATTAAGTTAGGCTAATTAAGTGAGATTAGGCTTAATTAAGTAGGCTTAAGTCTAACTAATCTTAATCAATTTATTCTAATTATTTTGATCTGAATCAAATTTTAATTAAATGTGCCATATGGTTCTAAATATTTCAATCAGCCTATTGAACTAGTCAATTTTGATTTCTGAATCCATTTTGGGCTCTCAATTTTGAATTCTAAGTCCGCACTCTAACAGATATTTCATAAACAAACAGATAAGCATCAATTAAGCACATAGTCATGCAAATATGCTCAATGAAATAATATATAAAAATAATATGTATGTCGGGGTCGTCACAATGTCCCTAAGATCTTTTTCCTCACTGCCTTATCATAAAGCCCAAGCCTCAAAAACTCAGCACTGCAAATATTATTGGCAAAAGCAGTATTACCTCAAAGAAATACAGAGGACTCTCAAACCAATCTGCCATTGTAAAATAGTTCATAACTTTCCAAAATCAAATCAATAAAGGAAGAAGGGTTTGAATTAGCAAATTTTAATTTGAATATTACCCAGCAATAAAAGGAGAAAAGGAAAACAGAATACAGATAAGTCCATTTCTTTCAGCATTTGGTGATAAAAGGAGAGAACAAGCATTTTAATTTTAATTTGTTTTTTCTGCTAATACTGCTTGTTGTTTATCAAATGAAATGGTGAAGGTACTCTTTTAAGTCTCACCTGTATTTTCTAGGCATTCCCATTTCTACTCGCACATCCTTGAGTAGAGTAGCGCCCTACTAACATCATCGTCATTGCATAAGAAGTACTCGCCTTCTCTCATTTGATATGCTGACAAATCAATGACATTATGATGAAAAGAATAGCTAGTGTTGTTCTGGGTACCTTTCCCTTCTTCATCATACAGAATTCGAATTCCAAATTCTTTTACCCAAAAAAATTCTGCCATATTCACAGAGATGTTCATTTCATCCCCAGCTTCCATTAACAGATCCGCTATCTTCCAATCACTTAACCATATCACATCTTTGTGTTCATACGGAATGCCTCTAAATGTTGGCCTATATGCCCATTTCATACCCTTAGTTTTATTACTGACTTTAATATATTCATGAGACCATTCCGCCAGTCTAAAATCGATGGCATATACAATGCATATATTCAGGCCACAGAATTTGAGATGTGGAAGTGAAGGAACTATAAAAGACATTGATGAACCTCTACTCTTCATGTCAAACCAACTAGGAATCTCACTCCCGAGAAGAAATATGCTGTATATACCACATTCATATAGTCCCTATGCCATGGAAATTACAATTTTAATAATTAATTAAATATAGATAGCAATTGAGAGAGGGAGGGAAAGAGAGAGCACCTGGAGTGTGGGAGCTTTAACAATTGCACCAGTTAGGTTACTGTATAGTTCAAACTCAGCCATTCCCATGAAATCCCACTCAGTCAAGCTCAAATTGTTAATCATTTCCGAATCAATGTTTCCAATTGGTTCTAACTTCAATAATCCCTGAATCTCAACTAGTTTCTGGCAATGACATATGTCCAACATTAGTAGGTTAAACAGGTTTGGCAGATTTGCTACCGTTTCCAAAGACCTGCATCCAGTTAAATTTAATCCTGCTAAACTCATTGGAAGCTCTGGAAGTGATTGGAGCCTAATGCAGTAAATTAAGTCAAGATGAGTTAGCCTAGTAAGACCTTTGAGGCTTCCTGGAAGGCTACAGATTGGATTAAAGCCTAGACGCAAGGTTTGCAATGAGGACAGGGTACTGAGATCCCCTGGAATACCATCACCAGATATATTGCAATTTGAAAGATTTAAGCTTACTAATGAGCGTGGTAAGGAATACAATACGAAACAAATGGATTCAGGGCGGCTTCTTAGTTTTGATACCCAAGACCAAATATGTTCATGCCATGGTTTAACTGCTTCTCTATTTGAGGACAATTGATTTATTCCATCTGCATGAAGCACTTTCAAAGATTCCATCTTGACCAGGTCAGGAGGCAACTTGTCAAGACTTGAGCAGTCGGAGAGAATAAGTTCTTCAAGGGATTTGAGCAGAACAATTTCCCCTGGAAGCTTTGTAAGATTTCTGCAACCTCTCAGATTCAGCAAAACAAGTCTCTCTAATTTCCCAATGGATTCATGAACACCAACCAAATTTATGCAATCTTTAAGTTTCAGTTTCTCAAGATTAGGGAGCAGCGAGAAATCCGGGGAATTGACAAGGCCATGGGAATGACTGAGATTGAGAATCTTCAACAATCTGAGCATCTGTCATAAGGTAGGAAATTAGTCTCCATCGATGGGCACATTGATCAAAAAATTTAACCTAAAAGAAGGTAAGTCAACAAAAAAATTGAATTACACCTTGGTTCCTTTCCAAAGTTGTGCCAAGCTGCTATTGCGCACATCAAGAACAACCAGGTTCTCTAGAGGAAAATCATTAGGTATAAATTTTAAAGGGAATCCATGCCAACGCAGCCATCTTAACTTCTTAGGAAATTTTTCATAGCGACCAATGAGTTGTACACTATAAAGCTGGAGTATTCGTAATTTGCGCATTGAAAAAAATGCATGTGTGTTCAAACCTACTTCTTCATTTGATTCTGTTGAGACAGGATGTGTGGGAAGCCAAGAGAATAAGCCAAGACGCCGACGCTTTGATAAATTGTTGTCCACAAAATCGTCCAAATGGTGGTGTTGTGTATTATTTACACTCTTGCCTTGCATATCTTCCCGTAGCACACACAAGTCCAAGATGAAACCTTCAATTGTTTCCGTTCCCTAATAAGAAAAAGGACCCCATAAATAATCACAAACTGCAAAACATAAATAAATAAATACCAATAGACAAGAGAAGTATAAATCTTACAGTTTTTTCTTTCAATACGTTGTAGGCATCCCTACGACGCCATACTCTGCTGCGTTTTCCAGGCTCCTTAGGAGATTCTTGGCGAATAATCTCCCTCCCCATGTCTCTAAGCAATTGATGCATCATTAGCTTGTTGTCTACTCCATCAATTGTTACAAGGCATCTGTGAATGAGATATTGAATCCCAACAGTTGTGTGGTAATCACATTCATCCAGTATTTTAACTGCAAAATCTTTTTCTTTTTCAACAAAAAAACAAGCAATATCAAGGAACAAGTTTTTGTCGTGATCGTCTAAAGAATCATAGCTTATTTGAAGTACATTTTGGATTTTCTCATCAAAAAATGATCCCAACTTTGCTAATGCATTTTCCCATGCATCAACACTCTTTCCAAATAGAGAAGCACCTAAGACTTCAAGAGCTAAAGGAAGCCCCCCACAGTGGTATGTCATCCTTTTGGCCTGCTTGATGTATGCCTCAATAGGATGGTCTTGTCCAAAAGCATGCCAACTGAAAAGACGAAGCGCTTCAACATCATTAAACTCCTTAACCATGGAAACCTCACAAACTTCATGAACCTTTAGCAATCGGTCATGCCTAGTTGTAATGATAATTTTACTTGCAGGATGAAACCAGTGTCGCATTCCAAATATTGCATTTACTTGGTCCAACTCATCCACATCATCTAAAACAACAAGAACATTTTTACAGCTTATAGCATCTTTAATCTTAATGATTCCCTCGTCAACATTGTGTATTTTTTCTATTTTCCGCTTAAAAATATCTGAAAGAAGCTGTCTTTGTAAACGAACCAGACCTTGGATTGTTTTGAAGTTTCTCTAACATTTGTAAGAAAACTACTACCTTCAAATCTATCGAAGTTTTGATTATAAACAGTTTTTGCAATGGTTGTCTTCCCGATTCCACCCATTTCCACATATCACCATTATGCCAACATTGTTTGATCCTTCTTGTAACCACGAATTGATGTCTTTTACACGAGATTCTATACCTGTTAGGTAGGGAGTGACACTCAAGACCGTACGATCCAATTTGTTAGCAATCTCTCGAACAATTATCTGGATAAACTTTGACTCATGCCCTACAAATCATGAACAAAAGACAAAATAAAACAAAATAAGCATTAAAATATGATGCTTGATTTTTTAACATTGCCCATCTAATATAATCCTTAGAACTCAATACATGAGATTGATTTGAAATTGAAAGAATCACATAATTAGAACATGAGAGAGAGAGAGAGAGAGAGAGTCAATAGATTGACATTGCAAGTCTAACTTGCATCGTCAATAACTATAAATTTCATGTTGTTTTAGCCAGCTCTAAAATGAAAAGTAAAATTAAAAAACACGCAAGTGTCGTGAGAAATTAGTAATGTTGACAATTTCTATAGACAACATGGTAGTAATGCATTGATATGTTAGGTTGAATGTGATGTTGCAATTAGGAAGATCAACACGGACCCAATGCAATCATCACTCCATACTCATAGGCATATTCCATTAGAATTTGGACAAATGTTTTAAATTTAAAAAAATTTACCTATAAAGAATTTCCCGTTCCTGAATGGTTGTGCTAGAAAACTTGTGAGAAACATGACCATGAGCCAAAATTCCAGGGCCTAGCTTGAATGCACTAAAATCCATGCTTGAGCGGAGCATGAGTTGCGAAGGAGAAATCCAATTCAAGGCCTCATTCGTTGTTGTAAAACTATTTTGGATTGTTGCCTAGTAACAAATTATAACAGAAATTTGTAGGGTTTTTGTAGTGTGTGAGAGAGCAAGTGGTGTGAGAGGTGAGGAAGATGATACATTAAATACAAACAGTGAGCAGGCATCTGTGGGGGCTTAGCGTTTAAAGACTCAATTACTCTTGAGCCTCAGGATGATGTCATGTTATGGGTACTTTCATCTCATCATTGTACTCTATTCTATATAGTGGATTATCTCTCTTCTTTGGAGGTAGGCATTGAGCCAGAACCACAATAACTATTGTGTTTTCTTTTATGTGTGCGCATATTTAATTTTGGTATGCTTCCACTGGCACATGAATTCATATTTCATCATGCAATATCAGAGTTTTTGAGAGATTCATTCCCATCAAGTGATGTTAGAGCTTAAGATGGGATTTTTCCCAACAAAATTTACCCGTCAGCTTGATTTTGCAAGACCAAACCTCCAAGATCTGCAACTTCTCTGAGTGCTTCTCTCCACGCTTCCACCTTCTCCATCTCTAGTTTCCCATTTCTTTCATCAATTTCCACCTCAAATTGAGCTTCATGCCCTGCAAATGCTTCTGCAACACTGCCAGTTTGCTTCCTAATTTGGGATGGATCCATGCCATAGAAAACTGGTAAAATTACATTTTCGAAGTTCCTCTTGCACTCAAGGATCATCACAAGTTCATCAAGGCACCCTTCGCGAAGAAGCATAGTCTTTTGAGAATACAATTATGGAGCTCCTTGATTCCTTGATTGCTTTTTCCAGTTCACCTCTCTCCATAGCATCATTATCATTTCTAAACGTGCGAAAACCTGCACCAATCAACACTGCATAGAGGTGGTCCTGTAAAATTTTTGCAAGTGTCTTCAGCAAAACTCAAGTACACATGATAAGAACAACGAGATTTGGAAGAGGAGGCCTCAGCAGACATTGAATGGAGCTTCAAGGGAAAAAATCAAAGGGAAATTTTATGTTCTCAAGTCTTGGCAGATGATATCAAGTGATCACTTCTTGAATGACTAACCACACTATACAAATAATGAAGAAGAAAAATGAGTAATATTGTACAGGACAGAAAGAAAACTGTGACCACTTGGACAATGACAACCATTAGACTTCAGACCACAAAAATAGAGTTGAAAAATCTTGCAACAAAGCAACATGTAGCAATCTGCAAACAAAAAGCTCACTGCAAACAAAGATTAATTAATTATGTATAATTGCACATATTTTTCAAGGCCATTTCTTTCAGAATATATAAGCTTGAATCAGATGGAGCTGGTAACTATTTTTTTGGGGATAAATAACAGTAATTTTATTAAAGAACGAGCATCAAGCCGGTGCTAATGAATACATCCAAGACTATCAACAAACCCAAACCTAAAAAATGAAGGCATCTATAAAATCCACAAAAGCAAACAAATCCGGAGCCACAGTCCCCGTCACCGAGCTATATAGAATGACCAGAAACCGAGCCGTCATACAAAACCATGGAGTCATCCATGCCCTAAAAAATGTGCCGATTCCGCTCCAACCAAATCATCCACTTCAAACACAAAAGTGGCAAAATCCATGCCTTTCTACGCCTCTTTCCAACCTGACCCCCTCTCCAACTGTGAAGTACACACACAACACTCCTTGGCTGCACCCAAACCACACTGAACACAGATGGAGCTAGTAACTATAATTGCATTACTATCAATTTTTTAAAAAATATATACAAAATATATATATATATTACGGAAGTACATTCGGGTCAAAATCTGATATCAAGTTTTTTTTTTTTGGAAGGAGAGGGGGGGGGGGGGTGGGGGGTTAAGTTGACTGCATGGTATGATCCACCTAAAACAGCTCCATTTATTACTGCATGGTAATGAAACACCTAAAACAGCTCCATTTATTTTTCTAATCTTAATAACTCACACACCACAACCACATGCTGCTAAAGAAGTCTAAACCCATTCAATACCCCCAAAGGGCTGCACCCAAAAGTCAAAGCATCGCTCAACAGTAAGTAATGTATATGAAAATTTAGATAGCCTGACCATTCACCCGCACATACAATTAAAACTACAGACAGCCTAATTTCCAAGTTAAACCTCTCCATATACTAGAAACAAGCTAACTATCCCAATTAGTTACAATAACCCACATGGTCATGTGAACGGGTAACAAACAAGACTCACTTTAAAAAATTAGTCATGATGATATTATTTGAATTCATCGATCCAACTTATATATTCAAGATCGCTTATTCAAACTTCCGAAGTGGAATGGGTCTGTTACACTTCCTCTAATTAGAAAGCCTACAGGGCATAGGCCCTAGAACCTTGGGCTAAGACTAAAGCTTATGGATGCTCTCTAGGACAAGTTTATGGGCAAACTCTTTTGATC
The DNA here is from genome assembly GCA_036172215.1 of Camellia granthamiana. Taxonomy (NCBI): domain Eukaryota; kingdom Viridiplantae; phylum Streptophyta; class Magnoliopsida; order Ericales; family Theaceae; genus Camellia; species Camellia granthamiana. Next base: position 104,823,742 of record CM069908.1, on the reverse strand, counting down.
AACCATTTTGACCGATTCAAATTCAGCTGACTTATTTGAATTCAAAATTTTGCCAAAATATTGGTTTACTTTAACACTGATGCTTTCTTTGTCATTTCTTTTTCTTGTTCTACAAAAGGGTTGTTTGGGAAGTGGGATTTTAGTCCAATTTAGGCTAAATAAAATTCACAAAAAGATAAAATAGGCTAAAATAGCTAATAAAACAAAATGTCACATCAAATCCATAAACATTTCACTTTTTTTCTCACAAACATTACATCCAACTACAAAAAAATCCAATCATCTTTCCAAACACAAATTTTAACCTACTAAAATAGCCTACTAAAAACTTCCCAAACACCCACAAAATAAACAAAAAAATAAATAGTAGTGTGTTCATACCAAATAAGCAAACAAATAAATAACCAGTAGATGGAATATAACAACCAAATAAATACAAATAAATAAATATAAATGAATCAAACATTGAAACTTCTGGTCTTCACTCTCAAAACATGCTCATAATATGCCCCAATATGGCTGGGAGTACATACCCATTCTTCAAAGGAGTTGAAAAAGGATCTATGCGCGGGTCGAAATGTCCTCAAAAATGAAAAAGAATTTTCTTGTTTGCTCACCATAGTAGACAGATATCTCAAAATCACCAATCAAAAACCTTCCTCTTACACTAATGTCTGACACTTCCATTACACCCATAGTTCTACAGCAAGTGTAAAAGCCTGGCATACATTTTGAAGGAAGACAACTAACTAAACTTTTCATTATACCTAAAATCCTGTAATAGAGTCTAGCCCTATGAAATCAATTGTGATTGCATAGGAAGTAGTCCCCTGTCCTCATCCGATATGCTGATAAATCAATGACATTCTGATGACAATGATCATTGCTGTGGTGTTGGCTGCCATTGCTTTTTAGGCTCACATAAGAACACGAATTCCAAGTTCCTTTACCCGAAAAGCTTCTCCTGCATCCATTGAGACATCCACTTCATCGTCATCATCTTCCATTGACTGATTCAAAATCTTTCCTATGAATGCTGGCATATACATCCACTGCAGTCCTTTGCTCTTCCCAACCACATCAGTACCACTCATACACTTCAAAAGGCCAGATGTTCACATCTTCAGTTCACATGACCTGCACATAGAAAACACAAACATTCAGATTAGCAGTGAAGGAACAGTAAAAGACATTGAGGATTCCCTACTCTTCTTGACCAGCTGGGAATCCCACCTTGGGAAGAAATATGCTTAAATATCAGATTGATACAGTTCCTCTGCAATGGAATTGACAACTTTAACTACTAACTGAACACAGACAACATAATGAGAGAGAGAGAGAGAGAGAGAGAGAGCACTTACTGGAGCTTTCTTTTTGTACATGTTACTTCACTGAACAGTTCTGATGCAATTATTGCCGTGGATTCCAACTCAGCCAAAGAGAAATTTTGATAATTTCAGTGCATGTCTGCAATTAAGTTGAAAAATAGCCTCAACCACTTGGCTGCAATAATGTTTCACTTCCATATATAGACCATGTTAGGCATGGAATCCAACTCAACCCTTTAGATTCAAATCTTGCAACAAGGATAGAATACCAAGAGCCCCCGAGATAGCATGACAACATTATTTGCAGTTCACATGATGCATGCTTCCTAACCAGTATGATGAAGAAGGCCAATAAAGTTCATACCACAATTTAAACTATCCAATGATCAAGTGAGTAATCAATTTGTTCCATCTCCACAAAGCACTTTCAAAGATTCCATCTTGCCCAGGTCAGGGGACAGCCCATCCAGCATTGAGCATCCACTAAGAATGAGTTCAAGGGATTTGACCAGAAAAACTTTCTTTGGAAGCTTCCTTAGATTTTTACAGCCTTCAAGATTCAACAAAACAAGGGTCCCTAATTCCGCAATTGACTCGTGAATCCCAACCAAATTTATGCAATATTTAAGGATCAGTCTCTCAAGATTAGGGAGCTGTGAGAAGTCAGGGGAATTGGTAAGGCTATAGGAATAACTGAGATCAAGGATTTTCAATGATCTGAGCGACTGTCACAAAAAAGTAAGAAATCGGTCACTACAAGAATTCACATGGATCCCCCAAAAAAAAAAAAAAAATTAATAAAATCAACAGAAAACAGGATAAAAAAAATTGAATCATACCTTAGTTCTCTTCCAGAGTTGTTCCAAGCTACTATTTTGCATCTCAAGGACAACCAGGCTATCCAAAGTAAAATCATTTGGTATAGATTTTAAAGGGAATCCATGCCAACACAACCATCTTAACTTCTTAGGAAATTTTTGATATCCGCCACTGAGTCTTACATTATTAAGCTGAAGTAGTCTTAAATTGTGCATCTGTGAAAATGCATCAGTTTTCAAATCATCTTCATCTGATTCTAAAAATGATTCTGTTAAGGCAGGAATAACACGGAGAAAAGAGAATAAGCCTCGGCGACGCCGCTTCAATGAATTGCCTTCGTTAAACATTGTATGTTCTGCAAGAAAATCTTCATTTTGGGATTGTGCACCGCTTGCACTCTTGGCTGGCATATCTTCTAAGTTGAGACTAAGGCCTTCAATTGTTGTTGTTCCCTGATAAAGAAAATTTGGAAAAATAGTCACTACAATGAAGAGAGAGAGAGAGAGAGAGAGAGAGAGAGAAGCATAATTCTTACAGTTTTATCCCTCAACACATTGAAGGCATCCTTATGACACCACACTCTGCTGCGCTTTCCAGGTTCCTTCTGTGATTCCCGGCGAACAATTTCCCTACCCATGTCTCTAAGCACTTGGTGCATTATCAGCTTGTTGTCATCTTTATTAACTTCTATGAGACCTCTACGAGTGAGATTTTGAATACCAATTGTTATGGAGAAATCACATTCCTCTAGTATTTTAACTGTGTAAACTTTGTCCTTTCCAACAAAGAAACAAGCAATATCAAGGAATAAATTTTTCTCATGATCATCTAAAGAATCATAACTTATTTTAAGCACATTATGAATTTTCTCGGGAAAATGTGTTCTTAATTTTGCTAATGCACTTTCCCATACATCAATACTTTCGCCAGACAGAGAAGAGCCTAAGACTTCCAGAGCTAGTGGAAGGCCACCACAGTGGTGTATTACCCTTTTTGAGTGCTCCATGTAAGCTTCAATAGGTTTGTCTTGTCCAAAGGCATGCCGGCTGAACAGACAAAGTGCTTCATCATCATTCAATTCCTTAACCACATACAACTTGTACAGTTCATCAGCCTTTAGCAATTGCACATGTCTAGTAGTTATCATAATCTTACTTCCTGGATGAAGCCAATCTCGCATCCCCAATAATGCATTTACTTGGTCCAAATCATCAACATCATCAAGAACAACTAGAACTCTTTTACAGCACATAGCATCTTTAATCTTATTGATTCCCTCAGCAACACAGTATATTCTTTCCTTATTCCACTTCAGAATATCTGAAACAAGTTGTCTCTGCAGGCGAACCAAACCATTAGGTTGTTTTGTAGTTTCTCTAATATTTGCAAGAAAACTGCTACCTTCAAATTTGTCGAAGTTTTGGTTATAAACGATTTTTGCAATGGTGGTCTTCCCTATTCCACCCATCCCACAAATCACCATTGTGCTGACATTGTTCAACCCACCTTGGAACCACAGATTAATGTCTTTTACATGAGAATCTATTCCAGTGTGATAGGGGGTAACACTTAAGATCGTGAAATCCAATTTACTCACAATCTCTTGAACAATTATTTGGATAAACTTTGACTCATGCCTGCACATTGCGTTCAAAATAGAAAATAACCAAATTAAGCATGTCATAAACTGAGATGAGATGATAATTTTTGAGATTATTATAATTAAGAGAGTAAATTATACGTCATAAAAGGTGGGGGGAAGGTTGTCTGCCTACTACCTCTCCCAAAACCTACAATAAGTGGGAGCCTTGTGCACTGGGAACAGATTTTCTTTTCTTTTCTTTTTAAAAGGTCTCCATGGTTAATTTAACCCTATAACTGCACCAGAAAGATCTTCCAAGAATTTTAGCATTTGGATTGGCGAAATGTTAGTGGTAAATTGCTATAAGATTTTAGGGATTTGTAATGGCCGTAAGACAGGCTTCAGGATATGGAAGGTTGGTTACAAAGGGGAAACAAAGATTTTAGACTATTTTGTGTGCAGTGAACAAGATCCAAGAATGATAATTCTACAAATTTTGACTTCTTTTAAGTGACATGATTAAACAACAAAAACAAGAAAACAAAAAACTCTAGGAATCAACTGAACAATCTCGTAGGCATTCCACAACACAATCTTCCGTGAACATAACCACTGAAGAAATTCATGCAAAACTAATTCTCTACCAAATCAAATGAAGTTCATGTCTTTATATAAACTTTAGAACAACTCTCTACTCTAACTAGAGTAATAACTCCGAATTTAAAAACCACAGAATTTAACTTCTAAAACTGATCTAGAATTTAACTTGAAAAGATATGCCCTCTGGTCTTTTGTGTACTCGGGTTGCTCTAAATCAACAAATTCCATCATCTTGTGAAACTTTTAAAAGAGAAAAAGAAGAAAAAAAATTGTTTAGCACCCAAAGCAAGATCCCAATGCCTATTCATCTCATACCGTTTAAACTCTTCATGCAATGTTGCAGTTATATAAACCTCAAGGGGTTGGCCTAGTGGTCAAGGCTTAGGGACTGGGGGTGTGCTCCCTCCAAGGTCTCAGTCGAAACCTCCTAGGTGCGGGCAAAGCCCTGGCTTTAATCGGAACCCCCATAAGCGAACGGTGGGATTGATCCTTGGTCCAATAGGCCGGATACCGAGTTATCAACAAAAAAAAAAAAATTTGTTGCAATTAATATACAGATAGAGAATTCCCCATTAATCAATCAAGTCCTGATTATGCATAAGACACCCAAATTCAGCTTCATATTGTTACATTTCTACATAACTTCTTAGAACATTTGAAACAAGCATTACAAGTTTGATCATACCAAAGCAAGAAATTAAAGGAGAAAAATTACCTGTCAGCTTGATTTTGCAAGACCATACCTCCCAAATCAGCAACTTCTCCAAGCGCTTTCCGCCACAATCCCATCTTCTCCATCCCTTGTTTCCTCTTTCTTTCATCAATTTCCACCCTGAATTTTGCCTCATGCATCTCAAATGCCTCAGCAAGAGTCCCAGTTTGCTTCCGAACATTCGACGGATCAACATCATAAAAAACCGGTAAAATCACATGCCCAACGGTCCTCCTTTGTTCAACAATCATCACAAGTTCATCGAGGCACCAGCCGGAAGAAGCGTAGTCTTTGGACAACACAATGACCGAACTCCTCGACTGTTTGATCGCTCTCTCGAGCTCTGATTTGATGTTTTCGCCTCTCTCGATCTCATCATCGTCTCGAAAAGTGCGCAAACCAGCGCCGACTAAGGCAGTGTAGAGGTGATCGGTGAAGTTCTTGCGAGTGTCTTCGCCTCTGAAACTGATGAAAACGTGGAAAGCGTATCGGGAGATTGAAGAGGAGGCTTCAGAAGCCATTGAAGAGAGGTTTGGGAGATTAATGGAGGTGAATTATGAATTCCCAAATTGGAGTCTTTTGAGTTTGAGTGTAAAGCTTTATCAAAGCCAGAGAAGTATGAGCACAGAATCAACATGGGTTTACAGAGAAACAGGGGAGGAAATTCAGGGACAACAGTTGGAGCAGCTTCGTAGAAAGGGCGCTTGACGCGTCGCAATGGGAGAGCATTATAGAGACGCAATCACAAGGGTATGTTGGTTTACCTTTTCATTTTATATTTATAAAAATTTTATAAATTAGTTTTTTATTTATTTTTTTGTTTATTTTTAAAAAAAAATCAATTACAAATGCATTTGGTAATTAATAAAATATTAAAAAAAAAATTAAAATATAAAAAAGAATGAGAAATGACAAGTGGCGGTGAAAGACGGTGGTGGAAAGTGGTAACGGTGGGTGGTGGTAGGTGGTGTATTGGTGGGTGACGGTGGCGGGTGGTGGGTGGTAGCGAGTGGCGGGTGGTGGTGGCAGATGGCGGGTGGTGGTGGTGGGTGGTGGCGGGTGGTGGTGGTGGTGGGTGTGTGGGTGACGGTGGTGGTGGCGGGTGGGTGGTGGTCGTGGTGGGTATGTGGGTGACGGTAGCGGGTGGTGAGTGGTGGTGGCAAGTGGGTGGGGGATGGCGAGTAGTGGTAGCGGGTAGGTGGCGGGTGGTGATGGTGGGCGGGTGGGTAACGGTGGCGGGTGGTAGCGAGTGGGTGGTGGTGGTGGTGGTGACGGGTGGTGGTGGGTGTGTGGGTGGTGGTAGTGGTGGTGACGGGTGGTGGTGGGTGTGTGGGTGGTGGCGGTGGATGTGTGGGTGACGGTGGCGGGTGGTGGTGGCAGGTGGGCGGCGGATAGCGGGTGGTGGTGGGTGGTGGTAACGGGCAGGTGGCGGGTAGTGATGATGGGTGGGTGGGTGACGGTGGCGTGTGGTAGCGAGTGGGTAGTGGTGGTGGTGGGTGATGGTGGCAGGTGGGTGGCGGATGGTGGGTGATGGTGGGTGGTGGCGGGTAGGTGGCGGATGGTAGGTGACGGTGGCGGGTGGTGGGTGGCAGCGAGTGAGTGGTGGTAGTGGGTGGGTAGTGGTGGCGGGTGGGTGGCAAGTGGCAGGTAGCTGGTGGGTGGTGGTGGTGGGTGGGTGGCTGGTGGTGGGGTGGTGGATGGTGATAGCAGATGGGTGGTGGTGGCGAGTGGGTGGCGGTGGCGAGTGGGTGGCAAGTGGGTGGTGGCTGGTAGATGGCAGGGGGGTGGTGGTGGCGGGTGGCGGGTGGTGGGTGGTGGTGGCAGGTGGGTGGTTAGTGGTGGTGGTAGGTGGTGGTGGTAAGGGGTGGGTGGTGGTGGCGGAAGACGGTGGTGAAAAATGGTGACGGGTGGTGGCTAGTGTTGGGTGATAAAAAAAAAAAAAAAAACTGAAAACTGAAAATGAAAACACATTTTTTTATTTTACATTTTTTAGCCAAATTTATAAACTGAGATCAGTGATTTATAAATTAAAAATTTACTAAACAAGTTTTTATTTGAGTTTTTAAAATTTTTGTAAATATATAAACAAAAAACTGAAAACGTAATAATTTGTTGTTTATAATTTTATAAAAATTGGAGGTAAATTAATATTTTTAAATTATGGAATGCTAATTTCACTAATAATTCGTTGACTGTAGTTTTATAAAATTGGAGGTAAATTAATATTTTTAAATTATGGAATTTATTCCGACTAAACTATTTAAATACGGTTTGATTTCATTTGAAACTATGATTTTATATAATTTGTTCACAAAAAAAAAAATCACATAATATTTTTATTTTAACATTAATTTGCTCTTATTTTTTGAAATATAAATATGTATATTATTTTACTATTAATTTAAACAAACATAATATATAAGAGAGTAAGATTGTATATGATTTTGATTGGTTCTAATCCGAAGCTATAAACTCCAATTCAAAACCAATCCGTAGAGAGTGGATTCTCAATTTTCTAATCTAAAATTGAAGCACAGATTCAAAAAATAATTTACACCTACCGAATTAGATTTGACCAATTCAGATTGCGAATTTTCAAATTCTTTACTCAATTCAAACAACTACCATCCAAGAAAAAGTGTGTACTATATTATAGATTTGGGAAATTAAAAAAATAAAATAAAATTTTAATTTTTTGAATTTAAGGCTGTTTTATAAATTGATTTCTTTATTTTTTAGTGGTCTTATAATTTTTTAAGAAAAAAAAAGGTACTAAAAATATAAAGAAAATATATATATATTTTTTGGAGTGATGTTTTCCACAATTCACATAAGCTCCTAATAACAGCCAGCTAAGGATGACAGGTCCACGTGCCCCATAAAGTTTTGATCATCGTACTATTATACCTCTACATAAAGATTATATATATTATATTTATCTTTAATAAAATTATAATAATGTCTCTCCATTAATCATATAATATTTCTTATATTGTTAAAATTTAAAAAAAATGTTTTATTTTATTCTCTTGTTAATTTTTATACACTCTTAATTGACAATTTAAGGCAAAAATTGAATTAATTGATAAGTTATTTTTTATTATAGAGTTTGTTAGTTGATTATTTCTTTCCATTAGTTGAGTTGATAGTGTTGGACTAATTAATTATAAATTTAGTTGTTTGTTTGTCTTTATTGTTTGGTTAATAAAATTTAATTGTTGATTATGAATTTATAAATCACGTTGATATAAATCTCATGACAATTATAATATTATATATCACTAATTGACAAAAAATAAATAAAAACTTGTTATGAGAATAAAATATTTAGTGTTGTGATATACTTTACCCTCTCTATATTAAATTTCCGACTCCACTATTGCGGTTAATAGAAATCATATGGTATATAGTACAAAGGTTTGTGGCTTAGTTATGATAGTTTTTGTTATGTTAATTTGTGATGAAATTACACATTTTTATTATTAATATTACAAAATTTTATAATAAAATTATAATTTTTATGAAAGGGTACATATTGCATTTTCCTACTGTTAATTTCCAAAATTCATACCAAACACGCTTCTAACACTTTACACTGACATTTTTTTTATAATCGAAAATCATATATTAAAAAATAAAATAAAATTGTACCATTGATTTGATGAAAATTCTTGCGGTTGTGGAAGATACAAATTGCTCTAATCTTTTTAGTTTTTTTAACATCGAAGGTTGATTAACAGAATTAATTGTTAAAAGATTCATCAGCATGTTTGATTTCAGTTTTCTGAATTTAGTTTTTTTAAAATTGAGTTTTTTATTTTTTGTATGTTTACTTTTTTTAGTAATTTTTAAAATTATATATATATTTTTTTACTTTTTTAGATGCATCTTACTTAGATTTATCTAAAAAGTTAAATATTTGTGAAAAAATATTTCAAAAAATTAATAAATACACAAAAATACGAAAAATATACTGAATTTTCATAATTTTTTTTTTGTATTTTTGGTGTTTAGTGAATTTTTTAAAGATTTTTTTCACGAAAATTATACTTTTCAAGTGTATTTATGTTAGGCGTGTCTAAAAATAAAATAAAAAATTGCTTAAAATATTTTTTTAAAAAATCAGTAAAAACAAAAAATATAGAAAATAAGAAAGTAGAATTTTTTGAAAAGTATTTTTAGAAAACCCAAACCAAGTTTATAAATTAGTGTAGAATTAATTATCTAATTAAATTAGTGAAATAATCTTTTATTATGCATTTATTTTATTTTATTTTTTATATTGGAAATTATGACTACAACCCTCCTTAATATTAAAAATTCACCAATTTCATCTAATTAAATGTTTGTCGTATATATAATCTGATTAATAAATTTTGCAATCAAATATGGGATTGTGAATCCATGGATTAACAATCTCAATTTTATACAATAATCCCACTAATAAAACATGCCCTAAATGTTCAGCTAATTTTGAGCTTTCAAAGTAAAAATTTTATAAAAATTATAAATAAATAAATTGATGTTATCTAAACATTTGGGGGGCAAAAAAGGAAAAAACAAGGGCCAAAATGATTAGAATCTCATTCATCCAGCATAGAAATGAGCAACCAGCTCTCCTTCCCCCAAAAGATAATTTGGTTGAATTTTTAAAATTTGTTTTTTTACTTTTTATTACTAAATTGAAACTAATTTAACAAAAATAAACATAAAAAAAAATTCAATATTATAAAAATTGTTTTTTCCCCCAAAAAATGTAAATCAAAAGAAAATTTTGAGTGTTCTTTATTTTTTTCAATTTTTTAGCAATTTAGTTTTTAGTTTTTCTTTTTTTTTTTCACACTCAACTAAACATGATGAATATTTTTGCAATAGAAATACAAAATTTTATGAACTTTTAACAGCCCAAATCAATGACAATGTCAAATGGAGAAGCAACATCAACTTCCAACTAGAGGGACCAAATAGCTATTTTTGTGTAGTACTAATATCTCTAGTACAAAACCTCCAAATGAAACATTCTGATGTAAAAATAATACAACTTATAAATAAACTAGTAACCCTCAAAAATCAAGAATAACCTTTATTTTTATTTTGTCAGTACTGCTTTGCATGTTTCTCACACTGGAATCCACACAAACATGTTTCAACCAAGTCCAACCGCGTCCCTGCAGCTATCCTCGAGTAGCAACTGGACCTAACAAAGTCTTCATGATTGGAAAGAAAATATTGGCCTTCTCTCATCTGATACACTGACAAATCAATGCCATTCCCGTGTTGGGTACCATCCTCTTGCTCATTTTCTTGCTCATTGTGCCCAATTCGAATTCCAAATTCCTTCACCTGATAATATTCTTCCATGTTCACCGACACATTCACCTCATCGCCACATTCCATTAGCTGATTCCCAATCTTCCAATCACTCAACCATAGAATATCTTTGCCTTCTTCTGCAATGCCTATGAATGCTGGCCTATAGGTCCATTTTTTACCCTTGGTCTTATTGCTGACTATAATACATCCATTCATCCATGTTGCCTTCTTGAAATCCAAAGCAACTGCATAGCAAATGCATATTTTCAAGCCCCAAGTCTTGAGATTGGGAAGCCAAGGCACATTGAAACATATCGCGGACCCTGTACTCTTATTGTTGAACCAGCTTGGAACCGCATTCCCTGGAAGGAATATGCTGTATATACCGCATTCATATAGTACCTATAGGATGGAATCCACAATTCTAACTGTTACTAAATCCAGTTAAACATAAATGTTGCATGACTATCACAAAAAAACATATATAGAGAGCATATTTCTTTCAGGATAGCATATATGCATCATATATTTTTCACACCAATATATAGTCTCTATATTTTGACCCTTATGTTATTTTGCTCATTGTTATTTTAATTTACTTGATTTTGACCTTGAATTTTTTATTATTATTTCAATTTGGTCCAATTGATTACAATTGGTAATATGATTTTATGAAAAATGCACACATGAGTGGTTTGTGTCATGCTTTTAGGAGCAACACTATAAATTCAATTAATTTAGTGAGTTAACATCAACCAATTCAAAGTTCATTTCTATAAATTAAAAAAAAAAATTCTAATGATATTGTGAATTGAATCAAATTAACACAAAATCTAAAATTAATAATTAAAATTAAGCTAATTGAAAATGTAAGAACCAAAATGATACAAGGGGTAAAATGTAGATTTTTTTCCTAAAATAAGTTTTACCCACATAATGTACCTTTTTTTATGTTTTAATTCTCTTTCACCTAGAATTTTTGACATGCAAATGAGAGAGAGAGAGAGAGAGAGAGAGGACCTGGAGTTCTTGAACTTTCCTTTTTGTGAATGTAAGATTACTGAGCAATTTCATGTCAAGGCAGTCCATGGATTCCAACTGAGACAAGCCCAAGTTGTCCATAATTTCTGAATCAATTTTATCAATGGATTCCAACTTGAACATTCCCTCAACCTCAACTAGTTTTACACAACCATATGTGCTCAGCATCAGTGAATTCAACAGGTTTGGTAGATTTGTTACCCTTTCCAATGACTTGCATCCATATATTGTCATTCCCAATAAACTCATTGGAAGCTCTGGAAGTGCTTGGAGCTTCGTGCAGCGCTGTAAATCAAGTTCCATGAGCGCACTAAGATTTTTTATGCTTTCTGGTAAGTTACAGATTGGATTTCTGCTAAGTCTCAATCCTTGCAACAAAGGCATGCTACTAAGATCCTTAGGAAATGTATTGTCGGTTAGATTGCAATCTTCAAGGCTTAAATATACTACAAATTTTGGTAAAGACGCCAATGAAAATACAGGTCTTTTACTTGGTTTTGACACCCAAGACTTGACAACTGCTTGCCATGACTTAACCTCTCCAGTGGTTGAGGACAGCATGTTTACTCCATCGGCTTGAAACTCTCTCAAAGATTTCATCTCGCCCAAATCTGTAGGCAACTCATCAAGCTTTGAACAACCCGAAATATTAAGTTTTTCAAGGGTATTAAGCTGAGAAATTTTCCTTGGGAGCTTCTTAAGATTTTTGCAGCCTTTTAGATTCAACAAAACTAGTCTCCCTAGCTCCACAATGGACTCATGAACCTCAACCAACTTGATACAATCTTTAAGAATCAACCTCTCAAGATTAGGAAGCTTTGAGAAATCAGGGGAACTAGTAAGGTCGTAGGAACGAGTGAGATTGAGGATTTTCAATTGTTCGAGCAACTACCAACAAAAAGTAGCAAATTGGTATGTGTTATTATTCAGTAGTAACTATAATTCCAAAAAGATAGTAATAAGAAAATCAAAAAACAACAAACCTTAAAAAAGTGTCCAATAAATGAAGTTTGTTATATATATATATATTTAACTTTAGTGTGGTGTGAAGGCACACCCAAAATGAATTTTTACGTATTTCATTTTCTGAACATTTTTTGTGCACTTGTTTAGGGTTCATATCATTGTTGAGAGGAAATATGATAAAAGCAAGGGTTATTTGATTTTTGACAATCCAGTGATGAAATAATATCTGAGGGTAAAATTATCAATTTGCGTAATCTGTTAACAATGTTAACATGGTAGAGGTGCCAGTATCATCATCTCAAAACCTTAAGTTTAGTTATACTTTCTTCATTACTCAAGGAAGGACTATAAAATTTATATCCTTAAAAAAAAGAAAAAACCAACTAATCATACCTTGCTTCCCTTCCAAAATTGTTTCAAGCTGCTATTGGAAAATTCAAGAACAACCATGTTCTCTAGAGGAAAATCATCAGGTATAACTGTTAAAGGTAATCCATGCCAACACAACCATCTTAATTTCTTAGGAAATTCATCATAGCCTCCACCAAGATGTACATCATAGAGTTGGAGTATCCGTAGCTTGTGCATTTGTGAAAATGCATCAGTTTTTAAATCCAATTCACCTAATTCTGAAGATTGTCCTGTTGAGGCATAATTTATAGGAAGCCAACCAAGACGGCGACGCTTTGATGATCTACGTTCACAAAGTAGATGTGCTATATGGCGAAGTTTTGGATTAGTTATTTTCTTGACCCTCATTTCTTCCTTCTGTTCTTGCAAGTCCAGGATAAGGCCTTCAATTGCTTCTGTTCCCTGATAAGAAAAGAACCAAATAAGTAATCACCACATTAAAAAAAAAAACACAAGTTGTGCTACATACACAAAACAAAGACAAGGGTTGTGCATAATTATGTAAGTCCACACACTTATTTCTCTTTCTTAAAAAAATTAAACATATAAAGATCTGCTTGTGAATCACAATTTCTTACAGTATTTTCGTTCAATACGTTGAAAGCATCCTTGTGATGCCATACTCTACTACGCCTTCCAGGTTCCTTTGGTGATTCTTGGCGAATAATTTCCCTACCCATGTCTCTTAGCAATTGATGCATTATGAGAGTATTGTTGTCAACCTCATTAATCCCTACAAGACATCTACGAATGAGATTTTGTACTCCAACTGTTGTGTGGAAGTCACATCCATCTAGTATTTTAACCATGTGATCTTTGCCTTTCCATGCAAAGAAACAAACAATATCAAGGAATAAATCTTTGTCATGATCATCCAAACAATCATAGCTTATTTGAAGTACATTGTGTAACTTGACATTTGAAAATCTTCCCAACTTTGTCAATGCACTTTCCCATACATCAACATTTTCACCAGAGAGAGAACAACCCAAGACTTCCACAGCTAATGGAAGACCATTGCAGTAGTATGTTGCCTTTTTTGACTGCTCGACGTAAGGTTCAAAAGGATGGTCTTGTCCAAAAGCATGCCGACAGAAGAGACAAAGTGCTTCAACGTCACTCAATTCCTTAACTTTGTACATCTCACACCGTTCATGAGCCTTTAAGATTCGCTCCCGTCTGGTTGTTATGATAATTTTACTTCCTGGATGAAGCCAATCTCGCATCCCAAGTATTGCATTTAATTGGTCCAGTTCATCAACATCGTCAAGAACAACAAGAACTCTTTTACAGCACATTGCATCTTTTATCTTAATGATTCCCTCATCAACATTGTGTATCCTTTCCTTTCTCCGCTTGAGAATGTTTGAAAGAAGTTGTTTTTGTAGACGAAGCAAACCATTGGGTTGTGTTGAAGATTCTCTAATATTTGCAAGAAAACTGCTACTTTCAAATCTGTCAAAGTTTTGGTTATAAGCAATTTTGGCAAGGGTTGTCTTCCCTATTCCACCCATTCCATAAATAACCATTATGCCAATATTGTTTGAGCCATCTTGAAGCCACAGATTAATGTCATTCACACGAGAATCTACTCCAGTTGGGTAGGGGGTAACGCTCAATACTGTTCGATCCAATTTCTTTGCAATCTCTTGAACAATTATCTTGATAAACTTTGACTCGTACCTACAAATTGTGAACAAAATGGAAACAATTATCTGAGTGTGTCATTACTAAAATGTGACTAAAAGCAACTAATAAGATGATCTTTGGAAGGAACAAGAAGGAAGTTGGCATGGGTGGATTGCATTTATACAAAGCTAGAGTGTGTCATATGTGCAATAAGCATGAAGCATGCACATGCACTTGATCAAAATCAAAGATTGAATGATGGAACTGTTGGGTCAGGGAAGCCTAGATTGATGCAAACAAATACACACAAGAGAGAAACACAGAGTTTATGTGGTTCGGCAATTGCGCTCACCAAAGCAAAATAGGACACAAGAGTACATGGCAAACATAGTTTCCAACGCAACCACAATATTAGCCTTATGGCTATGTAATTGATGATTTATAATATTTCTTTAATGTTGTGTGCGCATTATGGATTTCAGTGGATTATTTAATTATATTTCACTTTTTTTTTTCCTATCTAAATTCATCATCCAAACACATTTATCCATACTTTGTTTTTCTTTTTCAAATTGCTACCAAATTCGTAATTCAAAAACAACCTAAAAGAGAATTCTCTTATTTGTGATTATTCTTATTGTTCAATTGTCAGATTTACACTTCCTGCATCACCCTAAGTAGCAAGAGGCACTTCATTTGTAATTTTATTATAGATCAGAAAAAGGACGCAAGCATTTGATTTTGATCCATACATTTTCCAATCAAAACTTTTACAAAATCCTCCTGTGCTTGTCTTTAAAAATATATATATATTGTTCAAAAAAAAAATAAAAAATACTTTTGTTGTCAATTACTTCTCAACAAATCCCAAAAAAATGCATTATATCAAGGATAAATTACACCGGTAGTCCCTATACTTTGATTCTTGTATCATTTTGGTCCTTACAATTTCAATTGATGTGAATTTTTTTTTTAATAAAAAATGCGCACATTAACTATATCTTTCATGCTTTTATAGATAAAATTCTAAATTTATTCAAAGAAGCATAGCTTAGGGAGGAAGGGGAGAAGCGAATAAGTTTCCTCCCCTATAGAATCTAGTATGCACGAGACTAAGAGATGTAATCTCTTAGCTCTCATCTTGCTATTCCTGAAGGAATAGAAAAAGAGATGTCCCAATAAACCTATAAAGTGTTAAACAAATCACCTTAGTAAGTTAACCTCAACCATCTCAATGACCATTTTCCTTAAAAATGCTAATTCGCGTTATGAATTAAACCAAATTGACACAAAATCTAAAATTGAGAGTCGAAATTGAATTAATTAAAATGGCAAAAATCAAAATGATACAAACGATAAACTACAGGAATTCCTGATATAATTTGCCCTTATATCGATTACCGCTTAAGTAAAGAATTTATGATGAAATTACAAACCCATCAGCTTGATTTTGCAAGACCATTCCTGCTAGATCTGCAACTTCTCTGAGTGCTGCCCTCCACCCTTCTACCTTATCCGATACATATTTATTTTTTCTCTCATCGCTTTCCGCATCAACTCGAGCTTCATGCATGGAAAATGCTTCTTCAACAATCCCCATTTGCTTCCTCACATGGGACGGATCCAAATCATAAAAGACCGGTAAAACTACATGTTTAGATTCCCTCTTGTGCTCCAGGATCATTACAAGCTCGTCAAGACACGAATCCGAATAAACGTAGTCTTTGGAGAACACAATTATCGAACTCCTTGATTGTTTGATTAATGCTCTCTTCAACTCTAACTTACTCGTATTGTCACCTCTCTCTATTAGTTCATCATCATCGTCTTCTAGGAAAGTGCGAAAACCTGAACCAAATAAAGCTGTATAGAGGTGATCGGAGAAGGTCCAACGAGTATCATCACCTCTACTCAAGAACACATGGTAAGTCAACTGAGATGTAGCCATTAACAAAGCTTTAAAAGATCTTTTCAACTGCCAAAAAAAAAAAAAAAATCAAATCATAAATGAAGAAATATATATAGTTACTCACTCAATCACATAATGAAAAGAAAATAAATAAAAAAAATTTGCATGGGTTTCATGTAGTTTTTCAAGTTTACCTGTTTAAATTGGCAATGAATGGTGGTTTCATTTTGGATTTGAGAACTTTCTTTCAAAAGATTAACAATGATAGAAGAGGAATAGGAAGAAGAAAGAGTGAGGAAAGTAAAGGCTGTGTTTGTTTGATCATTTGTAGCAATACAGTAGATGAGAAAAGTCAAGAAAATGAAAGAAGTGCATGTGTGGTGGAGGAGAGAGTAGGCATGGAGTATGGAAAAGCTGGCTAAGAAAAAAGGATTGCGCAAAAGTAGGGTCAAGTCAACTCAGTGAACATAATTTTTTAAAATTTTTTTTTAGAGAAAGACTTAAATTAATTTATTTTGTGAAAAAAAATAAAAAATAATTTTGATGTAAGACAGGTTCAAGCATCCCTCTCAAAGGTTGGGTTGTGATGATGTTTTCGCTCTCCTAAAAAAAATTCTTTTTTAAATTTGTAGTCTACCATATATATGTCAAAATTTTAAGCACAAATTATTTCGGCAGTCTTTATATTTTACTTCTTATGTTATTTTGATCTTATAATTTCAATTGATTCGATATTTATTCTAAATTTATACTTTTGTCTAAATTTTATTCAATTTATTTTAACTGTGAATATATATATATATATTTTAAAAAAATATGCACATAACTAATTTGTGCCTTCTCCCGTGTATTTTCAAAATGTATGAACAAAAATGAACTCCTAATTAACACATCCACAGTCAGCATATAGAGCATCCACAATGGAGACACTAAAGAGAGCATTAGTGTCAGTTGGTAAGTTTTAGCTAGCAAGGTGTGTTGTTTGGTGCTGCAGTGGATCAATTAGTGTGTGTTAGCAAGATGTGTTAAAACGTTTATTAACTGCAACGATGGTTTTAGCTAGCGGAGGGAGTGTGTTTGTGTTTTTACGGATTGACCCGCCGGACGTCCGGCCGGTTGACCCGGTCAACGAATTTTTTTTTTTTTTTACTTGTTGGGAATTTTTTTTGGACTTAAAATTTAATTTTGGGCTTGAAATTTTTGATTAAACTAAATTATTTATTATATACATATTTATATATATATATTTAACACACACCTTAACACATCCATTGCACCACCACTCACTCTCTAAAATTAACAAACTCTTAACACATCTTAACAAACATTTTTGGGCCCCACTTTTATCACTTTTTATCATATAACACACTTTAACAAATAATTTTGGCTATCCCACTGTGGATGCCCTAAAGAAACAGAACATCCAAGTTGTCCAACTTTATTCAAACACAACAGCTGGTATACATCATCAGAGACTATTCACAACCAACTTTCTTCTCAGTTTCACCAGAGACTTCAAATATCATCAAATTACAAACACATACACAAAACAATTATGAAACCGAACCCATTTCAGTACATCTCAATCTCTAAGGATGAGCATAATCCATGGGGACATATGGCTCAAACAACTCAGCAATGAACCCCTTCTTCCTCTTTGGCTTCCAACCCATGTCCTTACAGAGTTGATCATTGTACCATATATGAAGAGCCCCTATGCATGATCTCCGGTAGTAATCGCCCGAGTATTTTTTCATGTATCGGTCCCATTTTGTTATGTCTTTCTCCATGTCTTTGATGTCGGGGATCTTGAACGTGCCGGCAAGCAGCTCTGCTAGCCACCGGCACCTCATCTCAGAGGTGTGAAGGTTTGAAATGCTCTCTGAGAATCCAATTATGGCTAGCTGTGGAATCCTGGGATGAATGCATTCCCTGTTGAAAATAACAAGTTGTTATTAATAAACTGTGGCCCAAAAAAATATCATACATATGGTGTGACATTTAATTTGTGTTTTAATTTAGAATTTGAGAAGTAATTTTTTTTTTTTTTAAAGTTAAAAAGTAGCAATACTTTTCATACATTAGGGATTAGATTGGCACAATTTAAATATTGAGAACTAAAATGACACAATATAAAATGGAAGAAGTTTCATTTTGTCCCCCAAACTATCATTTGAAAATATTCGACTCCTATTCCTTTAAGAATATCAAATTTACACATGAACTATTTGATTTTGAATTAATTTTACTCTCTCCATTAACTACCGTTTATAATCAAATGGAAGATGTTGATATGGTATGAAAATTTTGTTTGAAACTTCATTTCATCTCCTAAACTATTTCTAAAATATCAATTAGACCCTCAAATTTCATTTTATTGAGGAGTTTAATTGATATTTTGGCAATAGTTTGAGGAGTAAAATGAAATTTTGGTACTACATTAGCAATTTCTGTTTGATTATAGACAGCAATTGATAGTGAACTAAAATTAATACAAAATCAAATAATTTAAGTATAAAATTAATATTATTAAAAGAATAATTGATTTTTGAGCGATAGTTTAAGGGTAGAATGAATTTTTCTCTATAAAATGCTATATGTTGTAAGATGCAAACCTATAGAGTGAGACTGTTTTGTGAGGGGACCCAACTAGTTGTTCTTGAAAGGTTTGGGACGCAAAAATGTCTTTGAGCTTGTCAAGTCCCCTGAACCCAGTAGCCAGTGTGACCATGTCTGTCTTTAGAGGTTCGACTTCCCCATCAACAAGTATGCCTTGTTTGCAGAATCCGAAACTCGGAGCTTTCTTCAATATGATGCTTCCTTTCTCAACTGCATCGTAGAAGCCCTCAGGGACGGTTGAGATCAAACAAGAACTGATTTCTTTCAAGAAACTGTGTTTGGGAACCATTCCATACTTTGCTAGTCGAAGCTTTCGTTTTATATGGGTTTCAACAAATTTTGAAAATCCCCATCTCTGCCAAACATTGGAAAATTAAAATTAGCTTCAATGTGCACTCGATTCTAGTTGGACCCTTAGAATCTACTATGTCCCTACTCTACTGATTGGATATGTTTGTTTTCATATTTCTATGTGTACATCAAAGTTACAAAAATAAATTTGATTTGCTAATTGTCCCCATATTACTCTTGATTCTATTGTTTGTATCAGTATCATCATTCCTTAATTAAAATGATTTTTCCCTATATTTGCCTTCAGTGTTTTTAAAATCATGTTTACCACGTTATTTTAAGAAAAATATAAATGATTACAATTATAAGATTAATCTAATTTTATCATGAACGATCTGCACAAAGGCCTACAAAATGAACAAATCCAATTGTCAAAATGAGGGTCGCGATAAGCCCACAAGGCCAACTGTATGTTGCAGCTCACCAAGGTGAATTGGAGGCAAGTTGCTCTCTTAGCTTAAATGGAAACTATGCACTCACAAATAAAAAATAAAAACTAGAAAAAGTGTCTAAAATAAAATGCGTCAACCAGATTCATTTTAGATGTAGTATGAAACTAAACCAAATTTGAATCTACGAGACATGAAAGTTTACTTTTGTAGACATTTTTTTAAATGCATAGCTTTTCTGAGGAGCGATTCTATACCAGAGGTGAAAGCAATGTAACCAGGAGACTAAGGAAAAATCCTTCACCAGGCTTATGAACCAAAAGTTCAGAGAAGCGATTGAAGTAGAAATATGCAATTGAGACTCCCCATGGATTGTAATCAGGCACATTCCAGTGTTCATTCCTGTATAACACTGTACATGGATTTTCCACCCCTGCAATCAATTCCACAAAAACATGAAAATTAAGTGTGGATTGACAAGCACAATCCCTTTTCACAAACATGAATTTTTTGTGGTGGGTCTCTCTGTCTCTCTCACCATTTTGTAAAGAGCACTCCATTGCAATGTCAAGAGCATGTTTTTGGAAGCCAACAACAGTGACTCTCTTTCCTCTAATAAGTTGTTTAGCAGCTTCAAAATCCATGGTAGCATACTCCATTGAGTGTATCACCTTCCCATCAAACACTTCTGGACCCTTCCCTTCTGGAAATTCTGGTATGTTTGGTATCCCACTGAACCTTCCCACACATAGGATCACAAAATCGAATTGATGAACCTGTATGTATTATGGCCTCTTTAAAAATGTGCATTTATAGCGAGTTGAATACACCTAATATATATATAACTTTTTATTTTTATTTTAAGTCATTCGTTAAAATTTACACTAATTTAAGGACAAAAAAAAAGAGGATCACCCCAATGTCTCACATGAGGCTCGAACTCGCAACTTTCATTATAAAAGTTAGAGAGCATACCACTGTGACACAAAGTCATGATACAGATCTAGAAAATTACTCAAAATGTGCAATCTAAGGCCATGATTCATTCATGGAGTGACTCTACAAGAAGAAGATTAGATCTAGATCTTTCATTTCAAATTCTGGGGCATTTTCTGGTTACTAGCTCATAGACTTTTCCACATGATAATGCTAACATGATAGGAAAGCAAAGAAAATAAAAACACAAGCGCCCCTCCTTTCGGAGACTTTGGATTGCTAGCAAACATTGAATCCTGGGGTCCATCTAGATGAAAAGCAGAGACAAAACAAATCATACACTACAATAATTTTATGGGCAAATTATATTGATAGTCTTTATATTTTATTTTTTTGTATCATTTTGATTATTATATTTTTAATTGAGGCAATATCATTTTGCCTTCTAAACTTTCACGCATTTTTTAATTTAACTCTCAGATTTCGATTAATATCAATTTACACCCAAACTTTCAAAATTTTGATCAATTTGGCCTTTGTCGTCACATTCCGTCTACAATTGGACGGAATGTGTTGACGTGATACCAAAGTTCATTTGAAATTTTATTTTACCCCTCAAACTATACCTTAAAAATCGATTTGCCCCCATATCAGCACATTTCGTCTAATTGTAGACGGAATGTGACAGCAGGGGGTTAAATTGATCAAAATTTTGAAAATTTGAGTGTAAAATTGATATTAATTCAAGTTTAGGGGTTAAATTGAAAAATGCGTGAAAGTTTGGAGGGCGAAATGATATTTTCTCTTTTTAATTAACTCAATTTTGTCTCTAAATTTTAAATTTTACGTCAATTTGATCAAATTAATAATGTCATTAGGTTTTTGATAGAAAATGATCCCCATTTTGGTTGAGATTAACTCACTAAGTTGATCAAGTTTATAATTTTGTTTCTAAAAACATGACACGTATCGCTCATATACACATTTTTTTTTTATAAAAAATGCTAACAATCGTAAACAATTGAATCAAATTGAGAAAAAGTCATAGATTCATAGTAAAAAACAAGTCAATTAAAATTACAGGAACTAAAATAACATAGAAACTAAAGTATGGAGACTACTTGTGTAATTTGTCTTAATTCCATCCTTATTAAAACAGAAAGTCTATGGCACCATCATGCATTTCAGATCAATAGTGTATAAAGTTAATTTTGTGAGATTTGAAATTTTAGGACTTTTCTCAAGAAAAAGAAATTCTTAAAATTGTAGCATTTAGTCTCATTTAAAGTGCAAGAAGTAGAACTTAGCATATAAACCTGAGTGGAAGAACTTTGGGTGTCCTGAACTGTAACACTCCATTTTCCAGACCCAAAGGCTTCACTTGTGCCACCCCAAACTTCCCACCCTTCCATCTCCGCCTCCGCCGCCATCCCTTCATAGTCGATACCGACCACTTTGCAGCCAAATCTGATATGTTCAAGCAGACCAAAGTGACCAGCATAGGACTGAAGGTAGTCAAAGACTTGAGGTTGGGTAGGAAAGACCTCAGTGACTGAGTTGGGCCATGGAAAATCAGAGAACTGATAGAAAGGTTTTGGGGTCTGAAGCTTGGTGGTCTCAACTGTCTTGGTCCATACTCCTCCGATGGTGGTCTTGGCCTCAAAGACCACTGGGTGGTAGCCTTTTGAGAGAGTGAACTTGCAGGCTACAAGGCCACTTATGCCAGCTCCTATAATGCCCACCTTCTTCTCAATTATTGTTCACCAACTTCACAAATACCACTTCCCCCCAAGGCACCTATTAATAGTAGGATAGGCTAAATTAGATCATAGTCTTTTTAATTTGATCGAAATTTTACTTTGGTTTTCATAATTTTAATTTGAATGATTTAAACATATATTTCAAATTTTGTTGTAATGCGGTCCTTTGTTACTTATCGTTAGAATTTTGAACAGAAAAAACATGTGCAAAATTAGAAAGAGCAAAATAGAAATAAAAAGAAACTATAGAGACTACTATTGTAATAATTAAATTATATTAGTGGTCCAAGTTGTTTCTTTTTAATTCTACTTTGATCCCTCTAAATTTATGTATGATCTTTTTTCATTTAAAATGTTTATAAAGCATAGCAAAGGGATTTTATTGTACCATAATTAGAAGTGTAAAGTTCAAATTTTTTAAATTAAAATTATAAAAACTAAAGTTACACTTTGCTTAAACTATAACGACTAATGGTATAATTTACCTAGTAGTATATTTAAATATTTATTCCTAAAAGGGGACATCATAGAAAAATTTAAAAAAATAAAAAAATAATGGTAAAATTTACGAATATTTATGATGTGTTATGTGAATCTATTACCTATATATAAAAAGAATGTAACTGCTTGTTTGGTTTGTGATACCTCTTTCCTTGCATATTTTGGGTTACCCACGTGGAATTCAAATCACCCACGCCGACAATGAAGAAGGAAACAAATTTCACCACTTCGAAGAGCAAACCTCACCGCCTCACAGGTCTAACTCGCACTCATGATGCTGGCTGGATTTTGGTTTTCATGCCATGTGTTTCTGCATCAAACATTGAATTTCTCACAATATATATATATATGTTACACTATTCTTCACATCATTGTCGGCATTGTTGCTGCCGTAATGCTGTCGAAGTTGGTCATCCAAAGCTCTGCTCCCGCCGTTGTAAATCCTGGTAGTTACATATGTATTTTGATGCCTATTTTTTATATGTCTGTTGTACAATATTTACCCACACTGTTTTCATTCCTAGGTATATGTTAAATAGATGCACACCAAGTGTTTGTCAATATGTCTCAATGAACAAAAAGTTTACCAGCCTGATTTGGGCAATTGGATTTTGATAATCTTTGTTAAATTTTCATTTGCTTTGATCCTTCTTCTATATTATGTGTTTTTGAAATGATTTTCCTACGGAATTTACTATTAGATATTAAATAAAAGATAGAGGGCTTGTTTGGTTTGTTTTTGGGAGAGTTGTTTTTAAAAAAAATTTGGGAGAGTTGTTTTAGAAAATTTTTTGGTTTGTTTGGTTGTATATTTTGAGAGAAAATTTTTTTGTGGGAGTTTGGGATGATTTGATATTTTGGAAGAATTGAGTAGATATGTGTGAGAGAAAAAGTGATTGAGAAGGAGAGAGGAGAGAGAAAAAGTGATTGATTGATGTGTAAAAGAGAGAAGTGATTTTGAAAATTGTTTGAGAAAAATCTCAAACCAAACAAATTTTGGGAAATTTTTTTCTAAAATTCATCTCCCAAATTCAAACCAAACAAGCCCAGAGATTTTTATCATTTTGTTTCCTTAGTGGACTGATAAATGAGTTCGTTTATGGATCCATATGCACTGAAGTCTGTTTCAAATTTACCTGCTTCTTTCCATTTAATTTTTGGTTTCAGGTAATTTTAAGTTCATATTGGAATTTGATGGCTGACCATTTTCTATGGAAAAGTTATACTTGAAAAAAAACCATTTTTCTTATTTATATGAGAGATTGAGATTTTAGATGTGTTATTGGTTTGGACCAAAATATTCAACGAAGCAAAATGAGTTCATAAAACATTTGAAGAAATTACAACTTTTTTCTCTAACTGCTTGCATGTGATCACTACAGGAAATTACACTTTTTTCTCTAACATCATGATGTGGGCATCCTTTTGGCATCTTTTTGCTTCATATTTTTCCCTACATTGATTTTCAATTATTAACTGGTCTTGTTAAATTTTATAAACATGCAACAATTGAGATGGATGCATGCTAATTTTATGCAATAATTTTTGCTTTCTTTTATTTGTCTATCTAAATTTTCATAACATCAGCAATGTATGATGCTAAATGTGATTTACGAATTCACCCACAATACCTAAAACATTGTTCTTTTGCTATACACAGTTTAATTGATATTGTTTTTGCATTTGTATTTGTTATACAAGTACTTTAGCTCGCTGCAAAGTGAATGCTTTTCTGCATGTTTCCTATCCCATGTAAATATGGTCATTTCAGCACCACTAGGAAGTTGAAAAACAATACTTTTTGAGCTTTGTATTTTGAGGCTGCTTTCTAGGTTCATCTTTGCAGAGGGAAGATTTATTCACTTAAAGGGAACACTCAAAACAGTAGGCTTTCTATGATTTTGTGTATGGAAAAATTTTAGATATTTATTTGAACACTGAAAAGTTCAGAAGATTATTGATTTCACACCACCAAGACACCCACAGATACTTTTTGTTTCATTGACTTCGTATTGTTGATGACTAGGGGGACTTGTTCCTAGAGTATGGTTTAGTAAGCTGCCTATCCTTTCTGCAGAAGTTTGATGCAGTGACTTGGTATCACACTAAAGATGGTGGCTTGAGCTTTTTCAATGACATAGCACTTGTGATGTACAATAATTACTTCTTCTCATCAATTTGGATTTATTTGAAAGAATCAAATATTTCATGCATGTGAAGTTTTGATCCATATCCTCAAGTGTATTCTGAAATGTTTTTTACTTACCATAAAGGAAGGGATGTTTTTGTGTATATAGTTTATGTCTACAACAGGGAATTACAACATTACCTAGGCAATTAGAAATTACAATTAATGGAGTATTTCTTTCAAATAAGTCAATAGTTGTTTGGATATTTAAAGCGACGGACAAGGATATACATACATATATTGCATATAATTACTGTCATTTGTTTCATATCTCGTAATAAAAATATACTATGTTTATCTACTTAATCTTAGATATATATTTCAATTATTTATATTAATAATGTCGCGGCACGTAGGGGTCCAACTAGTTTATAGTAAAAAGTTACGAAGGGCAGGTGAAGAGTAAATATCATTCCCCTCCCCCCCCCCCCCACCAAACACTATCACGCATTTTTTACGTTGACCCCCCCATATTTTGATTTATTTCAATTTAGTACCTGAACTTTTCACAAATTGATCAATTAGACCCCTGTCGTCACCTTCCGTCCATAATTGGACGGAATGTGTTGATGTGAGGGGCAAATAGATTTTTAAAGTATAGTTTGGAGGACAAATTGATTTTTAATTTGGGGGCTAAATTGATTTTAAGGTATAATTTGGGGGATAAAATGAAATTTTAAATGTCACGTCAGCACATTCCGTCTAATTGTAGGCGGAATGTGACGACAAAGGTCTAATTGATCAATTTGTGGAAAGTTCAAGTACTAAATTGAAATAAATCGAAGTATGGGATCAACGTGAAAAACGCGTGATAGTTTGGGGGGCAAAATGATATTTACTCTAATGTGAACCCTAACCTAAAGTAAAAGTTATATGAAAAAAGTTGAGAGTGGAGATCTTACTGTGAGCTACTATAGTATCTTGTCTCGAACTTTTTTCAATAATTTAAATCGTTTATATTGTAAGCTTTGTTGAATAGATTATTCGTATAAAAAATCAAGTTGATTGAATATTTGTAACCTTACAACAAGAGCACATTTATTTTTTAAAAAATAAACGGTTAACACGATTTTAATAAATTTTAAAAATAATTAAGACATGATCATGGGGTTACAGATATTCGACTAATTTGATTTTTTTCATGAATGTTATGTTCGACGAATCCGATAATATCAACGATTTAGATTATCAAAATAAATCCAAAAACAAGGCATAACAGTGTTGCTGTGCACAACAGCGGCCCTCAACCCAAGAATCATTCTATGATTTTATGATACAAAATTATGTAATGTTGTTATGAATGACATACCATATATACCATTTTAAGGGTGTTAATGGTAGAGTCTCCCTTAGAAATTAGTTATTTATTCTAAGGACCTTCTATTTTCCTCTATTTTGAGAGAGGGCTGTTATATATCATTGCTTTTTTTTCATCATTGTATATCACCGGCCTATGTGAAAAAATATTATTTGTTTGTATTAATTTTTTGACAATTATTTTTAATTAAGAAAACTAATTATAAGTGTCAATGTTGGCGGTAAAACAAAATAGTGATAAATAAACAATGACGTATATATATCAAATCTTTTAAAAAAATTATTTATATATATAACTCTGACTAGAAATGACATTTCTTATTTTTAATCTATATCTTTTATTAGCAAGACACAAGATAAGGGTCAATAACACCGGTCCAATTGGTTGAAAAAATTCTAATATCGTCATGAATTGAACTTTTATAACACATACATTATTTAAATACCCTTTTTTTTTTCAATTTTTCTTTATATCTATAAATCATTACTCAAATTTATAATTAAACCACAGTTTAAAAATAAATGAATAACAAATCTATGCAGTCTTGGAGCCCATATTTTGTACACTCGGTCTAAATCATAAAGAAACCAAATCACATTTAAAAAATAAATTAAAAAAATCAATGTAATCAAGTTCCATAAAATCCAATATCCATGTATAATATAAAATAGAATACCCTAAGGAAACAAGTTGATCCACAATTGATCAGACACATGAAACCGGAAAATTGGACTATTTACCAACCTTGCTTTCAATATATATATATATATATCAACTTTGTTGTTTGTATATCTATGGATCATGTAACATCAAGATCCCTCAAAACAAATTTTCAACAAGTCGAATTCAAGTCGTTTGGTTCGTTTTATAACCCCAAATGAAAATGGCAGAAGCTGGCCCCAACATACCGACTTACCACCAGTTTAATTATGGAAATAAAATTAATGATTGGTGAAATTAAAGTATGAAAATCAAATCAGATCGATAATCAAATCATATCATATCTATCCGAATCTAATCCGGCAATAATTGAATCCATCAAATTAAATTTTAACGGATTATCAGATCAGATATTCATTAACAGATTCAAATCAAAAGCCAATCGATTGACGAATCTAGCTTCAGTTATGCATGTATTGAACATTGGCCTAATATAGTTCATTGTCAGTATTCATCCTTTGTGCAAACCAATGTTGATATTTACAGCTCCAACTTGAACAACTCTAATGGTAACATTAGTGTTTGCACAAAAAAAAAAAGAAAACACATTTATCTACAAATATATGATACATCATGATGAGGTCTCCCTATCAAGTCAACAGGGATTTTAAGGATGGAATAGAAAAAATCGAGTCCATGAATTGAAATTCTGAATAGAAGATCTTTTATATTCCTGGATACAAACTTGAATGTCGATAATCGTATACTGAAACTTGGTTGATCCAACCTGGCAAACTTTAATGAAGAATGAGGTTAAGAGTTGAAGATGGTTAGACCATTTCCACGTGGCCACCACCAAGAGCTCTGTTTCACTTTTGCTCATACCTGTCCAAGAAATCCCATAAATACAATATGTAATAACAGTCTAAAGCAAGCTCAGAAGATCAAAGCTATATTTCTTCAACAACAAAAAATGCAAAGATGCTGGATTATCTCATCGGTGTTTTGACTTCGTATAGTTCTCTTGTTGATCGTACACTAGAATTATGCACTTCTTTAACCCACAACAAAATGCCTTAAGGATGACAGTTCATATGATTTTCACCTTTTGGATTAATTCAAAAATCTGAAATGGCACTACATTGTATAGTTTATTGGCCGTCGAAACACCATAAATGCTGGGTTATGGATTCACTGTAGAGGACCCTTGACAAAGCAGAGAGCACATCAGAAGATTTTGAGAAGATTATTTTAGGGCTGAACTGACATGAAACCATGCACGCCTATCAAAAACATGAGAAGATATTTATCTCCAGCAAGAGAAAATTTAACCTTCTCGAGTGACCATAAGTTGCAATTCTGTTTAATTATTTTCAGTCAGGTTCCGAAAATCAAATGTGAAATTACATACCTTTTAGTTCCTAGACTGAATTTACCGACACTCTGGCAGAGGTATCCCAGCCATCCTTAGACCTTTTTTGATGCCTGTCACTGCAAGGGGAAGTTAAGCCCAACTTATAAGACTACAAATTACAATCATCATCACTAACAACATTTTTTTTAATCAGCAACAAAAGTAATTTTATTACTTACAAAATAAGAGAAGAACAAGAGAAATGGGAGAACAAGAAGTCCTCCAAAAAATAAAATAAAATAAAAAGGCAAAAACAAAGGACTACCAAAATCTCACATTGCCAATCACAAATTGCCCCCATATCTCTACAGAAAGAAAAAAAAAAAATAATAATAAAAATAAAAGTGGAATTCGAATAAAGGAAGTGGAGGCAGAAACCCAAAAAGATGCCAAGTAACAGACTTTATTTATCCCATAAAGAGCCCACCTCTTCATACAAATCCTCAAAGATCCTAGCATTACACTCCAACCAAATAACCCTATAAACTGCATAAAAAACACATTACCACAAGAATAATGCTTTATCAGTAACAACATTTTGATTATAATGGATTTGAGACGAATTAATTTGATCTGAGAATGTTAATTTTCATGCCACAACCACCATCAGTTCACCCTATGCTATTCTTCATCATCATCTTCTTCTACTTCTTCATCTGTAAAACACACACAACACCAAAAATTCCGACAGATTAAGGCATTGTTTCATGACCATCAACAACCCAAATCTTTCCAGATGAAATAGGTTCTATTATTTTACTGATTCAAATAGGAAGATGCCCAAACCTGTAGTCTCGTATTCATCTATATCCCATCCATCAATTGAGCATCGTCGACGCATCATGCAATCATAGTGGCATAGAAGGAATAAGCCCCCACTTGTCCGATATGCTGACAAATCTTCATCAATGACATTCTGATAACAGGGATAGGTACGGATTTGGACTACTTCCTCAACACTTGATTCGGTGATGACCTTTTCTTCTTGATCGTACACAAGGTGGACCCCACACTCCTTTACTTGGAAATAAGCATTCATATCAAACGAAACATTTACTTGATCTCCACCTTCCAACTGATTTCCAAACTTCCAATGGCTCAACCATATCATGTGTTTGTTAACTTCTGGCATGCCAAAGAACATTGGAGCATAGGTCCAATTCAGACCTTTGGTTTCATTACTGATTCCAAGATAGTTTTCATCGAAAGCCCAACCTCCGTCATAGTCAGGAAGTGTATAAACAGCGCAAAAATTCAACCCCCCAATCTTAAGATCAAGTGAAGGCACAGTAAAAGATATTGAAGACCCCTTACTCTTATTGCTGAACCAACTTGGAACCTCACTTGCTAAAAGAAGAGTGCTAAATATACCAAATTCATAGAATCCCTGTAGCATGGAAACAATTATTGTTAACTACTACATATGTATATATATACAATTATTCTTAACTACTACATATGTATATATATCTATATAATTAGAGAGAGAGAGAGAGAGAGAGAGAGAGAGCGCACCTGGATAGGACCTTTTTTTCCTGATTGTGTCAGGTTATTGTACAAGTCCAACTCAATACTTCCCATGGTATCCAAATTGACCAAGCCCAAATTGTTTATCATTTTTGCATCAACTTTTGTAATGGGTTCTAACCAGAACATCCCCTGAATCTCAACTAGTTCGGTGCAATCACATAAGTCTAAGTTTAGTGATCTCAACCAGTTAGGTAGATTTGTTATTCTTTCCAATGATGCACAACTTTCTGCATTCAACCTCCTCAGACTTGATGGAAGCTCTGGAAGAGACTGAAGGCTTCTGCACAAATCTAAATGAAGGGACTGAAGAGTAGTGAGAAATTTAACACTCTCTGGTAGGCTATGAAATGTATTTCCACCTAGGTATAGCTTCTGCAATGAGTGCAGGTTACTAAGATCCCTTGGAAGAGCATCATCTGATAGATTACAATCCATGAGACTTAAGATAACCAAAAAGCGTGGTAAAGAAGCCAATGACAATTCTGAAATTCTTGGTTTTGATACACGAGACCAGAAGAACGAAACCCATAAATTAACCCTTCTAGTAGTACATGATAGCTGATTAATTGCAGTTCCATCTGCATTAAGCACCTTCAAAGACTCCATTCTCCATAGCTCCTCTGGCAACTTGTCAAGTTTTGAGCAATCTGAGAGAATAAGTTCTTCGAGAGACTTAAGCATACAAATTCGTACAGGAAGCTCCCTAAGATTTTTGCAGCCTCTCAGATTTAAAAAAACAAGTCCCTCTAGGTCTCCAATGGATTCATGAACCCCAACCAACCTTATGCAACCCTTAAGAATCAACCTCTCAAGACTAGGGAATCCAGAGAAGTCAGGTGTTTTGGTAAGGCAATGGGAATGGCTGAGATCAAGGATTTTCAATAATTCCAGAGACTGTATCAGAAAAATAAATAAAATTAAATGAAAAGAATTTATAAAAAATAACTTTGTATATATGCGAAGTTGAAATCTAAAAAACTAAAGAAAAGAATGGAACAGTTTAGCAAACCTTGGTTCCCTTCCAAACTTGTTCCAAGCTACTATTGCGCATTTCCAAAGCAACAATGCACTCCAGAGGGAAATTGATTGGTATGGATTTTAAAGGGAATCCACGCCAACACAACCATTTTAACTTCTTAGGAAATTCTTTATAGCTTCCAGTGAGTTGTACATAACTGAGCAGGAGCAATCTTAGATTCTGCATCTCTACAAATGCATTAGTTTTCAAGTCAATCTCACTTGTCACAGGAAATAAGCCAGTGTTTGTCGGCAACCAAGAGAGGAAGCCCAAACAGCGTCGTTTTAATGAATTGCCTTGGACTGACAGCATGGTATTATCTGAATATTCTTGGACATGGTGTCGTTTCCTGTTATTAATGCTAAAGGTTGTCTTGGATGAGTTGTCGTGCTTTAACATATGCATGTTAAGGACAAGGCCTTCAACTGTTCCTGTACCCTGAAAACCAAAAGGATTTGATAAGTGAAGAGAATGATTGCACAAAAAGCACATATGCATAAGAGAAAGATGTTTCTTACAGTTTTTTCATTCAATACATTAAATGAATCCTTATGATCCCACAGTCTGCTACGTTCTCCAGGTTCCTCGGGTGATTCTTGGCGAATAACTTCTCTTCCCATGTCCCGAAGCAATTGATGCATCATCAGTTTGTTGCGATTATCAATGGTTATGAGACATTTGTTAATTAGGTTTTGAATTCCAACGTCCGTATAGAAATCACATCCCTTTAATATGGTAAGCATGTAATTTCTGTCCTTTCCAATGAAGAAGCAAGCAATATCAAGGAATAAATCCTTGTCATGATCATCATCCAAAGAATCATAACTTATCTTAAGTTTTTTAAGAATTTGATTGTCAGGAATTGCTTTCAATTTCTGTAACGCACTTTCCCATACGTTAACATCTTTTCTAGATAGAGAACAACCCAAAACTTGAAGAGCTAAGGGAAGCCCTCCACAATGTTCTATTACACGTTTGGAGTGCTCCACATAAGCTTCAAGAGGATGGTCTTGTTTAAAGGCATGCCAACTAAAGAGCTGAAGTGATTCGTTGTCATCCAATTCCTTAACCTTATGCAATTCACAAACTTCATGGGCCTTTAGCAGTCGCTCGTTTCTAGTTGTAATGACAATTTTACTTCCTGAATAAAACCAATCTCGCATTACAAGTACCGCATTTAATTGGCGCAACTCATCCACATCATCAAGAATAATAAGAACTCTTTTAGAACATACAGCATCTTTAATCCTAGTGATTCCTTTATCAACATTGTATATCTTTTCCTTTTTCCCCTTCAAGATATCTGAAAGAAGTTTTTTTGGTAAACGAATCAAACCATTGGGTTGTTCTAAAGTTTCTCTGATATTTGAAAGAAAACTGCAACTTTCGAATTTGTCAAAGTTTAGGTTATAAACAGCTTTGGCAATGGTTGTCTTCCCTATTCCACCCATCCCATAGATCACAAATATGCCAACATGAGTTGAGCCATCTTGTAACCATAAGTTAATGTTCTTGACTCGAGAATCTATACCAATTGGATAGGGGGCAACACTCAAGATTGTGTGATTCAATTTATTCCCGATTTCTTTAACAATTTTCTGGATAAACTTTGACTCAAACCTACATAATGAAAACATAACAGAAAACAAAGTAAAGTGAGCATGTCTTGAGTTGAAATATAGATGAACTGTTGAACTCACATGAAAATTCTTTAAAGAATCATGGTCTTTAATTTTGCACCATCACGACTAGAATTAACTTCATGTCATCAATTTTGCATTGCCTCTAAAATGAACAAGATATTCCATTTAGTCTTCTCATATTTGATGCTTCTCTTTATTTTGTTTCCTCTTCTAAACAGGAAGCTTCCCATAATGAAGCCTCATAAAAGAACACCCTGAAATTTTTTACAGAATCAAAGTTTCTGTCATGATGTAAACAGTGGATCATTGCATACTGCAATTCTCTCTTGCACATCTGGTGAAACTAGACTTGTATTATGCACATATATTCCCAATTCAGTCATCTTATACAAGTCCTATTGATTGTAATATCAACAGCAGGACCAAACCAAACCAAGTTCGCATTGTTTTGCAACTGTATATGTTGTTTCCAATAAATAGGTTGGACATCATAGTCTTAATAATATACTTTACAAATTCTCATGAAGATGTGTTAGCAATTGGTTCAGTGGTTAAAACTTCAAACTCAGCCTATTAACCGTGAGGCTACGGGTTCAATGGGGCTAAACTAGGCATAATTTTTTAATATATATTCACCTGTGTACTTATATTATCTTTTTGAATCACAGGTATGCTTCTATTACATCTTGTTCTTGCTTTCTTTCTGAAAATTTCAGAACACCAAGTTGTTGCCTTCATTGTTGTCAAAATGGTAATTGTTTATGTTAGGAATATTTGCAAAGTGTGCCATAACCCACACCAAAACAGGTCAGGTATAAACCACTAAGCTATTTGCATATTTCCCTTCTATAGTTTCAATCTCTTTCACAGGTTTTGTGAGACTTTGTTAAAGACACTCGAGTCATTCATTTAGTAATAATTTTTAGTATCATCTTAGAAAACTAACAAAAACATGTAACAAAATCCAATTTTATGAGATCTGGAACACAAAGGCATGCCCAAGAAGGGGTTTTAGAGGAAATTACCCATCATCATGATTTTGTAAGACCATCCCACCCAAATCTGCAACTTCTGTAAGAGCTTGCGTCCACCTCTCCACTTTCAATCCATCTTCTTGCCTTGCAAATGCTTCTGCTAAACTTCCTATCTGATTCCGAACTTGGGAGGGTTCTATGCCATAGAAGATGGGCACGATGACATGCCCAAATTTTTTCCTGCGATCAAGGATTTTTACAAGTTCATCAAGACACCAACTTGAAGAAGCATAGTCTTTCGACAAGACAATTACTGAAATCCTTGATTGCTCGATTGCTTTTTTAAGTTCCAATTCAATATTTTCTCCTTTCTCAATTTCCTCATCATCTCTAAAGGTGTGAATTCCCACTTGCACCAAAGCTGTATACAGGTGATCAGTAAAAGTCTTGCGGGTGTCTTTGCCTCTGAAACTCAAGAACACCTGATAAGTACAGCGAGACATGGAAGAGGATGCAGCCATCTAATAGAACTCCAAAAGAAGGATAAGTGAAGTAACTATGTAGCTTCAGAGACTGACACCATCTACGAGAAGGTGAGGTCGTCTTTCTTTGCAGCCGCCCTACGGGTTCACCTCAAGCCTTAAAGACGGAGAAGGGGAGGAGCAGTTATCTATGAAATTATGGTCTTTGTTGGCCATTGTTCTGGTTGAGCACTCTCTTTTCTTTGTCCAATTCTGTCTTACCAAACAAGACTGACTTCTTACCAACCTGCGAAGGGTTGAGAGGCTGAACCAGATACGAAGAATGAATCTATATCCATGGACGGAAGTCACAATGGGTATATACATGTGAAGATGCAAAAACAAAATAAATTAAATATATAGAGAATTGATGTAATCAAAGTAATCAAGCCAAATGACTTTGACTCATGATGGAGACAAGGCAACATAGGTATATACCTGTGCAGATGCCAAAATAATAAATAAATAAATAATTAAATACACAAAGGATTGATGTAATCAAAGTCTACAAGCCAAATGACTTTGAGAAATCATGATGGAGACACACAATTGATTTAATAAAATAAAGGGCTGAGAAAACAAAGTCGTTGGGATCAAAATAAATTAAGCCATTTAACCAAAGTTCATTGAGCCAAACTGTTGGAACTCTTTTTTTATATAGAAAAAACTGTTGGAACTCAAGGGTATGTTATCATCAAGTGCTACCTCATATTCTGTACTGTTTTCATTTCACATTTCCTTCAATAGGTCATTATCAGCTTCATTATGGCATTGCTTTCAAAAACACACCTCCCTTGCAGTTTCAGGCTAGCACCTAGGTGTCGGAAAATATAGAGCTGCAATGAATGTTAAAGAAACTCAACAAAACCCAGAACCTTTTGTTATACATTTTGATCTACCAAAGAAGTATTTTGTTGACATATCTGATAAAAATGCACATTAAAAGACGTTTAGTAATGACCTCACCTTTTCGCCAAATCAGCCTGAATTGGATAGGAATCTCAATCATCGTAAAAGCTACAAATGTTTACAGCATACATACATATAACACGAAAGTGAGCACCAAAAGGGTTGTTAAAGAAGATAAAATTATTAACCATAAACTAGAATATATATCAGATTAAAAATACCCTGCAAGTAGACCACCTATCTTACCCTTTGAACTAGGAAACTTACCCCCAGCATCCTGAGAATTTGTTTCTTTGCTTATGCAACTTGCAGTCCCATCACTGTATTCAAAGACTCCAGTTTTAACCTATCTTTAGAATTTATTTTCCTTATCTTGTTTTTGATATAGCCAAGAGTCAGGAGATTAAACAATAAAAATGGTTTGAACTGAAAATGTTCTTTATTAATTAACTTAGTTTTGTATTGTATTCTCTCTTTCTTTCAGGAATATATATATATGCATAAATAAGTAAGGTTGCATTTGGTAGAGTTTTCTAAATATGATTTGAGAATAGAGTTGTATTTTGAGTTTGTGAGCTTTGGAATTATGATTTAAGTGTGGAAAATTTGTTTGGTGAATGAGTTTTGAATTGAATGGGAAATTTTTGACGTGACATATGATATTTGATACTCCCTCCATCCCAAAATATTAGCCCCTTATTCTATTTTTCATTGTCCCAAAATATTAGTCCATTTTCAAAAATCAAGTACAAAAATAATATAAATTTCTTATTTTGCCTTTCTTTTAAATTTATTAATAACATAAAAAGTACAATTATGACATTGATATTTCTCAAAAAATGTACTATCAAAGGGTAAATTTAGAAAATCAATTTTTTTAAAGTGCAATAATTGTACTATCAAAAAAAGTTAAATTCCCCAAAAGGGACCATTATTTTGGAACGGAGGGAGTACAAAAACTTACAACTCATAACCAAAAACACAACTCAAAATTCTATTAAAACTCATAAAAAAAATTTAAAAAATCGGAAAATATTTTTTATTGAATGTTTAAAAATCAACATTTGTCAATTGCCAAAAAAAAAAAAATTTGCACTGTTCCAGTCAACCAACAAGACGACCGGTAGGACGATCGGTTAGCATAAATTCTCCCGCCTTCGACTACGTTTTCAAAAGTGAGTGTAGAATTGATTTTTAAAAATCCTAAACAAACACTACGCTCAAATCAACGTTCTAGAGCTCCACCAAACAGAGCTTAAGTTTTTTACTCTTGTTCTATGTGCAACTTCCTTTTGTTAAGAACAGAGTTTCTCTAAAGCAGCAGAAGACATTGCACTAAAATATTTTCATCATTCCAAAGAAGTATCAAAATGCTTATTTATTGGTCTCAATTTGTAATTTACTGAATTGTTCTCCTCATTAGTCCAGTTATCCAGCCTATAATTCAAGATTCTTTGATGAGTTTTGAACCAGTGACTGCAGAGAGCGGAATAATATAAGTTTAAAGAAGAGAAAGAGTTAGGCAATGAGTTAGACTTCATTCACTTTTATATTAATAATACTAAATAATTACAAGAGTGCCATAAAGCATAATATATGTGCCAGCCCATTACACCAATCAAGGGAATAAATAAGAATAAAATACAATCACTTATTTCCTATTCTAACACTCCCCCTCAAGCTGGTGTGAAGATATCTATCATGCCCAGCTTGTTGAGAATGCCATGAAATGGTTTGCTCCCTAGCCCCTTGGTGAGAACATCGGCTAGTTGGTCTCCAGTCTTCACAAATGGAATACATACGATGCTACTAGTAAATTTTTCCTTTATGAAGTGCCTATCAATCTCCACATGCTTAGTTCTATCATGTTGAACTGGATTACGAACTATGTTGATTGCGGCCTTGTTGTCACAATATAGTTGCATGGAGTCAGTCTAATGGATTCCCAAGCCTCTCAACAATAGTTTAATCCATAGTAACTCACATACATGCTGAGCCATAGCCCTGAATTCTGTCTCAGCACTAGATTTAGCAACCACATTCTGTTTCTTATTTCGCCATGTGACTAGGTTGCCACTAACAAATGTGCAGTATCCGGAAGTTGATCGTCTATCAGTGACTAATCCAACCCAATCTGCATCAGTAAATGCCTCCACACTGAGATGGTCATGTTTTGAGAAATAGAGACCATTTCCAGGAGAAGACTTCAGGTATCTCAGGATTCTCATAACTGCCTCTAAGTGGGAAGTTCTAGGAGCATGCATAACCTGGCTCACCATGCTCACGACAATGGCAATGTCTGGACGTGAGTGAGATAAGTATATGAGCTTGCCTACTAGTCTCTGGTATCTCCCCCTGTCCACTGAATCTCCCTCTTGATCTTCACTCAGTTTCTGACCCGGTTCTAGAGGTGTATCACACGGTCTACCGGTAAGCATTCTAGTTTCCTTTAGCAAGTCAAGTATATACTTCCTGTGGCATATGAAGATACCATCCTTGGACCGAGCTACTTCAATACCCAAAAAATACTTCAAATAGCCTAAGTCTTTGATTTCAAACGAGGAATCTCCTCAACATCATCTCTTGTCAGAACAATATCATCAACATAAACAATTAGAGCTGTGGTCTTATCATGTGAGGAGTGTTTCACAAACAATCTGTGATCACCTTGACTTTGCTTGAACCCATATTTCAGCATAGCTTGAGCAAACCTTTCAAACCAAGCCCTATGAGACTGCTTTAACCCATAAAGTGACTTTCGGAGCCTACATACTTTACTGTTGGACTTAGCATCCGCAAAACCAGGAGGAATATCTATATAGACCTCTTCTGCTAGGTCTCCATGAAAGAAGGCATTCTTCACATCAAACTAATAAAGTGGCCAATCCAAATTTGCAGCAAGAGAGTAAGATTCTCACAGAATTCATCTTAGCAACCGGTGCAAATGTCTCCTGGTAATCCACCCCATAAGCCTGAGTGAAGCCCTTAGCAACCAGTCTTACTTTGTACCATTCTATGGAACCATCTACTTTGCGTTTTACCGTGTAAACCCACTTACATCCAACTAGATTTTTGTCTCTAGGTAACTTCACTAACTCCCAAGTGCCACTCTTGCTGAGAGCTTTCATTTCTTCCATCATGACATGTTTCTATTCAAGAATAACGAGAGCATCCTGAAAATTGGCAGGTAGACTCACAGAAGACACTTTAGACAGAAAAGCTTTATATGAGGAAGACAGATGAGAATAAGAAACATGATTACTAATAGGATGCTGAGTACATGACCTAACCCCCTTCCTATTAGTAATGGGAACATCAAAATCTGAAAAATCAGGAATAGAAGCACTAGAATCAGAATTACCTGGACTCTTAGGAGAGAGGGGGTGACTCTGGACACTCATCCGGAGAAGAAGTTGGCAGTGGAGGAAGGAAAGTAGTCTCTTGCATCCAGGTGACTTAATGTCTGTCCTTGTCCCTGATATAAACTTTGCCAGCTTCCTTTTCCTCAACAACTGTTAGCTCATCATCCTCTATCTGTTCAACCACTAGCGGGAGTGGAACAGGAATCTCTTCACACCAAGGCTCCCCCTCAAGGGATGACTGTGAGATCGGGAGGGTCAGAAAGTAAGGCTGAGACTCAAAGAAAGTGACATCCATAAAGACAAACCATTTGCGAGTAGGAGGATGATAACATTTATAACCCTTTTTAGTGGCAGAATAACCCAGAAAAACACACTTAAAATACCTAGGATCCAATTTACCACGAGTGGGGGAATGATTATGGACAAAGAAAACACAGCCAAAAGTCTTAGGAGAAATGGAGAACTCGGAAGGGGTAGACCCGAACAAAACTTGAAGAGGTGTTTGTTTGTGAAGGACTTGGGTAGGAAGATGATTAATCAAATAAGAGGCAGTGAAAACCGCTTCCCCCCAAAAGGATTGAGGAACCCGCATCTCAAAGGATAGACAACGGGTGACATCAAAGAAATAGCAATTTTTGCGTTCTGCAACACCATTTTGTTGAAGGGTATTAGTACATGAAGTCTGGTGAATAATGCCATGTGTGGCGAAGTAAGTGGCAAGACCAAAGTCAATATATTCCCCCTCATTATCAGAATGTAGAATTTTGACAACTGCCCCAAACTGAGTACAAACCATTTTATGAAAGTTTTGAAACACAGAAAAAATTCAACTTTTATCTTTCATCAAATAGACCCAAGTGGCCCTAGAACAATCATCTATGAAGGTAACAAACCATTTTTACCGGTTAAAAACACAAAACAGGATGGACCCCATACATCAGAATGAATCAAAGAAAATGGAACTAAACGTTTATTAATAAAAGAAGCAAAAGAGACTCTGTGTTGTTTTCCAAATGGACAAGACTCACATTGAAAATCTGACGCATTATTTTTCTTAAAAACAGAAGGAAATAAATGTTTAAGTAATAAAAAAGAGGGATGCCCTAAGAGACGGTGCCACAGCCAAATGTCTTCCTTAGTGGATGGTAACTGAATAGAAGAATGAACCAACTTGTCTGTCTGATCCAGAATGTAGAGCCTATGTTCCTCTCTACCACTGCCAATCCTCTTCCTCGTGATAAGGTCCTGAAAAAGACTATGATCAGGAAAAAAAACGTCACGCTACAATTTAAGTCATGGGTAATATGACTCAAAGATAAAAGATTAACACTGAAATTGGGAACATGAAGGACAGAAGACAAAGGAAGAGAAGAGGTGGCATAAATTAAACATTTCCCTGACACAGACGAAATGGTACCATCAACAATACGCACTTTTTCCTGACCTGAAGAGGAGTTATACTCTGAAAATAAATTAGAGAAGCCAGACATATGATCGGAAGCACTAGAATCAATAATCCATGGTACAGGAGTGCCATAAGGCATAATATATGGGCCAGCCCATTACACCAATCAAGGGAATAAATAAGAATAAAATACAATCACTTATTTCCTATTCTAACAAATAACATATATCCATTGATGGCACTCTGAATGTAAAGGATGCATGCGTGACATATTTATATCCTCCTAGTCCCTTCAACCATACTTTTAGCTGTCCACCTTAAAAGAAGAATTTAGAGGAGTGCTGAACAAATTTGGAGTAGGCGATGAGTTGGCAGACTATCAAATTCATGAATCATTGCTTTCAATTCTACAATTAAGAAAAATGGCATACATATTTTAATTACTTTGTGTTGCACATTCTTAGGGAGTTCCATTAATGTAAGAGAACATATGACAGTAACCAAAAGAATGAGTAGGAAGATCCCAAGAGTGAAACCCCCACTCCAAAATTAAGGGGGAAAATGAGAGCAAGAATTGTATACATCTTGGCTTATACTTAAACATTTCAATATATGTTAATGTTGAAATGAATAAGGTTTTAATACATGCATATATGTAATACAAATAACCAGTACACAACAAGGTCAATGCAAAGAAATACAAAAGATAATGGGTGTTTAACATAAAAATCAAACTGAGTTATAAAGTGTATCACATTTTTTTTTTTTCTTGGCCTCAATGCTGAGAAAGATGTTACTACACATTCATTTCTACAGCTACATACATGTGATTTGGTGGATATAATTTTTTTTTTTTTTTGATAACTGTGATTTGGTGGATATAATGATAATCTTGTAAATCAAATACCAAAAATGATGGCAACTTGTAAGAAGCTGGGAATGGCTAACAAAAGCCCAAGCAACTCTGCGATCAACAAGGAATGGAGGATATGAAAATTTACAAAATCTTGATCTGTTCGTTGTTGTCTTTTTCATGACCTTCTTCATCCTCTTCATCTGCAAAAGGGAATGACTGGTAGTAAACAAGTTATCGAGCTGACTTCAAGAGAAATGGCCCTTTTTGTCTGAAAAGAAACTAAAAAATGTTCAAATCAGTTGCCAAAGTATATTTTATCCACTAAATTCTAGCATCATCAATCATCTTTTCCACGTCTTGATATTGGAGAGGTTTATGATTCTTATATTTTTAAGTGATTATTTTTAGTACTTGAAGTAAATGGTAAGCTATACACACCTCTAGATACTACTGTGCAGCAAAGAGGTTTGTAAACACTGGGGACATCCCATCGATCACTTGAATGGTTTTGAGGAGGATATAAGTCCAGATATTGATTATAATGGCAGAGGAGATACACACCTTCAGTCCTCTGATATGCTGACAAATCTCCATCTATAACACTCTGATAAGAAGGAAAGTTGCCATGTTGGATTACTTCTATTCCACTATTTGATAGGGAACACTTCTCTTCATGCTCATACACAAAGTCGGTTCCACATTCCTTTACCTTGAAACCAACTCCAACAACCATTGAAACATTCACTTCATCACCAGCTTGCAACTGATTCCTAAAGTTCCAATGGCTTAACCATATCATATCTTCATTGCCATGGAATGTCGGGCCATAGATCCATTCCAGACCCTTGGTCTTGTTACTAATCTTAATAGAAAAATCATGCAAATTTCCATCTTTATGAGAGTTTGAACATACATAAACAACGCACACATTCAAGCCTCTTATCCTGAAACTAGGAAGAGAAGGCACAACGAAAGACATCGAAGAATCCAAACGCTTATTGCTGAACCAATATGGAACCTTGCTGCCAGGAAGGAAAGTGCTGAATATACCAAATTCATAGAGCCCCTATGCCATGAAAATGTAATGTTAGATACATATTTATAGAGGCATATAGAGACTGAAACATAGACAGAGACACAGAGAGAGCACCTGAAGGGGCCACTTCTTTCGAGTAAATGTCAAGTTATTGCACAATTCCACCTCAATGTTTCCTTTGGAAACCAAGTCAAGCAAGCCCAAATTGTTGATGATTTCTGGATGAAAGCTCCCTATGGGTTCTAACTGGAACAAGCCATCAATCTTAAACAGTTTGTCGCAACCACTTAGATGCATGACATTCATTGATTTCAACAGGTTTGAAGGAATTGTCATTCTTTCCAGTGATTTGCAATCTCTTGCAACAAGTTCCTTCAAACTTGATGGAAGCTTTGGAAGTGACTGGAGCCTTGTGCACATATCTAACCAAAGAGACTTGAGCATAGTAAGGCCACTGATGCTTTCTGGTATGCTAGAAATTGGATTTTGGCTTAGATCCAATTCCAATAACAAGGATAGGCCACTAAGGTCCCTTAGAATAGTGTCATCTGATAAACTGCAGTCTCTAAGACTCAACTTTAGTAAAGTGCGTGGGAAAAAAGCCAATGACGGATCCAAATTTTTGCTTGGATTTGACAGCCAAGACCAGAGAATTTTTGGCCATGAATCACTCTTTCCAATGGTAAAGCATGATTGACTTATGGTTGTCCCATAAGCATGTAGTACAGTCAAAGGTTTCAATTTCTCAAGCTCCATCGGCAACATTTCAAGGTTTGAGCAACCTGATAGAATGAGTTTCTCAAGGGATTTTAACTGGCCAATTTTTCTTGGAAGCTTCCTAAGATTTTTACAGCCTTTTAAATTCAAAAGAACAAGTTTCTCTAGGTCCCCAATGGATCCGTGAACCTTGACCAAGCATGTACAGTCCTTAAGCAATAGTCGTTCAAGACTACAAAGTCCTGAGAAGTCGGGGGTTCTGATAAGGCTATGGCAATGACTGAGATTAAGAAATTTCAACAATTTGAGAAACTGAGAGAGAGAGAGAGAGAGAAATTATTCCTTAGAAACTCAAATTTAATCAACAAATTCTACACAAAAGTTGTGGGGGGGGGGGGGGAGGGGTTTACCTTTCTTCCCTTCCAAACTTGTTCCAAGCTGCTATTGCGCAAATCAAGAGAAACCAGGCTCTCCAAAGGAAAATTTCTAGGTATAGATTTTAAAGGGAATCCATGCCAACACAACAATCTTAATTTCTTAGGGAACTCTTTATAGCTTCCACCGAGTTGCACATAATTAAGTTGGAGCAGTCTTAGTTTGTGCATCATCACAAATGAATCAGTTTTGAAGTTTACCTCATTCGGCACGGGTAATAAATTTGTGAACAAAGTGGTCATTGATTGCCAGGAGAACAAGCCAAGACGACGCCGTTTCCATGGATTGCTTTGGCAGGGCATAATGGATCTGTCTGGAGTATCTTGCAAAGGGTGTCGTTTTGCGTGACTATTAAAAGTTGTCATGGAATACTTATCTTTAGTCAACATATGCATATTGAGGATGAGGCCTTGAACCCTTTCTGTACCCTAGTAGCAAAAAAAAACAGTAAAAGGTCATTTAACAAGCACGACAGAAAAGCTCATACACACAAATAAGAAGATTTTTTTATTTCTTCTTTATTTTAGGAGACCAATAGGAAGCATGTTTCTTACAGTTTTTTTACTCAACACATGAAGGGAGTCGTCATGATCGCACACTATTCTTCGTTTCCCAGGCTCATTGGGTGACTCTTGGTGAATAATTTTTCTTGCCATGTCACGAAGCAATTGATGCATAATCAACTTATTGCCTTTTCCAATTGTTATAAGACCTCTATCCATGAGGTTTTCAATTCCTACTGTTGTAAATGAATCACATTCATCTAGTACTTTAACCACATATTCCTTGTCCTTTCCAACAAAAAACATAGCTATGTTGAGGAATAATTTCTTGTCATGATCATCTAGTGACAGATAGCTTATCGCTAGTGTTTGTAGGATTTGATTGCCTGTGATTGCTTCCATTTTCTCTAATGCAGTTTCCCATTCCTTTAAACTTCTGCCGTAGAGAGAAGAACCCAATAGTTGAAGAGCTAAAGGAAGCCCTTTGCAGTGCTGTAGTACACTTTTTGAGTATTCCAAGAAACCTTCAATAGGATGGCCTTGTCCAAAGGCATGCCAACTGAAGAGCTGTAGTGATTCATTATCATCCAACTCCTTAACCTTATGTGTCTCGTGCACTTTATATGCCTTCAGCAATTGCTCATTCCTAGTTGTTATGATAATTTTACTTCCCGAATCAAACCAATCTTGCATTCCTAGTAGTGCATTTAACTGATCCAATTGATCCACGTCATCAAGAACAGCAAGAACTCTTTTACAACTTAAAGCATTTTTAATCTTAATGATTCCTTCATCAACACTGCCAATTTTTTGCTTTCTACCCTTCATAATATCCAAAAGAAGTTGTTCTTGTAAACGAACCAAGC
The DNA here is from genome assembly GCA_036172215.1 of Camellia granthamiana. NCBI lineage: Eukaryota > Viridiplantae > Streptophyta > Magnoliopsida > Ericales > Theaceae > Camellia > Camellia granthamiana. The sequence continues at coordinate 104,779,521 of CM069908.1, read as the reverse complement.
CATTGGGTTGTTTTGAAGTCTCTCTAACATCTGCAAGGAAGCTACTCCGTTCGAACCTGTCAAAGTTCAAGTTATAAACAGTTTTGGCAATGGTTGTCTTCCCTATTCCACCAATTCCAGATATCACCACTATACCAACATCAGTTGCCCCATCTTGTAACCAAACATTAATGTCTTTCACTCGAGAATCTATTCCAATTTGGTGTTGGGTAACACTAAAGACTCTACGATTCAATTTGTTCCGGATCTCTTTGACAATTTCTTGGATGAACTTTGCTTCATGCCTACAAATTGTGATCAAAATTAAAAACAGAGCAGAATAAGCATTTCATGAGTTAGTTTGAATAAAAAATTCAAATGAAAACACTAAAAACATAAAACAAATTTCATGATTTTAATTTTTCCCTATACCATACAAGTAAAACATCTAGAACACTACATATTGAAACATATCTAAAATTAATGAAAGGATTAGTTAAAACTAAATTCAAATAAAATTTAATTACAGCAAATTGGCATGTTAAAAATAGCTCATATTTACTATAGTAACTAACAAATTTAGCTTATTTGGGAACCAATTAATATCCAACACTAGAAGTCTTTGAGAGTCTTTCTTTGCTGCGATTATCTACAACAATAGAGAGAAGAAGGCTGGCCATGTATAGACCCATACTTCTTACTCAGCATGTACAATGAGATCTTTCACACACAATGCCTTTGTTCATATAAGTTAGTAGTGAAAACATGGCCCCAAGTTTCCAAGTCCCATTTCAAAAGTTCTATTAGGCTAAGCACATGAAAGTTGAATTTAAAACTCCACATGTCAAAAGTTCTATTCGGCTAAGCACATGAAGGTTGAATGTCCCAATTACTAAAAGAACGTAACTATTATGACGTAAAAAGAAAAGCACTATTCTAAAAGTAGACACGATTCTAGATTATAATTGCTAGATCTATGGAGCAAACTCATATGGAATCATCATTATTAAACCTTTTTCCTTTTATCTGTCCTACATTATTAATTTGGTTCACAACAAAAAAACGAAAAAAACAAACCAAGAACTACACATGGTATAAAGTTCAAGTCATTTCATATATACACGACAAAGCTAAAATGATCATGTCAAACAAGAAACTCCTCCACAAATTGTCATCTAATTGAAAGTTGAGCAACTAAGAAACAACATGTAGATAAAATGAGTGTTGCTGAGATAAGGATGCTAAGGTGGCTGTGTGACAAGACTAGAAAAGACAGAGTTAGGAATGAGTATATTCGAGAATGGGTAGGAGTAATACTGATAGAAGATAAGTTGAGAAAGAATAGATTGAGATAGTTTGGTCATATACAACAGAGACCAATAGAGGCAGTAGTGAAAAGATGCGATACAATGACTGTACATGGTAGTGGTAGGGGAAGGGGTAAACCTAGATTGACGTGGACTAGGTGTAGTAAATAGTGATATGAATCTCCTTAATTTGACTAACAAAATGGACTTGGAGAAGAAGGATTTATGCAACCGACCCCATTTGATGGGACTTAAGGCTTGGTTTGGTTTGGTTTGGTTTGGTTTGGTTATGGTCTCTTATTTTTCAAAATAACAAGCTTGTTACATCGACTCTTCTACTTACCCCAGTGCACTTGTGTCCACCTGATATGACATGGGTAAAGGTGTGGAATGTGTCTAACACCCATACCCAATTTAGACACTTAGGTCTTGTAATTTTATATGATATATGAAAGAAAGACACTCACTTTTTGCTAGTAAAGAAAATTTTCTAGTTTCTCACACAAATAGGTGATATAAATTCCATATTTCCCTGAATCCCATTTGATTTTAAGTAAATTTTTAAATAATTTACGTCTTATCTAAGAATTATATAATACGCAAAAAATAAGTGTTAAAGGCATATCTTTGTACTCATATCCAACTTTTGGATGCACATCCCAATATCCTAATATTTTGGTTTAGGAAGATCTAAGCTTTCACATGCACCAACACCCGCAACGGCACACAATACCCATACCTGAGTCCATATAACATGGAGAACAAAACATTTACATCCTTCCAACTTCATTTCGTTGTTTCAAACTCTTTTCTAATTAACATATATCCTTTTAGAGTCTTTATGTCATTGAAATACTAAAAACTTAAGCTATCGTAGCCCTTAAAAGTTAAAATAGTCCTTGAAAATATTATATTTTCATGAAAACTTTCATTAAGAAAGCAATCAAATTTTACTTGTCCTTTTATAAAATTCTATATAGTTTCAGAGGCTACGTATAATTTAAAAGGTGGTAATAACTGAATGATAATAAGGAATCCTAAACCTAATAGTCCCTAAAAAAGGTTTTTGAGAAAATTACCCATCAGCTTGATCTTGTAAGACCATCCCTTTTATATTTGCAACTTCTTTGAGAGCTACCCTCCACCTCTCCACCTTTTCCATCCATTCCTTTTTCCTTTCATCTGTTTCCACCATAAATTGCTCTTCATGATTGGCAAACGCTTCTGCAAAACTCCCCATCTGCATCTGAACTTCAGACGGGTTCACTTTATAGAAGATTGGCAAAATTTTATGTCCAACAGCCTTCCTCCGTTGGAGAATTTTCAGAAGTTCATCAAGGCACCAGTCTGACAAAGCAAAATCTTTTGATAAGACAATTATTGAAATCTTGGATTCATGGGTTGCTTGTTGAAATTCTGACTCGATGTCTTCTCCTCTCTCAAGCTCATCATGAGCTCTAAAGGTGTGAATTCCTGCACGCACCAGTGCTGTATAAAGATGATCTGCAAAGGACCAACCGGTGTCTTTGTTGCTGAAACTCAAGGACACCTGATAAGTACATCGAGACGTGGAAGAGGAGGCTTTCTGGGTCCTTGCAGTAGCCATTGGGAAAAACTCTGCGTATAAATGAAAAATCTATTCAGTCTCAGAGGGCACCATGGAGAGCTGTAGAAGACGAATTTTGAATTAACTAAAGAAGGGATATATTCAAAATCAATGAGCCAAATTAGTATGCAAATGAGCCAAATTAGTTTGCAAAATCATGATATCCATATGAAAAGACGACTAATAGGGTCAACATCCACAGGGAAATTTTAAAAAGGGTAAATTACACTGACCTTCCCTCAGGGTTGAAGAAAATACAATAAGCCCCACCAATTTAGTATAATCACACTGGGTTCCCTTAGGTTTTAATTAATATAACACTTGGCTCCCTTTTCATCATAATCATCTCTTTTACATTGAAATATATATTTTACCGTATGTATCTTTGTGTTTTATACCATATGTATTAATTTTGGTCTCTTTAACCTTACTAAAAGAGAAGTTAGTATAATTATATCAAAACTTTGAGACTTGTTGTATTTTCTCTAAATTTCAAGGAAGGTCAGTTTCATTTACCCTAAATAAAATTATCAAATCAAGGTTTTTTGAGCCAGAGCCTTGGAACTAACTTGGTAAATTATCCCACCGTTTCCTTTCTAGCCAAACATGATTTTTTTTTTTTTTTTTTTTTTAATGTGACCAACAGTTCATGCATCTTCTAGGTTGCTCACATTGTCGTGTTCAATGTTTCTTTCTTGCTTCAACAAAAAGGAAAATTCCTAACTTCTCTATTCATTTCAATCTCTCCAATTGATGGCAGGTATAATATGGCAAGAAATGGTCTTTAACTGTATAGTTTGTTGGAAGGCTATAAATCTTTGGCTTGATAATTAAACTCACTTGGACATCAAACAAAAGAATTGAGTTCTTTCTAACAACTAGGGGTGAGCAGCGGATATACCGATCCGCCAAAACCGACCGACCGACCGAACCGAACCGAACCGATCCGTCGCATTTTGGACGGATGCGTGATGACGAGCGGACGGATAGCGGATTTGAGATTTTTTTGGCCGCAACCGAACCGCCAAACCGCCAAATCGCGAGCACCCCTAGTAATTTATAAGATTTTATATTTTCAATTTGTTTAAATATTATGTTTGTGTTTTCAATTGAAAAAGAGTTTAAATATTCTATTGAAAAAAAGTTTTCAACTTGAATATATTTTTAAAATTGAAAAAAATAAACGTATTATTTATCTATATTTTTTGGTTTTTAAATCTAGCTCTAAAAATAATAAATAGAAAATATGATATATGTTGGTTGGTTTTTTGTTTTCAAAAACATATGTAGATGTAACAATACAGAGACATACAATCTCTACTACTGCTCTGTTCATGGTTTTGGTGGTTTGAATTGTTATTATATTTCAAGAATCACAGATTGTAATACTTTATGTGGATGAATCATGCTATGATTGTAATATGTGGATGATGCATGCAGTGATTGTGATATTCTAAAGTTTCAAACTTTCTTTCTTTGGATGAGGCATGCAGTAATTGTAATACTTTTTTAAGTCATTGACTGTAATATTTTTTTTTTTTTTTTTTTTTGAGGAAGTGCACAAGTTGAACTATATTGAAAATTTATAAAATTTCAAACCGCCAAACCGATTCGCATCCATCCGCCAAACCGCCAATTCGCTCAATCCACATCCGCCGGATTGGCGGACGGATGCGGATTGATTTTATTCAATCCGCCAATCTGGCGGACGGATGACGGATTGGAGGTTCTGTGGCCGCAACCGACCCGCGCCCACCCCTACTAAGAACTCAGGTCAAAAACGTCAGCACCGGCTTTACTAACACCCCAGTAGGAGAAAATTTTCGGTTGCGTTTAGTAGAGTTTTTTAAATATGATTTGAAAATATGAGTTGTATTTTGAATTTGTGAGTTTTGAAATTATGATTTGAGTATAAAAAATTTGTTTGGTGAATAAGTTTTGAAAAGAGTTTTGAATTGAGTGGGGAATTTTTTATGTGACATTTGATATTTGATACAAAAATTTACAACTCATAACCAAACACACAACTCAAATTTCTATTAAAACTCATAAAAAAATTTTAAAAATTCAGAAATTATTTTTTTGTTGAATATATAAAAATTAATATGTCAATTGCAAAAAAAAAAAAAAAAAAAAAAAAATTTGCATTGTTCCGGTCAACTGGCCGAACGACTGGTGAGACAACCGGTTAATCCAAATTTTTCCACCTTCGATCGAGTTTTCAAAAGTTCGCGTGGAATTAATTTTTAAAATGTGTAAACAAACACCGCGTGCGAACATTATACTGGAACTAAAGTTCCAAAATTCAAACAAATAGAGCCTTCAGTTTTTTTTTTTTTTTTTTTTTTTTTTTTTTTTTTTTTTTTTTTTTTTTCTGATAGGCAAAATAAAGGACAGACTCATGGAATCCATCACTTGAATGCAAAAAATGCATGTTAAGAACAAGCCGGAAGTGAAACCAACATGAATGTCTCCCCTAAAAAAGTCTCAAACAGATCTAACTCCAATGTTTGTCAAGCGGACAAAAGATTAATAGGTTACCGAGGCCAAGCCTCCAATAGCTAGTAAACAAGTATTTTGGCTGTGAATTAATGTATTACAAACCCACCACTAAAGTTTTTGGCAACATCACCAACCTCCACTAAAATCAAATAAGAGCATCTTCAACGGTAAATCAGATTTTTCATCAAATTTGAGTAAAAAATGACTCATTTCACCAAATCTGGTATCACATGCTCCAACGGTTCATCTTTTACCAAATCTGTCCCGGGACAACCGGGTGGTCGACCGGCCGGTTGACTGGTTAGGCAAAAAAAAAATATATATATATATTTTTTTGAATTGTCTGAACTTTTTTTTGAACTTTCTGAACTTTTTTCGGGACGACAGGTTGACCGATTAGGCAAATTTTTTTTTTTTTTTTTTTTTTTAACGGTTTGAACTTTTTTCCTGAACTGTTTGAATCTTTTACTGGTTGACCGGTTGGTCAACCGGCCGGTCAACCGGCTGGTCGACCAGTTGTTATAACCCAACGGTCAGTAACAGTGATTTGGTGAAATGCTTCGCCTGTTCTCAGTTTGATGAAATGTTTGGTGAAATCTCATTTTGATATCGATTTGGTGCAACCGTTGGAGCAGTGAACAGTAGCTTTTTCATCAAATTTTGAATTTGATACTGGGTTTGATGAACCGTTGAAGATGGTCTAAACGAACTTCCCTTGAAAGAAGGTTACTGAGTGTAGTGGGTTGTAACCATTGCCAGATATTTGAGGTATTCCCAATTGGTTTGAGTTGTATTAAGGTTTATTTATTTATGTTTGTGGTCCACTACAAAAATTTTAATTCATTGAGGCAAAACAACATACACCCTGTTTACATCCACAGTTTAGGCAATGTGGAACTTTCCACATATTAACCCTTTTTAATCTTATAATCGTAGCTAATAATATGCAATTTGCCTTCTCCACATCCCAAAAGTTCAACAACCCAAAATCTTTCACTCTCTGTGTATATATATACTGTTAGTTCATTTTAATATCATTTATTTATTCATTTTGTTCATGAATCTTCCGTGGTTCTTATTCATGAATTTTATCTTGTTCATGAATGGAGATTTATTGTTTTGGTGTCTTTTTATCTTGTTCATGTATGGAGATTCATTGCTTTGGTTTTGTTCATGAATTAATATTAATTATAATTCATGAACTTGGTGGTGAATTCATGTTTGGATACATTCTCCCTTTTCTCTAGGTTCATGGTCATTATTTGTTTTTTGATGTTTTTTGTAATGTCCTAGTGGCCTATAAATAATTCTCTCTTCTATTCTTTTTTTCAACAACAATTCAACGCATTAACTATTTTCTATACAAGAGAGATTACTAGTAAAGAATAGTGTTTTTCTTGGTGGAGCTTTGGGTTCACCATCTTGTGCAGAGTTGGCTTGAACCATACGACAAGTGGTTGGGCTGTTGTATCCTGGAGGGGACAGGTCATAATTTTGTGACTGCTGGTATTTGGGTTCTTCCAACCGCAGTGGGTTTGATCTCCTTAAAGAAAACGAGATATCCGTATCTCGGCCTGTTCTATTTGTATCTCTTTTTCTTTGGATTATTTGTCAATTAAATATATATTTTTTCTGATATTTTCATTAACATATACATATATGTACATGTATAAGCATGGTGTGCTTTGGGTCTATCAAGAAAGTAGGATGGGTGGCCGACCAAGAGGAAGAAGAATGGTAAAAGAATGTTGGGTTTTACCACATTAATCAAAAGCATAAAAATGGTTATCAGTTTGTTTGGTTTTGGTTTTGGTTTTGAAAAAATATTTTTCAAAAAATTTTATTTTTTATTTTTTGTATATTTTTTTTCAATGAATTTTTTAATATTTCAAATAATTTTTTTAAATTTTTAGACACACATAATATAAATACATTTAAAAAATATAATATTTATCCAAAAAATCTTTAAAAAATTCACTAAATATCAAAAATACAAATAAAATATAAAAATTCAATATTTTTTTTGTATTTTTATATATTTATTAATTTTTTAAAATATTTTTTTACAAATATTTTACCATTTAGATACATCTAAATCAAACGCATCTAAGAAAAATAAATAAAATTACTTAAAATTATAAAAATATTTACTGAAAACTAAAAAAAACAAAAAACAAAAAAACTCACTTTCTAAACCAAACACGCTGAGGGTCATTTGGAACAAGCTAAAAAAATCAAAAGTCAACTCCACCTCTCACTTAATTAAATAAATAAATAAACCCAAAAAAAATTTAAAAAAAAAAAAGAGTTAAAAAAGTGAATTTTTAACCAACTTCCTAAATCACCTGAATAATAATTAAAAAAAATAAAAAACAGGGCATGATCAAGAAGAAGAACAAGAGGGGCAAAATTACCAACCAAACACTTGTCCTCTTGGTCCCTCTCATGGTTTGCTCTGTTTGCACAAACCATCTATCGAAGAATGAATTCTGATTATTGGTGATCCACTGACACCATCTAGGGTTAAGGTCATTTGCTTCAAGAAAAAGCTATTTTTTTGGATTGCTTTGGCTGCATTTGTGTATATATATGATTTGGGTCCATCCAGACAAGACCCTTCTAATAAATGGCTCGCCCAAAAATAAATATAAAAAATTTGTGAGTTTGGGTTCCCAAAAAGGTGGGTGAGTTGAATAGATCTGATCTTTTTAAGGGCTGGAGGAGAAATAGAGTAATAGACTATCAAAATGACCTAACAATTCACCTCTAGGGATGGCAATTTGAAATCGGCCCGACGGGATCCCTGGTCCCGACCCCGATTTAAGCGGGTTTTCCCCAAAAAATACCCCCGCGGGGACGGGGATGGTATTTAAAACTTAATCTCCGAACATATTCGGGCCGGGGACGGGGATCAATTCTCCAACCCCGGCCCCGGCCCGGCCCCGGCCCGACTAATCCCCGATTGTCCCCCCGCTGAGTAATTATAATATATATATATTATATTATTTGTTTAGGGTTTCTATATATATTATAATATATATCTGTATCCACTTTTATTTGTTTAGGTCTCTCTCACTCAAAATCACACTCTCAGCCTCTCTCTCTCTCTCTCTCTCTCTCTCCTGTGTAGATTGAAGATCAATGGCAGATCAATGGCAGAAGATCAATGACAGCCTCTCTCCCAACTCCTCTTCCTCCTCCTCCTCCGACAACGAGGGCCACCTCCTTCTCCTCCGAGACCGACGACGACGACGTCGTTCCCTCCAATCTCACCGATGGTGTTGGCAGCAGCTTCTCCGACGTCCTCTCTTTCCACCCATCGCGCCAATCTTCGATCTTTATCTTTGTGTTTATACATGATCGGTAACAGATCTCAGATCTCCAAATCAAAGCCTCTTTTATTTTTTATTTTTATTTTTTACATTTCTTACATTTGATGAAGAAAACAACGTTGCTGCCTCGCCACACCGACACCATCTCTGTGATTTTTCTCTTTTTAAATCTGTTGTGTATGATGATGATGTTGATGATTTTGTTGTTGATCTGTTGATGAGTTGATCTGTTAGTTGATTTTGTGATCTGTTTTTTTTTTTTTTGGACCGGGGAGTTTTCGGGGTCGGGGAAACCCGATCCCCGCTGGGGGCGGGGATAGGGATGGTGCTAGGTTTCCCGTCGGGGATCGGGACCGGGGATGGAGAAATTATCACCGTCGGGGATCGAGGACGGGGAGGGTGATCCCCGGCCCCGCCCCGCCCCGTTGCCATTCCTATTCACCTCTTTGATTCTAGTTCGTGGGGTGTGAAATGGCTTTGTCGGCCTATTTTGAAAAAAAGCAAGTTAAAAACTTCTTATTTTTATTTTTATTTTTTAAAGATTTTTTTAAAAAAGGTGCATAAAAAATTGGTGAATTTTTTTAAGATCCTTAATAATAGTAATTTAGAGAATAAAAGACACCAAAAAAAAGAGTGATGCATCAAGTCCCTCAACTATATCGAGTGCCTTTATTTACACACCACCTTTCATCTCAAGACATACCATTAATTAATTTAGAGTGCTACTATTAGCACCTGTCAAAATTCTTTAGACCCCCCATTTTATAATTTTTTTTTATTACAATTATATCCTAAAGTAAAATTACATTAAAAGACATTATTAAATGGAACACCCACCTATCAATAAGAACTAATACTCTATAATATTGGACACCCACCCCCACCCCCACCCCCAACTCCAACTATACATATTCCATGTTTATAAACCTTAAACCTATTACTTTTCATAACTAACTAACATAAACCCTAAATCTATTATTTTTCATAATCATCTTAAATTCTGAATGTGTCATCTTCATCACCATCATCAACGCTATTGAACTTGAAAGTTTTGCTTCAAGTATAACGTATACTTCATCACTTATTTCACTATGTACAGCAATGGAGGATGAGGACAACAATTCTAGTGAGACCGGCGTTCCATTGGTAAGTTTATCTGTCTTGTATTAACATTCTCGGTCGTTTTCGGTCGTTCTTGTTTCGTTCGAGCTGTTCGGTACTGCTTTGCTGATTGTTAGAATTATGTTCGCTGATATAGTACTGAACATAATCCTTTCGTTCAATATATAGGTTCCGAACATTAATGCAGATAGTCAGTTATGTAATTTTCTTTGTTAAACTAACTTAGAATGGAAAAGAGTGAATTGGAATGGATTTAAGTTATGTATTTTGAATAGATTTAATTCATGTTATTTTAAGTTGTGAATTGGAATGGATTCAAGTTACACAGTGATGAACAAATTTTGTTTGGACATACAGTGCTGACAGGATCATTATTGTTCGACAAAACTGTTCTGAACAAAATACATTTTTTCGGCTACACAGTGGTGAACAAATTGTTTTGGGCTACATTCAGAATTCTGATGGCGATTCAGACGATGATTCTGTTTTTCCACATCTTGCAAACGGTTATGCAAATCCCGTAGAAATTGGAATATCTTCGATCGATCTCAGCGATGACAAAGATACAAAAAGCAACGAAGAAGAAGATGATGATGAGAAGATGTTCGAGGTTACTGATTCGGCGATACGGAGAGCATTCAGAGAAGATGAGAGTCGTCAGAATGCTCCGTTGACGGCCGAGATGAAGGAGAGGGATGAAAAATTAGGTGGGTGTGCATTTCATTGTGAAAATATTATTAATATGGGTAGATTTGGTAATAAGTGGGGTGTCCAAAAAAATATTATTAAAATTTAGGGTTTAGGGTTGGGGTCCAAAGAAATGGGGGTTCCAAAGAATTTTGGTAGGTGCTAATAGCAGCACTCTTAATTTATTTTTTTTTACAATATTAACCTAATGTAAAATGACCACAAAGGACAAACGGATATAATACACACCTTACATAATACACACCAATTACTCATTGCACACCACACCTAATTTTGATTTTTTATTTTTCACTCAATACACACTATCAATTTTCAAATATTCCCAAAATATCATCATCTTCTCCAACCATAACCATAACCCTAATCCTAACGCAGCCGCAGCCACCGTCGCCATCAACCATTGCCGTCAGCCATCCTATCTCTTTCTGCCGCCACTACCCTCCGACCGACACCATTCCCTTATCACTCCACCGCCGTCGCCGTCGCCGTCGCCTTCCCAACACAAATCTTAATGATCAAACATGGCCTAATTGGCTTATAGTTTTTATTTTGATCTTCTTTTTAAAGTTGTTCTAGTGAGTATAACCAGTCTTGTATTTTTGTTTATTTTTACTCTTGCTGTAAGAATGTTCTTTTGGTTGGTCACTACTGCTTTCTTGTTCTTATGGATGGTCACAATTGCCTTCATGGTCACTTTTACTTTTTTATCAACTTCATGGTCATTTATCTTCTTGTTTCTTTTACACTATCTTTTGATCTTTGATTGGTCAAGGGAATAGAAAATTGAGATGGAAATTAGTTAAAATATTCGTATTCATATTTCTTTTTTCTTTTTCCCTTTTTTTTTTTTCTGTGGTAACTAACTAAAAACGATGGATTTTTTTGATAATTATTTCTTCTTTTTTTTCTTACCTAACTCAATGGAAGATTGAAGATTGTAGGTGGGGTGTGTGAGTGAGTAAGGGTAAAGATGGAAGATTGTAGGTGGGGTGTGTAAGTAAAGGTAAAGATGGAAGATTGTAGTGTGTATTAAGCAAATTTCTTATTTATCAAATTACTAAAGGTGTGTTTTGAGTAGTAGTGTGCCTTGAGATGAAATGTGGTATGCAAATAGAGGCACCCAACTATATCGCGCGCATTTTTAATTATTTCATGGACCAAAAAACCCTTCACAAATCAACACAAAAACTAAATTGGATTCCGACGACTGAGTTCTATTCCAAACATCCAACCATCTTCATGAGCAAGAGAACAACAGAATTAGGGTTTCAACATCAACTTCACTATCAACATTAGAGTTTCATTATCTTCTGGAAAAATCTTTTCCATTCCTTCCTCACAAATTGCTCTGACCCCATTTTCACTATTCATCATCATCTCAGTTCATCTTCGTCACATTGCATCTTTATCTTAGGGCATATCAGTTCGTAATTAGCGTTTCATCCCAACTCTAGTATGTTTTTCTACAATTCAACGAGTTTTTCTCTAAAAACACAGTTAATTGCATTTCATATTAACCTTTCATTAATTAGGGTTTCAATTTCGTAATAAAAAGCTACATGAATTTGAAAAAAGTTATTTCTCTGTGTTTTGAACTTATTCTTGAACATGTTTGTGTGATTTTATCTGTAAATTTCTCTGGCATTTGCTTGATGTATTTCTTCTTTGAATTTTTTCTAGCATGTTTATTTTGAAAAAAGTTATTTCTCTGTGTTTTCATCTTATTCTTGAACATGTTTGTGTGATTTTGTTTGTAAATTTCTTTGCTCTATAAATTTCTCTGCTCTATAAATTTCTCTGGAATGTCTATTTTTCTCTAGAATGTGTAATTTTCTTAGGCATTTTCATTTTCTGTGTCTGCTAAATTTATGTTTCTTTTTTGAATTTTCTCTAGCTACATTTTACATCTATATGTAATATTACTCTCTTATCTGTGTGTAAGTTTCTTTGGCATTTATAATTTCCTCTGGTCACATCACTTTTCTCCCTTATGTGTCTCTATCATGTTTAATTTTCTCTGGTTGTGTATGTAAATTTCTCTGGCATTTTAATATTATGGAATGGAAATTTTCTCTGAAATAGAAATTTTCTCTGGAATATGTAATTTTTTGTGCTTGCTAAATTTATGTTTCTTTCTTGAATTTTCGTTGGCTATATTTTACGTCTATATGTAATTTGTAATAATTTTTGAAAATTTCTCTGTCATGTTTATGTTGCTTTGGTTATTTTCTCTGGGAATGAAAATTAGCTGTGGCCACATGTATTCCACACGAAAACACCTTGTACTCTCTTGTCAATGTCTAAATTTTTCTAGAATTTATAATTTTCTTTGGCCACATTAGTTTTCTCCCTTGTGTTTGTCTGCCATGTTCAATTTTCTCTAGTTGTGTCTGTAAATTTATCTGGCATTTTAATTTTATGTGGCCTGCTTGATTTATGTTTCTTTTTTGCAAATTTCTCTAGTATGTTTATTTTGTTCAATTCTTGGTTTCAATGTTGTGTAATTTTCTGTGGCATGTTTACGTTGCTTTGTTTATTTTATCTTGCTAATTATGGAATAGAAATTTTCTCTGGCTTGCCATGTTTACTTTTCTCTATCATATTCATTTTCTGTGGTTGCTAGATATATGCTTCTTTTTTGAATTTTCTTTGGCCATATTTTACTTCTATATGTAATTTTAACAGTTATTGAAAATTTTTCTGTGTTTATGTTGCTTTGTTGATTTTCTTTAGGAATGAAAATTTTCTGTGGCTAGATGTATTCCACAGAAAAACAATTAGTACTCTGACATTTAATTTTCAATGTCTAATTTTCTCTAACATTTATAATTTTCTCTAGCCATCTTAGTTTTCTCCCTTATGTGTAATTTTCTCTAGTATTTTCAATTTTTTCTGGGATTTAATGTTGACATCATTATGTTTTCATCATTGTCTAGAAATGGCGAAACGTAAAAGTAGCAAAACACCGAGCAAGAAACAGAAACTCTCTCAGTCTTCTTATGATCTTAGATCAAAAAGCAGCAAAACACCACAAACTCTTCGCCAAAACACACAAGTCCAGGGTGATGAAGCAATTAGCATCAAGATGAATACCGCAACTTCAAAAGACTTAAGCTCAAAGAGAAAAAAACCTGTTAAACTTCAAAGAAAGAGAGCTCATTCCAGCATTCAATACCGATCTAACCTCTCATCTGTTGTCTCCTTTTTTCAAACACTTAAATTCAATTCAAACTAACTTGAAGAGCTTCAAAAGACCCCATTCTGGTATTTGATCCAAGCTCTAACCACTAGAATGATGGATCCAAGGAAGTCTAGGAAATCTGATGATGATATAGTTGCAATAATCCAAATTTACAATGAAAAAATGAAAGCATTCACAGTTGGTAAAAAGAACTTGACCTTTACAACCAATGACATGACCTTGATTTTTGGTTTCCAAGGTGGTAAAGGAGCCATGTCATTAAGATACTCAAAAAAGCCAAAAACTACATTCCTAAGGAGAAGATTCCTAAAAGACACAAGGCTCACTGGTCCTGTTCTTAAAAATGCCTTGGTTAAAGCAATGAAAGGCAAGCAACCAACTAACTTCAAAGATATAGCAATCATTGTTACCTTGTACTTGTGTCTCATCCTATTTTTTGCAACAAGTAGGAATTCAATAGGGTGGGTTTTTATAAAGTACGTGGAAATTCTTGAATCAATGAAGCATTATGATTGGCCAGAAGCAATTACATCAACATTGATCGATTCTATCACAGCATTACACGAAACTCCAGAAAAAGTTACGGGATGTGTCATTGCATTGCTGGTAAGTATAATTTCCATTCAAATTTACAGTTATGATACTTACAAATTTATGTGTTTAGCAAAATTTAATTACTTTAATTTCCATGACAGTATTGGCTATGTGAACATGCGAATATCATTGACTCGGAAGATAGTAACACAACTAACTTCCCAAGATGTGCCAAGTGGAACCTGTAAAGGTTGACCAAACAGCTGCAAAAGACACCAGTCCACTCTCTTGCACCTCGACAGGTTAGATTTTTATCGCCACTCAATGAAATTTCAAAATTTCTCTGACCATTGGTTTGTTTCCCTCCTTGTGTCTTGATTGATTGAGATCAATTTTCTCTGAACTTTCAATTTACGTTTCTTCTTTGATTACCACTGGTTTATTTCTACCCTTGTAATGAATTTTCTCTGGAATCCAAATTTCTCTTACCACAATTGTAACACATTAACTTATATGCCCTGATTGATTTTCTCTGATATCTGAATTATGTTGGTTGTTTCATAATTTTCTCTAGCCCATAAAATTATTTCTCCTTGTGTGTAATTTTCTCTGGCCCATAACTTATGTGCCTTGACTAATTGAGATCAATTTTCTCTGAAATTTTAATTTATGTTACTTCTTTGATTAACACTATTTTTTTTTCCGTTGTAATGAATTTTATCTGAAATCCAAATTTCTCTGACCACAATTATAGTGACATTAACTTATCTGTCTTGATTGATTTTCTCTGATATTTAAATTATGTTGCTTGTTTCATAATTTTCTCTGGCCCATAAAATTATTTGTCATTGTGTGTAATTTTCTTTAGCTCATAAAATTTTCTTTGAAATTTGTATCCCATTAGTATGATTTAGATGAATTTTATCTGGCCCATAACTTATGTGCCTTGATTGACTGAGATCAATTTTCTTTGAAATTTTAATTTATGTTGCTTCTTTGATTACCACTGTTTATTTCTATCATTGTAATGAATTTTCTCTGGAATCCAAATTTTTCTGACACAATTATAGTAACATTAACTTATATGCCCTGATTGATTTTTTTAATATCAATATTATGTTGCTTGTTTCATAATTTCCTCTAACTTATAAAATTATCTCCTTGTCTGTAATTTTCTCTGGCCCATAAAATTTTCTTCGAAGTTTGTTTCCCATTAGTATGATTTAGATGAATTTTATTTGCCTTATTTGAATTTTTTTCTCGGTGAATTTTTAACAATTCTCTAATAAAAGAGCCTCATGTTACAGACAGATAACAAGGAGCTAGTTAAAAACCCATTAGAGGAGTATTGTCTTGGAAAAAAGAAGAAGAAAGAATCAAAAAAGACAATTGTCAAATTCAAGGAGACATTAGAAGATTCATCTGAAGAAGGAGTGAATGAAGAAGGAGAAGGCAACACAGAAGAAGAAGAAGAAGAAGAAGAAGAAGAAGAAGAAGAAGAAGAAGCAAGCAAGCAACGGAGAATAAGATCAAGCAAGCAGTACAGAAGCGGGAGCCAGAGAAGAAAATTAAAAAGTAAAAGTAGAAGACAAAGAAAAAAATGAACAGAAAGAAGAAGACAATGAAGAAGAAGAGGAAGAAGAAAACAATGAGGAAAGTGATGAAGAAGAACATAATGAGCCGATAGACCAACATCATGATAGCATTTGTGGCTTAACAATGCATCAGCCTCAAGAATCTGAGGAATCAAAGGATGCTCAAATGGCTAATCTACATCAAAGACTAAATGCACTTTCTAAATCAAAAATAAAAGAAAAGAAAAATTGGAATGAATTACTTGCAGAAAATGATATTGCAATAAGAACTTTGACATCAAGTAACTCAGAACTTCAAGAAAGAAATGGCCCAAACCAAATGAAACTAAGGATGTTGGAGGTTCAAAAACAAGATGATACAAAAACAATTTAACAGTTGATGTATGTAGCTTGACTTTTCGTGCCCCCTTTCGAAAGACGAATAAGCCCTACAGTATCGGACTTCCACGATTCTAAATTTGATTCCACAAGTGCAATATGAAATAGATAAACACCAAAGAGTTCCAATCTGGCAAATCTTTTTGGAAAATCGATTTTGAATCAAAAATGCCAAAAATGGACTGCTTTGCTAGATACAGAGTTGCCACCAAAATGTTTTTGGGAAATTTAGGAAACCTATGACTCGTGCCAAAGGCCACGTGTCCGTCATCACCAAGATTGTCTCGGCCCGGGAACTTAGGTACGAGAGGAGAAGGTCATGAATTGAGCACCCCCGCTCGCCCAATCAAAGATCGGCCTCTACTAATCATGATATGAATCTTATTTACATTATATGTTCTTTTTCTGATTATTAGGCTAACATTACTATGTGATGCGCACATACACAAGTATAGACTAACTTGCAAAAATTGGAACATTTGCTTCATGTTTATTTTGAAATTTGTATCAAATATGTACCACTTGAAAAAGTTATCACATATAAACGTTACTCAAATTATTTCAATTCAAGCAATTAGCCTTCATCCACAGGCATTCAAGCAATTTATCACTTAAGCATTTAGTCTCATGGTGAACATGCTAGACATGGCAACAATCACACGCATGCAATTATGCTAAAGCAAAATGAAAGCTCACCTAGTACTCCAAGCCAAAAACATGAAAGAGTTAGAAAAATGCATGATCCTAACTATGCAACATGATTAATGCAACACATGCGATATGCAATTACCAGGCTCGACTACTAATATAGCATATGAATCAATTTGGTAGCATGCGGTTTAGCACGTATTCAAAGAAGTATTTAACTAACAATGTAAGTTAGAATGATGTGCCGAGCCCAATGTATCCAAGACAAATGGATGCAAACATGAAGTATGCTAAACAAAACATGATACCCTAAACTAACCATCATAAGCTAGTAAATAAAAGAGAGAAAGACGTGAGGTTGGAAGACATGCACATTATTACAACATTGTGCCCTCACACAGGAGGGTCCGAATGAATAAACTAGCTAACTAATTAAAGCTAATAATTAACTAAACTAATTATTACTAACCGAAATGAATAATTTAGCTAAACTACTTAACTAATTATTACAAACCGAATTAATTAACTATTCTAGCTAACTAATTATTACAAGACAAAATTAGCTAACTAATTATTTACATGAATACAACATGAAAACAGTGCTAAGCTAGTTATTCTAATTACTCCGCCTTGGGAAACAAGGAATGCTCATGCATGCATGGATTTTCCACTCGAAAAAACCACAGTTTCTGCTGTTGAATGCCTCTGTTACATAGCAGAACACTTGCACTGATTTCCACCTCTTGACCAACTCTGTTCTGCTTCAAAAGTACACTGCTGAATTTTGCACTAGTGGTCGGCAGAGGGCCTCACTGATGACTCGACTGTCCTGCTGCAACAGAGAGCAAACAGAGCAGGGACATGGTATTCTCAAGGGTTTGTTTGCACAATTTACCCCTCCTTATCATTTGAACAACTCAAAGGAGTAGTAAAACTTGATTCACAAACCATCAATCTATGCAATTTCATTGCATGATGGCCTATGAACCCGTCCATAAAGGATAACAATGCATGGCCCGTAGTGAAATCCACTAACTCATCAATGTGCGACAGAGGAAAGTCATCATTTGGACTGGCTCTGTTTAAGTCCCAGAAGTCCACACATACCTGGATTCTACCATCCTTCTTCGGCACTGGGACAATGTTGGCCAACCAAGTTAGATACTCAGATACTAACAAGAAACCTGTCTCGATCTGCTTGATGACCTCTTCCTTGATTTTCAACGCCCAATCCGGACGAATTTCTATGCAACTTCTGCTTGACGAGCCGGGCCTCGGGGTTAAGAGGGATCCGATGCTATACAATCTCAGGATTGATTCCAGGCATGTCTTCGTAAGACCACGCGAAAACATTTTTGAAATCTTTTAATAAAGTGACTAAGTGTTCGCGCTCCTTCAAAGACAACATGGACCCGATTTGAACCAAATGCAGATCCTTCTCAGTACCCACATTAATAGCAATGATTTCATTAGCACAGGGTTTAGCAAACCTCTCCTCCTCTCGATTAATTAAAATTTTCAAAACCAGAGGAATTCATTCCTCTTCATTTTCATTAAAATTCTGAAAATCTTGGTCAATACAATAAATAAGTGGCACAGAGAAATACTCAAAATCGGTAGCGTTCTCATTCATAAGATCCAGCTTCTCGGTTACAACCGACTCAAAAGCAAAAGAAAAAGAGGACCTGGACAAGACCTTGGCATCCGGGTTACCATCCTTGGGAATACCAGACTCAGACTCAAAAGAACCGGAATCTGATTTTGACTCCACAAACTCAGTGGAATCAGATTCTAGCTCATCACTCGACTCAGAACTAGACAGATAGCCCTCCTCCAGCTGCCAGATAAGAGATGGTGCTTCTGATGCATCCAAAATGTTGATGGTTGGGTTCACAACCGGTTCTTCCCCGATTATGGAGATGGTAAGGTTATCCCCAAAGTTCTCTGAATTAGCCGCATGATCTGTAAGGAGACATGCTAGTGTTGCCCCTACTCCAAGTTCGCTGTTGTCTGAGTCACTTTCCACGCTTTGTTCAACTTCAGTACTTGGTTCAACCTTTTTCTCGGTATCACTATCTTGCAGCTGCAGGTCAAAAAAGATTTCGAACCCAGGGACACGCTGCTTCGTGGAATTCATCTAGGGCTCAAGAAAGCCACAAAATGGGAAATCTTCTCCCTCCAGAACAAAGTGGCCAATCAGCGTTCCCTGGATGGGCCTATGGATGAGCTCATAGTGTTTTCCGGCCTGCTTGGCTCTGGCTCTGGCTCTGATTTCTTTTTCTTTCCTGATCTAGTCCTCTTTGGTGGGTACATAGCCCAGACCAAAGGCATGTGGATTGTGCGGCAGGCCTGTCAATGCTGTGACACCTTTCCAGCCATTTCTTCCGAGTCCTATTCCTAGCACATGTTTGCAGTTTGTTCATGAAATAAATAGATTGGGCGCTGACATACATGCCCTCATCTGCGGCCAAAATGATCTGCACTACGCGGGCCTCAGCCAGAGTAAACACTGAGAGAAATACATCCTCCTCGCCATGAGTGATCTCCAACACTGGTGTAGTTACCTCTGGCGGGGGATGGATGAATGAATTCCCGAAAACAATTGCCACTCCTTTCCCGTGAGGATACTTTAACATTTGGTGGAGGGAGAAGGAGACAGCTTTCACTTAATGCAACCAAGGCCTCCCTAGCAGTAAGTTGAAGGTGGCCGGCACATCCAGGACATAGAACTCGATATCTTGTTGAGCTGGGCCCACTTGGACTTTGATTTACACCATGTCCATGACCTCCCTGCTTGTATTATCATATGCCCAAATTACTTGGGCCGTGGGCACAAGGTCTGCTAGTCTAAGGCCGATTGCATAAGTTGTGCGGGAAGGACAGACATTAATGGCCGAACCAGTGTCTATCAACACTACCGGTACCCATTTCTCCCTACACTCTACAGATATGTACAAGGGTTTATTGTGAGCTAAGCCTTCCGACGACAATTCTTTGTCAGAAAAGGTTAGGGTTGGCCCGACACCACCTGTGAAGACTAATCCCACAAGCTATTCAGGGGTAGTGTTAATGGACAATTTAGTTTTGTCTATTGCTGACAATGTTGATGTACTCGGGAGGCCATGAGAAGACCCCAGATTGAGATGTCAGCTTGGATTTTCTTCAGCTCTTCAACACTGCCTCTTCTTCCAGCTGCTTCACTTTCTGTTTCTCAACCTCTCTGTCCTTTCCAAATACCTCAACCTGATCTAAGTGTGGCGGCTTAAAACACCGCCCACTTCTTGTCATGTGATCTATCTTTTCTGCGTACCACGTGTTGTCTGGAAGGCACTCACCCTAGTCTTCATCGGTGTGAGCTAGATGTAGATCGTCATCATCCCATCATACACCTTTGGTAGTCGACAAACAGTTGTCAGGCTCCGTTCGGATCACTTTCACATCACAGGTATCCCCCTTCGGGTTGTTGGGTCATTATAGCTTGCTGGTTGTCTTTAACCTTTTCTCGTGCAAACTGCTTTAGTGTAGCTTCTTGTTCTGTGTCCACAGTGCTTACAATGCCCAGTTCCTGAGCTGAATTTTCCACGCTGGTGTTCTCCGACAATTTTCCCTTTTCATCGACCCTTCCGGCCACTACAGCAATTCTTGCTTCCTTTTTCCCCGGTTTCATTTCAGTTCCTTCCTCCTTATCCAGCTCATCACTCAGCCACCTAGAGTTGTCCGTTGATCCGTTCAAGTCAAACCAGTCAATCTGCACATCTCCTTGATTCTGTTCGTCAAAATACTACAGGTTGTCTAAATCCTCCTCGAGTTCCGCCAAATCATCCAATCCCTGGCTCGGGCCATCTTCCCTAACCATATTAACCTCTACCAGAGTTGGCAACACCAATTTTGGCTTGATTTGATCAATCAGCACAATGTAGCAGCTTGGATCGTACACCCCCTTAGGCAAGTCCTCAAAGCTCTCTAGCAACGGATTCATACTTTCCTCTAAGGCCAGCCTCCCTTCTACTGTAACTGTCACCACCACAAGCTTAGGTTGAAGTGCGGACGTGTCCATCATGCACAAATCTATGTTTTCAGGAATGAACACCGTCGGTCTTGGTAGGTGGGAAGGGGTAATATATACGTTGAGGTCGTAGGAGATGGCCAGTGTATGGATTAGGTTTAGATTTTGAGATGAGGGAACTTGATTGTGGGTAGGGAGAGGGTTTGTAATTATATTTGGTTTCTGGGGTGGTGTGATCACCTTGTTCTCAATGAGGTCTTGAATCTCATGACACAGTCGAAAGCATTGGTCGGTGTCATGACCATGCTATTGGTAAAATGCACAGTATTTTGCTAGGTTGTGTTTAGGTGGAAGGGGATCAGGTAATGGGTGAGGCTCTAATGGTTTGAGGTGCCCTTTTTTGACCAACACCTTTATGGCTTGAGATAGGGTCATGTAGAGTTGGGTAAAGGTCATTTGGGATCGGACAGAGTTGGCTGAAGTTTGTGGAGCTGTGTTGGCAAAGGGATTGGCAGTCTTAGTTGTGGTGGTGACGACGCTCACATTCGATGGCCGCGTAGCTGTGCTACCACTGGTGGTAGCATTGGAACTGCGCATAAAAGGCCTTTTTGCCTGTTCTTTCTCATTTGTAATCAACCCTTGTTTCATGGACGATCATTTTATGCAACAACTTCTCGTGCAGATTGCGGACTACCATCCTTATCTGATCTTTCTCAGAAGGCCTTGTGGTCATCATTGAAGCTTTAGCCCTCCACCTCGTCACAAATTCTGAAAAGCCCTTCTTCGGCTCTTGGCGCGTTGCCTCAAGATCACAAGTTATGACCTTGATTTGCGTGTTATATGAGTACTGTGCAATAAAGGCCTCGGCCATTTCCTCTCAATTCTGCTTAACAGAATCCTCCAACTTCGCATACTATATGGCTGCTATTCTTGACATGGTCCGACCAAAGAGAGAGAGCTTCTGGAATCTGGTCAGGCCCATCAGCCACAAGATGTCCGAAATAGCCATAGATGAACCATGGGATCTCTGGAGCCGTCGAATCGATCAATGTGCGGCATTTTGAACCGATCTAGCAATGTCACTGTAGAGTTAGTATACCCGTCCTCTATGTTAGGGATAGAATTAACACCTTGTGCTCTCTTTAATAGCTTCTCTAGCTTGTTGACCTTAAGCACAGTTGGATCAACTTCAAACTCAAATGGAGCCTCAGTTTGATACACAGGTGCTTTAGAAGCTTGTGCTGGGATCGGGTCTGCTGGATTGCCCTGATTCTCTTGGACATTAGCAGTATAGGCAGTGGCTTCGGGTGCTGGGATACCTGTGGGAGGTGCATGGGATGCAGAGGCTGCTGCCGGCTGTGGTTGTTGTTGTTGTAGCTTGTTTATTACCTCAACCTGGCGGGCTGTGACTTCGGCCTGGCGGGCAACATCTTACTGTAGGGTTTCAACTGTTTGCTGGAGATGATATATCAATTCCTCTATGCTGACTGGAGGATACTGTGTCATCGAAATAGGCGAGTGATCTCGTACTGGACTAGATGTAGAAAATTGTCCCTGAGCTTGACTGGATGCAGGTGAATTAAGGGGTGACTGCTATAAAAACTGGTCCGGTGAACTCTGTCTGACTCTCCTACGTCTTGTAACTAGTGGGAGTGAAGTAAGCATGGGCTGTCCCCAAACAAGATCTCTGGCTTTGTAAAGCCTTCTGACTCGAGTCCAAAGCACTTGGGGGATATCCGAACTTTCCGAAGCTATGGTGTTAAACTACCTAGAAAAAGAAATAAAGCAAAAAGAAAGCAGTAATCAGAAACCGCACAGCACCTCAGCTAATGATGTTACCAAGACAGATATAATCAAAGCTGTTGGATTGTGTGGACTCGCCTTTTTTGTGCCCCCCTTTCGGAAAGGGTTGAAATGAAGGCCTCGCAGTTTGGACTCCTGCGGTTCTGAATCTAGTCTCATAAGTGCAATGTGAAACTGATAAATACCAAAGAGTCCAATCCGGAAATCTTTTTGAAAAATCGATTTTAAATCAAATAATGCCAAAATTGGATTGTTTTGCCAGATACAAAGTCACCACCTAAATATTTTATTTTGGGAAAATTTAGGAAACCCTGGCTCATGTTGAAGGCCATGTGTCCGTCATCACCAAAGTTGCCTCGGCTCGGAAATTTAGGTACGAGAGGTGAAGGTCCTGAAATGAGCACCCCCGCTCACCCGATCAAAGATCGGCCTCTACTAATCATGATATGATTTTTAATAAACATTATGTGTTCTTGTTTTGGTTATTAAACTAGCTTTACTATGTAACGCGCACATGCAAGTATAGACTAGTTTGCTCAATTTAGAACAATTCAACTCATGTTTGTTTGCGAAAATGGTTTGAATTTGCACCTCAAGTGGGCTTAAAGATGCGGTTTTACCACCAAACATAGTGGGCTTAAAACATGATTTGCCACTCAACAAAGTGGGCTTAAAACTCAAATTTGTTGAATCGTTCCAATTCAAACAACAAGCCTTCACCCACAGGCATTTATGCAGTTTAGCATTTAAGTAGATAGCCTCATGGCAAGCATGCTAAATATGGCAGCATTCACACTTATGCAAGTATGCTAAAGCATAAAAACTCACCGAGTACTCCAAGCTAAGAAGAAAACAAAGTTAGAAAAATGCATGATCCTAACTATACAAGATGCCTAATGCAACACATGCAATAATGCAATTAATAGGCTCGGCTACTAATATGGCATATGGATTGATTTGAACAACATGCGATTAAAATACTTATTCAAATAAGATATTGAAATGGCAATGTAGTTTGAATGATGCGCCGAGCCTCGGTGCATGCAAGACAAAATGAATGGATGCAAGCATGCGATATGCTAATTGAAATATGATCCCTAATCTAACCATCAAAAGTAATTAAATAAGAGGGAGAAAGACGTGGGGTTGGAAAACATACACACACGCACGCACACTTATTACAACATTACGCCCTCACGAAGGAGGGTCCGAATGAATAAGCTAAGCTAATCTAAGCTAAGCTAATTAAACTAATCTAATTAATATAATTAGACTAATTATTACAAACCAATTGAATAACCAGCAAACTAATTACTAACTATTACAACACTCTAATCAACTAGTAAACTAATTAATTAAAACAAATGCACACTAACTAATCATGCAAAGTATTAAACTATGCTGCCACTGCTTTGCTTCGGGAAGTAGAAGATGCATGCACTCGGCTTTCGCTTCGAAAAGTCCTCCGTTTTGCTCCTGAGAGGCTCTGTTTGCAGGGTTGAGCATACTCCAGAATCTTTTTGCTCCACCTTACCAAATACTTGCTGAGGGTTACGCCAGTGGCCTGCCGGCCATGGAAGGTTGTTGCCGGCCTTCTGCCGGCCAAAAAGGTGCCTTGCCGGCCAGAAATGAGGCACTGTTGGCCACTAATGCTCTGAGTCACCATACTGCAACAGAGCACAAACAGAGCAAAAGAAAGGTTTTTCCAAGGGTTTGTTTGTACTGTACCCCTCTTTATCATCTCAAAACCTCAAAGGAGTAACACACTTGTATCCAAAACCACCAATCAAGCAATTTCATGGCATGATGGCCAAAGATCCAAGTTGTACAATTTCGATAAATGCACAAATAAGACTTGAAGGACCATCACCCTATCATGCATGATCAAGGGCAATGGAGACCAAGGAAAATGCATATTTCATCACATGGAGTATGAAATGCCCCATTTTCCTTGTGTTCAAATTAACGTCCGATTTGAACACATGTAATACAACACAAAAGATGCTTATCTTGCCTCTTTTACTTGTTCATTTTGTTTGCTCATTTTACATTACCAATTCATTCTTTAATCGATTAAGTCCAAAAGTGAGTGTCCTCTAATGGAAAGATGGCTCAAACCACAAGGTGTTTTGGGCATAAAAGAGGCATTACACTGTTGGTAATGAACCCCCTAAGGGATTAAATCATTAGGTGCAACACCTCAATTTCACACTTTGGCAAACAAGTGACTTAAAACCACTTTCAAAGTAAGGAAAGAGTGAAGAATTGAGGGAGATTGCAGAGATTTTAGATACTGAAATGAAGTGTAAAATAACACTAAAACATACTATTGACTCAAAACAATGATGCTTAAAGCATTAAAACATGAAACTAGTGAAGGAAATTGCACTACAACTATGCAATACAAGCCTTAATTGAACTGACCAGCCCAAAACAGAGCCAAAACAAATTATTTCAGAGGCAAAAACATGTTGGATTTAAGCTAAATTAAGCAAGAAAAACATGTTAACATATGAAGCTATCTAGGCATGCAAACAAGACACAAGGAGGGGAGGCTAACGCCTCTAATTTTGGAATTCAAAACAAGGTTTTTACCATTGAAAAATCTCTGAGATTTAGTGGTTAAAAGGCCAAAAAAAGTTGTTTTGAAAGCGGTGAATAATAGCACAAAAGCTTAACAAACAAAGGAGCAAAAGGGGTGGACAACCCCCTAACTCAAAATAGCCTCAAACCACCATTTTTAGAGCATAAAAATAGAGGTTTGTACACTTGAAAACCAGCCTTAAAACAATTTAAAAGGATGGCAAAACAAGTATTTAAAACAAGCTTAAATAACAAGTATCATACCTCTTGAAGCTATGGCACAAAATAGGCAACAAACCAAGCTCAAACCTCCTTCTAGAGCTCAAACAAAGCTCCAAGTAACCTTAGCCCAAAGGTAAGAGTATTTGGTTAAGAATTGATATGCAAAAGCTAAGAGAAAACAAGCTTAAAGGAACAAAATTGTAGGAGAAAGAGAGAAATCTAGAGAGAGAGAGAATTTTTTGTCTTCAAATTTTCTAACCTTGATATATGAGAGATAGGTCATCTATATATAGAAAACCATGAGCTTTGGTCGAAAATATCCATTCAAAAACAGCAGGAGCAGTGAGGAGACAGTTGGAGGTAAATATCTGCAAAAAATTTGATTTTTGACACTAATGGCCAGCAAGGCATCATTGATGGCCGGAAAGCTTCATTTGTGGCCGGAAAAAATCATCAATGGTTGGCACATGGCTGGTAAGCCTCATTCAGTGGCTGGACAGAAAATCTGCTTTTTGGGCCCAACTTCAAATAGGCATATCTCATTCTTTCGGATTCTTTTGCAGGTTATTCTTGAGTCTAAACTGAAGCCCCAGAAATCTTCTTTCCAATAGTGGCAACCTCATATCAAAATTCCAAGTGTGAAAAAGGATATGTCTACTTTAGTAAAGACTGCTCAGTTTTGGTCCTAACCGGATTGATGCCTAACTTCAAATAGCCATATCTCCCTCATCCGGATTCGGCCTTAGGAGATTCTTGAGTGTAAAATGAAGCCCCGGAAGTCCACTTTCCAATGGTGGTGGCATCACAACTAAAGTCCAATTATACAAAAGGATATACCTGATTTAGTGAGGCTGCCCGGCTCCCTCTCTTAACGGTTCATGCCCAACTTTTTCCCCAACTAGGTTTCTTCCCTCCACTCTTATTTTCTTCTACTCCAAACCCATAAATAAGATGTTTTGAAATATTTTTCAAAGAGTTCACATCTCTTTCATTCATTTCCACTTTGTCCTTGCTCGGTTTACCGAAAAGTGCAACATTTTAACAAAATGCGAGCTTGGGAACATCGTAGAAACTTTTTCAAAAATAGTTTGAAAGAGAGGGTTTTAAGGTCTAAAATCATTTTGGTCAAAATAGTTTTGGTCCAAAATGGGGTGTAAGGTTGGGATTTGAAGCTCATCTTGCCGAAGAAATCAAACATTTACATAGCATAGCCTTCATCGCCGAGTGATCAACTTGAGGCGCCCAAGTCTTAAGGGTGGTCAAAAATGGGGTGTCTACAGTTGCCCCTCTTTGACAGAGCTCAAAGTCATAACATGATGTGAGTGAATGTCAAAGCCCGAAGACGACCCATCTTGACAAGGCCGTAAGACTTTGGCAAACAAATAAAATGAAGATGTAGAAACAAATGGTTGCGTCCACAAGCTGCCTACGTATCCTTTTGCAAGGAATCAAACTAGCATAGTTCAGGGGGCAGGATGCAAAATGATACACAATATAACAAAATAATGTAAATGATATGCAATGCAATGAAACAATGCAAATGACATACAATGTAATTAAATCATCAAACCACAAGTAGTACAAAACCGCACAAATACCGTAAAGGGATGGAGATGCAACATCAAACTAAGTTTAACACAGAAAAGGTGCCGGAACCCTCAAACCACAATTCTTGCGGAATAGGCGTGTGCACATGCAGAACTATGTGTTTCACAGAAAGAATACAAGTAATTAGGTGGTATGATATAAATGAGAAATGATCTGCTAAGCAAAGATCGTGATCCCAAAATGCTGAATGCAACAAGACAAAGTACAATGTAGTAAATGCAATGGATGCAGTGAATAAGGGACGCAAGTCAAACTACATTTTACCTAGAAAAGGTATGGACACAAAACATACCACGTCTAACACAGAAAAGGTGCTGAAACCCTCAGTCGACAATGCTCTTAGTGGAATAGGCGTGTACACATGCGGAGCTATGCTTCAACGAAGGAAATATATGAGCACATGCCAAACTAAGCTTAACATGGAAAGGATGCAGGCCATAAAATGGTATGATGTAATGGATGTAACAGATAGTGCAGTAGATGCAAAGGGTGACATACTCCAACCACGCTGAAATCGTGAGAAGAGGTCCGAAAACAACTACTTAGGGGCGCGTTCCACGCAACCTGAGATAAATTCCAAACATGCTGAAATCGTGAGAATAGGTTTGAAAAAAACTACTCAAGGGCGCATTCCACGCAACTTGAGATAAATTCCAAATACGCTGAAATCGTGTAAAGAAAGAGACATTCTAACCACGCTGAAATCGTGAGAAGAGGTCCAAAGAAAAGCCAATAAATTCCAAACACACTGAAATCGTGTGAGGAAAGGAACACTCTAACCACGCTAAAATCGTGAAAAGTGGTTCGAAAACAACTACTCAAGGGCGCGTTCCACGCAACTTGAGATAAATTCCAAATACACTGAAATCGTATGAGGAAAGGAACATTCTAACCACGCTGAAATCGTGAGAAGAGGTCTGAAAAAAACTACTCAAGGGCGCGTTCCATGCAACCTGAGATAAATTCCAAACACGCTGAAAACGTGTGAGGAAAGGGACACTCTAACCACGCTGAAATCGTGAGAAGAGGTCCAAAGAAAAGCCAATAAATTCCAAACACGCTGAAATCATGTGAGGAAAGGAACACTCTAACCACGCTGAAATCGTGAGAAGAGGTCCGAAAACAACTACTCAGAGGCGCGTTCCACGCAACCTGAGATAAATTCCAAGCACACTGAAATCGTACGAGGAAAGGAACACTCTAACCACGCTGAAATCGTGAGAAGAGGTCCGAAAAAAACTACTTAGGGGCGCGTTCCACGCAACCTAAGATAAATTCCAAACACGCTGAAAACGTGTGAGGAAAAGGACACTCTAACCATGCTGAAATCGTGAGAAGAAGTCCAAAGAAAAGCCAATAAATTCCAAACACACTGAAATCATGTGAGGAAAGGAACACTCTAACCACGCTGAAAATCGTGAGAAGAGGTCCGAAAAAAACTGCTCAGGGGCCCGTTCCACGCAACCTGAGATAAATTCCAAACACGCTGAAATCGTGTGAGGAAAAGGATACTCTAACCATGTTGAAATCGTGAGAAGAGGTCCAAAGAAAAGCCAATAAATTCCAAACACGCTGAAATCATGTAAGGAAATGAACACTTTAACCACGCTAAAATCGTGAGAAGAGGTCCAAAAAAACTACACAGGGGTGCATTCCACGCAATCTGAGATAAATTTCAAACATGCTGAAATCGTGAGAAGAGGTCCAATGAAAACTGTCAGGAGCGTGTTCCATGCATCCTGAGAAAGCCCCGGGGGACAACGATCCTAAATGCTGCTCAGCGTAAAAGGATCAATGATACAAGATAACACAAGATGCAAATAAATGCAATAAGTGCGATGATATGATACATGTTACAAGAAATGTAGTACATGATGTTTAGGAAATGCAATAAACAAACAAAGCGGTGCTTTAGCAAGCACCTCATGGGGCGAGTGGCGATGAACCGCTCTACTTTAACGGGGATCTCCCCATTTGTGTTCTTTGAACTCTCACCTTCAACTCACAGTTCAAAGGTCCTGAAATGCTAACAAGTAGCGACATCTGCATGTAGAAGCCAAGGATGCCGCTTTTTTTTCTGATCATATTCACAACTTTCCCTATTCTCCAACAGGGTGACAGACTAGGTTGGTTCAGTATCCAGAATTGAGGCGCACACATGATATCTCAATCTATGGGGCTGCCATACAGATTTCAAGTCGGGGATACACCCCTGGGTATTTAAACTAGACTTTAGTCTTGGAAATTCCAAACCTTTGTGTTCTAGGCATTGCCATTCGAACTCTAGTTTCCACCGTCTCAGTTGATCTCCTAGGAACTCACTGCAAACATAGAAAGGTGGCTATACCAGAACACCGAAAGTCGTTCGGGCACAACAAACACCAAAGGAATTGCACCTTTAGAGGATTTAAGGTCTCTTAGACTGGAGAGTGCACAAGACAATGCAGATAAGGTGCACAAGATAGTGCGAATAAGGTGCACAAGACAGTGCGATGAAATGCACAAACTAGTGCAAGTAAGATGCACAAAAAAGTGCGCTGCATGTTCTATGCAAAATGAGAGCATATTCTATGCAAAAGATACGAGCATATTCTATGCAAGATTGAAAGCATGTTGCATGTTCTATGCATGAATCAAGAATGACGCAGGACATGCGTGCAACGTAAGTGTATATGAAAGTGCACATTCTATGGAATAGAAGAGAATCAAATATACACTTTGGTGCCTCTGATTTGCCTTTCGGAGGACTTTGCAACATGTTCAAAAAGAATACAGCCTGTTCATATTGGCAAGGGGTAATCTGCATGCGAAAACCACGAATGCTGCTTTGATCGCGATTCTGACTTGAAGCAGGCTTGAACTCGGGGTCGAGGGACACTTATACTCCAAAGAAATGGCGAGGCCTGAGACGGTGCATCTGGAATGCAGGCTTGGAATTTGCTGAAGTTGAAATAAACTTAGATGCTCCGATTTTCCCTCTTTTCTTTTGCTTTGCAGTCCGGAACCTATATAGCTTCAGATAGGTGTTTGTTCTATTGTTCTCACATGACCTGGGTTGAACCCTGCGATTTATGAAAGAAAAAATCTTGTTTTGTACAAATATGGAGAATAGCACAATACTCTGAGCACAAAATGCTTTATTTTTGAAATTGAAATTGAGAAATAAGTTCTTAACCGGGTATTGAGCCAACGACTGACCATAGTCAAAACGACTCAACAAAGGAAAAGACAAGGTAAAAACAACACAAACACACTAAACGACTCAAAACAAGAATCGAGATAAACAACAAACACAACACTCAGACATTCTGCTATCCATCGGTGGAAGACCTCACAATTCACGAGGAGCCTATTTCTTTGGATATTGTTTCCCACCCTTTTTCATTTGTGATTCTTACATTCCTCTGGCACTCAATCTCTAGTTCTCTAAAAAAGCTCTTTCCTCACTTTTTCTCTCAGCGCACATCTCTCTATTCTTTAATCTCTCTTATTTTTATCCCTCCCCTGGGTGGTTGATGGATAAGCAGGAAGTTGTGGGCTCTTGCCCCCTAGCACTCTGCTAGATTCTCCTTTTTTTGCTCACAACTCGCGAACTTTCCCATAGAAGGGTTATGGTGCAACTGGATGTGCAGCAGATCTGCAACTGACATCGGTTGACGATGCCCTTGGCCAGTTTGGATATGATCAGACCTGTCCAGATGAGGGAGTGGAATATCCCGCTCCATTCCAGTTCGTGCTTCGCACTTGGCTTGATACCTCACTGTTTGGAGAATGAGAAAGCGCTTGGCCCCCTGCTACTAACTTTAGCTGTGCCCTTTTTGGCGAGTGCATTGATAACAGGGAAAAGACAGAAAACCTGACTCGATTGTGCCCCTAGTTCATTATTTTGACCATTTTTTGCTTTTGGCTTTCTGCTAAAATAATTTTGACCAATATGAAAGTTACATTAACATACTTGTTTGATTTTCTGATTTGAAATCATGCAGGTCAGGTTGTGAGCACTGAAAATTTTCTTTTTTTGGGTCCAAGAAATGGCCCAGTTTTGGAAAAATGGAATAATTTTTGAGAAAACTAGTCAACCTCATTAAAAATCCTCAAAAACTGTTTTTGCATATGGCCACTGCTCAACCAACGTGGAATTTACTCTTGAGATGCACGGTCTCAGATCTGAACTTGATTTGTCTTACAGTTGAATCTTGCAACGGAATAGGACAACTGAATTTGAACAAAGATGAACATGAAGATGAGCCAATTTCCACATGGAGAGGATAGCCGAGTTTGAACAAGAAACATGGATGAGCCAAGCAGGCTGAAAATGGTTGGGGTCGAACTTCAGGATGAAATTGCCTACGTATCCCAAAGATGGGAATCAGGCCGTACGTAGTTCCGGGTTGAGGCGCACTCAAGTATTAACAATCTTCTTTTACGCTCTAACTTTTGCCAAAGCCACCCTTCCGGGTTTTCAACCTTGTGAGCTATTTTTCTTTTCTTTTTTCTTTGTTCTTCTCTTTTCTTTATTTTCTTGCTCTAACTTTTTCCTGGGTCGCCCTTCTGGGTTTTCGGCCTTATAAGCCTCTCAAGGATAGAAAAGTTTAACTTGTCCATGTTGATCGGTTTTGAGATCTCGAACCCATCTAAATCCAGTAGAATAGCTGTTGTTCACTGATGATGTAGGAGTTCATCCAATCGGGTCTGAATTTGCCCTTAGTGTTGTGGATAGGGACTCATTTGTCCTTCAACAAAAACTTTCTTCTTTCAGCTTCTGAAATTTGGCTTTCTTGCCAGTCTTCATTGGTTTTAAGAGATGATCTAGTTTTGAATCTTTGAGCACATCTGCCCTTTTTGCCTCTAGTTCAAGGGATGCTTTTGATCTAACTTTGTAAGCTTCCTTTGATCACATCTGACTTTGTTGCCCCTAGTTCAAGAGCTGCTTCCAATCCGGCCATACAAGCCTTATATTATGATTGATCGTTGAACATTCTAAATCAAGGTTCAAGGTTTGAAAGCAAAGTGGTCGAGTATTGAGGCCGAGAGTGATCCTATGCTGTACAATCTTAAGATCAATTCCACACGTGTCTTTGCAGGACCACGCAAATCATCTATTGAAATCTTTTAATAAAGCGACTAGTCGCTTAGGCTCCTTTGAAGACAATGTAGAACCAATCTGGATCAAGCCAGGATCTTTCTCAATATTCACATAAACAAACATGATCTCATTCATCAAGGGCTTAGCATGCCTCTCTTTCTCTTAGTTGATCAAATTTTTATAAATCCCAAGGAATTCCTTCCTCTTTGTTGTCATCATAGTGTTAGAAACGTTTTGAAAAGCTTAGGTCAATGCAATGATTTCAAGGTACAGAAAAGTAGGTGAAAATCTCTGCCGTTTCATTCAGATCTTCTGGCACAATTGGCTCAATGGTAAAAACAGACTCAAAAGAAAGAGTGGAAAAGACAAACACAAAACAAACAGGAAGTAATGTCCGAGTTAACACCCCCGAAATCACCTGACTCTAACACAACAGGACTGACTTGATACAACAAGATAGACTCAATATAACACAACAAGACTGACCCAATACCCAAGTCAGAAAGTAAAGTAAACAGCATTCGCAAATTGCTCAAAACATTGCGTGCTATCCACCATATCTGGAGTAAAATGAGTGCCATTAGCAGGTGGTTGATCCCCCAATCACATAGTCACATTATCCCCCTAGTTCATTGATCTGGTGTCGATAGACTTTGTAGAACCTGGTGCGGTGATGACCTTGTTGTCAATCAAATCTTGTATTTCATGGCGAAGATGAAAACAATTGTCAGTGTCATGGCCGGTTTGTTGATGGAAGGCACAGTGCTTGGCCGGATTGTGTTTAGGTAGGAGAGGATCGGGTAGTGGGCGTTGTTCTAATGGTTTAAGATGCCTTTTTCTGATTAGGACCCCTAGGGCTTTGGATAAGGACATGTAAAACGGGGTGAAGACCTTCTGGCCTCGGGCCTGATGGCTTAAAGTTTGTGAAGTTGAGTTAGATGTATCGGCAAAAGGGTTGGTAGGTGCTGACTGGGTTTGATGATCTCTTTCGAGTGTAGGATTGAAGCTGAAAGTGGTGTTTCTGGTACGACATCCCTTTTCCCGGCTTGCCCTTTGATTCGAAATGCCTTGAACTTGAGTGGCAAAAGTGCCATCCACAGTCTTTGCAACAACTGCAAGCACTTGCTGTTTGTTCAGCCCTTCGACTATGAAAGCCTTAATAGCCCATTGAAGATGTTCGTAAGGATCGATACTTGCCCCAACCTTGTTCTTACCACTTGCTTCCACTTTGCCAAGGCATTGGGTTGCTATATCAGAGCGGAGCCTGATTGTTGTCGACACGTCATTGCCCAGACCTGAGATTACTTTAGGTTGGCCATTTTCAATTATGGCTTGCCTGAAGATTAGGGAGCCTTTTGGCGTGAAATTTCTGGCATGTGATGCGGTAGATGATGGAGCCAAAACCCCAAAGGCTAAATCTGCCACTGTTCTCTGAAGATCTTCAATCATGCTCATCAACTCAGAAATAGTGGGTTCATGGGTTTGAGATGACTAGGGTTCGAGTGCATCCATCATGCACAAGTCCATGTTTTCTGGAATGAACACCTCAGGCTTGGGTAAATGGGTTGGGGTGATGTATATGCTGGGATTGTAGGTGGATGGTAATGTGTGGATTAGATTGAGATGTGGAGGTAATAGGTTAGGGGTGGCCTGAGGTCTTTTTGGTGAAGCCATGATTTCTTCGTCAATAAGATTCTGAATCTTATGACGGAGGCGGATGCAACGGTTCGTATCATGACCGTGCTGTTGATGATAGGCACAGTATTTAGCTGGGTCATATTTTGGTGGAAAAGGATTTGGAAGGGGTTGGGGTTTTAGGAGTTCTAGGTACCCCTTTTCTCGTAGCATTTTCAAAGCTTGAAAAAGACTCATGTAAAGGGGATAGAAATTTCGAGCTTGGGGCCGAGTTAAAGTGGTTGGTTTTTGGCCATTGAAGGGAGTGGTGACAGTGTTTACTTTTGAGCATTTTGCAGCTGTGCTACCATTAGTAGTAGCATTGGAACTGCGAACAATATTCTTCTTCAAAGGCTCATTATCTTCCACAAAGATCCCTTGTCTGATGGTATCCTTGATTTGAACCCTCATTTCATGAAGCTCTGGAAAGGTAAACAGAGGTAAAATGATCATCTTTTGCAGTAACTTGCCATGCAGATTCCGAACAATCATCTTGATCTGATCTTTTTCGGAAGGCTTTGTAGTCATCATCAAGGCCTTCGCTCTCCATCTCGTCACAAACTTTGAGAAACCCTCCTTTAGCTCTTGACGAGTGGCTTCGAGATCACGAGTTGTGACCTCGATCTGTGTGTTGTAGAAGTATTGAGCAATAAAGGCCTCAACCATCTCTTCCCAGTTCTGTTTTACAGAGTCCTCCAATTTCGCATACCAGATTACGGCTATCCCAGACACGGTTCGGCCAAAGAGAGACAACTTCTGGGCTAGGGTCAAACCTATTGGCCTCAGGATATCAAAAAACAGGCGGAGGTGCACCATTGGGTCTCTAGAGCCGTCGAAGCGGTCAATATGCGGCATCTTGAACCGTTACGGTAAGGTAACTACAGATTCAGTATACTCGTCCTCTAAATCCGGGATGGAGTTCACTCATTGTGCTTGTTTGAATAACTTTTCCAGTTTATTAACCTTAAGTGCAGTTGGGTCAACCTCAAATGCAAACAGAGCTTCGGTTTGATAGACAGGAGCTTTAGAGGCCTGTGCTGGGATTGGCTCCGCCGGATTACCCTGAGTCACTTGGACATTCGCAGTATAGGCAGTGGCTCCTGGTGTCGGGTTACCCGTGGGAGGTGCATGAGATGCAGAAGTCGCGGCCGGCTGTGGCTGTTGTTGTTGTAGCTGGATTATCATTTCAGCCTGACGACCTGTGACCTCGACCTGACGAGCAGTGTCTTGCTACAGTGCTTCAACTGTTTGCTATAGATGCTGCATGAGTTCTTCCACACTAGATGGGGGATATTGGGCCATTTAAAATCGGCGTTTGAACTCGTGCTGAGTGAGAAGCAGATGACCGTTCCCGAACCTGATTGGATACTGGTGAACTGAAGGGTGACTGCTGTAGACACTGCATTGGTGAATCCTGCCTGACTCTCCTCTGCCTTGTACCCCGGGGGGGAGTGAGGTAAAGACAAGTTGCTTCTGAACAAATTCTGACCTGACAAAGTCTATCGATACAAGTCCAGAGTACTTGGGGGATATTGGAGCCTTCTGAAGCTATAGTTCCAGGACTACCTAGCAAAAGAGAAAACGGACAGCATCTCAGCCCAATTTCACTAGAACGGATATGATCATAGCTGCATGACTGTACTCCATACTGAATTCTGCCCCCAAAAACAGATACCAACTTGGCAACTGATATGCACATCCCTGTACAGTTTCACTGTAAAACACATACCAGTTAAATGAAAGCCAAAACACCCCTATGATGGGGTAGGGTCACCCTGTCCTAGTTTTGTCAGGAACTAAGGTGATCTATTAAAAAAAAATGGTTTCACCATAATCCTGCATTCAGGTAAGCATTCTGTCCCAGTTTGGAACAATCTCTATGGCTTTTCGATATGCAACTAGGTCGATTGGTCAAAAAGGATACCTCAGCAAGACCACCTAATATACCTTTCACACCTAACACCAAGAAGTGAAATGAGGATCAAACGGTACAGCGGTAGTCCAGATCCAAGGGTTGTGTTCCCATCGTGGCAGAACCCGCAACCGGTTAACCTTTTGGTAAGCTTTTCCAAGCAAGCCTCCAGCAAACCGTTCAGGAATAGCAGATGGCAAACATTGTGACTTAAGCGCACCGATGCAAATGCAAATGCAAAGAAACACATAAGTATAGATAAAAAGCCATATCATGAGTTCGAGTCAAGTTCTCTAAATCCCCAGCAGAGTTGCCAGAAATTATGGAGTTGCCTTTTTCGCGCCCCCCTTTCAGAAAGGGTTGAAATGAACGGCTCATAGTTCGGACTCCCATGGTTCTGAATCTAGTCTCACAAGTGCAAAGCGAAACTGATAAACACCAAAGAGTCCAATCCAACAAATCTTTTTGGAAAATCGATTTTAAATCAAATAATGCCAAAATTGGACTGCTTTGCCAGATACAGAGTCGCCCCCTAAATATTTTATTTTAGGGAAATTTAGGAAACCCTGACTCATGCCGAAGGCCACGTGTCTGTCATCACCAAAGTTGCCTCGGCTCGGGAACTTAGGTACGAGAGGGGAAGGTCCTGAAATGAGCACCCCCGCTCACCCGATCAAAGATCGGCCTCTACTAATCATGATATGATTTTTAATAAATAGTATGTGTTCTTGTCCCGGTTATTAAACTAGCTTTACTATGTGACGCGCACATGCAAGTATAGACTAGTTTGCTCAATTTGGAACAATTTAACTCATGTTTGTTTGCAAAAATTGTTTGAATTTGCCGTCCCAAGTAGGCTTGAAGATGCGGTTTTGCCACCAAATATAGTGGGCTTAAAACTCATATTTTTTAAATCGTTCCAATTCAAACAACAACCCTTTATCCACAGGCATTCATGCAGTTTAACATTTAAGCACATAGCCTCATGGCAAGCATGCTAAATATGGCAGCATTCACACTTATGCAAGTATACTAAAGCGTAAAAACTCACCGAGTACTCCAAACTAAGAAGAAAACAAAGTTAGAAAAAGGCATGATCCTAACTATACAAGATGCCTAATGCAACACATGCAATAATGCAATTAATAGGCTCAGCTACTAATATGGCGTATGGATTGATTTGAACAACATGCGATTAAAACACGTATTCAAATAAGATATTGAAATGACAATGCAGTTTGAATGATGCGCCGAGCCTCGGTGCATGCAAGACAAAATGAATGGATGCAAGGATGCGATATGCTAATTGAAATATGATCCCTAATCTAACCATCAAAAGCGATTAAATAAGAGGGAGAAAGACGTGGGGTTGGAAAACATATACACACGCACGCACACTTATTACAACATTATGCCCTCACGAAGGAGGATCCGAATGAATAAGCCAAGCTAATCTAAGCTAAGCTAATTAAACTAATCTAATTAATCTAATTAGACTAATTATTCCAAACCAATTGAACAAACAGCAAACTAATTACTAATTATTATAACACTTTAATCAACTAGTAAACTAATTAATTAAAACAAATGCACACTAACTAATCATGCAATGTATTAAACTATGTTGCCACTGCTCTGCTTCGGGAAGTGGAAGATGCATGCACTCGGCTTTCGCCCCGAAAAGTCCTCCGTTTTGCTCCTGAGAGGCTCTGTTTGCAGGGTTGAGCATACTCCAGAATCTTTGTGCTCCACCTTACCAAATACTTGCTGAGGGTTACACCAGTGGCCTGCCGGCCATGGAAGGTTGCTGCTGGCCCTCTGTTGGCCAAAAAGGTGCCTTGCCAACCAGAAATGAGGCACTATCGGCCATGGACGGGGTACTGCTGGCCACTAATGCTCTGAGTCACCATACTGCAACAGAGCAGAAATAGAGCAAAAGAAAGGTTTTTCCAAGGGTTTGTTTGTACTGTACCCCTCCTTATCATCTCAAAACCTCAAAGAAGTGACACACTTGGATCCAAAACCACCAATCAAGTAATTTCATTGCATGATGGCCAAAGATCCAAGTTGTACAATTTTGATAAATGCACAAATAAGTCTCGAAGGACCACCACCTTATCATGCATGATCAAGGGCAATGGAGACCAAGGAAAATGCATATTTCATCACTATGAAGTATGAAATGCCCCATTTGCCTTGTGTTCAAATTAACGTCCAATTTGAACACATGCAATGCAACACAAAAGATGCTTATCTTGCCTCTTTTACTTGTTCATTTTGTTTACTTGTTTTACATTACCGATTCATTCTTTAATCAATTAAGTCCAAAAGTGAGTGTCCCCTAATGGAAAGATGGCTCAAACCACAAGGAGCTTTGGGCATGAAAGAGGCATTACAATGTTGGTAATGAACCCCCTAAGGGATTAAACCATTAGGTGCAACACCTCAATTTCACACTTTGGCAAACAAGTGGCTTAAAACCACTTTCAAAGTAAGGAAAGAGTGAAGAATTGAGGGAGATTGCAGAGATTTTAGATACTGAAATGAAGTGTAAAACAACACTAAAACGTGCGATTGACTCAAAACAATGATGCTTAAAGCATTAAAACATCAAACTAATGAAGAAAATTGCACTACAACTATGGAATACAAGCCTCAACTGAACTAACCAGCCCAAAACAGAATATTTCAGAGGCAAACACATGCTGGACTTAAGCTAAATTAAGCTAGAAAAACATGTTAACATATGAAGCTATCTAGGCATGCAAACAAGACACAAGGAGGGGAGGCTAACCCCTCCAATTTCGGACTTCAAAACAAGGTTTTTACCACTGAAAAACCTCTGAGATTTAGTAGTTAAAAGGCCAAAAAAATTTGTTTTGAAAGCGGTGAATAATAGCACAAAAGCTTAACAAACAAAGGAGCAAAAAGGGTGGACAACCCATTAACTCAAAATAGCCTCAAACCACCATTTTTAGAGCATAAAAACAGAGGTTTGTACACTTCAAAACCAACCTTAAAACAATTTAAAAGGATGGCAAAACAAGTATTTAAAACAAGCTTAAATAACAAGTATTATACCTCTTGAAGCTATAGCACAAAATAGGCAACAAACCAAGCTCAAACCTCCTTCTAGAGCTCAAACAAAGCTCCAAGTAAGCTCAGCCCAATGGTGAGAGTATTTGGTTAAGGGTTAATATGCAAAAGCTAAGAGAAAACAAGCTTAAAGGCACAAAATTGTAGGAGAGAAAGAGAAATCTAGAGAGAGAATTTTTTGTTTTCAAATTTTCTAACCTTGAAATATGAGAGATAGGTCATATATATATAGAAAACCATGAGCTTTGGTCAAAAATATCCATCAAAAACAGTTGGAGCAGTGTGGAGACAACTGGAGGTAAATATCTGCAAAAAATTTGATTTATGACACCAGTGGCCGGCAAGGCATCATTGATGGCCGGAAAGCTTCATTTGTGGCTGGATAAAATCATCAATGGCCGGCACATGGCCGGCAAGCCTCATTCACTGGCTAGACAGAAAATCTACTTTTTGGGCCTGACTTCAAACAAGCATATCT
This sequence comes from Camellia granthamiana, assembly GCA_036172215.1. Classification (NCBI taxonomy): domain Eukaryota; kingdom Viridiplantae; phylum Streptophyta; class Magnoliopsida; order Ericales; family Theaceae; genus Camellia; species Camellia granthamiana. The sequence goes on along the minus strand of CM069908.1, from coordinate 104,740,140 downwards.
CCTTCTTCCGGACACCTTTACAGGTCATTCTTGAGTCTAAACTGAAGTCCCAGAAGTTTTCTTTCCAATGGTGCAGCCTCATATCAAAATTCCAAGTGTTCAAAATGATATGCCTATTTTAATGAACACTGCTCAGTTTTGGTCCTAACCGGATTGATGCCTAACTTCAAACAGCCATATCTCCCTCATCTGGATTCGGCCTTAGGAGATTCTTGAGTGTGAAATGAAGCCCCGGAAGTCCACTTTCCAATGGTGGTGGCCTCACAACTAAAGTCCAATTATACAAAAGGATAGAACTGATTTAGTGAGGCTGCCCTACTCCCTCTCTTAACAGTTCATGCCCAACTTCTTCCCCAACTAGGTTTCTTCCCTCCACTCTTATTTTCTTCAACTCCAAACCTATAAATAAGATGTTGTGAAAGATTTTTCAAAGAGTTCACCTCTCTTTCATTCATTTCGGCTTTGTCCTTGCTCGGTTTACCGAAAAGCGTAACATTTTAACAAAATGCGAGCTTGGGAACATCATAGAAACTTTTTCAAAAATAGTTTGAAAGAAAGGGTTTTAAGGTCTAAAATCATTTTGGTCAAAATAGTTTTGGTCCAAAATGGGGTGTAAGGTTGGGATTTGAAGCTCCTCTTGCAGAAGAAATCGAACCTTTGCATAGCATAGCCTTAATCACCAAGTGATCAACCTGAGGCGCCCAAGTCTTAAGGGCGGTCAAAAATGGGGTGTCTACAGATTACAGTCAACCCTGAATTCTGCCCCCCAAAACGGATACCAAACTTGCAACTAATACGCACATTCCTGTACAATTTCACTATAAGGCACATACTAGTTAAGTAAGAGCCAAAACACCCCTATAAAGGGATAAGGTTACCCTGTCCTAGTTTCGTCAGGAACTAGGGTTCTCTATTCAAACAAAGCAATTTTACGCATTCCTGTATTCGGGTAAGCATCCTGTCCTAAGTTGGAACAGTCTCTATGGCTTTTCAATATGCAACTAGGCCAAATAGTCAAAAAGGATACCTCAGCAAGACTACCTAATATATCTCTCACACCTAACACCAAGAAGTGAAATGAGGATCAAACGGTACAGCGGTAGTCCAGATCCAAGGGTTGTGTTCCCATCATGGTAGAGCCCGTGACCGGTCAGCCTTTTCGCAAGTTTTTAGGCAAGTCTCTAGCAAACCGTCTAGGAATAGCAGATGGCAAACACAGTGACTTTAGGCGCACTAATGCAAATGCAATGCAAAGAAACATATAAGTATAGATAAAATTTCATATCATGAAGTTCAAGTCAAGTTCTCTAAATCCCCAGTTGAGTCGCCAAAAACTATAGCTCGGCTTTTCGGGCCCCCTTTCGAAAGACGAATAAGCCTTACAGTATCGGACTTCCACGGTTGTGAATCTGATTCCACAAGTGTAATGTGAAATAGATAAACACCAAAGAGTCCCTATCTGGCAAATTTTTTTGAAAAATTGATTTTGAATAAAAAATGCCAAAAATAGACTGCTTTGCCAGATACAGAGTCGCCACCTAAATATTTTTGGAAAATTTAGGAAACCCATGACTCGGGCCAAAGGCTACGTGTCCGTCATCACCAAGATTATCTCGGCTCGAGAACTTAGGTACGAGAGGGGAAGGTCATGAATTGAGCACCCCCGCTCGCCCAATCAAAGATCAGCCTCTACTAATCATGATATAAATCTTATTTACATTATACGCTCTTGTTTCGGTTATTAGGCTAGCATTACTATGTGATGCGTATACACACAAGTATAGACTAACTTGCAAAAATTGAAACATTTGATTCATGTTTGTTTTGAATATGTACCACTCGAAAATATGATCGCCTATGAATATTACTCAAATTATTCCAATTCAAGCAATTAGTCTTCATCCACAGGCATTCAAGCAATTTATCACTTAAGCATTTAGCCTCATGGTGAACATGCTAGATGTAACGCTCCAAAAAAATATATACATAATGATAACATAACATCCATTACTCTTTATGATGAACCGAAATAATTTCCCAACACTTACATTACATGATCATGAGATTAATACAAAATAGTTCCACATGCGAATATACATTTAATGATTTCTAGCACCTGAATCTATAGGATGTAGAACTTTCACTCAAAAATAAATAAATGCCCTCAAAGACTTACAAGTTCCAAGGCTTAAGCCCGGTTACACAAAAGATGGTTTCTCGAACCCATACATGTATAGTCCTTGGCTTGCAAGAATACAATCACAACAAAATAGAGCCTTGTGCTCACAATCCATACATCCACGCCCTAGTTTGGTTAATTCATCACGTCTTTTCCTGCACCAAAATCCCATAGGGTGAGCATAAAGCTTAGTAGGAAATTCTTAACAAAGTATATACATTTTATACAAGTCTCAAGGAATAAAATACATATGCCATGTTATGCCCTTTTTGAAAGAAGATCACATTTACTCATCTTTTGAAAATCAACATGCTTAATGTTATCTTGAAATTTTTAACAAATTCTACATTTATCAATTTAGTTCAAGGGGCGGTAAATACGACTCAGGTCATCCCTAGGTTGGTGTCTACAAGTAGGCATAACTAGCACTATCAAAACCCCACTTTACCAGTTGCTAACCGGAAGGGAAGTGGTACCTCCTCCGCGCGTGTTTTCGGTCTTTCACCCTAGACACTCAAGCCAACTTAATCAATTTTATCTACACCCCCTATCCGAACTTACCAACGTATTTACCCCAAAGCATTTCAATAATATCTTATTTTACAACATTCCTTTCTCAATGCAAATGTTTTCAAATTTTGAACTCAAAATACTTTTAACAATCGAATCAATTAAAATACCAATGCAACATATATCAAAACAATTATAATGGTTTTCCACTTGTAACACTTCCACACATTCCTTCCATTTCAATTCACAATTTCCTTTTCCTTTTTGATGCAAGTTCGCAACATAAGCTTATAATAATTTATATTATTCCAAGAGTGGCAACACTTTTATCTTTCATATATATTCTCAACAAACTAGTCATTTCATGACTATAATCACATTTTGAAAAACTTTAAAAAGCCCATTATTTCTCATCTTTCATGAGATTCCTTTCATTTAACAAAATCATGACATTAATCAAAAATCAATTTCATAACCTCACGTCATTTTCAAAAAGATTCCCAAATTCTAGGTTTTCATACACTAGATTTGTCTCCTCATTTTGAAAGAATTTAACTTAAACTAACATTTCTCTTCAATAATATGACTCACAATCTCAAGAAATTTGCAAAATATAAGAGACATTATGGAAACCCACATTTAAAAATTTTCCTCAACTCATGAGTCAAAAACTAAGCCCGAACCAATAAAAAAGAGTTCCAATCAACAAAACAATTTGCAAAAATGCATATATGACTGAAAGAAATTCCATACCTTAAGTTTTGGAGAAGAAAAAGATGAAAGCCCCAAATCCCACGGTGCCAAAACCCAATTTCCACCGCACACAATGTAGTCCTTGCTTAGCTCTCCAATATTTGTGAAGGATGTTGGGTCAAAACCCCAATGGATTGCAAGAGATCAAGAGTTTTTGAGGAGGATGAGGATATGGCTTTTAGAGAGAGAGAAATATGTAAAAAGTGAGACACATACAGCCCAAGAAGGAAATAAAAAGCAGATTTTTGAAGTCTGCAGATTGCCGCACGTGCGGTGCCCATTCATGCACGTGCGGCGCGTACCTCCTGCACGTGCGGCACTCAACCCTGCACGTGCGACACGTACCCCACACCTCCAACAACACTTGCATAGATTGCAGTAGCCCAACCCAAAAACTCCTCCCTCAAGGCACATGTGGCCTCCCTTCCCGCACGTGCGGCCCTTTTCCTGCACGTGCGGCTCTCACCCCCGCACGTGCGGCCCCTGTTTCCAGATAGAAAAATTTTAGCACTTTAACTCTAGATACCTTGGATCCAACCTCGCACCTCCCGAAGCAAGTGAAACTCAGAATCAAAGTAAATAAGGATGAGAATTTTAAGAGTAAGTTTCAAAAACAATGAACCCAATGGTTAACAAGACTTCGCATAAAAACCCTTCATTATAAAAAGAGTAAATCCGATCATATTCAAAGGGAATGAGACGAAAAGCATACCCGGTCATCACACTAGACATGGCAACAATCACACGCATGCAATTATGCTAAAGCAAAATGAAAGCTCACCTAGTACTCCAAGTCAAAAAGATAAAAGAGTTAGAAAAATACATGATCCTAACTCTGCAACATGATTAATGCAACACATGCGATATGCAATTACTAGGCTCGGCTACTAATATAGCATATGAATCAATTTGATAGCATGCGGTTTAAGCACGTATTCAAAGAAGTATTTAACTAACAATACAAGTTAGAATGATACGCCGAGCCCAATGCATGCAAGACAAATGGATGCAAACATGAAGTATACTAAACAAAACATGATGCCCTAAACTAACCATCATAAGCTAGTAAATAAAAGAGAAAAAAACGTGAAGTTGGAAGACATGCACATTATTACAACATTACGCCCTCACACAGAAGGGTCCGAATGAATAAACTAGCTAACTAATTAAAGCTAAACTGATTATTACAAACCGAAATAAATAGTTTAGTTAAACTACTTAACTAATTATTACAAACCGAATTAATTAACTATTCTAGCTAACTAATTATTACAAGACAAAATTAGCTAACTAATTATTTACATGAATACAACATAAAAATAGTGTTAAGCTAGTTATTCTAATTACTCTGCCTTGGGAAACGAGAAATGCTCATGCATGCATGGATTTTCCACCCGAAAAAATCATTGTTTCTACTGCTGAATGCCTCTGTTACACAGCAGAACACTTGCACTGATTTCCATCTCTAGACCAACTCTGTTCTGCTTCAAAAGTACACTGCTGGATTTTGCATTGGTGGCCGGCAGAGAGCCTGCCCGTCACTGATGACTAGACTGTCTTGCTGCAACAGAGAGCAAATAGAGCAGAGATAGGGTATTCTCAAGGGTTTGTTTACACAATTTACCCCTCCTTATCATTTGAACAGCTTAAAGGAGTAGTAAAACTTGATTCACAAACCATCAATCTATGCAATTTCATTGCATGATGGCCTATGAACCAAAGTATGCTAGTTCAATAAATGCAACAAAATAAGACTCTCAAAACCACCTCTCTATCATGAATGATCAAGGGAACTAGTTGACAGTGAATCTTGAACCGTTTTCATCACTAATGAGTATGAAACGATCCAAGACTCAAGGGTTCAATTAATGTCCGATTGAACCCAAACCAAATTATTATCTTGCCCTTTTTTAATCACCAATTTCATTACTCCATTTTAGCTACCTTTCAATCCTTTAATCAATTAAGTCCAAAGGTGAGCTTTAAGTCCCCTAATGGAAAGAAGTATCAAACCAAGAGTTGTTTTAGGCATGAGAGAGATATCATGCCATTGGTAATGAACCCCCAAAGGGATTATACCATTAAGCACAAGACCTCAATCTCATGCTTTAAACAAACAACTAGTTTGAACCAACTTTCAAAGCAAATAAAAAGCCAAGAAAGGAGGGAGGTTGCAAAAGCGATTCGAGGTGAAAACAAGTATGGAAAGCCATAAACAAGTGCTATCAACTCAAATAGGATGGTGGCTGAGGCCTAAACCGCCAAACTTATGAGGACTATTACACCACAAGCATGCAACACAAGGCTCAAATGCAATGAACCACTAAAAATAGTCCTAAAATAGTGCTAAATAAGTCCTAAAATATGCTGGAATTAAGACAAAAATAGCCAAAACAATAAGCTAAAACATGGAGCTATGAAAACTAGTAAACAAAGCATAAGGAAGGGAGGCTAACCCCTCCAATTTTGGACTTCAAAATAACATTTTAGCCACTGAAAAAGCTCTGAAATTCAGTGTTTAAAAGCTCAAAAAAGATAGTGCAAAGGTGGGAAACACAAGGGTAAAAGCCTTGAGAACAAGGTGTAAAGAAGAGTAAACCACCTCTTAACCTTTATTAGCCTTAAAACCCAAGTTTCAGCTAAAAAATACAGAGTTTTTACAGCCTAAAAACAGTTGGAAAACAGCAAGAAAAAGAGTAAATACAACAAGTAAAGAGGCAAACCTTTATACCTCTTGAAGAGGAGATCACTTTCAAGCAATAAAACAAGGCAAACACACCCTTAAGAGCTCAAACAAAGCTCAAAGATACCTCAGCTCAAAGATGGAGAGGTTTGGTTAAGAGTGTATAGGCAAAGGTGAAGAAATTTGTAAGAGAAACAGAGAATTGTTGAGAAAAAGAGGAAAAATTTTGCTCCAAAATTTTTCTAACCCCATGGCAGGAGGGGAGGTCCTCTATATATAGAGAAACATGAACCTCCCTTAAAAACATTCAGCTATACACATGGAAGCAGATGCAAGCATCTATCCAAATAGCTGGGACATCTATCACAAAATATTTGCAAAACACATTAGTGGCCGGTAGCCAGGAGCAATGGCCGGCAGCCCATATCAATGGCCGACAGGCCACCAGAGGTTGCAGGCTTGAAAATCCAAGGTTTTGGTCCAAAAACAAAGCAACAGGAGTGTAGGGTTTGAAAAGCTCAAAGCTGTGGCATTCCGCTGAGGACTTGGAGCACTTGACAAACATATAGACTCATCATTGGGTGTGCACACGATGACGTCCAAATCGTAAGGGCAGTAAAAAATGGAGTGTCTACAAGGTATTCAATTTCAGAGCTTGAAACTGAAAATGCTAGATTGCATGAACAAATTCAAGAACTATCCGTCTAACTAGCAACACAACCTTACCGAACACCAACATAAGTTCAACCCCAAGGTCAGTGAAAATCTTGAGCCACAAAAAGTTATGTCCTTGTGTCAACATAACTCAGAGAAATTTCTATTTATTACAATTTTTTTTGTCAATGGTAATTTTCTCTAGAAGTTAAATTTCTCTAACCACATTAGTTTGGCCAGTTTGATTTTCTCTGTCTATTTGCTTATTTGATTTTTGGGGTTTATTTGATTTTCACTGTGTATAGTTGGAATAAAAGTGAAATAACAACCAACAACCCAGCAATAACAAGTGGCACACAAATAACAACCAAAAATAAAAAAATAAAAGTCTATAGTAACTGAAAAATATTGAATCAAATAAATTTACATATTGAAATATGATCTGTTACTTCAAAGAAATTTATCTTTTACTGATATGTCTACAGTGAAAAAAGATCCTACATCAATGATAAAAAATTTAAAGGCAAAAGAAAGGGAAAAAAAGCAACAAGATCCAGACTTTCAATATCCCAAAGTTGTGAAGGTGACTAGAGGTTCAAAGCAAGTTGCAAAGCAAACAGAGCAAACCACCAAAGACAAAGAAGTACTTGATGCCGATGAGTACGTGTTGCCTTAACCAACAAGCATCAGGAAATCTTAGGTTTTTCCACAAACTCTACCAGTTGCAAAATTGGTAAAAGAACATGTAAAAGATATCTTGCAGCACATATCAAATGTGTCTGGACTCGAGTAAGTACAACAAATAAAATAGAAGATAACAAATAACAATTTACTAACTTATATTGCATTAACAACTATTAAATCCCTTCTTTGTCATCTTGTAGGGCTTTAATCTGGACAAATGAGTTGAATCTCATTACTTTTGAAGAAATTGGAAACCTAATAAAGGAAAAAGAAATTGCCAACAATGTAAGTCTTTCATCAAAATTTTTTTACAATGTTCCATCAGCCTTTATAAACCAATGTTACAATTATAAATGATATTTTTTAGGTCAGTGATGGTTATGCAGAGATCCTATTTGTTGACCAAAGAAGAAAAAGACAACAACTAACTTCATTTTTTTCACACGCATGAGCTTGGTATGTTACTATTCTTTTATTTGATTTTCTCTGGAATTTACTTACTACTTTCTCTTGTTAAGATACTTCTTGAAGCTAGTTGTGTCACTAATCTAATTTTCTCTAGCTAGTTGCGTGCATTTATAATTTCTCTGTGTATATTTCTGAAATTCTTGTCATTTCAACTTTCTCATAACCATTTTTTGATTTTCTCTGACCGCAAAACTTCATCAAGATAATGGAAAATCAAACTCCCTGAGTCTCATTATTTGACAAGCATATTGAAACCGCATAAAGGAACTATAGGTTCCTCCATTTCCCAATAAATATCGGGGGCAATGAGAAGTCAATAGATGGAAATCACTGAATCTTGCTTGTCTTGGACAAACAAGACAATTTATGGAGATACTACAACTCACTAAGGCCAAGGAGGGATGATGCACAAGACAAATATATCAAAGATGCAAAACTATTAGTAATGAGTGCAATTTTCTCTGATCCATGATAATGTTTATGTGATGATAATTTTCATAGAATCCCATTAATTTGTGTGTAAATTTCTTTGTTATTTAAAAATTATTTTTTTTGCAGCAAGATTATGTGGAGAATTTTCTAAAAGCTTGCATTTAAAAAAAGGCACAATCACAACCCTTTTTCAAATTGATAGACTCACAAAACACAAATTATGACTTTCAATATGTCGACAATGCTCCATAACAAGCCAGTGATTCGTAAGTTTTATACAACATCTATAAATAAGATAATCTAATTTGAATGCTTCTTAAAACTAACTATACCTATAATTTGTATGCAGTGTAGATTGTGGCCTCTTTGTATGCTACATAATGAGACAATATACCAACCATGAACCTATCAGCTCGACGTTGTCGACACAAGACATAAGGTCATAGAGAGATTTGCGACCGAAGTTGGCCGGTCATGGACAGAACCAGTTCAAATACCACCAAAAGAAGAACTAAAAGTATAATAGTGAAATGTAGACAATGCCCACAATGTAATTAGGATCAATTTTTTTCTTCATACATTGAAGGAAAGATGATGTTTGACATATATGTATATATCTTTTTTTGACTAATGCAAATTTCATAGCTATCAATGGTTATATATATATATATATATTATAATGCATGCTAAGTGGTGATTGTCAACACAATCCACACAGAGAAAATTGTCTGAAGAAATTTCTTTAGTATGAAGTTACCAGAATTTCACAGAGAAATTTCACTCGTATCGTGCCAAGAGGGTGCCTATATGATCATATAATTTGTAATGCACTATGTTGGTACAAAACAATCATCAAATTCAAAAAACACAATGCACACACTAATTTTCTCTACTATTGGCAAATTTCTCTGGATGAATTTGACCACAATGCACAAAGTAATTTTCTCTGCTAGTAGCAAATTTCTCTGGATGAATTTCACTGGTATTATAAACACACTGGCTATAGTATGTTTCAACAAGCACAATGCATATAGTAATTTTCTCTGCTATTGACAAATTTATCTAGATGAATTTGACTGGTATTATAAAGGCACTCCTAAAGTAAGTTTCTAAAAACACAATACAAAAAGTAATTTTCTCTACTATTGGAAAATTTCTCTGGATGAATTTGATTGGTATTATATACACATTGTCCACAAAGTACATTCCAAAAAACAAGATACACAAAGTAAATTTCTTTACTACTAGCAAATTTCTCTGGATTAATTTGACTGGTAATATAAACACACTACCCAAAGTGTGTTTCAAAAACACAACTGCATTGATCCAAAAATTACAGAATTTTTTTTAGAGAAAATACTAAACACAACGCACAACAGACATGTTACTTTTGTAATAAGATCCTCTAACATCCTTAAATGTGTTATTCAATCTATAAAATGTATTATCCTCAACTATTTAACAAAGGTTCCTTGCATGTCCTCTTATTATGGTGACCAATACTCTCACATCGACTACACTTCATCACTCTTTTAAACTCTCCAGTAGAAGCAATTCTATTCTTCTTTGGCCTCCCAGCTGGTCTCTTACTCAATGGAGGTAAAATCATAGCATCATCAATGCTAGACATAGGTTTTTCAATAGTTGAAACTGGGTCAATTGAAAACGAGTATGCTTGACGATACATATCAGCATGAAAAAATGATTCAACAAATGAATTCAAATTATTTTCACTCCTAAAAATTGCAGCAATAGTATGTTGACATGGATACCCATTTATTTTTCATTTTCGACATGAACAAGTTCTCAACCCAAGATCAACCAAAATTGAAGGAAAACAATGCACGTCAAACACATTATCAGATGATAAAATTCCATGTCCTCTCATCCATGAAAGCCTTACTAGAAAGCAGCCTCCTATCATACCTCATATTCATGATTTGCAATCGTATCATGTCCACCAAATTTATTATTGGCAAGTGCCGAGCTTCTTGTATCCATGAATTGAATGACTCAGCAACATTTTAATACATTTCACCATAATATTTCCCCTCAAAATATGCATCACTCCAATTTTCATATGGTAAACTTCTCAAGAAAACACTCACAATGTCTCATCCCTCACTTTTTAATTCATTTAACTTGAACTGAAATGATGTCTTTGTTGGCGCATATGCACATTCTGAAAACTTGGACACAATTATCTCCCTAACCAAATTTGTATTTCCACATGTTAACTTATCCCTCAAATTTCTCTTTAGATGTTCAAGACAAAATCCATGATAGCAATTAGGGAAAAACCTAGCAATTCTTTCCACAATACCACAATGTCGATCTGATATGAAACTTATCACCCTTTTCGATCCCAATACTTCACATAAATGTTCAAGGAACCAACACTAGCATCATGAGAAAATTTACCCTCTTCAATCCCAATTACCTTTATTCCCAGCATCAACAACGACAAAAGCTATAGGAAAAAAACCTACAAAACAAATAGGAACAAGCATATTAGATATACACGTGCAAAGAAAATGAGAACGATAAACAACTAGAGAAATTTGACATTGCCAAAATCCAAAGAAACTTCACACAGTGGATAAATCCATAGAAAATTCACACAGTGGCAACATCAAGATAAAATTCACATAGTGACCAAATCTAGAGAAAATTCACACAGTAGCAACATCCAGAGAAAATTCACTAAAAATTCACACAGTGGCAACATCTAGAGAAAATTCACTGAAAATTCACTTAGTGACGAGCTATAGAGAAAATTCACAAGGTGCCAACATCGAGAGAAAATTTACACATTCACCCAATCCAGAGAAAATTCACATTGACCAGATCAAGAGAAAATTCACACAATGGCACATCTAGAGAAAATTCACATAGTGGCCATCTCCAGAGAAAATTCAAAGTGTCAGAGAAAACATAACCACAAAAATAGAAAATTCACTCAATTCCCACATGTATAGAAAATTCACATACTTAGAGAAGATTAGATATAATCCTGTTGATCAAGTTTGCACTCCTCCAAATTTCATCGCTTTACTACCTGAAAACACAAACATAAGCTAGCCGGCGGGTGTGTGCCAGAAACCTCTCCGATGCCTAAGTCAACAACTAGACAATAGACAATAGACAATAAGCTCTTTGTATTTTAGAGTAAGAATTATGATACCTGTACATAGGTCCTATCATGAGCTTTTATAGATTCCACCTGGCACAATCCTAGTAGGACTCCAACTCTCCTTATAAAAGTCCTCCTAGGAATCACACTCCCAAGGATAATTCCTATCCTGATAACACCCTACTCACTACCAACCAAGTGAGATGGTTTGCACAATCCCAGTAGGACTCTAACTCTCCTTGGCGGAGTTCTCTTAGGAGTCTCATGCCCAAGGATAATGCTTATCCTTAGAACACCCTCATCACTGCAAGCCAAGTAAAATGGCCACTCCCTTATGCTCAGATATACATTCCTGACCGAGCTACCTTATCTCGGTCCCCTGCCGTTCGGGCATGTGACCGGAAGTCGATTTACTGAATTGCACCCTGTCGAGCTACACATAGCTCGGCCCTCTCTATTGACAACATCTCAGTCGGATAAAGGACTACCTTCAGATAGCTAGGGCCAGGCCCTAGCAACCCATCTCTAACTGACCTAGTGCCTTCTTAGCCCAAGACCGAGCTACATCAGCTCTTATTTCGGCCCATTGTGCGGCCTAACCTCCAAAGAAGACTTTTCCTAGCTCAGCCCAATTTGTTCACAAATTACCCTCTCAATTGCCTTTTAATTCCATCTGGGTAGCATGTTTGGGATTATTTTTCTCCAGCCGAGCTAAGAACGCCCAACTCTGCCGAGTTAAAAAAGTTGTTCGGTTTCACAACTCATTTGGCCCCAATAAGTCTTGTTCGTTGCTCAACATGTCCTTCCACTAATCTGGCATGTCTAAGACGACGTCATTTCTAGGATACATGGCGTGCCCCCATTATCCTTGTTCTCTTGTTACAACCGTCATATACCCCAAAAATTTGAACAGCCCCGTCTTTTTGCCTTCAACATTTATATCTTTCGAGTTTGCAATGACACGAGAAGGCGTTCTTTCTGTGTAACCGGGCTATATGTCCCACCTTTTATAATCATCTTCCAATTAATGAAAAATTTCGATCTCTTTGCTCGGTTACTGTGTTTCTTTTTTAATATTTTGCATCATTTCGACTGCATGTCTAGCCGAACTAATTAGCTTGGCCTTACTTGATCCTGCCAACTTTCTTTGGCCAAGATACGTATCTCGGCTGAAGAATCCAAAAACCTTGTTGGTCAAACCTGCTAACCTACTTTGGCCGAGGTAACTGTCATCCCGGCCAAAGAGTGTAAAAATTTTGTTGGTCAAACCTACCAACCTGCTTTGGCCGAGGTAACTGTCATCCCGGCCAAAGAGTGCAAAAATTTTGTTGGTCAAACCTTCCAACTTGCTTTGGCTGAGGTAACTGTCATCCCGGCCAAAGAGTGCAAAAATTTTGTTGGTCAAAGCTGTCAACTTTCTTTGGCCTAGATCCACATCTCAGCTAAAGAGTGCGAAAAAGTTTTTGTTGGTCAAACCTACCAACCTCCTTTAGCCTAGATCCTCATCTCGGCTAAAGGGTGCAAAAATTTTGTTGGTCAAACTTGCCAACTTTCTTTGGCCTAGATCCTCATCTGGGCTAAAGAGTGCAAAAAAGTTTTTGTTAGTGCCAACCTCCTTTAGCCTAAATCCTAATCTCTGCTAAAGGGTGCAAAAATTTCGTTAGTTAAACTTGCCAACCCACCTTTAGCCTAGATCCTTATCTTGGCTAAAGGGTGCAAAAATTTTGTTGGTCAAACCTGCCAACCTTTTTTAGCCTTGATCCTCATTTCGGCTAAAGAGTACAAAAATTTTATTGGTCAAACCTGCCAACCTTCTTTAGCCTAGATCCTCATCTCGGCTAAAGAATGCAAAAATTTTGTTGGTCAAACCTGCCAACCTTCTTTGCCCCCAGTTGGGCAAAGGTTTGTTTAGAAAGAGTTGGTTAATCCTACCAACTCCCTTTGTCCCCTGTTGGGCAAAGATTTGTTAGAAAAAGTTGGTCAAACCTGCCAACCTACTTTGCCCCCAGTTGGGCAAAGATTTTTGTGCAGTCGGTCTTTCTTGTCGACCGTGTCAATTTTCACTGAAGGCTTTTTGTTCGGCATCGCTGTTGTGCCGAACTCTGCCTTCGCGTGTGCCCCATCTTCCTCTACCTAGATGTGTTGGTACACTCTCTTCATCAAGGCTTCCATAGTAAGGAGCAATGTCATTGTCATTGAATCTCTCAACTTATAACCCACTGGCAGACCCTGCTTATACTGTGTAATAGCTAGGTTGGTAGGATAGTCGTCTATCTGGTTGAAGGTCTCCCAATACCTGTTATTGTAAGATTTCAACGTTTCCTTCTTGCCCATGTCAATGGAAAGCAGTTGGTCTATCTCCACCGGTGTCTTGGTGTTTGTCCTAAACCTAGTAACAAACGCCTCCGCAAGTTGCACCCATGAGCTATGTTGCCCCCATGAAGCTATGTTGCCTTCTGGCAACCTCTCAAACCATGTCAAGCCTACGTCACCTAGGCTATAGGGAAATAAGATACATATTAGAGCCTCATTCCGTTGATATACGGCCATAACCTAGCGAAAGTGGCTTAAGTATATGTAGGAGTCTGACTTCCCCTCATAGATTGTGAACTTAGGTTGGTTGAAGCCCAAAGGCAGTGGTGCGTTCTCTATTGCCGAAACGAACTGCAAGCTTTGCAACCTTGCCAATGCCTTATCAGCTGGTTCATAGGCAAGGCACGGTACTAGCATTCTAACCTCGATGCTCCTGTGTGTTCTAGGTGCCAGCCGTTGTAGAGCCGAGATCCTCTGAGGGTCATGGGCCTGGGTGTCTTTCCTCTTTCGCTCCCTTTCTTTTAGAATAGTTCGCAGATCCACCGATCTGGGCATCTCGGTGTATTGAGAAGTGGTTTGATGCGTATGTGAGGGTCGATAATTGCTTTGCTCTGTGTAAGACCTTTCAGTCCCTGTTCTCTCAAACCTGGAGTAACAAGTCCTAGAAGTTCTTGATTGTGTGTCGTCTGTTTTGAGGCTTCTGCTTTCAGATTGCGATGGTGTGACTCGTCTGTCGCGATCTCTTAAGTGGCGAGAACGCGTTTTGCCTTCGCGGATCTCTTCCCCTGCCATGCCTTTGCCTTTCATCTGGCACTTTATCGTTTCCATGTTAGCTACCATTCTTTTTATTAACTCGTCTTGCTCTTTCACGCGATCCTCCAGAACCTGAGAATCCACCCTTCGTCTTTGTCCATCTAGGCTATGAGAACGATGAGGACTTGAGCCTCGTTTATCTCGTGCGCCCCTCTGTGGGTTTTTTCGCTGGGGGTCCAAGTCTACCATGGACGAGACAAAAGGCAAATCCTCGCACCTCCTATCCCCTTTTGGAGTTTGTCTATCGATAACAAATTGAGGAAAGTCTTCGTTGTGCGCCATTGAAATCAGTTGAAGAAAAACTCAATCAAAAGGTTTGTTCTTTGTGATCTTTCCCACAGACGGCGCCAATTGTACGAGCACGAAATATCTTCTCGCATAATCCTATTGATCAAGTTTGCACTCCTCCAAATGTCGTCGCTTTACTACTTGAAAATACAAACGTAAGCTAGCCGGCAGATGTGTGCCGGAAACCTCTTTGATGCCTAAGTCAACAACTAGACAATAAACAATAAGCTCTGTGTATTTTAGAGTAAGAATTGTGATACCTGTACATAGATCCTGTCATGAGTTTTTATAGATTCCACCTGGTATAATCCCATTAGGACTCCAACTCTCCTTATAAGAGTCTTCCTAGGAATCACACTCCCAAGGATAATGCCTATCCTAATAACACCCTACTCACTACCAACCAAGTGAGATGGTTTGCACAATCCCAGTGGGACTCTAACTCTCTTTAGCAGAATCCTCTTAGGAGTCTCATGCCCAAGGATAATGCTTATCCTTAGAACACCCTCATCACTGCAAGCCAAGTGAGATGGCCACTTCCTTATGCTCAGATATATATTCCTGACCGAGCTGCCTTATCTCGGTCTCCTGCCGTTCGGGCCGTGTGACCGGAAACAGATTCACCGAATTGCACCCTGCCGAGCTACACATAGCTCGACCTTTTCTATTGACAACATCTCGGTCTGATAAAGGACTACCTTCAGATAGCTAGGGCCAGGCCCCAGCAACCCATCTCTAACTGACTTAGTGTCTTCTTCGCCCAAGACCGAGCTACATCAGCTTTTATCTCGACCCATTGCGCCGCATAACTTCCAAACAAGACTTTTCCTAGCTCGGCCGAATTTATTCACAAATTACCCTCTCAATTCACATTGACCAGATCAAGAGAAAATTCACACAGTGACCACCTCCAAAGAAAATTCAAAGTGTCAGAGAAAATATAACCACAAAAATAGAAAATTCACTCAGTTCCCATATATATAGAAAACTCACATGCTTAGAGAAAATTAGATATATTTACAATTACCTTTATTCCCATCTTTCCCCGTCGCAACAAGCATAACTCCTTTGTATTGTCCATTCAAAAATGTTCCATCCAAAAACAACAATGACTGACAATATTTGAAACCAGCAATGCATGCATGAAAAGCTACAAACACTCTTTTGAAACGCTTGTTATCTTCAAAATCTAATTCAAAACAACTACTTGGATTGTTCTTCAATATTTCATCAAAATACCACCGTAATTGATCGAATGACAAACAAGAATCCTCATATGTACTACATTTGGCCTTTTCAACCCCCAACCAACCACAGTTATAACAGATTGAGACCCCATACTTGTCTTCATTTCTTTCATAACATCCATTGGACGAGTTAAAGGTTTTGCACTTACCTCTTCAAGTATCTGCCCAAAAACTAAGCTGGAAGTCATTTTAGCATGTTTACTAGTACGAACAGCCACACCACACATATGTTCATTGTTCAAAGTTCTTATGTAAAAGAACCCATTTGTTTTTTCAACTGAAGCATGTACACGCCACATACATCTCCTTGATTCTTTATATGCACATTATGCCGTAACCCTCAGCTTGTCATTTTTAACATACGTAAACTCAAAACCAACCTCAATAGCATACTTGCACAAAACAGTACGGAACTCAACCACACCACCCTCAAACTTTTGTCCAACACTCGTAATATTATTTCGCCAACCAGCCGACAATAAAACCTTTTCTTAGTGAAAACAAAACTTAGAGAGTGAACTTCTTTCAATATCCACGAGCCTATCACCTTCACTATGCACAACATCTACCCAATTAAACCCCACTTCATCCTCTTGATTAGAAGTACTACAACCAATAACTGAAACATCAACTATATCAACACCACGTGCACAAACAACCCTCATATTCAGAAAATCAATATTATTTCGAACCATACAATTCAGATGGCCCACAATAGAATATGAAATACACATCGTCTCAGGTTTCAAATTCTCCCATGTTTTACACAAAATGCCAACCAATTTCTCAAAATTCAATTCGCATGAAACATTAATGACAATAGTATCATTCCCATATTTGCACAGCAACACACTGCACTGTCCATCTAAACTGAAAGAAAAATCACGAAAAATAACTTGTTCAATATAAAAACACTTCACAAGAACAACATACAAGTCCAGAGAAATTTTTGTTTTTTATAATTTTCTCTGTATTATATTACGAAGTTTATAATTTTCTCAGGACTCAAGTAAAAGTCCAGCGAAATTTACAAACTTATAATTCAACTTCAAGATAACAAAAACAAAATCACAGAGAAAATTAATGAGTCCAGAGAAAATCACAAAGAAAACTAATGCTAACTATTAAACACAATCATAGACAAAAATCACACAGAAGATCTGTTATGAAATTATAATATTCTCTGTGATTTTCTCTCTATGATTGTGCAGTATTGGACTTAAATCAAAATCCAGATAAATTTACGAACTTATATTCACCTTCAATATAACAAAAACAAAATCATAAAGAAAATTAATGAGTCCATAGAACATCACAGAGAAAATTAATACTAACTATTAAACACAATCACTCACAAAAATCACAGAGCAAAACTGTTATGAAATTATAGGCTGTGTTTGGTTGTATTTTCTAAATATATTTCTACCCATTTATTTGTGTTTGACGTTTGTTTACAATTTTCAAAAGTCAATTCCACATTCAATTTTGAAAACTCTGTCTAAGGCAGAAAATTTTGGGCTAACCGATCGTCCTACCGGTCATCCGAAACAGTACTTTTTTTTTTTGTTGCAATTGACACATGTTAATTTTTATATATTCAATAAAAAATATTTTTCAAATTTTAAAAATTTTTTTATGAGTTTTGAATAGAATTTTGAGTTGTGTGTTTGATTATAAGTTGTAAGTTTTTGTATCAAAAATCATATGTTACATCAAAAATTCCCCACTTAATTCAAAACTCTTTTCAAAACTCATTCACCAAACAAATTTTTCACACTTAAATCATAATTCCAAAACTCACAAACTCAAAATACAACTCCTATTCGCAAATCATATTTAGAAAACTCTACCAAACACTATCACAGTCTTGTCTGTGATTAAGTTTCAAATTTTCTTTGTACTACAAGCTTACAATTTTCACTGGACTACAAGCTTATAATTTTCTCTGTGATTTCCGTTGAATTATAATAACAAACATACAATTTTCTCTAGAGAACAAAGAAAAGTGCAGAAAAATCAAAAGTCCAAAAAAAAAAAAAAAAAAAAAAAAACAGAGCACAAAACTTAGGAAAGTGCAGAAAACTCCATCGTCAATAACAAAGAATGAACCCAAGGGGTTGTGGCATTGTGGTAAGGCCTTGGGGTTTAAGCCCCAAGGTCACAAGTTCAAGTCCCCACCCCCCCTTGGGCCAATCTCCTGGGCGGAAGCACTGTTGGTTAGGAGGTTGGACCTCAAGTTGTCTAGTCAGCACTTGGTGTGGGTTCAATGCTCCCCCGCTGTGCGAGTCCTGACTTAAGCGGAGCTTGTCTTGGGAGGTCGGGGCAAGTTCCCAGGTTATAGTCTCCTCGCTCGGAACGGCTAACAGGACACCTTAGTGATCTCTGCAAGGGGCGCTGCCTTGGATCTGCGGGAGGGTAGGGAGGATTTTCCTGTAACAAAAAAAAAAAAAAAAAAAACAAAGAATGAAAAATCAATTTCAAAAATCAAAAACAACTACACTGAGCTAGCTTTTCTCTCACATTGACGAAAACTAAAAACAAAAGCCTAATTCAAAATACACTAGAAAAACTACTCTCAAATCGGAGTCCTTACATATAAATCAAATAAAAAATAAAAAAAGTATCTTATTCAACTCCACTGGAAATCAACTTCTACGCGATCAACTTCTACACGATCAACGAAAATCAACTTCTACACCACAACTACAAAATCAACTTCTACGCGATCAACGATAATCAACTTCTACACGACTACAAAATCCCTACAAAATCTCCACGAAAATCTGCATCATCAAAATCTCCATCGTCAAGTTCATCCCAACGTAATCTCCTACAAAAATAGCAACGTAATCTTCAGTTTCCCAAATTGAAAAGCGTATATTATAAAGAAGGGTAAAATTAGTATTTTATAAACTAAAATAACATTGAGGAACCTTAGGCATCAAAAAATATTATTGTGAATCTCTTCTCATACTAAAAGTTGGGTAGGAATCTTAGACCAATTTTCCCTAAAAAGTAAAAATATAAATGTGACTCAAAAAAATTTAAAAATTAATTTTTATCCAAGTTATTAAAACCCTCTTCAAGCTTTGCAATCTGGATTGTTGTTGAAAACAATATTCACTTTGTTTGATTTTCGTTTTTAGACAATTTTATTTTTTTTATTTTTCATATATTTTTTTATTTTCAATGAATTTTTTTAATATTTTAAGCAATTTTTTTAATTTTTAGACACATCTAACATAAATACACTTAAAAAATATAATATTGGTGAAAAAAATCTTTAAAAAATTTACTAAATACCAAAAATACAAAAATATAAAAAAAATTTAATAATAATAATACAAAAGGTGCATCTAAAAAAGTACGTTTTCGTAGTTTTGTATATTTATTAATTTTTTAAAATATTTTTTTACAAATATTTTACTATTTAGATACATTTAAATAAGGTGTATTTAAAAAAGTAAAAAAATTACTTAAAATTTTAAAAATATTTACTAAAAATAAAAAAAAAATACGAAAAATAAAAAACTCAATTTCTAAAAAACTGAATTTAGAAAATTGAAAATCAAACACACTGGGTGGCTCTTGATCGACTTCTATCTACGAGTTATGCTAGAGACTCTAAATATTTTATCAAACTCTTACATGGGTGTGGGATCCACACACATGTGGATTTGTGTGAATCTCACCCTATGTCTCACCCCATGTGAGAAGTTTTGTAAAATATTTGATAGAATATTTAGATACATAGCATTTCTCTTCTATCTACACCCACTGACCCCAAGCATTATAAAAGTTCACGGAGTTGACTTCATAGAAAAACAGGGTACCTCTCTGTATATGTCCTCTGTTTTTACAAATATAAAAAGCCTCTTCAATCACTTTATTGTTTGTATATGTATATTAAGAAATTGGCTGTGTATGTGTTATGTTTTTGCCATTCTGACTTTGTGACATGTGTTGACTATTGACACTAATCTTTATTGCAGGCTTCAAATGGGGCAAAAGAATCAATCTACAAGCTGTCAATTCATAATTTCAAAATCTGCAGTTGGCGAAAAGGATTTGGAGGAATTATCAGTTGGACAGAGAGAGAAAAAAAATTATACAAACATGCACAAAATCACTTACACCTTTCCCATTTTTGTAATTATTTTTCTCTATTCTACTTTTAAGTAATTCCTCCAAAGGATTTTAGATGGTCGATACCCTTCAATGATGGCGATATGGGTAAGAATTTAATTGAATAAATGTCAAATTGAGAATTCCATTTCTGCTGATCTTGTATGTATTCCATAACTTTTCATACTTACGTGCTTTCATGCAATGAAAGCTTCTTTTTTCTCCTGTGAGCATATTAAAAGAGCTTCTTTTTTTTTTTTTTAAATATTCTAAAAAATAAATAAATAATTTAGAGAATTGACTCATTTTTCAAACTATTTGAAAAATTAATCTATTTTTTGAAATCACATTTTGAAAATGCAATTTTATGATGACTTGGACTTCAATAAAATATATTGCATTTTCAACATGCAAAATGTAATTTTCAATTTAAACTTGCATTTTTAAAATGTGATTTCAAAAAACAGGTTAGTTTTTCAAATAGTTTAAAAAGTGAGTCAATTCTCTAAATTATTTTTCTTTAAAATAAAAAAAAAAAAAACTCAATGTTAAAAGATAATTGCTTAAAAACCTCTACAATGAGAAAATCAACAAGTGCCACTGGGCGTGTGATCATGTTAAAAGATAACCGCTTAAAAACCGCTACAATAGTTACGACAGGTGGCATTGAAGCAGCCCAAAACAAGCAGAGCAATTTAATTTCAATATTTAATTGACATACTTAAAAAAAGTATGGAATGAGTTACGAGTTTTAAATATTTTGATGTAGGGTACAAAAAATAATAGGCAGCTTAGCATTCGAGCTCATGCCTCGGAACTTTAGAATACTACTTTAATTAAATAAACTTGGCTTTGCTGGGTTTTTTTTTTTTTTGACAAAATTAGTCCAGAAAAAGTTTCATATCTTCTATATGAAGTTTGGCTTGAAGAAGTTTAACAGTGCCCAACTTCGATATTATTTTTTATGTTGTGTTTGGTTAGTGTATTTGAGGAGAGATTTAGAAATGGAAATGGAAAAGATAGGTAAAATGTAAATAAAATATACCTACATTTCATCTAATTTCACACACTTTTTTCCTTTCCCGTTTCAAATCTCTTCTAAATTTCCTAACCAAACACGACATTAGTTTCTTGATCCTTTTCTCTGCCATTGCAGTCATGTTCCGTTGGTTAGATTCTTTAACGTCTTTTTGCAATATACTATGTGATGACAATCAGTAAATGGTGGGTTTACAAAGGTGACTGGATCCACGGTCAAGTTGAAACAATTGAATAGGCTACAAGTCTCGATGTGTTTATCCTAGAAACAAACATTGAGAAGTCACCGGTGGGTGTCTTTTGTTGAATATTGGCTCAAGTATTCTGAAGGAAGCCATTGCCAACACCTTGCCAACTAGCTGGCCATGAGGCCATGGGCCATTTGCAAAAAGCCACCGAAAGTACCATGAGGCCATTTGCAAAAAGCCACCGAAAGTAGAGGGATGGGCTGGCAGCCAGCTCATTTGTTGAAGGCCTCTCCATTCTCCATCTTCTTGTATAAATGAGAGGCTGAGGGAAGTGTTTAGACACAACAGAGAATGAGGCTTAGAGTGAAACAAAGAGAGAACAATCCGAGAGTGTGTAATTGTTCCATTTCTTTCAATATAGTGAATCCGCTGCCCGTGGACGTAGGCGACTTGCCGAACCACGTTAAATCTTGTGTGTTATTGCTTGTTTGAGTTCCCTAGTGTGCCCCCAATCCGCAACAATTGGTATCAGAGCTCGGGTTGCGAAAAATCGAATTTTTCCCGAAAGTGCCCAGATTTCGAAGTGCTCAAAATCCACTTTTGACCATACCAGGAGGAAGAACTCCCCAGAAGGAGTCCAACAAAGCAAAAACAGAGCCCAGAAACCTCCCCACGCGCCCTCACGCGCGCTCTGAAAAAGGCGCGTGAAGGCCACTCTCGGCACGCGCCACACGTGCCAGCTCCAGGAGGAAGATGAGTCACGTGGCGCCACGTCATCAACACGTCAGCGCCACGTCACGCCACGTGTCCTGCCCAGTCAGCCTGAGCCGCTGACCAAGCCGCGTTGACCAGCCGTCAAGCCGCGTTGACCGCGCCGCCAATCCTCCGTTGACCGCGCCGCCTGCGCCGTTGACCGAGCCATTGACCGGAGGAATTATCCGGTGCATCTCAGTGCACCAGATTCTGCAGATCTGAACCGTCGGAATTGTTTTTGCCAGATCAGAGCCATTCGGAGTCCGTTTTCGACGATCCAATAGTGTTTTCCAACTATTTGGGATATTCCGGACACATCCGTACGGTTAGTTTTTGAATCAGAGGTGTTTAAAATATTTTGGCTTGATCTGAGGCATTCGGAGTCCGTTTTTGACGATCCAATAGTGCTTCCCAACTATTTGGAATATTTCGGACACATCCGTACGGTCAGTTTTTTGAATTGAAGTTTCTAAAAATGGCAGAATCTAGATCAACCGAATCCGTAAGTAATTCAGCCAGTACAAGCACCTCTAGGCATTGGACCCCGGTGTCCCATGCTAAGTTCGAGGTAGAGAAGTTTGATGGAAGCAGCAACTTCGGCATGTGGAGATGCGAAGTTAAGGATATGCTTGTCCAGATGAACCTGCACTTCACTCTAGGAGACAAACCAGATGACATGGACGGGATAGAATGGGAGAGGGTGAATCTCCTGGCCTGCAGTTCCATCCGACTTTGCCTTGCAAAAGAGGAGAAGTATGCCTTCACAGAATATGATATTGCGAAGAAGCTTTGGAAGGCGCTGGAAGATAAGTTCATGACAAAGAGCATTGAGAACCGGCTCTACTTGAGGAAGATGTTGTTTCGTTTCGACTACATTAAAGGTATTTCGATGAACGAACACCTAAATAACTTCAACAAAATTATTACGGACTTGAAGAATTTGGATGATCACGTTGGTGATGAAGATAAAGCACTGTTATTGTTGAATTCCTTGCCTGACTCATATGATCATCTCACTACTACTTTACTGTACGGTAAAGAGAAGATCAAGTATGTTGATGTTGCAAACGCCTTGGTGAACAATGAGTTCAGAAGGAAAGACAAGTCTGCAAACAGGGACTCAGCATCCGAGGCATTGACAGTCAGAGGCAGAACAAATAACAGAAGAAATGCAGGGCGAGGAAAGTCTCGCTCAAAAACCAGAGGGAAATCTTCAGACAGAAGACGTCTTGCAAAAGACGAGTGTGCTGCTTGTCGCCAGAAGGGGCATTGGGCAAAAGATTGTCCCAATAAAGACAAGACAGAAGAGAAGGTGAATATTGCACGAGATGGAGATAATGATGAAGGAGGAGCCTTCACAGTTTCATCATATGGCCAGTCTGATGAATGGATAATAGATTCTGGATGTTCATTCCATATGTGTCCTAACAAGTAGTGGTTCTCGAGCTTACGAGAGTTCGATGGAGGAGTTGTGCTGATGGGCAACGACCAAGCTTGCCAGACAAAGGGGATTGGAACAGTTCGACTGAAGATCCATGATGGAACAATCAGAATTCTTGAAGATGTACGGTATGTACCAGATCTAACCAAGAATCTCATCTCAGTGGGAGTTTTAGACTCCAAAGGTTACAGAGTAACCATGGAAGGTGGAGTCCTCAAAGTTGTTCGAGGAGCATTGGTTGCAATGAAGGGTACTCGACAGGGAAATTTATATTTCCTAGACGGCTCTACAGTCACAGAGAGAGTGGCTGTCTCCACCAGTTCCAGCTCAGAAGATGATGCATCCGACACTTCCAGACTTTGGCACATGCGCCTAGGGCATGTCGGTGAGAAGGCTTTACAAGGGTTGGTAAAGCAAGACCTGTTGAAAGGCGCCAAGACAGGGAAGCTTGAGTTCTGCGAGCATTGTGTACTGGGAAAGCAAACAAGAATCAAGTTTGGTACTGCAATTCACCGTACCAAAGGGATTCTAGACTACGTTCACACCGACGTATGGGGTCCTTCCAAGAATGCTTCGTTGGGAGGTAAACACTACTTTGTGTCGTTCATTGATGATTTCTCCAGAAGAGTTTGGATTTACACAATGAAGCACAAAGATGAAGTCTTAGACATCTTTCTTATGTGGAAGAAGATGATTGAGACCCAGACAGGCAGAAAGATCAAGAAGCTCAGATCTGACAATGGTGGAGAATACACATCAGATCCCTTCTTTGAGGTTTGCCAGAATGCAGGGATAGTGAGACATTTCACAGTTCCTGGAGCACCGCAGCAGAATGGGGTTGCAGAACGCATGAACCGCACTTTGGTGGAGAAAGTCTGGTGTATGCTATCACAGTCTGGATTGAGCAAGGCATTTTGGGGCGAGGCATTGAACTATGCTCGCCATCTTGTCAACAGACTACCTACTGCAGCATTAGATGGCAAGACTCCCATGGAGGTATGGTCAGGAGTCCCAGTTATTGATTATGATCAGTTACGTATCTTTGGATGTCTAGCATATTTTCATGTTACAGAATCTAAGTTGGATCCAAGAGCCAAGAAAGCCATCTTCTTGGGCTTCGGCAACGGTGTCAAGGGATACAGACTTTGGTGCCCTGAATCAAAGAAAGTTCTCATCAGAAGAGACGTTACCTTTGATGAGTCTGCAATGCTGAAGCAACCAAATCCTCAAGAGAATGAGGAAGCATTGAAGAAGTCAGTGCAGGTGGAGTTTGAGACTCCAGCAAAGACTAGTCAGCCAATCAACCATCCTGAAGAAGTCTCAGAGGATAGCTCTGAAGAGAGTTCAGATGAAGATCCAGAGGCTCCGCAACAATCAGAACCCATTGCAATCAGGAAAGGTAAAAGGGTTACTAAGCAACCCAGTTGGATGACCGATATGGTAGCCTATGCACTTCCAATCATTGAAGACAATGTTCCTTGCACTTTCAAAGAAGCCGTGCAGAATGCGGAAAGTGTCAAATGGAAGGAGGCTATGGATAAAGAGATCGGGTCACTTCATAAGAACAAGACTTGGGAGTTGGTGCAACTTCCAAAAGGCAAGAAAGCAATTGGGTGTAAGTGGGTTTACACCAAGAAAGAAGGCATCCCAGGCAACAACAACATCAGATTCAAAGCTAGATTGGTAGCTAAAGGCTATGCTCAGAAGGAAGGAATAGACTACAATGAGGTATTCTCACCTGTTGTGAAGCACACGTCTATTCGCATCTTGTTAGCTTTGGTTGCACAGTTTGATCTCGAGCTCGCCCAACTCGACGTCAAAACTGCCTTCTTACATGGAGATCTTGAAGAGGAGATATACATGTCCCAGCCAGATGGTTTCAAAATTGCTGGAAAAGAGAATTGGGCCTGTAAGCTGAACAAATCGTTGTACGGATTGAAGCAATCCCCGAGACAGTGGTACAAGCGATTTGATCGTTTCATGATGGAGACAGAATACACAAGAAGTCAATTTGATCATTGTGTATATTTCCGTAAGCTTCTCGACGGTTCCTTTATCTATTTGCTCTTATATGTAGATGATATGCTGATTGCATCTACGAGCAAGGTGGAGATTGACAAACTCAAGGCACAGTTAGCAAGGGAGTTTGAAATGAAGGATTTGGGAGAAGCACAGAAAGTTCTTGGCATGGAGATCAAGAGAGACAGGAAGAAGGGCACGGTTTGTCTGACACAAACTCTGAAAAAGGTGTTAGACAGATTTGGCATCAATGGGAAAACCAAAGCTGTAAGTACACCATTGGCCCCTCATTTCAAGCTTAGTGCTTCGTTGTCTCCACGCACAGAAGAAGAACGGAAGCATATAGCACAGGTTCCATATGTAAATGCAGTTGGTGCATTAATGTATGCTATGGTTTGTACAAGGCCTGACGTCTCGCATGCTGTGAGTATGGTAAGCAGGTATATGCATGATCCAGGAAAAGATCACTGGCAGGCAGTGAAGTGGATCCTAAGGTACATACATGGCACAGTCAATCTGGGATTGAAGTTCGAGAGAGATAACCGACTCGGGCAGAATTTGAAAGGTTATGTGGACTCAGATTATGCTGGTGACTTAGACAAACGCCGGTCAACAACAGGGTATTTATTTACGCTTGCTAAAAGGCCGGTGAGTTGGAGGTCAACGCTTCTGTCAACGGTGACTTTGTCTACTACAGAGGCAGAGTACATGGCAGTGACGGAAGCCTTTAAGGAAGCTATTTGGCTACACGGGTTGATTGAGGACTTGGGAATTGTTCAGAAGCACGTTGAGGTGTTTTGTGACAGTCAGAGTGCCATTTGTTTGGCAAAGAACCAGGTTCATCATGCCCGCACCAAGCACATTGACGTCCGTTTCCATTTCATCCGAGAAATTGTGAATGAAGGGGATATTCTGCTTCAAAAGATTGGTACTGCAGATAATCCGGCCGATATGCTCACAAAGGTAGTTTCTGGGATCAAGTTCCAACATTGTTTGGACTTGGTCAACATCTCTCGGAATTGAGCATCTTCGGGTGCAAGGCAGTGTTGATCGATCATTATGTTGGATAAGAGAATCCTCGCCAAGGTGGAGATTTGTTGAATATTGGCTCAAGTATTCTGGCCATGTGAAGGAAGCCATTGCCAACACCTTGCCAACTAGCTGGCCATGAGGCCAGCCATGAGGCCATGAGGCCATTTGCAAAAAGCCACCGAAAGTACCATGAGGCCATTTGCAAAAAGCCACCGAAAGTAGAGGGATGGGCTGGCAGCCAGCTCATTTGTTGAAGGCCTCTCCATTCTCCATCTTCTTGTATAAATGAGAGGCTGAGGGAAGTGTTTAGACACAGCAGAGAGTGAGGCTTAGAGTGAAACAAAGAGAGAACAATCCGAGAGTGTGTAATTGTTCCATTTCTTTCAATATAGTGAATCCGCTGCCCGTGGACGTAGGCGACTTGCCGAACCACGTTAAATCTTGTGTGTTATTGCTTGTTTGAGTTCCCTGGTGTGCCCCCGATCCGCAACATCTTTCTCAAGGCCTTCCCACAATCAAGTTAATTTTTTTGCAAGATTAGGTTGGCCTTGAAATTTAGGGAGTTTAAGACAAATTTTGAAAATAGAGGCCCCTTTTACATTAAAAAAAAAAAATTCATGAATAAAACAATAAGTTACAACTTTTTTATTTGTTTGTATCCATAAAAAAAATTTCTTGTACATATAATCATTAAAATTATAAACAAAACAATTTAATGAAACAAAATTAGGGCAAAAAAATTAAGAAAAAATTATTCAATTAAAACTAATAAAGACCTAGGTAAAAAAATTAGGACAAAAATATTTATTCCACTAAAATCTAATAGATAAAGAAGGTAAAGAAAAAAATTAAGACCCATATATTGTATGTACACTTCTTGGGCTCAAACACTTTTTTTTTTAATACATATTTTCATTTTAATAAATATGGGCCCAACTACACTTATAAATAAATATGAGTTAAATCATACATGGACCCAATAAAGTATTTTGGGGCCCTTTAAATTGATCCTCAAAAAAAAAAAAAAAAAAAGGGAAAAAAAAACATATTGGGCCTATAACATTTTACTAAATTTGAAAGCCTTATTTTTGAGCCAAAATTTTGGAGCCTAAGACACAGGCCTTACTAGCTTTAGGCCAGGGCTGGCCCTGTGCAAGATAGAATTCTAAGGAGGAATGTAGAGAGATGGATTTGAGATAGATACCTGCAGTGCATGTTAGGGTTATATGTAAAGGAAAACCTCAAAGGGGGGGACTCTGCTTTTGGCTTACCTTGCTCCATTCACGGTGTTTTGAGGCATGCGCAATAGTGCTGTGCTTGCAGGTTCATGTCTGTTTTATTTTGGCAACAAATTCAAACCTATAAAGATGCCTCGACTGAGCAAGCATTGTCTTCTTTTGTTGGTTTATAGGCCCTAACTGATGAGGACAACGGGCTTGGGCCCCCACATTCAATTTGGGCCCAGGTAGAGTTGAGCTGACAAATTTAGATTGGCCTGTATTCTATTTAGAGTTTTTTACCAGCCGGTCCCAACAATTGAATATATTATCCATTAGGTCTTAAGTTTCTATCTCATGCACCGGGAAGTCCTGTTGTATTTTTTTTTTTTTTTCTGATTTTACCCCTGTTGTTATGAATTATGTGGTTCTATTTAACTCTCTCTCTCTCTTGCCCGAAAAGGATCTGGGTTTTGAAAAGTATTTCATGCACTGTTGTGTTGCAAGAGCCATTGATTGCGCCATTGTAATGTTGGGTAGAGATGAAGGGGTCACGGCGTCGACGGCGGTGAGGAAGTTTGTGACAAAGACTCGACAATTGAATAGCTGTTCGTTGGTGTTGGTGAACATGAGAGCTGCCTCTATGGCCCTTGGATTCGAGAGAGATGGTGTTAGATCTCAGAGGGATCAAGAAAATCGACATGAACGGAGATGGGTGTGTCGACATTAATGAGTTCGGAGCTCTGTACCAGTTAATAATGGATGAGCGAGATGAAAAAGAAGACATAAGAGAGGCGTTCACGATGTTAGATCAGAACAGTGATGGGTTCATCTAGGTATTTTCAATGCCGATCAGAGGACCTATCTTGTTTAAACCAATGATAAATTTATTAGTAAATTTGTTAAATATGTTTGTTTTTGTATAAAACTTGATAAACTAAATAGTGATAAATTTATCATTTATAATGGTAATTTTCCTTTTGTAAATTTTTTTTACAAACAGTCAGTGATAAATTTATCATTAAATCTGACATCATCATTGCCACCATCTTCCTCCATAAATTTATCATCTGTAATGGTAATGATTAAATTTTCCTGCTACATTTTTTTTTTCTTTGCAAACAGTCAGTAATAAATTTATCACTGAATGTGTCTCTAATTCTTGTGTTGGTTTGTAATGGTGATTGCTTGATTTTCCTTTTGTAATTGTTTTACAAACAAACAGTGATAAATTTATCACTGAATTTGATTTTTAATGCTTTGTCTTGATCTGTGAATGTGAAAAATAATAACTATTTTATAGTAGTGACTTCTCATCTCTCTCTTTCATTCTCTTCATCATTTTTCTTCTCATTTTTTTTTTTTTTTTTTTTTTTTTGTTGCCATTAGATCTGAGGAGGAGGTGGTGGTAATAGTGACGTACTTGAGATGAAAATTTTGATAAAAAAAAAAATATCATCAGGGATAAAATGGGAAGGTGGCTAAATTATTATGGAATAGGATCTCATGGCTGGGAGCCTCTATTTACACACACCAATTGCACTCTTTGCACACACTTAATGAATTTTTTTTTTATTACAATTTTATCCCTAAATAAAATTACCATTATAGACATCCACACAATTCAAAGAAACAGACACCCTCTCAATACACACACGTTGTCTGCTTCTTCATTTTGCTACATCATCCACACACACAGACGTTACTCCAGAGCTCCAAAGTTACTCCATTCTTCATTAGTGTACACTCCTTGCACAAGCTGCACACTCCTTCCACAAGCTGTCTTCCTCATTCTTCCATCCTTCATTTCATTTTTCATTAGTTTACACACTAAATCCCAAGCAAAAGCGAGTTTTGCTCCATTTTGATGGAGGATTTGCCTTCAGAAAATCAGCAATTAAGTGTTCATGTGAAGCAGAGCGAAGGAAATGTGAGTTTAATTTTTTTTTTTTTCCCGGCGTCGTTCGGATAACCAGAGCCGAAATGTGTTCTTTGGTTCGGAAGTATGGTGCCGAAATAATTAGCTAATTTCGGAAGTTGATGTCCGAATAAAATAAAAACTTTCGGAAGTTGTTGTCCGAAAAAGTTATTTAAATTCGGAAGTTGGTTTCCGAACAAAGTTGACTTATACAACAATCAACTTCCGAAATTTTAAACAAAATTCGGACAACTACTTCCGAATGAAGTAAAATTTTTTTTTTTCCATTTTATATTCCAAATTTGCAAACTGCATACCAAATTTACAGTTTCAAATTGCAAATTAATCATTATAATACCATTAAAAATTTGTAATGTTATACAAAACATGCAGGAATATGTGTCAACTCAAGGAAGTCAGGTTTGCGCGGATTTTGTGTTAGATTACACCACTGAATTCACAACTGAACAGGTTCAGTTTACGAAATTATAACGATTATGTTTTCGAATTGCTCACCAAATGTAAATGTTTGATAATATTTATTTAACTTTGTAGGTATTCAAAAATAAGGATGAATTGCTGAACTGGGTACGAGAAGTTGGAAAAAGAAATGGTTTGGTCATTGTAATCAAAACATCAGACTATGGTGGAGGGAAAAAAAGACCCAGGATGTATCTTGCTTGTGAGAGGAGTGGCCAATATAGAGCAACAAAGAAGTTAAAACATGATGGCAACAATACATCAAGAATAACTGGTACGAAGAAGTGTGGTTGTCCTTTTGATATGAGGGCTCACAGGTTTACCACACATGATGGATGGACATTGACCGTAGTATGCGGATTGCATAATCATCCACCTGCAGAGCAGCTCGAGGGACATTCATATGCGGGGAGGCTATCAAATGATGAGAAAGCATTGTTAATGGATATGTCAAAGAGCATGGTTCGGCCAAAAGAAATCCTAGTAACCTTGAAACAACGAGATGCCCTCAATGTAAGCACACTTAAAACCATTTACAATGTACGCCATCGAAACAGGGTGGTACAGAGAGCTGGAAGATCACAGATGCAATACTTATTGGGTGAATTGGCCAAGTATAATTACATTGAGCGCCATCGGTCTGAAGAGCCCACGATGACTGTGACAGACTTGTTTTGGGCACATCCTACCAGTTTGGACTTATTTCGGTCTTTCCCACGTATATTAATTATGGATTGCACATATAAAACCAATAGATATCGGCTTCCTCTTCTTGAAATTGTGGGAGTGACATCAACTGAAATGACATTCTCTGTAGCTTTTGCATACTTACAGTATGAGAGGGTCGATAACTATGCGTGGGTGTTAGCTACATTGCGTGATGTCATGGATGGGTTAGCTGTGCCAACAGTTATTGTTACTGACAGAGAGCTAGCCTTGATGAATGCCATACAGAAGATATTCCCGAGTGCCAGACATTTATTATGTCGTTGGCATATCAGTAAGAATGTCTTGACGAAATGCAAGAAAATGTTTGAGACACAGCAAAAATGGGAGAAGTTCAACCATGAGTGGAACTCTGTAGTGTATTCATCTTCTGAAATTCAATACGAGGAGCGTCTTAAATCATTACTTAAGGAATTCAGTAGTTATCCTGATGTAGTCAAATACGTCATGGATACTTGGTTGGTTCCTTACAAGGACAAATTTGTGGCGGCATGGACAGACACGTGTATGCATTGTGGCAATGTTACAACGAACCGGTAAGATTACTTTTATTCAATATGTTATTAAGGCTTGTGCCATGTACTTGATTTTAACTTGACTTACATTGAATTGAACAGGGCTGAGAGTGCACATGCAAAACTTAAAAGAGATTGCTGACTACATGGTTTACCTTGTGCCCATGAGATTGCTGACTACATGGACAGACACGTCCTTCGCCACACTCATGGTTTACCTTGTGCCCATGAGATTGCTGACTACATCAGACAAGATCGTTCTATACCACTGGCTACCATACACTCACAGTGGAGGCAACTTCATATCTCCATATGCAAGAAAGAAGACGAAACGGAGGTGACTTGTCATGCAGAAATGGAGTTGTTTGTGAACAAGTTTAATGAAAGTGATAGAACCATGCGGTTGGAGCTTTTGAAGAAGTTGAAAGAGATTGTCTATCCGGGAAGCACTTTTCTTGTTGAGCCGGAGGTGAAGCCCAAAACACGTCCTCGTGATCATAAGAAGATCAATGTTTCTACCCGTCGTGACCCCTGTGCATTTGAGTTAGTGCAATCTGGACATGATTCCTTCTCACCTAAGGACACTCAAATCACTACATTAGCTTCTACGTTGCAAACCAAGAAGAAGCGACTTGTTAAGGGAAAGGAGAAGGTGAATCCGAAAGGAAAGGCATACATTACTAGAACAGTGAAACCTGGTGCATTTCTTGATGCTTTCCCTACTGGGTTGAAACCATACATTAAGTTTGTCAAGGATGTAGCTGCAGATGGTAATTGTGGTTTCAGGACTATAGCTACTTCAATTGGTCATACAGAAGATGATTGGGCTGAAGTTAGGCGTGACCTATTGGGTGAGCTGCACACACACAAAGAGGAATACATTACACTTTATGGGTCCTATGAAAGGTTTGAAGAATTGACAAGCATATTGTCATACTTTGAAGACAGTCCTGGATACTCACATTGGATGACTATGCCAGACATGGGGCATCTTGTTGCATCGTGCTACAATCTTGTGCTATACCACTTGTCTTTACAACAATGTCTCACCTTTTTACCTCTTCGGACAGTGCCAGTACCTCAACTTGATAGACGTGAGATTGCCATTGGGTTTGTCAACGGAAATCATTTCGTCCAGGTATAACAGAAACTTATCAATTGGGAATGTGCATGTACAAGAAGTTATGAGGTATGACCACTAAGTCAATTGATATTTGGTGCAGGTTTTGTTGCAGCCAGGCCATCCAGTTCCTCCTATTGCCACTAATTGGAGAAAATACCGTCACCCTTGCGCTGTGGACTGGGATGATGCATATGTGCGTCGCATTCAACATTTTAAGGACATTATTCATGATAATGTAGCTACTCGAGAGACTTTTGATGTTGTTGATGTCGCATGACACATGTATGCATTTGACAATGTTAGAATTATGGAAGAAATTAATGGATGTGTTTTTGATGCTGATGTGTTGTTATGTTTTGCAATGTGGATTGAATGTTATCGATTGTTACCATTCCATTCTAATAATAAAATGTCATTACAATGTCATTACAATACCATTGTTGCCATTCCATTCAAATAAGAAAAACACCAAAAAATAACGTCGTCTTACAAAAAACACCAAAAAACACTGCCATTACAACACTGTCATCTTACAAAAACACTGCCATTACAAAACTGTCACGAATCAGCTGTATGAGTAAGGTACTCTTCCTGGACAGGAGGAGAATCAGGAAAAGAGCTATCCTCCATAGCAATGTCAGGCATATCATAATCTTGAACTCGTCTTTGGCTTCGGCCCCCACTTTGACTGGAACTTGGAATATCATATTCAACCTCAACTGGATCACGACCTCGACCACGACCTTGACCTCGTCCTCGCCCACGCCCTCGTCCCCGTTCATGGTCTACATCCAATTGACGACGTCGTCTATTTGAAGCAGTAGGTGGGACACGTTGTTGATATTCAGAATCCATATTAGCTGCAAAAAATACTAAGTGTCTGTGTAAATAAAGAGAGTGTGTGTAAATAAATGAGAGTGTGTGTGTAAAATTAATGAGAGTGTGTGTAAATAATAAGTGTTTTAAATTATAATGAGAGAGTGTATGTAAAATTAATGAGAGTGTGTGTAATGAGTGTTATAATTAAGTGTTATAATTAAGTGTTTTCATAGTGTAAGAAGGGGAAAAAAAATAATAATTGTGTTCGGAAGTTGTTGTCCGAAAACACCTATACTGTTCGGAAGTTGGTGTCCGAAAAAAAATACACCATTCGGAAGTTGTTGTCCGAAAATACATACACCATTCGGAAGTTGTTGTCCGACATTATAGATAATATTCGGAAGTTGAAAGCCGAACCAAGTAATTTTTTTCGGAAGTATAATGCCGAATAAAAGCAAAAATTTCGGAACTCCAATGCCGAACAAAAACCAAAAAAACGAATAACCAGTTCCGAATGAAGAACTGCGGCAATCAGTTACATTGGTGGACTGAAAATTTCAAAAATGGTAAAAATTCACCCTACATTACAAATAAAATAGGAATGAAAAGATTAAACTAACCTAAAATGTGAAAATTTCAATGCTCTTCAATGCCCTTCAATGCCCTTCACACAGATGGATGAAGCTTTGGGGAGGAACCACGGTGGAGGGTGTGAGAGATGGGTATGTGTGTTGTTCTCAGATGGGTCTGTGTGTCAGGTCACGGGTGTGTGTGTGAGGGGGGTGTGTGTGTATGATTTACATTTGGGGGTATATGTGGAATAATAGGTGTGTGTAGTGAGTCAAAAATATTAGGATTTATTTTTTTAGTGTGTGTATTGAGAAGGATGTGTATTGAGGGGAAGAGGGGTGTGTAAATAGAAGCTCCCCTCATGGCTATTAAGTTTGGTCTAAAAGACCGGCCTATAACTCCCCCTTTTATTTATCTATACTCATAACTGAATATGGGTATTGTTACTCTATGATTATCAACTTATTTTGTTTGTGAAAATGAATTAGGGAGCTCAATATTAAATCAAAGAAGTTTTGGTAAAATTCTCAAATATGAGCTATTACGCCTGTGAGTGATCTGACAACTTTACTGATGAAAAACAAAGTAAACTTAGCCAATCTATAACCCCAGATCTTAGAGATAATTACAATTTGCAAACCATATTTCAGACCCTAAAACCCTTTCATGATCATTTATTATCCAGTTAACAAAGGAAAATGGATACACATTTTCATAAGAATAATTGCCTCAACTTACCGAAAGTGGGGTCGAGAATAACACATGCGACGCATATTATTTACGGAACCACAAAAGCAGAGGCGAGAGTATCGTGTACTCCAGAATTGCTTCGGGTTTACTTGATGATATATAAACCTATGATGGCAGAGCAGCTCCACCGTTTGATGTTTTGACTTGTCCGCGTCTTTGACATTCTTGCTAAAAAGATAGGTGTGTTGGAATACTACTACATTATTTGATGCAGTACCTTCTTCTTCCTCGTACACGAGGTTGATTCCACACTCCTTTGGCAGAAAACTTTTAGCCATAAAAACTGAAACATTCACTTCGTCGCCACCTTCCAACTGATTCCCAAAATTCCAGTGGCTTAACCATAACATATCTTCGTTGCCTTCTGGAATGCCGTAAAATGTTGGGCTATAGGTCCACCTTATACCCTTCGTCTTATTAGTAATAATGGCATAATGCATGTTGCGAAAGGAATCAAATCCATCATCCTGTGGCTTGAAATTGTTCCTAATCGGCTCATAATCATAATTCCTAGATTCACATAGTGCATAGACAATGCATAGATTCATGCCTTGGATCTTGCGATTAAGAAGTGGCGACAGCTCAAAAGAAATTGAAGAACCCGTACTTTGATGGCTAAACCAGCCTGGAACTTTGCTTCCTGGAAGAAAAATGCTGAAAATACCACATTCGTACAATCCCTGCACCATTTGAATCATTAAAGAAATACTATGGAGAGAGAGAGAGAGAGAGAGAGAGAGAGAGATAACCTGGAGTGTCTGCTTCCTTGTTATGCGTGTCATACTGTTAGCCATCTGAACAACAATGTTTTCTGTGGATTCATTGAGTAAGCCCATACCATTGGTCATTTCAGTGTCAATGCTTCCAATTGGTTTCAATGTAAACAAATCTTGGATCTCAACCAGCTTTTCGCATCCAAAAATTTCCAAGTGCAGAGATTTTAACAGGTTTGGTAAATTTTTTATTCTTTCAAGTGATGTGCAATGTTTTGCAAGCAAATCCATCAAACTTGCTGGAAGTTCAGGGAGCAATTTTAGCTTTTTGCAATTGTCTAACTGAAGGGACTTGAGCATAGTAAGTGCTTTAATGCTCTCTGGTAGGCTATGAATTGGGTTTTCACTTAGATCCAAGCTCTGCAAAGAGGGTAGGCAACTAAGATCATTGGGAATAGCATCATCGGATAAATTACAGTCCACTAGACTTAAGCTTACTAGAGAATGAGGCAACAATGCCAATGAAAAACTAGTGGGCTTAAGACTTGATGATTTCCTAAATTGAAAGAGTTCATGCCATGAAATACCCTCTTGAATGGGAGCATTTAAATTTCTTACGGCTATTCGATCGGCATGAAACACTTTTAACGATTTCAATCTCTCCAGTTCCTCTGGCAGCTTGTCGAGTTTTGAGCAACCAGACAGGATAAGTTCTTGAAGAGACTTCAACATACCAATTTTTCTCGGAAGCTCTCTGAGACTTTCGCAGTTCCCTAGATTCAGAAAAACAAGTTCCCTTAGGTCTCCGATAGACTCATGAATTTCTACCAAACTCACACAATCTTTAAGCATCAATCTCTGAAGACTAGGAAGTCCTGAGAAGTCTGGCGTTGTGGTGAGGCAACGGGAATGACTCAGATTTAGGATTTTCAATGATTCAAGAAACTGCAAGAACCAACAAAATAAAAAGGTAAGAAATTAATATGTAAAAACATAAAATTCATCCCAGAAAATGAGGGAAGAAATAATTAGTAGCATACCTTGGTCCCCTTCCAGAGTTGTACCAAGCTACTGCCCCGCATATCAAGAAAAACCAGGTTCTCAAGATGGAGATAGTTTGGTATAGACTTTAAAGGGAATCCATGCCAACTCAGCCATCTTAACTTCTTTGGAAATTTTTTCCAATCACCAGTCAGTTTTACATAATCAAGCTGTAGTAATCTTAGTCTTTGCATTCTTGCAAATGCATGAGTCTTCAAGCTTACCTCTTTTCGTTGATAGAATCTGCCAAAACGATATCTATTGAAAGCAGAGTAATGGTAAAGCAGATTTGACATTCCAAAGCTGTCTTCACTATAGTGTCGTGTTTTCCTGGTACTGTCATCTTTCTCTAACATATCCAAATTCAAAGTGAGGCCTTCAACTGTTTCTGTACCCTGATAATTAAAATAAAATAAAAAAATAAAAACTAATATTGATATGTAACGAGCACACAACTGCACAGACTTTATAAAACATTGGTATGTACATAAAAGGAAAGATTCTTACAGTTTCTTCTCTCAGTACATCAAATGCAACCTTATCATGCCAGATCCTACTTCGCTTTCCTGGCTCCTTGGGTGATTCTTGGCGAACAATTTCTCTTCCCATATCTCTAAGCAATGGATGCATCATCAACTTGTTATCTTTATCAATCGTTAAAAGACTCCTATCAATGAGATTTTGGATTCCGATTATTGGGTAGAAATCACATTTGCCTAGTATTTGAATGGTGTAGTCTTTGTCCTTCCCAATAAAGAAACAAGCAATATCAAGGAATAAATTTTTGTCATGATCATCTTGGAGAGAGTCATAGCTTATTTTAAGAATATTTTGGATATCACTATCAGGAATTGCTCTCAGTTTCTGTAGTGCACTTTCCCATGTATGTATGTTTTTGCTACATAGAGAAGAACCCAAAACTTGAAGAGCTAAAGGAAGCCCTCCACAATAATATACAACGCTTCTGGACAGTTCCATGTACCCTTCAGTTGGATTGTCTTGACCAAAGGCATGCCAACAGAAGAGATGAAGTGATTCATCATCATTTAACTTTTTAATCTCGCACTTCATGTTTCCTTCTAGAGACCTAAGCAATGGCTTATATCTAGTTGTTATGACAATCTTACTTCCTGAACAAAGCCATTCTCGCTTTCCAATTATTAAATGTAATTGCTCCACTCGATCAACATCATCAAGAACAACAAGAACTCTTTTGCAGCATATAGTATCCCTGATCTCACATATTCCTTCATCGACTTTGTATATTTTTCTCTTCTTTCCATTTATAATATCGGACAAAAGTAGTGTTTGCAAACGAATCACACCGTTAGGTTGTTCTGAAGTTTCTCTAACATTTGGAAGAAAGCTGCTGCGTTCAAATCTATCAAAGTTTAGGTTATAAACAACTTTGGCTATGGTTGTTTTTCCTATTCCACCCATCCCACAGAGCACAGCAACGCCAACATCAGTTGCCCCATCTTGTAACCACATACTAATGGTTTTTACTTGAGATTCTATTCCAACTAGGTGGGAGGAAACATTCAACATCGTGCGATTTAGCTTATCACCAATTGCTTTAACAATTTCTTGGATGAACTTTGCCTCATGCCTACAAATTGGCAGTGACGGGAAAATTTAGCACAACCAAGTGATGAGTGGTAATTAATTACAGATTATCATTGATTTAACATCAAACACAATGGATTAAATGTCATGATAGGAATGATATGATGGAAGTTGAACAATTTGTATCACGATCTAGGTTACAAATATCTCAAAGGAAGAATGAAAATGATATCCAGAACCTAAACTGAATCAAGCGATAATTTTTTTTTTTTTGATAAACAAAATCAAGCAATATTCTAGTACCACCTAACCTATTTGAATGAGCATATTAATCAACTCATTTCTAGTTCTCTTTTGGTTATTCTTTTTAAGGAGTGATTTATATCATGCAGAACGCCTTGAATTGAATGGCAACTTACTGAAGTTCTCTGTACTTGTCTTCCATTGATTCATCTTTGTCCTTTGATATTATTTACATAAGAAATTTTTTGCAGTGCCAAATTATGAATAGCTTATTCTTAAGCTCATGCATTCCATGTTTGATTCCAGTTTCATTTTTTTTTTTTCCGGCAATTCATACACTCATTGAATTGTTTGGTTTTATAGGCAATGCATTCATTGGATTACAAAAAGGTAATAAATTTTATATTTACCAAAAAAGAATTGGTTCTTTATCTACTGCTGCCAGATGGTGTGAATGTTTTTGGTTCTGTGTTTTTTTGGTCATGTTAGTTCTTTCTTTGGTTACCTCTGCATGTGCAAGTGAGCGAGAGAGAAAAATAGAGAGATTTGAGGGCTGCAATGGAAAGGGAGAGGGGGCGACGGGGAAGGGAGGGGTGGCTATGGGAGGCAGTGGTGGTAGTCTGGTGGAGATGGCAGGGAAGAAAGGTATAAGGACAAATAAGGTTTTTTTAATATTATGGATTTGAATTTTATTACAATTTTAGATTAGAAAGAGAATTGTAATATAAATAAATAAAGAATGAGGGGTGTAATAATTGGTTTTTGTGGTGTAAATAGAAGCACCCTGCACACATAGGGCCCAAAAAAATAAAAATAAAATAAAATAACCTATACTCATGCATGCTTTCTTGTTTGTATTAAATTTTTTTTGCTTAATTAGCAATTTACTAAATAATGTTCTTATCCTTTCTTTGCCATAAACAATAACAAATAAGTTGTGGTGATGCAGAAGACAAAGTACTGTTCTTAATTCTTAAAACACTTCAAAAAAACATAACCAAATGGTACTTATGAAAGGACTGTTTGAATCTTACCCTTTGGTTTGATTTTGTAAGACCATCCCCCCCAAATCTGCAACTTCTCTAAGCGCTGCCCTCCACCCTTCCACCTTCTCCATGTGCTGCTGCTTTTTTCTGTCATCAGTTTCTTCTTGGAATTGCTTTTCATGCAAAGCAAGCGCCTTTGCAAAACTCCCAGTTTGGTTCCTAACCTGGGTAGGATCCACGTTATAGAACACAGGTAGAACAACATGTCTAGAGGTACTTTTGCGTTCAAGGATCTTCACAAGTTCATCAAGGCACCAACTTGAAGAAGCATAGCCTTTTGAGAAAACAACTACTGAAATCCTTGACTCTTCGATTGCTTTCTTCAGTTCTAACTTGATATTTTCTCCTCTCTCAATCTCATCATCATCTCTAAAAGTGTGAATTCCCACATTCACCAGAGCAGTGTAGAGGTGGTCGATGAAGGTTTTGCGAGTGTCTTTGCCTCTAAAACTCAAGAACACGTGATAAGTACACCTAAACAAGGAAGATGAGGCTTCCTGGACCCTCTCAGAAGCCATTGAACAAAGCTGTAAAAGATGGATGAATCAGAAACATATGTAGTCTTTGAGGCCACAATGGATAAAAACTTGTTGAAGATGTCAAGAACAATAAGAGAAAAACAAGAAAAGTAAATGAAGTAAATGATTCCTATAATAATCAAGGTCAATGAAAACTAAAATAAAAAGAAGAATACTCTCCCCATAACATACTGATTCATGATTCTAAAATGAGGCTTGAAGCAAACGATCATATGTAACCAAAAAAATTCGTAACTTGCTAAACATGCTTCCAAATGACTCCAAAAACTTCTTGATTTCAATTTTCAAACGTAAATGTGATGGTGTAACTTCCCCATTCCTCAGACCAAAGGGTTGGCCTAGTGGATTACCAAATAGGATGTCTAGATTCAAATCTTATTGCTGCGAGTGAAACTTCCCTTCCCCTATCCCTTTCCTATCAAATGTAAAAATAATAATAATGAAAAAAAGAAATTAAAAAAAAATTCCCCATTTCTCTAGTCTTCATGTGTATTCCCACTGTTCTTTTGGCTGGACCACTTGTTACAGTTATTATCTATTAAAAAAAGGTACAGAACCATTGAATAACGTGTCTTCTAGAGCTAGCAAAAGCCACCACCA
The DNA here is from genome assembly GCA_036172215.1 of Camellia granthamiana. NCBI lineage: Eukaryota > Viridiplantae > Streptophyta > Magnoliopsida > Ericales > Theaceae > Camellia > Camellia granthamiana. The sequence continues at coordinate 104,699,521 of CM069908.1, read as the reverse complement.
TTTTTGTTGACAATTTTGTCTGTCCTTGGGATTCTTTTCATATTTGAAGAAATTATTTGAACAATTTCACTTGGTTTGACTTTTGGGTCATGCATCTAGATTAACAGGTTGGCCAGCCAACTTCCCATGCTAAGCACATGTACAGGGGAAGTGACCAAAACTTCCCTGAACTTTCACTAAAGAAGAAAGCACATAATCAAGGGATGCATACAATTATACAGCAGGGATACATTTGACTGAGACTAGTGGATTATGATTGATTGTTTATTATGCTATATAACTTGCTTTGGTCCATTTTTCAGTTTTCTCTTTCCACAAAATAGATAACATGTTTTTTTTTTTTAATTTCTGCACCAAAAATAAAACAAAATTAAAAAAAAAAAATGGCACACATATATTCAAAACAAATAAAAATTAAAACATATTTGGTGAGTTGCCGAAGGAGGCTGGAAGAGGTTGTCAGTCGGGAAGGGGGGGAGTGGTCACAAGGGGTTGCCAAAATGGGAGCGGGGAAGGGGTTTGCCGACGCGGGGAAGAAGAAATGCAAATTTGTTTTGAAAACAATAGAAAACACTTTTTTGGTGTTTTTGCATTTTTCCACAATGACTGTTTAAATTAAGAAATGAATTTTTTTTTGTTTTAAAATGACTGTTTAAAAAAATCTCATCCATTTCTGTTGAAATTTTTTCATATCATATTGATGTTTCGAGAGACTCCAGATGAGGTTATTTGACTGGAACTAGTGTAAAACCTCTGCTTCCAAAATTTTGGTTTAGACTCAAAGCTGAGTCATGTTCAAACTTCTAAATTTCTAAAAATGATGAAGATACTGTAAGTTAGTCAGGACAGAGTAATATATTTCTTGCTTGAAAATTCTTCTGTCCTAGCAAGGATCCTCACATAATATGGAAGCATGTTGCTATGGTGGGCTTCTTTTGAAACATTTATTATCTGTCTTGACATGAGCAAATGAAATATAATGCCAGCATAGTACCTACTATAAAGCTGATTCTGTAAGTACTGGGGATCAATTTTTATGCTTTTGCTCGAGTGGCCGAGCCTAACTACATTTGAAAAGTTTTCATGCTTCATACTGGTTAGTGACTTCCCAAGTCATTAGAAAGCAGAGTGAGAACATCAAATTGATTAATCCTAAAATTTTGTGAAAGATGATAACATGACCGAAGTACATGGACTATTTTGGCTTGCAAAAAATAAAGAGACTTTCGGATGTATTAAATGCAGAAGTGAAACATGAATATAGAAACATAATGACACTAAATTTTAATAGACAAAGACTTGTTATTATAAAAAGAACCAATACAATAAAAAATATTTTAGTGTGCATGTATACAGTGCATACCACAAAAGCCACCCTCTACCATCACCATTGTTTCCTTGCTATCACCAACAGGTCATTATAAATTCTTCCCCCACTCTGTCTATGACTATGAAAATCACCAATTATCCGTAAAAGTAAAGTAATTCTAAATGCAAAATTTTGAAAACAGGAGTAACTGTAGGTGTTTGATAACTATCAACAGCTCAACACCTCACAACTTGATGGTAGAATGTGCGGACTGAAAACAGAAGCCATCGGGAGAGCAACAGTGAGCGACCAAGGACCATCCTATTCAACTTATCATTGCTTCGCCTCCTTACTGCCAACCCAATATGGTCATCAGTTCCTCCTCATCATCATTGTCATCATAATTGTCATAAAAATCATCACTATCATCTTCCTCTTCTCCTTCTCCTTCATATGTTGAGCCTGCAACATATAATAAAAAATCATATAAAGCACAGGAAAGGAAATTTTATGAAACAATGTAGATTTGGAACTACCAATATCCCAAATCAACAATAATTTATGAGATGAGTGACCTCATTTTTCTATCTTCTTTTTTTTCCTACGCAGCACGCACCTGTACTTTCTACCTTGTCTTGAAATAAGTTTTCATACAAAATAGCCTTTGCTGATTGACTTGAGCCTTCTACAAGCATAAAGTACTCGGAATGTGAGAGGAAGTATTCGCCACTTCTCATCTGATATGCTGACTCAACACCATCAGTCACATTTTGCGAAGGATAGGTAGTGTTCTGGTTGATGACGTGTTCTTCTTCTATTTCACTCTTTGTCGATATTCGCTTCTGCTCTTCTTGCTCCTCGTACATGAAGCTGATCCCACACTCCTTTATGCAGAAAGCAGGACTCCACGCAACCACCAACACACACACTTCATCACCAACTCCCAGCTGATTCTCAAACTTCCAATGGCTTAACCATGTCATATCTTCTTTGGCACCTGGAATACCTAGGAAAGTTGGGCTATATACCCACTTCAGACCCCTTGTCTTATTGCTGATTTTGATAAAATATGAATTCCAATTCCTAGATTTGGATTCACTCCAAAACCGGTATTTCTTATCCCTGGAACATGAGTATACAAAGCATGCATTGAAGCCTTGCATCTTGAGATTAGGTTGTGAAGGGACACTGAAAGATATTGTGTGTCCCTTAGCCTTATGGCTGAACCAGCCAGGAATCTCATTCCCCGGAAGAGAAGTGCTGAATATACCAAATTCATAGAGTCCCTGTGCCAAAGTAAGTGAAAGCATTTGACTCAAAAGTCCCGAGAGAGACAGAGAGGGAGAGAGGAAGAGAGAGAGAGAGAGAGAGCACCTGTATAGGACATTTTATTCTTGTTTTTGTCATATTGTTGAACAATTCCACCTCTGTGTTTTCAATGGATTCCAAGTTAAACAAGCCCAAACTGTTGATCATTTCCGGTACAAAGTTTCCAATAGGTTCTAACCTGAACAATCCCTGGACCTCAACTAACCTGTTACAATCACTCACATCCAAAAACAGTCTATTCAACAGGTTTGGTAGATTTGTTATTCTTTTCAATGATGTGCAGTTTTGTGCCTTCAGCTTAACTAAACTCGATGGAAGCTCCGGCAGTGATTGGAGGCTTGTGCACGAATCTAACCAAAGGTCCTCGAGCATACAAAGACCTTTGATGCTCTCTGGTAGGCTACAAATTGGGTTTTCGCTAAGATTCAAGTGCTGCAACAAGGACAGGCTGCTAAGATCAATGGGAATAGCAGCATTTGAAAGATTGCATTTTGCAAGACTTAATTTCACTAATGTGTGTGATAAAGAATCCAAAGAAAAGTTGAATTCTGGGCGTTTTCTTCGTTTTGATAACCAAGACCAAACGAATGACCTCAATGATTTCAACTCACCATTGGTAGACACCAATTGGTTTACAGCAATTTTGTCTGCGTGGAATTCCGTCAAGGATTCTAGCTTGCCCAGTTCCACAGGCAAAACGAGATTTGAGCAACCAGAGAGAATGAGTTTTTCAAGGGATTTCAGCTTACAAATGTTATTTGGAAGGTTCCGAAGATTTTGACAATCTCTTAGATTCAGAAAAACCAGTCTTTCTAGTTCTCCAATGGATTCATGAACTTCAACTAATCTTGTGCAATCTTTAAGAATCAATCTTTCGAGATTGGGGAGTCCGGAGAAGTCAGGGGTTTTAGCAAGGCCATGGGAATGACTCAGATTAAGAAACCTCAATAATCTAAGCACATGTAAGAGGAAAAAACAAAAGACAACAAAAATTAATGTAGAATTAGTTCTTCAGCGCAAATTTAATCCCAAAAAATAAAGAGGTAATGTAACATACCTTGGTTCCTCTCCAAACTTGTTTCAAGCTGCTATTACGCAATTCAAGAGCAACCAGACTCTCCAGAGCAAAATCATCAGGTATATATTTTAAAGGAAATCCGCGCCAATATACCCATTTTAATTTTTTAGGTAATTCCTTATAGCAGCCAGTGAGTTTAACATAATGGAACTGCAGTATTCTAACTTCATGCATTTTTGCAAATGCATCGGTTTTCAAGTCTGCCCCATTTGAAATCTTTGAGATAGCATCTATTGAGTGCTTCGAGATGTCAAGTCGACGCCGTTTCGATGATCTGTCTTGCTCCATCAGCCATATTTCATCAAGAACTTCCTGGGAAAGCTGCCGTTTTGCATCATTATTACTGAAGAATGTTTCAACAGGCTTGTCTTCCATAAACATTTGCATGTCAAGCACAAGGCCTTCGATTTTTTCTGTACCCTGATAATTGAACATTGGATAAGTAACTTCCATGAATGCAAGAAAACATAAACATAGTAGTGGCAAACATGCTTCTTACAGTTTTTTCACTTAATACGTAAAGGGAGTCTTTATGATGCCAGAGTCTGCTACGTTCCCCAGGCTCCTCTGGCGATTCTTGGCGAATAATATCTCTCCCCATGTCCCGAATCAAGTCGTGCATCTTCATCTTGTTATCTTCACCAAGCATTAAGAGACATCTATTAATAAGATTTTGAATCCCAACTATTGTGTAGAAATCGCATGCATCTAGTATCCTAACCGTGAAATCTTTGTCCTTTCCAATAAAGAAGCAGACGATATCCAAGAATAAATTCTTGTCATGGTCATCTTCCAAAGAATCATAGCTTACCTGAAGTTTTTTAAGGATTTGACTGTCGGGTATCGCTTCCAGTTTCTTTATTGCACTCTCCCAGACATCTACACTTCTGCCAGACATTGAACAACCCAAGACCTGAAGGGCTAAAGGGATCCCTCCACAATGTTGTAGCACTCTTTCTGAGAGCTCCATGTAACCCTCGGCAGGATGGTCTTGTCCAAAGGCATGCCAACTGAAGAGCTGAAGTGATTCTTTATCATCCAACTCCTTAACCTTATACATCTCACACACATCACGAGCCTTTAGCAATCGCTCATGTCTAGTTGTTATGATAATTTTGCTTCCGCAATAAAACCACTCTCGCATCCCAAATACAACATTTAATTGATCCAAGTGATCCACATCATCAAGAACAACAAGAACTCTTTTGCAGCATACGGCATTTTTAATCCTAAGGATTCCTTCATCTACATTGTATACTTTTTTGGCTTTCCTCTTCAGAATATCAGAAAGAAGTTGCCTTTGTAAACCAACCAAACCTTTAGGTTGTTCCGAAGCTTCTCTAATATTTGCAAGAAAGCTGCTACTATCAAATTTGTAGAAGTTTAGGTTATAAGCAGTTTTGGCAATGGTTGTCTTCCCTATTCCAACCATACCATAAATTGCCAATACACCAACTTCAGTTGACCCATCTTGTAGCCACAAATTAATGTTTCTGACCCGAGCATCTAAACCAATTGGGTGGGGTGCAACATTCAAAACAGTGCGATTCAACTTACTTCCAACCTGTTTAACAATTTCCTGGATAAACTTTGACTCGTGCCTACAAATTGCAATCAGTTAGAAAACAAAGCAGACTAAGCATGTCCTGAGTTGAAATGAACCATAAATTCATATTGGTAAGCTTTTAAATCAAAACAAATTTATGATATTTGATTTTCTCATTACCAAAGAAAATCAATAAGAGACCCCGGTCAATAAGGACTAAACTGAATGTAGGAGAAAATTCCAGAAACTGATTAATTGCCAAAATGTGGTTTGTCATATATGTGGCAGCTATCCATGATGATTGTATACAAGATTAAATAGAAGAGCAGTTTGGCTAGAAACTACAACCAATCTTCTTTTACTTTACAATTGCAAAGCACAAATATATATATATATATATATTTTTTTATATTCATGGATGATTGGGTAAAATATTGGTAGAAAGTTGGTTCCTGGATTCTCTCTGAAACATGGGTTGTAACTCATGTTGGAAAGATCCAATAGAATTATTAGAAATTTAGAGGCCAAACAAATAAACAAAAAAAGAAAAAATTTAAAATATATATATATATATCAAAAGAATGAGAAGATTAGGTGTGAGCTCTAAAGTTGTTTGTTAATACAACATTTCATCTATTCATTTATTGACTTTATTACATAAACTCTTAAAGTTCAATTTGCAGTTATATTTATAGATAATCTTCTTCTAGGTATCACTAAGATCACAAATGCAAAGATCATATCAGAATCAGATATTGATCATAACTTTATGCAGAGCTATAAAGTTTCAAAGATCATACTAATAGAAAAAGCAGTCTACAGTGTGGATAACCTAAGCAATCAAACAACAACAACAACAGTAACTGAATGAAATCTCAAAAAGTCTTCAACAAAATTACCCATCAGCTTCATTCTGCAAAACCTTCCCTCCAAGATTTGCAACTTCAGCGAGAGCCTCCCTCCACCTCTTCACCATTCCCATCCTTTCCTCTTCATGCCTATCAAATGCTTCCCCAAAAGCCCCAGTCTGATTCCTCACGTGAGATGGATCAACATCATAGAATACAGGCAAAATGACCTGCCCAGAGGTCTTGTTGCGCTCAACAATCTTCACTAGCTCATCAAGGCACCATTTTGAAGAAGCATAGCCTTTGGAGAAAACAATTATGGAAACCCTAGATTGTTCAATTGCTTTTCTGAGTTCGGAGTCAATGTCTTGGCCTCTCTCGATCTCGTCATCGTCTCTGAAAGTGTGAATTCCTGATTGGGAGAGGGCTGTGTGGAGGTGGTCGATGAAGGTCTTGCGGAGGTCTTTGCCTCTGAAACTCAAGAATGCGTGGTAGGCGCACCGGGACATGGAAGAGGAGGAGGAGGAGGAGGCTTGTTGGTCTCTTGCAGTAGAAGAAGCTGCCATTGAAAAGCTCGGAGAAATGGATGAGTGAGTGAGTGAGAAGTCTTTCTACGCAGAAGATGACAAAAACAGAGTGAATAAAAGGAAAATGTCTCGTAGCTCAAATTTTGTGGCTTAAAAGTGGTTTAAATGGCCAAAACGACGTCGTTTTGGCCATTTTTATGTTGTTCTGTACTCAAAACGACGTCGTTTTGGCCATTTGAGCCACTTTTGAATCACAAAATTTGAATTACGTAGCATTGTCGGTGAATAAAATAAGAGATTTTGATGTAATCATCAGTCAATGAAGAATAATGCTTGGGGGCCTCCACAAATTGAGGCTCGAATGCCTTGAAATGTTTTTTTTTTTTTTTGGACTTTTTTTTGGAAAATGTCTCGTAACTCAAATTTTGTGGCTTAAAAGTGGCTCAAATAGCCAAAACGACGTCGTTTTGGTCATTTTTATGTTGTTCTGTACTCAAAACGACGTCGTTTTGGCCATTTGAGCCACTTTTGAGCCACAAAATTTGAGCTACGTAGCATTGTCGCTTTTTTTTTTTTATTTATGAAACAAAAATGATTGAGGCCTCAAATTTTTTGGCTCGAATTTGCTTTTTTTTTTTTTTTTTTTTTTTTTGCTGGGTTGATACTTTGCTTGTTATTATTATTATTATTATTTTTTATTTTTTTTTGCAATGTATTAGCCCAGGAAAAAAAAAATACATTTGAGGCAATTTCGAGCCTCATTTTCGAGGCCTCAATCACAGCCCTTTATGAAAAGGTGTTTATGGGTTGAGGTGTGTAAAAAATTAGACATTCCGTTTCAATTTAGCCTGTATGGTTTGACAAGGTGCGTGAGTTGGGTTAGATTGTGATAAAACTAACTGATTAGTTTGACTACTAGTTAAAATTTGTTAATTTCATATAATTTTATACAAGTGTCTGATTTCAAACAAAAATATAGTAGGAATTCGTACAAAACTATATAGAATTCACAAATTTTAACCAAGCAGCATAATTGATCAGCCAATTTTATCACCCAACCAGTCCAACTCAACTCACTCACTTTATTAAACCACAATTGGTGCGGGATATCTAAGTTTTTTGATACACCTCTCTACACATAACCACCCTTCCAGCTAAAAAAAGACAATTCGAGGCATTCGAGCCTTGATTTGTCGAGACCTGTAGCACTGTTCATCAATGAAATCCTATAGAAAAAAAAAAAAAAAAAAAAACAGCAACAACAACAACAACAACAATCATGATTGAGACCCCCAAATTTGGAGACTCCCATAACTCTCAAAATGATTTAGACCACTCATGTGAGAGAGATAAAAAATAAAAATAAATAAATAATAAAACACACATGAATGGTCTAGATCATTTTGAAGGTCATGTGGATCCTCAAAATTAAGGGTCTCACTCATTTGCCGAAAAAAAAAAGAGTAGGGTATAAATTCTGCAATCGTGCTACGTAGCTCGAAAAACAAAGGCTCGAATGGCCCGATTTTTTTTTTTTTTCCTCTCTTTATCCTTTCCTTTCCTTGCCTTCTACATAGTTATTGAGAGGGTAATTTATATGAATATTGGGCCGTGCTAGGCAATGAGCCGTTATGGGCCACAGTACGAAGGGTTGAGCAGAAATGCCTCAAAGTTAGTCCGGTCCCAGAAGGACTTAAAGTTAGACCGGTCCCAAAAGTGCCTATTGTTATCTCGGTTTAGGAGAGCGCTGCGAATGGTTCGGTCGCTAGGTCGCCACAGTCAGAGTTAGTCCGGTCGCGGCATAGCGCAGCTAACTCGGTTAGACCTAGCTAATTGTTAGCACGGTCTAAGCAATACTATGGCTAGCACGATTTGAGCAGGAAGAGCCGAGGTAAAAGCAGTGAAAGGAAAAACCGAATTAACGATAGTTTGGTCTACTCTGTGGCTCGGCATGGCCATGGTTACCTCGGCCCTATTAGAATCCGACCATAGTAAAACCATCTCACTTGGTTTAAGCAATGAGGGGGGTGTTGAAGGATAAGTATTATCTTTCAGGAATGAGAATCCTAGAAGGACTCTACATGGAGGAGTAAGAGTCCTACTAGGATTGTGCCACGCGGAACCTACAAAAGCTCACAAACATCACCTGTGGAGAGGTAACACAACTTTGATTCCCCAATACACAGAGCTTTTTGTCTATTTGTCTATTCTTGCTGACTTAGGCATCGAAGAGGTATCCGGCACACACCCGCCGGCTAGCTCACGTTTGTGTTTTCAGGGAGTAAAGCGACGTCGTAAAGAGGAGAGCAATCTTGATCAACAGGATTATACAAGAAGGTTTATTTCTTTCCCGTACAGTTATGAACAAAAACAATCCTTAAATATTGACTTCAATCATTTCTGAACAAAAACAAACTAGGGCTCGAGTTGCATTCAATCCTTTCCGAACAAAATCAATCCCAAAATCAAGATTCAAAATCAAAAACAAAAACAAAATCTAAATCTAAATCTAAATCAAAAAATCAAAATCAAAATTAAAATAAAAAAAAAAAAAAACAAATATACACAGATATTCCAAATCTACACAAATCAAAAATCAAAATCTAAATTCAAAATAAAAAACAAACAGAGGAAGAAGGAGAAGAACAAAGGAAGAAAGAAGAAGAAAAGATATAAAAAGAAACAGAGGGAAGAACAGAGGAAGAAGGAGAGGAGGAAGAAGAGAGAATGAACATAGATCACCGTACAAAGATCACTGTCGCAAACCCTCCTTCACCGTCATCGCCATACCATTGCTTTGTGTGTATACACAGATCTGTGTATACATACACACATAGATTTGTGTAAGAGAGAACCTGTTTCAACGAGAAGAAAGAGAGGAAAAAAAAAAACAAAAACAAAACGATGTCTTTTTTAATTTCGAACCAATTGAGCCTTGAAATTTTCAAACTACCAAGCTTTATTCTAAATTCTCCCTATTTAATTTGTGTTAAATTAAATTTTCATCAAACAAGAAATGAATTTAATTTTTTATTTATAATTTTTTTTTTAGTAAATGGGAAGGATTGTCTCCATTTGGTATCGAATTGGTGGGTATTGTTGAGTTTTTATTAATTTATTATAGATTCCATATAAATTATTCAAACTATTTAATGTCACTTGATCAAATCACATTTATATCAATGATAATTATGATTTTAAAAATAAATTATTTACATAAATATGATTTTGACTAAGTGACTATCAATATTCCATCAACATAATTTTAAGAGATAAAATACTCAATATATCTTACATATCTAACAATTCAGATGATCGATAATAAGTCCACAAAGACCCAACAATACCTCAAATTGACAAAATCAACTGGAACCTCTTTCTATTATTATAATAGTAATATTTTTGTAATGAATATTCTGTTCTGTAAAAAAAAAGTTGGCCTTATTTTTCTAATGTGTATGTAGATTGTGCTCCTAGCAAAGTGAAATCCAAATTCCTTTACACCCTTACATTTTTGTGTTTGGTTGAAAAATTTACAATGAAATTTGAAAAGAAAAAGAAAAAATATATATGAAATTAGGTGAAATGTAAGCATATTTCATTTATATTTTACTTATATTTTTCTTTTCATTTCTAAATCTTTTATCAAATCTCCAAATCAAACATAGTGTCAACTTATGAGAAAGTGAGTTCTAATATAATTAAGCCCCGGTTTGGTAAATATTTTGGGCTAAATAATCACATATGGACAAAAAAAAGTCAAAAAATTGACAAAAAAGTTTGTCAATCCAAAGTTAAAAAGCCAAACAAGAAAACCAAATAAACAAAAAAAGTCAAAGGTTAAAAAAGTCAAAAGAGTAAAAAAAACCATTTAAAAAAGTCATTGCTAAACGAATCCTAAGAGTTTATTTGGGATGTGAGTTGACTTTTTGACTTTTTAACTATTTTAGCCTAGGGTTAAAAGTCTCGTTTGAGATAGGTTTTTTTTGGCTTTTTTGATTTTTGTAAAAGAAAAATGAAATAATTATGAGTTGAATATGATATTTTATCCTATTTAGTTAAAATGGCTTATTTTGTCCTATATAGCTATTTTAGCCCAAATGTGTATTCCAATAAGAGCCTACACTGTAATTAAAAAGCACAATTAATGTGATGATCCTTAAGCACAAAAAGAGAAATTATAAATAACACACAATTAAAAACACAAAAAATGCAAGTGAGATCTATTTGAAGTGTTCTGTAGATTGATATTTAAAATAAATTTAAATCTCATGTATTATATGTATATATGTATATATTTTAATTCTGCATATATAGCTAACTATGTTTAGGCAACGAAAATGGACTTGATGTACGGGGAACTGATCAAGCTTTCCATGAAGTTTCATTCACATAAAAACAAAGGAAAATGTTTACTCATTAGCAACCTTATTTCATTTTTTTCAGTAGATTTTGAGTATTTGTACGGTAATTAATCACTATAGAATCACTCAAAAATCCAAGCAACAATTTTATGTATATAAAATAAAACTACCAATTCCAATTCTGTCATATTGATGAATTTAAGGCCAATATCTTATTGTTATTTATGAATTTCAAAGCTGAGAAAAGTTTCTGGTGTATGAATGGGTACTGTGGAACCATATGAACACCCAGGTCCAGTGTTCATTGGTTAGTAGTGGTTGATTAACCCTCATCTTCAAGTTGGATTCCTTGGAAATCTTTTTTTTTATTTTTAAATTAAGGCATGGAAAAGGAAAAAAGAAACAGGGACAGATGGGGGTGGAGACTGGTTTCTGACCTCTCTCGTCGATCAATTCGTCGGTGGTGGACAAAACCCTCCCAAACCTCTCCACCTCATTCGGGCTAGTCGGAAGGGGAGGGAGGGGGGGGCTAGTATTGTGTGGATATAGCAGAACCGAAAAACAAAATATATTTTGATAGACAAATGTAAAGAAAATATATTTTATAATTAATTCAAATAATAAAATTATTTATTTTAAAATTGGTCCTTCACATTTTAAATGAACCCATTACATTATTTGAACTAATTATAAGGTGCCTTTTTGGTTCAATAAATGTTAAAAAAAATTAAAAAACGAATGTTGTCAAACCATGCCGATATTAATTAATTTAACCCCATAAAGATTAAAGAGTAACACTTTGCAAGCAAGTCCATAAACTAGAATATCCAAAAAGTGATTAGAACTTTTCACAACACTCAAACTAAAACAGCTGGAGCATTGTAAGGCATACAATGTCAAAATTCATACACTACAAATTGGGTAATCTCAATAACAGCCTCCTCTTAAGGATAGGCAGTTTTGGCTTGGATTACTCTTTCACTGTTTGATGGGGTATTCTCCTTCCTCTTCCTCGCGTAAGAGGTGCACTTGACATTCCTTCATCCAGAAGTCAGCATTCATCTTGAACGAAGCATTCACCTGGTCAACACCTTCCAACTGATTCTGAGCTACTAATGGCACTACATCATAAGTTTGTTGGGTTCTGCAATGGCAGCAAGCTTTGGTGCATAGATCCACTTTCTCCCTTGGGACTCATATCTGATTTCGATGTGAAGTTCCTCACTGCATTCCCAGTTGCAAGGTATGTATACCATGAACATAGTCGCTGGGAAGTGAAGGCATGTTAAAGGATATACTGGACCCCTTGCTCTTTCCCCAGAACCTTGATCACAAAAAATGATGTGCCGAATTCATGCAGTCCCTGTGCCATGGCAATCACCCTATTAACCTCTTACACAGAGAGAGAGAGAGAGAGAGAGAGAGAGAGAGAGAGAATGACCCCCTACCCCTTCATAATCCTCCCCTGGGTTTATACAAAAGCAATTTTTCATCTTTCCACCAGTCTTACTGGGCTGTCATCAAGGTGAAGAAAAAGTCAACTTAGCTTCAATCCCAATATATTTACATATACTCGAACACATTTACATATTTCTATACACTTTTCATAAATTTTTTAAACGTTCCTCAAGGCTGATGACCAACCATTAGACCATCACTGAAATTTTCCTTATATGAGAATATTAACGAAAAAGTGTGGCATCATGAGCAGTTGCCTCAATACCAACAAAAACATTTACTTCTGCTATATACACTCACACACTGTGATTAGCTACATAAAGGAAAACCTCAAATCTAATTTCAGAAATAAGGCTACCAACCTAAATCCTGGGATAGCAAACAAAAGTAGAATCAATTCCATGTCAATGAGGAAGGAATAACTCCTCTCTGCATATTTCAATATCAAATATGATATTTTAGAATTCCTCCTCCTCATCATCATTTCCTTCATTGTCGTCTTCTTCTTCATCTACAAAAATATACATCACCAAAGTGTCAAAGCTTTACATAAATATATGCGAATGGCTATTCTTTAAATCTCCGAATCCACTTCAAAAGAAATGTCCCTTGCTGTCAAAACCAGAAACTAGAAGATGCTCAACTCAGTTTGCCAAATATACAATTGCTAAAAAAGTTATTGCAACACCAAATTGATGAGTAAGTCAAATTGCAACTATATGATATCTTTCACCACTTAAGGGAAAGGTTAATTTCAGATTATTTCTGCAGTGGAGTATTCTTAATCCTTGAATCAAATGGTGAGCTGTATAGAGTCACAGACTACATACCTCTATCTAGAATTGGGCACCAAATTGAAGGATCGTAGACGCTTGGGTCATCCCAGCGATCCTTTGAAGGATTTTGAGGAGGGGGATATAAGTCTGGATATAGATCATAATGGCTGAGGACATACACACCTTTGCCCCTCTGATATGGTGACAAATCTCCGTCTATGACATTCTGATAATAAGGATATGCGCTATGTTGGATTAATTCTTTTCCACTGTTCGATTGGGTACACTTCTCTTCTTGATCATACACAAGGTCAATTCCACACTCCTTCACCTGAAAACCAAGCCCCACAACCATTGAAACATTCACTTCATCACCACCTTCAAACTGATTCCCAACATTCCAGTGGCTTAACCATATCATATCTTCTTGTTCATTGCCATAGAACATTGGGCCATAAGTCCAATCCAGACCCTTGGTCTTATTACTGATTTTGATATAAAAATCATAAAACTCCCCAGCTTCATGACGGTCAGAACGTACATAAGTAACACAAACCCTCAATCCTTGGATCTCAAGATTAAAAAGCAAAGGCACAGTGAAAGATATCAAGGGCCCAATACTCCTATTGCCGAACCAATCCGGAACCCCGCTCCCAGGAAAGAAAGTGCTGAATATACCAAATTCAAAGAGACCCTGTGCCATGGAAATCATAATGTTAACTAGAATTTATGATGTTATATATATAAATATAGGGAGACAGGTAGAGCACCTGGAGGGGACCTTTCTCTCGAGTGAATGTCAGGTTATTGCATAGTTCCACCTCAATGTTTCCCAAGGATTCCAAGTCAACCAAACCCAACTTCTTGATGATTTTTGCATCTAAGTTTCCTAAGGGTTCTAACTTGAACAAGCCATCAACCTTAATTAGTTTATTGCAACCATTTATAAGCATAAAGTCCAGAGATTTCAACAGTCTTGGAAGCATTGTCATTCTTTCCAGTGACTTGCAATCTATTAAAATAATTTCCTTCAAACTCGATGGAAGCTCTGGAAGTGACTGGAGACTCCTGCATGTATCTAAATAAAGGGACTTGAGCATAGTAAGGTTCCTGATACTCTCAGGCAAGCTCGAAATCGGATTTAGGCTTAGATCCAATTCCAACAACGAAGATAGGCCACTAAAGTCCCTTGGTATAGATTTGTCTGACAGATTGCACTCACTAATTCTTAATTTTACTAAAGTGCAAGGTAAAGAAAGCAATGGTAAATTCACATTCTTGCTTGGCTTTGATGCCATTGACCAGAAAAGGAAGGGCCAGGAATCCCTCTTTCGACTGGTAAGGCATGATTGAATTATAGCTGTTTTATGAGCATGCAGCGCAGTCAGAGATTCTAATTTCTCGAGCTCCACCGGCAAACTTTCAAGATCTGAGCAACCAGAGAGAATGAGTTTCTCAAGGGATTTTAGCCCACCAATTTCTCTTGGAAGCTTCCTAAGACTTTTGCAGCCTCGTAGATTCAAACAAACAAGTTTCTCTAGGCCTCCAATGGATTCATGAACCTTAACCAAACTTACACAATACTTAAGCACTAGTCTCTTGAGACTAGGGAGTCCTGAGAAGTCGGGAGTTCTGTTAAGGCTATGGGAGTAACCAAGGTTCAGAAATTTCAACAATCTGAGAAACTGTAAGCGGAAAAAAAGAAGATAAGTAGGAAAGAAAGGAAAATTAGTTCTTGCAAATACAAATCAAACTACAAGATTCACTACAAACTATGATCATACCTTGGTTCCCTTCCAAACTCTTGTCAAGCTGCTATTTTGCATGTCAAGAGCAACCAGGCTCTCCATATTAAAATCGCTAGGTATAGATTTCAAAGGAAATCCATGCCAACACAACCATCTCAAGTCCTTAGGAAACTCTTTATAGCATCCATTGAGTTGCATATAATTAAGCTGGAGTAGTCTTAGTTTTTGCATCGTTGCAAATGCATCGGTTGTCAAGTTTACTTCATCTGGTACAGGAAATAATTTTGTTAACGCACTGGCTAATGGTTGCCAGGAGAGGAAGCCAATACGACGCCATTTTGGTGAATTGCCTTGGTATGCCATATTGGATCTGTCAATGGCATCTTTCATGTGGTGTCGTTTTGCTTTGTTAACATTAAAATTTGTCGTGGAAGACTTTTCTTCCCTTAACATATGCATGTTGAGGATGAGGCCTTGAACACTTTCTGTACCCTGATATCAAAAAAATAATGGTTAAGTTACAGGCACATACCACAAACCTACCCATGCAGATAACAATCCTTAAAAAAATAATAAAAATATATTAGGGCATGTTGCTTACAGTTTTTGTACTCAAGACATAAAAGGAATCCTTTTGATGGCACAGTATGCTCCATTTCCCCGGTATTTCAGGCGATTCTTTGTGAATAATTTCTCTTGCCATCTCTTGGAGTAATTGATGCATCATTAACTTATTGCCGTTTTCAATTGTAATGAGACATCTATCCATGAGATTATGAATTCCAACTGTTGGGTAGAGATAGCATTCATCTCGTATTTTAACCACACATTCCTTGTCCTTCCCAATAAAGAAACAAGCAATATAGAGGAATAGTTTCTTATCCAGATCATCTTGCAGAGACTCATAGCTTACAGCCAGTTTTTCCAGGATAAGATTATCAGGGATTGCTTCCAATTTCTCCAATGCACTTTCCCATACCTCTACACTTTTGCCACGGAAAGAGGAACCCAATACTTGAAGAGCCAAAGGAAGCCCTCCACAGTGCTGCAGTACACTTCGTGAGTGCTCCGCGTAGCCCTCAATTGGATGGTCTTGTCCAAAAGCATGCCAGCAAAAGAGCTGAAGTGATTCTTTACTATCCAATTCATTAACCTTGAACATCTTACACGCTTCATAAGCCTTTAGCAATCTCTCATTTCTAGTTGTTATGATAATTTTACTTCCAGGGTAAAGCCACCCTCGCATCCCAAATACTGAATTTAGTTGATCCAATTGATCCACATCATCTGGAACAACAAAAACCTTTTTACAGCATATAGCATCTTTAATCTTCATGATTCCTTCGTCAACACTGCTTATTTTTTGCTTCTTCCCCTTCAAAATAAGTAGTTGTCTTTGTAAACGAACCAAACCATTTGGTTGTTTTGAAGCTTCTTTAATATTTGCAAGGAAACTACTATATTTGAATCTTTCAAAGTTCAAGCTATAAACGGTTTTGGCAATGGTTGTCTTCCCTATTCCCCCCATCCCACATATGACCCCTATGTCAGCATCAGTCGATGTATCTTGTAACCACAAATTAATTTTTTTGACTCGGAAATCTATGCCCACCGGGTATTGGGTAACCATCAAAACCATGCGATTCAATTTTTTCCCTACCTCTTGAACAATTTCCAGGATGACCATTGACTCGTGCCTGCCTACAAAATGTTAATTAAAGTTGGAAACTAAGTAAGCATTTCATCAAAATCTCAAAAAACAAAAAACAAAAAAAGAAAAAAAAAAGAAGAAAAAAGTAAGCATTTCATCAACGGAAGAGGAACGGAAAAAGGAAATGAAAATGCAAGTCCCATTATAACTGTTTTCTTAAAAGAAACATTTTCCCTTGATTCATTTTCAGTAGAAAGTACAGGAGTATGTATCATGAGAAATTTAAAAAATAATAATAATATTTGTACATACAAATTTCTTTTAAACTCAACAATTAATGGAAAAGTAAATCATTTCTATTTTCTTCTCCTTTCATTTCCTATAATCCATTTTTAGAAGAAACATTTCCGGAATATTCAACTGAATGGAGTTGAGTTGTAGAATTTCCTCGACAAATTGGTTCCTTAACCATTTGCATTATCAGATATTTTATAATTCACCCAACATCAGCACAAAAACTTTTCTCATAATCACATTTTCAAAACGACATGCTTTTGTCAAATTATAGAACAATGATTCTCCATAAAGTTTCAAAGGTTCTCATAGAAAAGTCTTGTGCAATTTGGAAAATAAGCACCAAAGATTACTAATAATTGAATGACTTGGGTTTAGTGTGTGCATTAATGGATTTAAAGTAAAAATATTTGACAATTCATTCAAGAACAATGATCCAAATTTAGAATTGGTAATTCAAATATGAATTTCAAGATTGAATTTGAGAGCTTTATCATGGTGAATTTAAAATAATAATGTAAAAGTAGTTATTATTTGATACCATTCATGTTAAGGACCATAGTTGTACAAAGATCCTAAAAAAATATTTACAGTACATTTGCATTTATATAGATTTCAAATCAAGAGATTTGACCCTAATTATTCAAGGATAATAACTCAAAATTAGATTTCAAATTAGATACTTTAATTACTTACGATTTTCAAGATTAGTAATATAGCTTTATTATGATGGATTTAAAATAACTATATAAAACTAATTATTTGAAATCATGCCAAGAGTTCTCTATCTAACTATAAGGATCCCACTAAAATATATATATCTTCTTCCATTGTTTTTCTATTCATTTAACCTAAAATGTATCCAAACAGACGCTACCTTTCCCTCAATCCACCTATAATCTCCTATATCTTTATAAAATTCAACCTCAAACCACTTCTTTTAAAAACTATCCATCCAAATAGAGTCAATGGCCCTGTTTAGTGTAGATTATTGAAAGCTTAAAACTGATGATCAAAAAGCAAAAGCTAAAGGGGGTGTTTGTTTGATGGAGATTATTTTAAGTTAAAAGCTGATAATCATAAGCTAAAAGCACCCTTACCCAGCTTCTGAAAAATCAGCATTTTTTTAGCTTATTTAAACTATTAATCTGGCACAAACTCCCATATTAAAATAAGGTATACGCTGCTTCCATAATCCCCACCAAACACCCCCAGCTTCCAGATAATCAATTTTTTTCAATTTATTTAAACTATTTCAACATAATAAGTTATAAGCAAAACTACACCAACCAGTCTCGTGCAAATTAAAATAATCACCTCTCTTTGAAGTTGTAACAAACACCCCCGATCTTTGAAAGGCTGCAGTTGTGTGTTGGATCATGAATTTGAGTAGAGATTTGAAAAAAGATGGGGAAAAAAATATTCCATTCAAATTTTACCCACATTTTCACTTTCTCTTTCAAAATCCCTACACAAATCATGATCCAAACACAGCCTAATTGGTAAGGAGGATTATTGAGAAACTTACCCATCAGCTTCATTCTGCAAAGCCTTCCCTCCAAGATTTGCAACTTCAGTGAGAGCTTCCCTCCACCTCTTCACCATTTCCATCCTTTCCTTTCTCCTTCCATCACTCTCCGCCGTCTCGGACTCCTCTTCATGCCTATCAAATGCTTCCCCAAAAGCCCCAGTCTGATTCCTCACTTGAGATGGATCAACATCATAGAACACAGGCAAAACAACCTGCCCAGACGTCTTGTTGCGTTCCACAATCTTCACTAGCTCATCGAGACACCATCTCGAAGAAGCATAGCCTTTGGAGAACACAATTATGGAAACCCTAGATTGTTCAATTGCTTTTCTGAGTTCAGAGTCAATGTCTTGGCCTCTCTCGATCTCGTCATCGTCTCTGAAGGTGTGAATTCCTGATTGGGAGAGGGCTGTGTGGAGGTGGTCGATGAAGGTCTTGCGGAGGTCTTTGCCTCTGAAACTCAAGAAGGCGTGGTAGGCGCAACGGGGCATGGAAGAGGAGGAGGCTTCTTGGTCTCTTACAGTAGAATAAGCCATTGAAGAAAGCTCGAAGAAGAAATGAACGAATAAAATGAGAAGTCTATGCAGACTTGGAGGAGATAAAAACAGAGTAAAAAAGCTATTGAAGTAATAAATAAAGGCGTTGATGTCTAATAAAAAGTCAATGAAATTGAAGAAGGACCAAAAATTTTTTTTAAAAAACAACGGTAAATTACACCGACATCCTTGGAGAATTGACTTTTGGTAACAAAACAACGGTAAAAAGAAAAAAAAAAAAAAAAACCACCTCCAAAGATTTTAGTGTAATTTATCCTTTTTTTTCAAACTATTTTGGAAGAGTCACCCAGTTTTCAAATCATATTTTGAACCTACACTTTTAAATTAAAATTATATTTTTAACATGTAATTTTAACTTGAAATTGCATGTTCAAAATACGATTTCAAGTTTACATGGACAGATTTGAAATCTACATGGATAATTTTTTTTTTTTTGTTTGAACGAGGATTTAGGACTTTTGACAATTTGATAAACAATTTGAATGTTAGATTATGGTCTTTTGATTTGATAATTGAGTAAACTTTATCTTACCTATCATCTGCTCGATGAAATTCCCCAACCAAATCTTCCAGTCCTAAACCAAGTGTTTATTAGGCCTGTTTGGTAGAACTTATAAGCGGCTTATTTTAACTTTTAGCTTAATTTAAGTTAAAATATTGTGTTTGGTGCAGCTTAAGTTAACCAGCTTATAACTTAAATCAAGTTATTTCTCATAATCTCAAAAGCTGGTTAGGGGGTACTTAAATTTTTGACTTAAGCGCGCAGCTGATGTTGGGGGCTGAAATTACTTAAATGCCCTCGTCAATACCCAAATATTAATATTATTAATTAATATTAATTAAAAAATAAAAAATTATATATTTCTGAAGAAAAAGAAAAAAATCAATATTAATTGAAAAATAAATATTAATTGGTATTAATTATTAATAAATTCATATTGTATATTTTTATATTAATTAAAAAATTATATATTTCTGAAGAAAAAGAAAAAAAATCAATATTAATTAAAAAAATCAATATTAATTGGTATTAATTATTAATAAATTAATATTATATACTTTTGTAATGAATTAATTATTAATTGATACTAATTAATAACAATTGTTGATTATTAATATTAATTGATACTAATAAAAATTAAATATTAATATTAATTTATACTAATTAATAATTTTAATATTAATTGAGACTAATTAAGCCATTAATTGTTACTAATTAATAATTTTAGTATTAATTGATACTAATTAAGCAATTAATTGTTACTAATTAATTTATAATGGAAAATAATTGTGACAATAATACTTCCATTACATTTTTAGCAAATGTATCAATTTTTATATTAATTGATACTAATTAATACTACTTATATTAACTTTTATTAATGAAATATTTTTTTAAAAAATTAAAACTGAAAAAAATGACAAAATAATCATTTTTATATCATATAAGGGTAGAAGGGACAATTATACAGTAAAAAGTTATTTTACAGCTTATTAACCAAACACTATTCTGCTGCTTAAATCCATAATCTCACAGCTGCACCAAATAGGTTAACAGCTTATGTTCACAACTATAAGTCATAATCTGTTAAGGTATAATCTATAATTACTTTTCCACAGTTCTACCAAACGGGCCCATTGCCTTGAATTACAAATTCTGTAATGTTAAATAGGTTTTGCTTTGTTTGATTAGTTTACTTCTTGGGAATGAGTTCTTGTGTTTGATTTCAACATTTCTTGTTCATTGGTAAATGGGTTCCTTCTGTTTGAAAAATATTTTTAGTTAATTTACTCAAATGCAATAAAATGCAACAAGCATTTTGGAAAAATAATTTTCATCAAAATAAATGGATTGTAAATTTTCAAATTACATAATTGCACAAGGCAAGTCGTTTGAACCTTTTAATCTAATGAAGTGGTAACTATAAAATGTACCCAAAAAAAAAAAAAAAACAAACCCATTATCATACATTAACACAACACAAGATCAATGATATTATCCTGAATTTATGATCTGGGCACAAACTTGGTGGCATAGATCCAAGCATTGTTAGCCATAAGATTGTCAAGGTGGTCCAACAAGTTCTCAAGTGGGCCTTTACCAATGACAATAGCTTGGTCAAAGAACCCAAACATTGAGAACATGGCTAGCCTGCCATTCTTGATTTCCTTCACCTTGAGCTCGGCAAAGGTGACTTGGTCATCGGCAAGGCCCAGTGGGTCAAAGTACTGTCCACCGGGGTATAGATTGTTTCCCTCTCCGACTCTAGGAAAGCCATTAATGCGGAAGCCCTCAACGAGGCCCATTAGAACCACTTGGAAGCCCAAAACTGCTAGGATGCTTTGGGTATGGACAAGATTTGGTTTTCCCAAGTAGTGTAGGCCACCTTCGAAGAAGATTTGGGTTCCAGATTTGAACGAAACAGGCTCTTTAAACTTTGACCCATTTTTCAAGGACTTCTGGAGTGATGCCACCTAGGGCTCCCAACATGGCCCATCTTCCGTGGATGACCTAAAAGTTTAGTAACTCGCTCTTAGGAAACAGAAAAGAGAAGGGATTTCCTTAAAAAAAAAATAAAATAAAATCTTATATTTAGTTCATTTTTTCCCTCCTATTGAAAAAAAGTTCCACATTTAGATTATTGGGATATAGGAGAGGAGGTGTTTTTAACTTCCAAGTTTAGATTATTAGCTTAAAGTTGCACCAAACGGGATTATAGTAGCTATTTGTTTATGTTTTTGGTAAATAAGGTAAAGAATGCCAATGCACTTTGCATTGCCTAGTTGATTCATTTCATAACCAAACTTTCAAGTTCAATGAAGAAATTAACAAATAGATCAGTAGATTTATCTCAAGAGCCTTGTTCCTCGATTTTTGACTATTTTGATTAGTATGGGTTTAAAAATTGTGTAATGTTAAATGGATTTTTGGTTTGTCAAATTAGTTTGCTTATTGGGAATGAGTTCTTCTGTTTCATTTGAACATTTCTTGGTTGTTCATTGTGAAATGGATTTTTTTGTTCTTAATTTTAGTGATTTGTAGTTATGTTTTTTATGATTATGATTTTGTTTTGTAGGGCTTTTGTGCTTAATCTTTAGTTATTTTTAGATGGGTTATGTTATGAATCTGATTTGTTATGATTTTGATTCATTGTTATGTTTTTTATTTTTGATTTTGTTATGATTTTGATTCTGTTATGTTTATTTGTTTGACTATGAACTGTTATGTTCATTCTTTTATGTTCATTTTGAGTCTGTTATTGTTGTCGGTGTTATTTCCGTTGTGATCATTTAAATTTAAACCTCGATTCGTATAGTTTAATGAGGATAACTTGTTTGTTTAGATGTCATGTTCAAGTGTCAATGGCAGTAGCTCAGATCGGTTGACATACTTGAACAAAAATTGTCCTAGATGTAATAAAAAGGTCAATATTCGAATTTCTGAGACTGATCGAAACAAAAACAAGTTATTCTACTCTTGTAATGACTGTGGTGGTTTTGTTGGATGGTACTTGCCTATGAATTCACAATCTAGAGGTCATGAAATTCCAAGACAAGTAAAAGGAGAACTGCCAATTGGCGCCGAACAACTTTGATGTATGACCGAACAACTTCGAGCTATGACTGAACAACAAAGATGTATGACGGAACAACTTCGAATTCAGAGTGCAAAGATGCAAAAAAATGGAATTTTTGTTGTTTGTGTTGCTTGTAATTGGTGCCTTCTTACTTATGATGTAATAATATATATATATGTATATATATCTGCAAGTTAGAAGTAGAGGTAGAAGTAGAAGTAGAGTGAATACTATTGTATGGTATTGTGATGTTTTACAGTGAATTATGTTTTGTTATGTATATATATATATGTTTTGTTGTGTTTTTACATGAATATTAAACTGGTGTTCATGATGAGGATAATACGATATATAAGCTTGAGTTTCAGCTTGACCTTCAAATCGAAGCACCATAGCAGCTTATATTTTTTCTTTTTCCCCCTCTTTCCAGTGAACTTTAGTGAGTGTTGTGATTCCATATAAATTTGGGTTTTCACTGTGTTCTTTGATTTATGGTAAAACTAAATTAAATCAATCATAATTTCCCTTCAGTATGGCACTTTATTCTCCTAATTCTATGGAGAGACCTCTCTTTACTCCCTCCTAGAATGATTATGTTTGAACTTTGTGGAGTTTTTTCCATTCACTAATTTTTTTCCCCTGTAATAATTGTTCCTTGCTTAATCCTTATTCTGTGTTATTTTTTTTTTCAAATCATTGTTTCTAATTCAAATCATGACATGGTCATGGATGGTTTATTATACATATATAAAGTCTATTAAAAGTCCAAACAAGAATTATTCTATATTTTTTGATGTTCTACAATAAGTTCATATTATCACATAACACATAGATGTAAAATGTGTTCACACAGAACACAAAACATTACTCATAAATCTGCACTTAATTTGGAACACAGAACACATGTATATAAAGTGTGTTTTGAGGAACACATTTATAAGATTATTGAACACAGAAATGTCTATTTGACTCTCCATTGCAAGAGAGAACCCATAAATTAAAGAATAATAATAATAATATGAACAGACATATCAAAGAGATTGATCAGTGTATGTATGTATGTATGAAAATGAGAGAGAGAGAGAGAGAGAGAGAGAGAGAGAGAGAGAGAGAGAGAATGAGGGGTTTTGGAGTACATTACTTATAAAGCTACGATTAGAACACTTGATAGTTACATAGACAAATATTAGACAAAAAATGTGACAAACTCATTACCGAAAGACTTAGTTTAACACATACACTACATAATTATGGAGAACCTAATATAATTTAGTACAAACATAGACACCTAATTAGCGCTTAAATCGACAATCTCAGGGTCCGAATAATCTGAAAGCTCAGGGTCAGAGACAAGTGCAGGATCCTCCATGATAGCCTTGATAGACGCAGCATTTGGTTATGTTCCATTCTTCTGGGCATCCTTCTTAATTATATATAGTTGCATATCGCGAGCTAACCTACGATGCATTTGAGAAATCTCATGTTGTAGTCTTTTACATAGTCGATCAACATTATCAAGATCTTCCTTTTGGATCTCAACAGAGCGTGCTTTCGATACCTTAAGTCGATTTTCCCAACTTAAGGTTTCCATTTGTACTCACTCTAGAAATAGTGCGAGCCACTTGAGAAGAGCAGCGTCAGCTAAACCATATCATGTTTGATTGTCAGATGGATCCATACATAAACCTTCTTGAATTGGATAATACTTGGGCATCATAAAATGTCACTTCCCAAACCTATCACGATAACCACAAGCATAATCTAAAAAAGGTTCTGTTGTTTCGTCTTCAGCATCACCACATCCCCTTCCCCTTCCCCCTCATCCTCGTGAACTCTCACCTCTTTGCAAGTTCCTATCACCTCCGCGATTCGCACTCCCTCCCATGAATCGTGTAGCCATGTGAATTTTTTTAAAGAAATCAACGATAATAAAGAAGGGCGAACTAAGTTGTGAGGGTGTATCTTGACCGTCACTCCTTTATATAGTTGTTTATGAACGTCATTGTCATGTGCTCATATTCATGTCACTTAGAAATGATAACAATGATGACACGTTGCACAAAGTCACATGACATGGCAAGCCATTTGCATATACCAACAATAGACGAGTTGTCACTGTAAGGAAAAAACAAAGAAAATTAACGCCTCTACCCAAAGTCACTATTACTATGTGACTTTGTGAATTTAATAAAAATGGAGAGAGGTGTTTGAAAGGAAACTATAATTTCGGGAAACATAACTCACTCGCATGTTCAATGTGACTACTGACTGTAACAAAAAAACATAACTCTGTTCGAAGTTACAATAACCATGTCAATGGAGCATGTCATTGTGGAATGAGAGGTGTCTGAAATACCTCTACAGCTATTTTGATTATTTATTAAGTCTATTAAAGTCACTGCATCACTGAGTCATGTGAACGGATAACTGCACGACTTGACAAGTCAATGCATGTTGACAAGTCACGAACCACTATAGCGTTTATTTTATACCCTACTCTATTTGATTTTATGATTGAATTTATAATTTC
This sequence comes from Camellia granthamiana, assembly GCA_036172215.1. Classification (NCBI taxonomy): domain Eukaryota; kingdom Viridiplantae; phylum Streptophyta; class Magnoliopsida; order Ericales; family Theaceae; genus Camellia; species Camellia granthamiana. Next base: position 104,674,397 of record CM069908.1, on the reverse strand, counting down.
TTGGAAACACCATTTTTTGACTGCGATATCATCACATCAAAGTGACTACTCACTGTATGAAAAAAAACAAGCATGCGTACAAAATTCACTGTGCCCATGTGAACTTGACCAATTCATAGCGGGATGAATTTATTAAGTTTGTTACAAGTCACTGCATCAATGAGTCATTTTGGACGGATTCGTGCACGACTTGACAAGTCACGAACCATTATAGCATTTTATCTTCTACCCTCCTCCATGTAACGCTCTCAAAAATAAACCCATAAATCATAAAATCTTGACATGCTTAGACATAAGAGAATAAAGCATAATTTCATTCATCAGAGTATTCATTACAATAGTATTACATATTGACATCAAAAGTAAATACCCCACGGGCTTACAACTGTCCAAGCTAACACTTGGTTACAAAAAAAGAGTACTAACTCAAAATACAAAGTAAGCCATTGGCTTTTTTTTTTTTTGGGTGAATAAGCCATTGGCTTGATTTACATGTAATACACAAAATAATCACAAAAATAAACAAGAGAGTCTTCAACTCCCACAACCATCCAAGCTAAGACCTCAGAGGCGGCATAATACCTGAACCTGAAAATGATGTCCCATATAGGGTGAGCCAACGCCCAGTAGAGATATGCTAAACATAATATGAGCAATAACTAAAACATTAGCATTCGATAAATATTTAACTCATATACGTCAACTTATAACACATTTCAATTCCATGACCAATATGTCCATATTTCATTTCATTTCATTTTCCATTACTTATCCAATTCTCAATTCATAACCGTGGCTCAGAACTTGGCCAAACAATTTAGATGAGATTACATCTCATATCAACAATACTTCCATTTCAAATGAGATAACAACTCATATTAAACACTTCCATACTTCATATATGATACACAGATTTGCTGTATCAATGTCAAATAAAACACTTCCATACTTCATATATGACACACAGATTCGCTGTATCAATGGAATCCATCCCCTATCTCCTCCCGAATATCCGGTTTAGGAGTCCATCCCCTATCTCCTCCCAAACCGTGGAGTACATCCCCTATCTCCTCCCACACCACACAATGTATATAAGCATCTATCATATACATGTTCAATCAATACACAAATTTGATGTATTATTCCATTCATCATATTCAATGACATTCAACCGATTAGTTTTAATTCGCCTAATCATCATGCAATGTCTACAACAATCAAGACTATCCTCCACCGATAGCCCAAAACAATTATTTTTAAACAGATAATAATTATATCAACCGATAATTTACCAACATTTTCAAAGGTGAGTGATTAATGAATCCAACTCCACCATTCTACCTCATAATGAGCCAATTTCATTATTTTCACTCAATTTCACATTTCCAAAATAAATGTCATTAATTACACTAATGACCCAAATATACCCAAACATGGCATTTTCTCCCTTTTCTCAACATTGACCCAAAGGTCCAAATATTATCAACAACATCAATAACCTCCTTTTCAGACCCAAAACACATATGTTTGAATCAAAAGAACAAAACCCCTCTTTCCAATATAACACATCTTAAGCCCTAACTTCCCAAATCAAACCATCTATACAAAAAGCTCAACATTTATGTTAAAACTCATAAAAATGAGTAGTTATCCCTACCTCAAAGTCGGAGCTCAAAAGAGAAGGTGAAGAAAATCGAGAGTGCTCCAAATCCCAAGATTTTCGGATTGATAGGTAGCCCAAGCCAAGCTCTACACTTCTTACAAAGACACTAAGGAGGTGGATCACTCAAACTAGATCAAACCCTAGAGAGAAGTTGAAGTTTTAGAGTGAGGTGCTCTCCAATGGAGGTTTTGAAAAGTAAGAGAGAGAAAGAAAGTGTGAAAAGTGATTTAAAATCACCCAGCTGCCATTTGATATACGACTAGTCCGCTCGAGCGGAGAATAGGATGCTCGAGCGTCAAGCACAAAAACTGGACCCGCTTGAGCGTAATAATACCCGTTCGAGCGCCAAGACACAACTGCAAAACACACCCGCTCCAGCACAAAGGGAAACTCGCTCGAGCGTAGATTACCCTCTTCTAGTATTTTTATAGACATTGAACACCCGCTCGAGCGCAAAAAGGCCCGTTCGAGCGCGACCTGCTCGAGTGTAAGGAACTCCGCTCAAGCGTGAAAAACAAACCTGCAGTACTTTTGCAGAGGCACAAAATGCTGGAAGTGTGTAAACTCCGCTTGAGCACAAAGGGATCCCCTCGAGCGGACCACCCAAAACCTGGGCAACAAGAAATGGAACCAAGGCTCAACCAACCTGTTCGAAACACGCCCAACACATCCTAAAACCCAAATATATGGAATTAAAAGATGACAACAAGACATATACAACAACCAACTCCACGAACCATTATAGCATTTTATCTTTTACCCTCCTCCATTTGATTTTAGGATTGAATTTATAATTTCTTGTAAACACCATTTTTTGCCCGCGATATCGTCACTTCGAAGTGACTACTCACTGTAGCGAAAAAGTACGCAGGCGTTCGACATTTACTGTGCCCATGTGAACTTGACCAACTCGTAGGGGGATGAATTTATTACGTCTATTAAAAGTCATTGCATCACTGAGTAATTTTGCAGGACTTGACAAGTCACTGCATGTTGACAATCAGGAACCATTATAATATTTTATCTTTCCAAATATTACAATTGAAATTTGAATTTGAATACAGTTTGACCTTATATTGTGTAACAACTCCAGTATTTGTCTACTGTTCAAATATTATGAAGAAGTTAAATATTTCATATCGCCTAACGCCATATCGTATCGGCTTGATGCTGATTAATCAATAATGGGATCTCCTCTGGTAAATGAGTCATAGACCTGCACAAGATTTCATATATGAAATCGATATCCAATAACAAAGAATTTCACTAAATGGCATACATATGCTGACAACAAAAGAATACAAACTGCAACAATATCACGGGTATACAAACTACAAAAAGTCACCAACAACAATTTCGAAGGGTTACATCAAATGGATATGTTAAAATAATATCATGAGTGTGTATTCTTTCACAGTAACCCCTCATCTAAATTATCGTAACCATGACATCTCCTCTGCATGTTTATAAATAGAATTACCCTAGCTACAATCATTTTCTAACCCATCTCAATAGTTATTTACAACCCATCTATTTAATTTAATTTTCATGTATACGAGAAATGTCTTCAAGTGGTGCAGGCAGTTCACGCCGCCAAAGCCTTCCAAAAGTGTGGTTACTACCTCTATTTAGTTATGACTACATGACCAAAAAATACTCTAGTCTGAAGAATTATTACGTTCGTATTCGAGCAGAATGGGCGTTCAGAGGGTAACGGAGCAGGAGAGCTTGTTTAATGATCTACGTAACTTAGGGGCACCGGTACCTCATTGCCGTTCATTGAACATGCCTAGACAAAATGTGGGTGACTATGAGCAAGCCGTTAGCAGAATTAAAAATGAGAAACAACAGAATGTTGCTACGAAGATGTCAGCATTTCATGCTTCAACTAGCCACCGAAATGACGGAAGCAAGCAATAGAGAATTGGCTGTGACGGAGCGAAATAATGTCTTAAACAATAAAAAATATCTACTGACTACTACATGTCAGATGAGGAATGACAAATCAAACATCTAAGTGGTCTTTTTCAATATGTGTGTATACTGTATCGGGGTCTATGTTGTTGGTGTGTAAGGCACTGTTGTTGTTCAACTACGTTGTTAAACGTCCACTACACTATGTGTTATAGTTTTACGAAGCTTAAGTTTATGAAAAGTCTACATTTATGTGTGCACACATGTAAACATGACCTACACATTTCTCTTTGCATTGGTAACTCGTGGATAGTCATTACAGTGTATCTTATATCTTTTCGTCATATATCCAACCAAGTTCATTCATTATCATCATTCAATTAGTATGACAATGTCAGGTTGGTATATTCTTTTTGAAATAATGTTCCATAATCAATTTCAGGGAAACAAAAATAAAATGTTTACATTATAGCGAGCAAACGTATGAGCCCTGCTAAATAACCACATATCCCATGAAAGTATAGACCAATTTAATCTATCAATTATGGATGTAAATCAGAAAATAAAATGATAAACAATTACAAGGGGCATTAGAAGGGGCATATGCCATATGATGATCCTTACAATAATGCAAGACAGATAATGTTGTGCATTTTAATTGAAACCATTAAAGAAGTCGTAATTGGAAACAATATAGAGAGTTTGTTTGACATTGTAAATTCTCCTTTTATTGATAACACGTGGGTAAGCATTACAAAGTCATTGCAACAGAAATCATTTGGTCATACATCGAAACAATTTCATTCATTATCATCATCATCTGACATCTCAATGTCAAATTGATACATAGCATCTATGCTCCACGAGAAATATTGTTGCGCATCATCCATTAACCCATCTTCGGCATGCTCATTCGCGGTCTTCCGAAGTTCAGACCTTTGCAAACGTTAGGTCATGCGATTAACTTTATCGCGAATACGATGCAATGCCCTTTGCAACAACTGTGGAGTGCCAATTAGCATACACATGGCTCATCGTCGAAGAAATTGAATATGAACTTCACAGCATAGCTCAACAAGAACGCTTGCTCGAGTTATGCGAAATTCCCACTCAGCTGTTATGGTATTGACGGTGTGATGTGAGTAACGCAAATTTAGATTTAATGGGTATTCGAATTCATCTCCATCTGCAACCCAATAGCGACCCATTGTTGAATATAGGTCAACCACTGTATATCTTATGATGATATCTCTCAGTTTTTCTATAAACAAGTAGATCTAGTATGGTGTGATACTTATAGCGGTAACTGGGAAAAGTAGTTTCAACATGCAGAATACATAAAATGGAGATAGACGTGATTACTCATGTCTTTGCAATCTGACATGCTGACAATGTATTGTCGTTACAGTAAACTACACATGAGAGTTGTATGTTTTAAATTGTTGTAAGAGCATTATAATGTCGACCTTTATGACGTGAAAAAATGTGCATCAACTTTATACGAGTTGTCACTTCCATAGGAAAGTCAGTCTATATTAGAGGGTTTGAACCTAATAAGTTTCACGTGATAGCTGTGTTTTAAAAGTTATTGTAAAAGCGTTGTCACGTCAACCTTTATGACTTGCAAAATCGTGCTTCAACTTTATAGGAGTTGTCAATTTGACAGATTTCAAATCCATACAGTTTAAGAGGGTTTTTAGCATATTTGAAATCCACTACTCAAACTTTTCAGAAGAACTAAGCATTTAGCAATGTATACTAAATTTCAGAGAAATGACTAAATTAATAAAATGGCCTTCCCTTACATAATGAAATTTTTTTTAATAGAAAAACAGTTTACCACTTAACAAAATGTGGCAACCCATTGAATAATACATGCAAGGTGAGTTTGACATTATATATGTGGATGACATTATATTTGGTGCTACTAATGAAACCTGAAGTAAGGAATTTGCTAAGTGCATGCAAGGTGAGTTTGAGATAAGCATGATGGGGGAGCTAAATTATTTCCTTGGGCTTCAAATCAAACAATGTAGGAAGGGATTTACATCAATCAAGCTAAGTACATAAAGGAATTAGTCAAAAAGTTTGGTATGTAGGATTCAAAAATAGCCGGAACACCTATGAGCACATCAATTAAGCTACACAAGGATGAAAAATCAATTGAAATTCAGAGCACATCAATTAAGCTACCTATGAGTACATTAATTAAGCAACCTATGAGCACATCAATTGGAGGACTTTGATTTGCATTATGATCACATCCCTATTAAATGTGATAATACTATTGGCATCAACCTAAGCAAAAATCCGATTAAACACTCACGAACAAAACACGTCGAAATTTGACACTAGTTTTTAAGAGATCATATTCAAAAAGGATATTATTCTTGAATTAATAAACATCGACAATCAATTGGCGGATTTTTTGTCAAAACCCCTAAGCTAGGATCACTTTATTTTTATTCGTGGCGAACTTGGAATGTCGAATTCTACTTACAAGGTTTTGTTATGAATGTGAAGCTTGAATTTTCTGAAAATTATGTATGTGTACTGTTACATTGATATGGAAACATTTATATCTAGTTAAATGATATCAACTCTCTCATACATTTCTTTTGCATAACAGTTTGGTGTTATCAACTTTGTAGCATTTTTCTCTCTATCTGTTAATCTCTTCTGCATCTTTAAATTAATATGAATTTGCATATACTTTTTTACTTGTTTAATGTCTTAAAACCTCATCATCCTCTGTAGCATTATGATCACATAATGCAAATCAAATGTGATAATACTAGTGCAATCAACTTAAGCAAAAATCGGTTCACCACTCACGAACAAAACATATTGAAATTCGACACCACTTTTTAAGAGATTATGTTAAAAAAGGGATATTGTTCTTAAATTTATAAACACCGACAATCAATTGATGGATATTTTCACAAAACCCCTAAGCAAGTATCGCTTAAATTTTATTCGTGGCGAAATTGGAATGTCGAATTCTACTTAAAAGGTTTTGCTAAGCATATGAAAGTGGAATTTTAATACATTGATATGAACATATTTATATCATTTGAATGCTATCAAGTTTCTCATACATTTCTTCTTCACCATCATTCTGATGCCAATCAATTTTTTTTTGTTATGGTGATTATAATTTTATCTATTTACAAACCTCTTTTGCATAAGCCTTAGCCACAACCAGAAAAGGAAAGGACCTCAGCAACAAAGCAGGACTACAGCAAAGGAGCAGAAAATAAAAATATTTTGCCTGAACCGGGCGATCGATCGGTTCCCACCTGGACAGATTTTTAAACATTGCAAACCAACTGCTCTATCCAGATTTTTCCCCTCTTCTTCAACATTCTGTGCCCTAGCTCTCAAGCCCTCATATTTCCTTCTCTTAAAACTCTCTAAAATCACATATTTCATCAACTCTTTGCACAAATCCAAGTAAGTTTTCCTACATTTCTTGTTTTCCTTCATTATTTTTGTTTCAACCTCCATGATTTTACTTGTGTTATCTATCTATGGTGGGTTTTGTTCGAAACTGAAAATGGTTCAATGTTTATCTCGTCTTTGTTTACCACTTGAATATTTTGCTTAGATTAGCATAGTTTGACGTGGCTTAGTTCATTTTTTTGGTCTCTGTGCTTGATATTTGGTTTAGCCGTGTATACTTGTCTTCATCTATATATGCATATATATATATGTATATGGCCATTTATCCTGGTTGTCAAACTTTAGTTGAATTCATTTTTTTTTATATTCTCCTCAATTTTGCATTTATTTTGCACCTCTATGCTTGGAACCTTGTTATATTTATCAAATTGCTTATTTGGCTTTTTGCCTAAACATCAATTCTTAATTGCTTCCATATCTTGCATATGTTTTTTTTTACTCTGAAACTTGTATTTTTATCTATCAGTGCATGAAACTTGCTAATTTTCTTTTACCACTCTACATTTTTGTTGGCTCTCACAGGTTCTACCACACAAGTTTTTTTGTGTGTACCTAGTCAACCATAACCTGCAATAATTTCATCTATCTCCATTTTTTTGTTTTGTTTAAATCCAAGCGACACTGAATTTTAACTCATCATATGTGCCTACCTTTGCTAAACTCATTTAATGACCCTGATATATTTTTTTTAACACTAGTCAAATGGTTGTTCTGTTTTGTTTTTCCAATAGTTATGGCACTTCGCACTAAGAAGCCTCGAGCCAGAGAGGATGGTCAGTTTTCACATCTAGCACGTGCATATCCAACTACTGACTTCCTCACCCCAATCCAAGAGCAAGCATTTGGCGAAATGTCATCATGCTCCATCATTACAGGCCGCCGAGTTAATCTTGCCCTATAGTATGATTCTGTCTTAATGACTAAACTTGAAGCAATGGGCTGGCAAAATTTGGTAAATTTGCCAAAAAATGTATATTGTCGTCTCCTCGCCTTATTTTATGTGCACCTTCAATCTTCTGATATTGACGAAGACGTTTACACCAGTAACTCCTGTGTGAAAGACACTTATATTGAGTTTAATGTTCCTACTTTGGCCAAAATTCTCAATGTTGACACTAGTCCGAACCAAATCTATTTCCAAACCGAGGCACAAATGGCTCAAATTGTGGGTAATATAACTGAAGTTTATACAACCATTTGTCTTAGCAAACCACCAGCTCCAACCTTCAAGCCAAACATCTTAAACCTCATCTCCGCATTCTTCACCGCTTTTTACTAGAAAATGTAACTCCCAAAGCCGGTCATTATGATGTTGTTCCTACTTTTAATGCTTATCTTCTTTATTATTTTGAGATTGGGTATCCTCTTGATTTATGCTACATCATCATGAAGGAAATGACCCTTGTTCCTACATCACGTGACAAATCATTGCCTTTTGGTGCCTTGTTGACAAGGCTCTTCAAACACTTCAAAGTCAAATTTTCCAAAGAGCCCGAATCACCTATTGCCTCAGATCTCAGTGAATACACCATCAACCGTGCTGCAGGCAGTGATGTTCTACTAGCAAGTATGGCTACTCCTGACATTCCCATGGAGGATTCTCAAGATCATCCTCCAGTTGCCATGCCACCACCTTACCAACTGCCTCCTGCTTATTGGACAGATTTTTTAGCTATGGAACAAGACCGCTACAATCAACGTATCGCCTGGGAACAACAAATGATTCAGCAGTTTGGCACACTCAACACCCGTGTTGATCATATTGAGGCCCGCATTGATGCCATCTATCACTATCACTTCCCTCCTCCTCCTCCAGATTCTGAGCAGTGATTTCTAATTTTTCTTAATAATATTGTGATGTTTTGTTTTAAACTGGTAAAGGAAAAATGTTGATGTTTGTTTTTGTATGATGTTATGTTTTGCATTGCCTTCTAAAAAACTATTATGCTTTTGGTACCTTAGTTTGGGCATGTTATTCTGACTAAACTCCTACATCTATTGTTTGGTATCTTAAATCATGCCTATTGATTTCTAATTAATATAAAATGAATATATTTTAAAATCATTATATATTTTTAAATGGATATATTAATATAAAAGCTGTTAAAATCAGTTTGATCGCATAATTGTTATATATTTTCTATTTGACACTATCATTATATATATATATATTGTTGTATAATTAATATAAAATGAATAAAATATGTTTTTGACATTGTATATTATGTATAATACTACTATTTTATGTCACATAATAGGTTATAAATATAAAAATATGACTTTTTCGCCGAGTTGATTTTTAAATTTTTGGTGGTTTCAAGCTCTCGATACGTACCCACACGTGACAACTGAAGCCCGGAATCCATTTTGAGTGAAGTTATAACACAAATAATTAAGTCAAATTATCCCTATAGATCATACATGAATGAAAATCATCATGCTGAAGATCATATTAAAATTTTAAAAATATAAAAAAAGTTCTAGGAGTCTGAGATTGTAAATGGTAATGCGATGCAGAAACAACCAAATGAATGAACACATAAAAAAAGAAGAGAAGAGAGAGACAGAGGGATGGATGTATAATTTATTTTATCTTTCTATAACTATTTTAGTCTTTTAATCCCAAAATTCTTCATGCCAAACGAGAGCACAAATGCTGGCCTAAATTACATTTGGAGGTTTACAAAAAATATAATAATTTATATAATTGTAATTTTAATAAAATTATAAAGATTAAAATTAATACAAATGATATGAAAATATAAAAAAATTAAAAGATATAATAATTAGAGATTTTTATATCCATATGATTAACGAATTTATAATAAAAATGAGTTTTATGTTTTATGAATTGAAACTTTATATTGAAATCTTATATTTTATGTCGTTATTTTTCACGTAATTTTGTAGCCTAAACATATTTTTGAATTGTAAAAATAGTGCTTATGTAGGTGTTAATTTTAGCCCAAGACATAGGCCAAGTCAACGCCAAAAACAGCCCAGCACAGTAGTAGCCGAAGCAGTCCAGCCCAAACGAGGCCGGACGACCGGGGGGACATCCGGCTGGACGTTCGGCCGGACGACTAGCCAAGGGATTTTTTTCCAGTTTTGTTGCGGTTCAGTTTTACTTTGCACCGATTGTCAACTCAGCAGTATACTCAACAACCGCGAAGTCATCTTCACAATCGGGACCCCATTGGACATCTGGGTGGATATCTGGGCGGACATCTGGATGGACGTCCCTAAAGAAAAAAATTTTATTTTGCACAGCTGGTGGACGACCACTCTGTAGTGCAACCACTATATAGTGCAAAGACTCTTTTTCAAATATACTTGTCATCAATCAGCCTCATCGATTTAACCAAAATCTTACTTAATCTTCACAACACAGGCAATAGACAACTGTCAATGATTTTTTACTTGATAAATAGCAAAGCTTCTGCTGAACAAAATACAACAAGCAACAACACAAGCAAGAAAATAATTAAGATTGATATCATTACATTTAATATTGAAATACAACACATGGTACAATCGATTTGGATAATAATTAGTTATGTCACCCACTACTTGAGGCTGTTACATTGCTATTTGGACATCTCCTCCGATTATGACCTTGTTGCCCACACAATCCACAATTTTGTTTGGTTTGAGACTCGCGCCAATCCATAGCATTTTGAAGTCATTTTGTCTTTGGACGATCACAAGTCCTAGCAAGGTTCAGATTAGGATGGAGTTTTGGAACGTTAGGCTCTCGCCAATAAGCAGCATCAACTACAGGATTGAATGAGTGTTGATAACATGCCATTTGTGTTTTTATAATTCTGCCATTTTTGACAGTCACATGTTCTTTCCATCAAGTTGACCACATGAAGATGCAAACCCTGATTCGAATATAAGGGGTTCATTGCAGTTTGAATATCAAAAATACCCAAATTCATATTGAAACTCCGCACTGAATGGCCCCTGGACTTTTTCTCCCATTTGGTGAGCATCTGTTTTGCATAAGCACTGTAAACTTCACCAGCATGCATTTCAACATTGGCCTTGTTACATCGTTCCTGAAAATAACTAACACATTTATAAAAAGTTAGTTGTACCAATGATGTGATAGAAAGATGTCGTGCACCCTTTAATACTCCATTGAAGCTTTCAGAAAGGTTAGTAGTCATAGCTCCATAACGTTTGCCATCATCATGTGCTAGCGCCTACAGTTCAAGTGGCATACGATCAAGTTCATCTGCAGCTTTGGAATTTAAGTCTCTTATTGACTTCATTTTCTGATCAAACTTCTTTTTTTGATTCTCATAAGCTGCCGAAGTGATCATGTCTCGCAATATCGCATTGTTGTACTTTATATGGTAGTTGGTGGCAAGATGGCAAATGCAGTAGCGATGATAACCATTTGGATGTTGCCACCAACGTGAGCGATTCACAGATGATAAGATTCCTCCATGTTTGTCAGATAAAAGACAAAGGCCAGTCCGTTGTGTCACGTACTCCCTAATGCATGTTAGAAACCATGACCAAGTATCTTGTCTCTCTTCCTCCACAACGGCAAAGGCAACTAGAAATACATGATTATTTGCATCCCATGAAATTGCAATTAGTAACTTACCTTTATATTTTCCAGTTAAAAAGGTTCCATTTATGCTGACGACTGGCCTACAATGTTTGAAACCCTCGATAGAAGAATTGAATGTCCAAAACACTCATTTAAATATAATGTTATTTGCAGCATCTCACAGCATTGTTTTCCATGAAACGATAGTTCCTGGATTGGAATCCATCATAGCCATCATCCATTTTGGTAAGATGTGGTACGATTCATTCCAATCCCCAAAGATATTTGCAATGGCTTTTTGCTTTCATTCCAAGCCTTATTATAAGATTGTAACGCCCCAAATTTCTAGCCCAAATGATAATACAACAATCATGGCTCTTTCAAGGAAAATCGAATATAAATCTCCAAACTTACATTACATGATACAATAGTTCTTCATGCAATAATACATTAATCCAATAACAAGTAAATAAACAAATAAATACCTCCAAGGATTTACAAGTTTCCAAGGCTTGAGTCTGGTTACACAAAACTGTTATTCAAACCCACACACATACAGCCCTTGGCTTACACACAGAGTCACAGCAAAATGAGAGTCTCGTACTCTTAACACACATTTTCTCGTCTTTAGTTAGGCGGCATCACCACATCTTTTCTTGCACAAAAATCCCGTAAAGTGAGTATAAAGCCCAGTAGGAAATCCTTAACAAAGTATATACATTTTATACAAGTCTCAAGAGATGAAATACACATGCCATGCTATGCCCCTTTTTAAAGATAAATCACATTTTCATCTTTTGAAAACCATCATTCTCAATGATGTCATGCAATTTTAATTGTTCAAAACTTAACAATTTATTTCAAGGGCGGTAAATACGACTCTGATAATCCCTAGGTCGGTGTCTGCAAGTAGACTATACAAGTACTACAAATTTGTCATTTTTACCAACATTGACTGGAAGGTTCGACACCTATAATCTGTCATTTTTACCAGTATTAACTGGAAGGCTCGACACCTATTCAATTTCATCTACACCACCTGTCAAGACTTACCACCATATTTACCTCAAAACCAATTCATGGAAACTTCTTTCTCAACATTCTTTTCTCAATGCAAGTTTTCAAATCAACTTTCAAAGTTTAATGTAATCAAATGAATTGATATGCCAATAAACAAGATGAATATAAATACTTTTATTCCAATTCATCATCCAAGGAATAACACAATTCCCTCTTCTCAAGTATCCTCAACAATTAGTCATTTCAAGACTATTTGAACGTTTTGAACAATAATTTCCAAAATGAACAACAATTCTCATATTCCCTAAAATTCATCATTTATATAAATATAAATAAGAAATTTTCCAAACATCTATTTATTTTGACACACAAACTAAATATAACAATATCATTCATGGATTTTCAGTCTCTTTAAAAAAATTCCCAAATTCTAGGTTTTCTTACCAAAATTATACAACTCAAATCTGTTGAAAGAAAACTTTCCAAAATCATCTTTTCTTCAATCAACGAAGATCAAAACCCATAAAATCATTTAAAAGAACAAGAGACAAACCCACTTTCAAAATCGCTCAACTTCTTGAATTAACAATCAATTTTCAAAGCTATCGAAGGATGATTTCGAAAATCATCTAGATCTTGTAAAAATATATATATATATAACTCTAAGAAAATCCATACCTCAAGTTTTGAAGAAGAAATGAGATAAAACCCCCAAAATCAATGGTGTCGAAACTTGATCTTCACCGCACACAACGAAACCCTCGAGATAATAACCAACTTTGGTGAAGAACTTAGGTCAAAATCCCAATGGATTTAGAGAAATCAAAGAGAGAAGATGACTTCTAGAAAGAGAAGCTCCCGATCTAGAATTTTGGAGAGTTTTAGAGAGAGAGAGAGAGGACTGAAAAAGTGATCTGAAATATCAAATTCATGAACTGATATAACATGGTCCGCTCGAGCGTGGAAAGCCTTGCTCGAGCGTCAAATACACTAACCCAGTACTTTTGCAGACATGTCAAACTTCTGAAACCAAACATTCTCCGCTCGAGCGCATAAACGGCCGCTCGAGCGGACAAGCGACTTCGAATGCATTTTGCATTTTTGCTTCGGGGGCGTTGCCCCTTAACCCCGCCAGGGCGCTGCCCTTGGACCCGCCAAGGGGCGCAGCCCCCTGGACCCTCGCGAGCTGATCGGGCAGCTCGATCCTCGACCGGCCCAGTCGAAGTGGCAAAACATGAAAAAAGGGTCAAAACCGGGATCGCTACAAAGATGGTAAGAAACCATCAAACTTTTGCCTAATACTGGCTCTCAGTATAGAGATCTTGATTGATGGATCTGTCTTTACAAGCTCTCGCACTTCGTGCTTAATTAACTTTGTGCTGAACATTGCATGATCTTATGTAAGCGTTGCAGATACATATGTATGAGGTCCTTCATATTTAGTAATCTCAAATAAACCATGTTTGACACGCTTACATGCTTTAAGCTTCCATTCGCACGCATTTTTGCAACGCAATTTCCACAAGTCTATTGTTGACTTCACCACTACATGGTAAGTGTTTCTTATCACGCCATAACGGTTTACTGCAATTTGTAAGTCTTCTTTGTTTCGAAACAATAGCCCTTTGCTTAACTCCTTTGTTGCATCCCATATCCCAGTGACATCAACTGCCAACGGTATGGACGGATCATTAACATTTGACCATGTATCCTCAGTAAACATTGGAGATGGGACTTGGTGAAAAGGACCAAAAACAGTCTATCCCCCTTCAGTTGATAGACCAACTCCTTTATCCGCATCGTCGTCTTCAGGGTCCAAACCATCATCCACTGGGACATGGATGTCATTTGCAATCATTTCTTGTATAGCATATGTGGTTGTTGTACACATTTCATTGGTGGACCGTGGTTGAATATCTTCTACCCCATCAGAGTTAACGCCGATAAGTACGATGTACGTAGGTTTGAAATGATCACTATGGGAGTCATGACTGGATGATGCAAAGTACATAGGTTCGAACTGATGGTCATGTGTATTGATTGGGGAATACACATCCATAGAAGTCTGTTCACTTGTACCTAGCACATTAACATTAACATTAGTATAAGGAAAAACATTAATGGTATAACACCCTAAAATATTTTATTAATTTTAGCACCGCAAATAAAAAATAAATTGTTGCGACGCCAAACCTCTGGGTTCTGGGTTTGGGTCGTGATAGATAGGCTCCACAGTGATATATAACTCAACAATGTTGTAACTAGGAGTTGAGTCAATTAGATCAAATATACCCTCAACACCATCATCATCTGTGATCGCAAGTGATGTGCAGTAGATAGCATGAGGGTAACTTCTAGATGGAAATCTGTATGTAATCAGGACATTCCCACCATTGTGGTGTATCCCTGTAGCCTCGATTAAACGATTGCGGAGATCGATAAACGAAATATTTCGATTAACTTGTACCCATTTTGGATTAGGACCCTCATATGCAATTCCACAGTCATCATTAATTATTTCATCATTATAATATATTGCAAGATTGTATCGTTTTCCTTCCATTGAAAATGGAAAAAAAAAAAAAAAAAATCATCAAACACAAAACAATATTGAAGAATATAACCCTTAACTAGCATAAAAATAAATATATAAATAAATAAATTATTTTGTGTTAAATGAATATTTTATCTATATAATCTTCATGAAAAAGATTATTGTCTTGGAAGCTTTGTCTCGTGAAATGTTGAAATATAGTATTTGTAGAAGGAATAGCTGAAGAGTTTGAGTTTGGCGTTCACCATTGTGTTGGGGAGTTAAATAAGCAATAAAAAATAAATTCTCACGATTTGATGTTGACAACAATCCTTTATGTTACCAATGAAGAGAATATGATTTCAGTGTTTGTATAATTTTTTTTTAAATATTTTTCGAAAATTCCTCACGATTTGACATTGACAAGAGTGCTGTAGGTTACCAATGAAATCGCATTTTGAGCATGCAACTTCAATTGAAATTGCATGTTCAACATGCAACTTCACTTGAAATCGTATTTTGAAAATGTAACTTCAAATGAAGTTGCGTTTTCAACATGCGATTTCAAAGGACAGAAAAATTATAAGAAAAATTTATAAAAAAAACATAGTGAACATAAAAAGGAAAAAATACTACAATCGCTATACTTCAAATCGTACTTGAAATCGTTGTATCAGAAGTGAAGTTCATGGCAGCTAAAATCGCATGTTGAAAATGCAATTTCATGAGAAGTTGCATTTTGAACATGCAATTTCAAGAGAAGTTGCATTCTCAACATGTGATTTTAATTGAAGCTGCATTTTGAACATGCGATTTCAAGTGGGTAAGCAATCCTCGGGAGTGGTGAAATCGTATGTTGAGGATACGATTTGCAGAGAGGTTGCATGTTGGACGTGCGATTTCAATTGAAGTTGCATTTTGAACATGAGATTTCAAGTGAGTGTTAATCACTTCAAACCGTACTGGTGAAATCGCATGGTGAGAATGTGATTTCAATTGAAGTTGCATGTTGAACATGCGATTTCAATTGAAGTTACATGTTCAACATGCAATTTCAAGTGATTGCAAGTCCAACAACCGTACTTCAAATCGTAGTTGAATTGATTTGTTGTAGTAGTATGGAAGTAGGTAGTAGATAAGACTGGACATGGATTGAATTGATTCAGTTAGTGCTAAACTCAAAACTGAATCAACCAACCAATCTAGTTTTTAATTTTTTATGCCTTCAATCAAACCATCCCAACTTAGCTCGAGTTGGAATCAAAATTCCATATTAAACCTATTTTTTTGAATGCTCATTATAAAATACAATTTTACACAAAATAAAAATAAAAATAGTTTTCATAGTGAAATTGTTAAGGTCTAAAATTTACATAAAGTGAAGTTATATTGAAT
This sequence comes from Camellia granthamiana, assembly GCA_036172215.1. Lineage (NCBI taxonomy): Eukaryota > Viridiplantae > Streptophyta > Magnoliopsida > Ericales > Theaceae > Camellia > Camellia granthamiana. Next base: position 104,657,846 of record CM069908.1, on the reverse strand, counting down.
ATATAAAAATTTATATAATATATGTAATATATTTTTATTTCATCTTAACCATAGTACTAATAATACAATTCTCCATAGCAATTATTTTATCCTAGGGTATAATTTTATACCCATAGTTTCATCATTTATCCAATTTTTTATTCTGTTCATTGTCATAGTAAAACTTATCTTCCATAATTCTATAATAATTTTATTCATATCCAATCCCGTAAAGAATAATCTTCATGTCGAACGAGTCCACAAGTACTAAAGATAAAATATTAACATTATTTTACAGAAGTAAAACAATTCATCCATCTAAATCTCCAAACTATTATTTAAGCATGAATGCTAATACTAAAAGGCCATGACTTGCACAACCACTAGCTCAGCCGTGGAACTGAACATCATCCAAAAGTTACAGGACTGCTTAGATTTGAAAAAAAGAAATTTAAAAAACAAACAAATCTTGAAAAACAATGTTGTTCTCACTACTGATATATACAAGTATATGTCTCATGTTAATCGTGGACTAACAAACACTAGATCTGAGCAGAGCAATAACCAACAAGATCTACATCCTATTCCAAATCCAAAATTATTGATCATGTATACCACATAACAAAAATCTAACAGGTAAGCCATCAATGCCTTCCATTGATATTCCACCAGTTCTCTAAAATGAGTCAATTCCATTCCACTCCTCAAGTTCTCTTTACAAAATTTGAGGTTGACTGCTCTGAAATCTCATAAATGCTTATTCATAAATGGCCTCGAAATAACTCACAAGGATTTGTGAGGGAGAAGACAAAGTTGTAACACACTTGAACTGTTCAAAAAAAGAAAATTCAAATTAGATTATTGCTTGTACATATGAGATAATGTCATAGCCTAAATTGGTAAAGACCCGACTCCCATAAGTTTCTACAACTTTTATTTTTGTTTTTGTTGATAAATAGCATTAGTGCTGGAAGTTAATAGCATTAGTAAATTCAATGTTTTCGTTCTCTGTTTTTATTTTCAAAAACCCAAAAAACAAAAATGTAAACACAACCAAACATGTCCTAAAATTGTGAGTTCATCAACCTACAACAGTACAAGATGAAGATGGTACACGATTATCCAATACAAAATGAGATACCTTATGCTGCATGTATTAGTCAATTGCAAATCATGAATGGCAAGGACGCATTATTTCAATTCTAATGGTCTATAACCTGAGTAGTTTTCCAGTGCTAAGTTCTACAAAATGTATAAATAATACATGGATAATTTTATAAATAAATAAATAAATCAAATAAAACTTATCAGAGATTAATTTTACCCTACGCAAATTTACTTCTGCATTTATTTTACAGAGCTAAAGCAAAATTGTTGACATGATCCTTAGTTAGTCACCAAGGGATTTCGATCTTTTTGTTATGTTTTCACAAATTAAGTTTAGCTAAAAATTTCTAAAAGAGTTCTTTAGTTGCCATTTAAGATTCAGTAACCTATTGTAGCTCGATTTTTCGTGCTCCGTTTTGATACGACTAGCCCTACAGTTCGAACTCCCGTGATTCTGAATCTGATTCCACAAGTGCAATGTAAAATAGATAAACACAAATGAGTCTAAATCCGGCAATTCTTTTGGAAAATCGATTTGAATTAAAATACCAAAAATGGACTGCTTTGCCAGATACAGAGTCGCCATCTAAATATTTTTGAGAAATTTAGGAAACCCATGACTCGTGCCAAAGGCCACGTGTCCATCATCACCAAGATTGTCTCGGCTCGGGAATTTAGGTACGAAAGGGGAAGGTCATGAATTGAGCACCCCACTTGCTCGATCAAAGATTGGCCTCTACTAATCATGATGTGATTTTTATTTACATTATATGCTATTGTTCTGGTTATTAGACTATTGTTACTATGTGATGCGCGCACAAGTATAGACTAATTTGCAAAAGTTAGAACATTTTGATTTCAAGTTTGTTTTTGAAATTTGTTTGAATATTTACCACTTGAAAAAAGTGATCTCATATGTACAGTACTCAAATTACTCAAATTATTCAAATTCAAGCAATTAGCCTTCATCTATTGGCATTCAAGTAAGTATATCAATTAAGCCCTTAGCCTCATGGCAAGCATGTTAGACATGGAAACAATAACACGCATGCGATATGCTAAAGCACAAAACTGCTCACCTCGTATTCCAAGGCAAGCCAAAATAAACAAAAGAGTTAGAAAACATGTATGCCCCTAACTAATGCAACATGACTAATACAACACATGCAATGATGCAATTAATAGGCTCGGCTACTAATTATGACATGTGAATCAATTTGAAAGCATGCGGTTTAAACATGTATTCAACGAAGTAATAAACGGCAATGCTTGTCAGAATGATGAACCGAGCCTCGATGCATGCAAGACAAGTGGATGAAAACATGGGAAATGCTAAAATAAACATGATATTCTAAACTACCCATTATAAGCAAGTAAATAAAAGAGAGAAAGATGTGGGGTTGGAAGACATACACATTATTACAGGTTTTGCCCTCTCATAAGAGGGTCCGAATAAATGCCCTAGCTAATTACTACGAATTAAATAATCTATTACAAACCCAAATGAAATAAATTAACTATACTAGCTAATTATTATAACACCACAAATTAACTAACTACTTTAGCTAATTAATTAAGTACAACACAACTAACCAATTATTCTAACTAATTTAACTAATTAGTTACAAGTCCGTTACTCTAAGTACAACATACTAATATTACAACATCATTTCAACAGATCCCGAGAATCGAGAGATGGTTCATGCATAGATGTGGACTTCCACTAAAAAATGCTCTCCGTTTTGCTACCGAAATGCTTCTGCTGCACAGTCAGGAAATTGCACTATTTTTTCATCTCAATTTCTGCTCTGTTTTGCTGGAAAAGGGACGCTGCCTTTTTGCAAAAAGTGGCCGGCAACCCAGAAGTAGTGGCCGGCCAGCCACTGATGTTGAATTTCTCCTGCTGCAATAGAGAACAAACAAAGCACAAACAGAGCATTCTCAAGGGATGTTTGTCCACCCTGCCTCTCCTTATCATCAAACAACTTAAAGGAGAGATAGGCTCGATTCGCAAGCCATCAATCGGCGCAATTTCATTGCGTGATGACTTATGAACCAAGGGATACAATTTCAATAAATGCATAATAAAAGACTCTCAAAACCTCCTCCCTATCATGGATTGATCAAGGAAAAAGGTTGGCATTGATTCTTGAACCGTTTTCATCACTAACGAGTATGAAACGACTCAAGACTCAATGGGTTCAATTAACGTCTAATTGAACCCAAACCATTTTAATTTCTTGTTCCATTTTTAAACCATGGATTATCCCTTTTTAAATTACCTTCCATTCATTGGTCAATTAAGTCCAATAACGAGCTTTAAGTTGTTTTAGGCATGAGAGGGAGATCATATCGTTAGTAATGAACCCCCAAAGGGATTAAACCATTAAGCACAACATCACTCTTCAAGCTTAAACAACACTCCTTTTGGAGCAACTCTTAAAACAAAAAGAAAAAGGCAAGAAATGAGGGAGGTTGCAGAGATGCTTAAAGGTGAACACAAATATGGAAAGTAAGAAATAAATGCTATCAACTCAAATAGGTTGGTGGCTAAGGCCTAAACCACCAAGCCTATGGGACCATTACACTACAAGCATGCAATACAAAGCATAAATGAAACTAACACTTAAAAACAGTCCTAATTTACACTAAAACAGTGCTAGAATTAAAGGAAAAATAGCTAAAAACATGGAGCAATTAAGCTAGGAAACAAGCATAAGGAAGAGAGGCTACCCCCTCCATTTTTTGGACTTCAAAACATGATTTTTAGCCTCTGAAAACCTCTAAAAATCAGTAGTAAAAAGCTCAACAAAAGTTGATAAAAATGTTGGAAACACAAGGGTAAAAGCCTATGAAACAAGGTTCGAAGAAAGGTGATCCACCCCTCTACCTTTAACGGCATTAAACCACAAGTTTCAGCCCAAAAATACAGGTGAGAAACAACTCAAAAACAGTAAGAAAAGATGAGAAATATATGGTACAAAAGAACTAGAATGTATACCTCTTGAAGAGGAATGATCTCTTGAATTCCCAAACCACTAACTTCACACTCTCTAGTGCTAAAATGCAAGCTTAAGCACCTCAGCCAAGATCCCTCAAGGTTTCGTTTAGAGTGTCTAGGAAAAGGTTGTGTAGGTTGCAAGAGAGAGACAAAAATGTAGAGAGAGAAATATTTTCCAAAACTTTTTACTCTCCATAATTTTCTAACCCTAAAAACATGAGAAGGGGTCATCTATATATAGAAATATATGAGACCACCTCAGAAATATCTATACAGACACAGCTGGTATCGTGCATGCACTTGTGGAGACAACTGGCCCAGCTGGCAAAAGGATCTAAAAAAATACACAAGTGGCCGGCAGGCCACACTAGTGGGTGGCAAGAGCCACAAGTGGGTTTGCAGGCATAAATGGCCAACAGGCCACTAAAATGGGGTGGCCAGCCACTAATAGTGGGTGGCTGGAGTCACTAGTGGGTCTGCAGGCACCCAGATGGTCAGGCTTAAAAAAACTGCTGTTTTGGTCCAAAAACAAGGCACAAGGTTTGTAGGTTCAAAACTGAGGTTTCTTGCTGAGAAAATCAAGTATTTGACAAGCGTACACATTCATCATTGAGTGATCAATCAGTGGCGCCCAAGTCTTAAGGGCCGTCAAAAATGGGGTGTCTATAGTTGCCTCTCTTTGACAGAGCTCGGAGTCATGAAATGACGCGAGTGAATGTCAAAACCCGAAGACGACCCATTTTGACAAGGCCGTAAGACTTGGGCAAACAATCAAGACATAAATAAAATGGTTGAGCCTGAAAACTGTCTACGTATCCCTTTGTAGGGAATCAAACCAGCGTAGTTCTGGGGCAGGATGCAAATGATATGCACAAAAAAAAATATATACTTTGAAAGCTGGACCCATACGCTTCGCAAAGCCGGCTGTTTTGAAAATTTATGATCATGCAAGATATTGCATTAAGTAATACCAGATGTAACAAACAATAATAAGATAATAACATATGAATGAGCTTCAAGCTTAAATAGAAATGGGTTTCGCGTGGAAAGAACTAAAAACGCGCACTCTAACCACGCCGAAGCCGTGAAAAGAGGAGAAAAACAGCTCAAAGTTGGGTTTTACGCGTCCTAAGATACTCTAATCACGCTGAAATCGTGAGAAGATGAGAAAAACTGCTCAGGGTTGCATTTCACGTGTCCTAAGATACTCTAATCACGTTGAAATAGTGAGCATAGGAGAAAAATTGCTCAGGGTCATGTTTCACGCGTCGTGAGATACTCTAATCACACTGAAATCGTGAGAAAAGGAGAAAAACCGCTCAAGGTCATGTTTCACAAGTCCTGAGATAGATGCAAAAAGTATAAGATTGTACAATAGATACACAATGTAATGAAAGTGTGCGATAGATGCACGAAGTGAACAAGTGCGATAGATGCACAAAGTGAGCAAGTGCGATAGATGCACAAAGTGAACAAGTGCGATAGATTCACAAAGTGAACAAGTACGATAAATGCATAAAGTGAACAACTGCGATAGATGCACAAAGTGAACAAGTGTGATAGATGCACAAAGTGAACAAGATTGCAAATCAATACAATGATAACGCATGTTTTATGCAAGATAGACAACCGACATATGACGTTAATTCAAAGAATGCTCCATGCAAGAATCTAAAGCATGTTTAAAATGAAAGCATGTTCTATGGAAAATTCGAAAGCAAAATGAAAAGCATGCAAAAGTGCACGTTTTATGCAAAAGAAAGTAACAAATATGTAACTTGACAAAACGAGGGCAATAACCTCCGACTTACCAACTTTGCAAAATACTCAAAAAGGATACACTTTGTTCATATTGGCAAGTGGAGCACGTTCGCGCGCCAGAACACAACGAGTATTGGGAACGGCACAATCGGAACACAGTTTCGAGCTCCTCAAAAACCAATCTGGACCCAAAAAGGAACCTCCCATACATTGTTAGGGCAAAAGAGGAACAAAACTAGCACCAGGCCACAAAAGAGGGCTACCGGCCATAAATGAGCCTGCCGGCCACTAATGCAAAATCGGGGGCAAAAACAGGATTTCGATACAGGTCTTTTTATACACATCACCACACCTCATTTGCTCACACACCGAAGGCCGAAATCACTATTCCTCTCTCTCTAGGTGCTTTCTCTCTCTAGATTTGTACTTTGTACGCATTTTCTAATGCCCCACACAAACTTTATTCGTAAACCCTCTTTGATCCTCTACACTTTGAACCGATCAAATTTTGTTTTCGTTGATTTTCTCGAGTTTTCAACACTTTGGGCTTATTTCCCTCGAGTTTCTCTCGGGTTTTGTGAACTTTCCTAGGTTTTGACTTTTTCTCCCATTTTCTCTCTCCTAGGGTTGACTTTTTCCAAGTTTTCCCTTTTTTTCTTCATTTCTTTACTTTTTTACCAGTTTTCATCCACTTTTCAGATGGCAGACGACATTCCTCAATTTGATTCCCCTTCTGAGGTTCCACCTGCTCTTTCACCCCCTATTAAGGTCGAGGAACCGGTGGTCGCAAAGGCTGGCGAGGCAGCGGAGGACATTGTTGTCGACTTCGAGGCAGAATTCGCTCCAAGGCTCGAGCCTAAACCACTACCATTGCGGATGAGACCCTTTGATCCGGTCACTTACCATCCCCGCACGCACATGATGGAACCTAGAGGCATGGCGCGCTTTGACGATTTCGTCAGTGGCAAGCCAGAGGATATTTTGCTAAGGAAGCCGGACTCCCACCTTTCCCATGGCACTACCTAGGTATAAACTTTATTTTCATGCTTTCTTGCTTTTCATTTAACTACATTTCTTACACTGTCTTTCATCTGATTGCTCTTTTATCACTGTCCTTCATCTAATTCACTCTTTCTTTGCCATAGGGAGACTCCCATTCTTGCAGGGGTTACAGGGCAGTGATGACTAGAGATTAGTATTATGAGCTCCCGCCCGAGGTCCGCGACCTTGTTGATAAGGCCTGCTTTGGCTTATTCTGCACCAGGCTCTTACGGCATATGGCTAGCCGAGCCCTACTCGGAGCATTGGTGAAGAAGTGGTTAGATACCACTAACTCTTTCCACTTCTCTTCTGTTGGAGAGATGACGATAACCCCCTACGACTTCTCGATGATCATAGGCTTAGGAGTAGGGGGTGATCTGATCCCCTTTGACATAGATATGGGTGAGTGGGAGGCAGCTTGGATCTACCAACTTGGAGTGATCCCACCTTTATACAGGCCAACGATGGTCAGACATAGCTGGTTCTCCGAGAACTTCCGCTGGAGTCAGCCCGAGACACAGGAGGAGGTAGAGCAGTACGTCCGAGGCTTCTTGATGTTCCTCCTCAGTACTACCTGTTCGCGAATAGGTGGAACACCGTGGGTTTCTACTTACTGAGCGCCCTTGTGACCCTACCCCGGGCTTGATTTTACGACTGGGGTTGGGCCGGCCTTGCTACCCTCTGTGGTTATATGAGTTTTACTTCCTGTATGAGGAGAAAGAGAGTTGGAGGCTACTGGAGAGCCTGGGAGGTATGCATTACACCTTCAATTCTGTTACTTATGCTTTCTGCTTTGCACTTTCTGTTCAATATTTGTTCATGCATCACGCTTTCTGTTTTGCACTTTCTATATCTGTTTATGCATCGTGCTTTTTACTTTGCACTTTCTGTATATGTTCATACATCGTGCTTTCTGCTTTGCACTTTCTGTATCTGTTCATGCATCGTGCTTTCTGCTTTGCACTTTTTTTTGCAGTTATGGGTTTACGCTTATTTTCCGGCTCTGGCTCTGGCTCCAGAGCCAGTGGATGAGATCCCTTCAGCTGTGCCTTCCTCGCGATGATATGACGGCCAGTGCCGGAGCCGCGATGATATGACATTCGCCTTCTACAGCCAATACTCCGATACGGTGGTTGCCCGCGAGGTAATCCGAAACTCGTAGTCATTTCTGCTTGTATTCTATTGCTGTTGTTCTGATTCATACTTTGATAACTGACAGCAACTAACAATCTGTACGTTCTCTATTTGCAGATCATATTGCAGCCATGGGCAACGATGCCGGCTGGAGTCAGGGACCAGTATACTGGAGCTTGGGCTACCTCCTGGTACCAGATATTGCTGGAGGGCCCAATCTGTCGGGCCTGGTTCCTGGGTGAGCGTTTCATACGCCAGACTCTGGGCTTACCTATCTCAATCATTCCTATGCCACCCCCAACATCCATGAGGATAGCTGATAGCCTCTCAACCAGGGCTATTATTCAGTTTATGGTGGGGTTGGATGCCAACTATTTTAGAGCAGAGGGCTATTATGCGACTTTTATCCAGACTCACCTCATGTCATCCCTGACAGGAGTTTGCGATGGCGATGCAGCAGGTGCTCCTTTGGCGGGTGAGGCTGCTTAGAAGGCTGAGGCCGATATTGAGGGAGCCCCTCCCGTTGTACAGTCTGCTGGTTGGCCGGCGATCCCAACCGCACTTACATGTTGGTGCCAAACGAGACAGCCTATTAGATTTTGATAAAGCCACCCCAGGCAAGACACGGGTATGTCAGACCCCGGGGCGCACCTCAGGTATGAACCACACTTTACATCTTGTAACCGCACTCTCCCTTTTCAGATATTGATTATTCCAGATACTGATCATTCAAATGCGCTTGCAGGCACCCACTGAGTACACAGAAGGCTTACTCCAGCTGGTTGCTTCTCTAGTTGGCATGGTACAGAGGAGAGAGATGTTGCTTGGTCTCCATAGTATCTAGGTATTTTCTCATGTTTTCTGCATTCATTTCACTGCTACCTCACATTGTTTTGCACCACACTATCATATTCCCACTGGTACACTGATACTCAGGATGAAGTTGCCTACGTATCCTGAAGATGGGAATCAGGCCTTACGTAGTTCGGTTCAGGTTCACTCGAGTATTAACTCTCTCCTTTTGCGCTCTAACTTTTGCCAAAGTCGCCCTTTAGAGTTTTCAATCTTGAGAGCTCAGTTTTATTTGTTTCTAATTTTTCATGCTCTACTTTTTACGTAGGTCGCCCTTTCGGGTTTTCAGCCTAACGAGCCTCTCAAGGGTGATATTTCTTCAACTTGTCCATATTGATCGACTGTGAAAATTCCAGGCTATCTAGGTCTATGAGAATAATCGCTCCACCTGACCAGATAGATTTGATGATGTAAGGATCAGTCCAATCGGGTCTAACTTGCCCCTAGGGTCATGGATGGGAGTTCGGTTGTCTTTTAGTACCATATCTCCTTCCTTGAGATTCCTGGACTTAAGCTTCTCGTTAAAATCCCTAGCAATTCTACGCTAGTAGCCTTGAACATGATACAATGCCTTCAACCTTCTTTTATCAAATAGCATCAACTCCTCAAACCTGCTCTGTTGTTAGTCTGCCTCCGCTATCTGACACTTAGCCATAACTCGCAGCAACGGGACTTCAATTTCAATTGGAAAAAAGACTTCCATCCCATAGACGAGAGAATAAGGAGTTGCCCCTGTGGATGTTCGGATCGACGTCCGGTAGCCCCAAAGTGCAAACGGCAGTTTATTTGGCCAGTCCTTGTAGGTTTTTACCATCTTTCACAAGATATTCTTGATATTCTTGTTTGCGGCCTCAACAACTCCATTGGTTTGTGGTCTACATGTCGACGACTTGTGAAAAGCCACGTTGTATTTCTCAAGCAGATCCACTACCTCTTTTTTGAAATGTGAGCCGTTATCCGAGATGATTTCATTCGGCACTCCGTACAGGCAAATGATGTTGTTTCTGATAAACTTAGCCACATGCGATGCTTTCAACACGGCATAGGACTGAGCTTCCACCCACTTTGTAAAATAATCAATCGCCACAAGGATATACTCATGTCTATTTGACCTTTTTGGCGAGACCGCATCGATAGCATTGATTCCCCAAACTGAGAAAGGCCATGGTGAAATCATGTTGTAAAGCTTTGACGGCAGAATATTCATGTGATTGGCATGAATTTGACATTTGTGGCATCGCTGTACAAAACCAATACAATCCTCTTCCATGGTGGACCAGTAATAGCCTTGCCTGAGGATCTTCTGGGCTAGCATCACACTGTTCATATGCGCCCCGCATTCTCCGCTGTGGATAGCCTCCATAAGGCGTTTCAATTCCTCTTCCTCCACACACAGTTTCTGCATTCCCAGATGACCTCTTTCATACAGCTTGCCTCCGCAGATGATAAATTGGACGGCCAAACGCCATATTCCCCGTTTGTCTTTGGTATTTGCCCTTGGCGGATACGTCTCCTTTTCCAGAAAGTTCCAAATCTCGTAATACTAGGGGTTTTTGTCTGGCACTTCATCTATCGCGACAATAGTTTCATAGGCTAGCGTGTGTTTCTGTTCGATGATAATCGGACGTATCCGAACCCCAAGTGGGATATCTACCATAGAGGATAGAGTCACCAAAGCATCAACGAACTTGTTATTCTCTCTTAGTAGATGCGTGAATGTCAACTTTTCAAACCTCGAAATCAGACTATCCAGGGCCTGATGGTAAACCTCCATCTTCTCTTCTTTGACTTTTCAATCTCCGTTTGCTTGAGAAACAACCAAGTTTGAGTCCCCAATGACATCCAACCTTATTGCCCCTAGTTCTAGGGCAGCTTCTAAACCAGCAATACACGCTTCATATTCTGCTTCATTGTTGGACACCTTGAACTGGAGTTTGAAGGTGAAAGGTATATGGGAGTCGTCGAGTGCTATCAGCAACACACCAATCCCATAATCGTACTGATTGGACGCTCCGTCAAAGTATATCGTCTATTTTTCCTCTTCCACATACAGAATGTCTTCATCTGGGAACAAATATTCCACTATCTCATCTCCTTCTACTGGGTGGTCTGCCAGGAACTCTGCTACAACTCTTCCTTTAATTGATTTGCGCGTTACATACTTAAGATCAAATTCGTAGAGAAGAAGCAGCCAACAAGTTAGCCTACCCGTCAACGCCGGTTTCTCAAAGAGGTATTTAATAGGATCCAATCTCGAAATCAGGATTACAGAGTGAGCTAACAAGTAGTGCCTCAACTTCCGGATAGCCTATACCAAGGCTAGGCAAGCTTTCTCCAAAAGAGTGTACCGAGTCTCATAGTCTAGCATCTTCTTGCTCAAGTGGTAGATGGCCTTATCCACCCTATCCTCAGATTTTTAAGTGAGTATGCATCCCATGGTTGTATTTGTCACTAACAAGTACAGAATCAGAGGCTTCCCCAACTCCGATGGTGACAACACAGATGGATTCTGGAGGTACTGCTTAACCTGTTCGAAGGCAAACTGACAGCGATCATCCCATCGAAATTTCTTCCCTTTCTTTAGGAGACCAAATAGTGGTTCATAAGTCAAGGTTAACTTGGAAATAAACCGTCTTATGAATTGCACTTTCCCTAGAAAACCACGCACCTCCTTTTCAGTCCTTAGTGGTGGCATCTCTATGATGACTTTGATTTTGGAAGGATCTACTTCAATTCCCCTTTGTGTGATCAGAAATCCCAGCATTTTCCTGTTGTTACCCCGAATGTGCACTTTTGTGGGTTCAACCTCAATCTGTATTCCCTGATCCGCTAAAAAAATTTCTCTAGCGCGATGTAGTGGCCCTCTCGTTCTTTAGACTTGACAATCATGTCATTCACGTACACCTCAACCACTTTGTGAATCATATCGTGCAAAATGGTGGTTGCAGCCCTCTGATAGGTAGCTCCAGCACTTTTCAACCCAAACGGCATAACTCGGTAGCAGTAGGTACCCTACGGAGTGGTGAATACAATCTTCTTTCTGTCCTCGGATGCCATCAGAATCTAGTTGTACCTGGAAAACCTATCCATAAATGAGAGCAAGGCATGGCCAACAGTGAAATCCACTAATTCATCAATGTACGGGTATGGGAAGTCGTTCTTCAGACTGGCTCTTTTCAAGTCCCGAAAGTCTACACACACCCGGATTCTATCATCCTTCTTCGGCACTGGGACGATGTTGGCCAACCAAGTCGGGTACTCAGATACTAACAAGAAACCTGTCTCGATCTGCTTGGGGACCACTTCCTTGATTTTCAGCACCCAATCCAGACGAATTCTACGCAGCTTCTACTTGACTAGTCGAGACTCCAGGTCAAGAGGGATCCAGTGCTGTACAATCTCAGGATTGATTCCAGGCATGTCTTTGTTGGACCACGCGAAAACAACTTTGAAATCTTTTAATAAAGCGATTAAACGCTTGCGTTCCTCTGAAGACAACGTAGATCCGATCTGGACCAAGCGTGGATCCTTCTCAGTCCCCATATTAATGGCAATGATTTTATCAATACAGGGTTTGGCAAATCTCTTCTCCTCTCGATTAATCAAGTTTTTCAAAGCCAGAGGAATTTCTTCCCCTTCGTTTTCATTAAAATTTTGAAAATCTTAGTCAATATAATAAACCAGCGGCATAGAAAAGTACACAAAATCTGCAGAATTTTCATTCAAAAGGTCCAAATCTTTGATTACAGACTACAAAGAAAAGTTGAATAAAGACCTAGACAAGAATTTGGTATTCGGGTTACCACCCCCAGAAATACCAGACTCAGACTCAGACTCAGACTCAGACTCAGAAAAACTTGAATTTGATCCTAACCCCACACACGTAGTGGAATCAGATTTTGGCTCATCACCCGATTTAGAACTGGAAAGATAGCCTTTCTCCAGCTGCCAAGTAAGATATGGTGCCTTTAATGGATCCAAAATGCCACTGGTTGGGTTCACACCTGGTTCCTCCCTGATCATGGAGACAGTAAAGTTAACCCCTAGTTCCCTAGGTCGGTCGTAGGATCTATCAGGAGACAAGCCAGTGCTGTCCCTACTCCAGGCTCGTTGTCATCTGAGTCATCTACCGTGCTCTATTCAGCTTTGATGCTTGGTCCAACCCTTTCCTCATCACTGTCCTACAGTTGATGGTCGAAGAAGATCTCGAACCCGGGGACATGCTGCTTTGAGGAATTTACCCAAGGCTTGGGAAAGCCACAAAAAGGGAAGTTCTCTCATTCTCAAACAAAACGACCATTCAGTGTCCCCTGGATTGGCCTGTAGATGAGTTCATAATGCTTTCTAGCTCTCTTGGCCTTGGCTCTACTCTTCATCTCTTCTCCCTTCTTTATCCAGGCAGTCCCCCCAGTCCTCTTGGTAGGCACATAGCCTAGTCCAAAGGCATGTGGGTTGTATGGCACATCTATCAGTACTGTAACACCTTTCCGACCACTCTTTCCAAGTCCCATTCCTGGAACGTGCCGCAGTTTGTTCATAAAATAGATGGACTGGACGCTGACGTACATGCCTTCGTCTGCGGCCAGAATTGTCTGCACTATCTGGGCTTCAGCCAGAGTGAATCCCGAGAGGAATACATCCTCGTCACTATGGTTGATCTCTAGCACTGGCGTAGTTGTCTCTGGCGGCGGATGGATAGAGGAGTTCCCAAAACAATTGCCACTCCTCCCTCATAAGGGTACTTCAGCATCTGATTGAGAGCAGAGGAGACGACCTTCACATGGTGCAACTAAGGCCTCCCTAACAGCAAATTAAAGGTAGCCGGCACATCCAAGACTTGAAACTCGATCTCTTGCTCAATTGGGCCCACCTGGACTCTCACTTGCACTGTGCTTGTGACTTCTCTACTTGTGTTATCATACGCCCGTATCACCTGGGCTGTGGGAACAAAGTCTGCCAGTTTGAGGCCAATTGCGTAAGCGGTACGGAATGAACAAACATTAATGGCAGAACCAGTATTTACGAACACCACCAGCATCCGCTTCTCCCTACATTCCACTGATATGTACAACAGTTTGTTGTGAGCCGACCCTTCCGGTGGCAGCTCTTTGTTAGAGAAAGTAAGCATTGGCCTGGCATCACCTGGAAAGACTAAACCCACAAGCTGCTCAGGCGTGGTGTCAATGGACAATTTAGCCTTATCCATTGCCGACAATACTGCCTGTCGCTGCACTCGTGAGGTCATGAGAAGACCCTAGATGGAGATATCAGCTTGGATTTTCTTGAGCTATTTCAATATTGACTCTTCTTCTAGTTGCTTCTCCTTCAGTTTCGACCTCCTTATCCTTTTTAGACGCCTCTGCTTGATCCAGGTGCAGCGGCTTAAAATACCACCCCCTTCTTGTCAGATGGTCTATCTCCTCAATATACCATGTATTATCCGGGGGGCAGTCGCCCCAGTCTTCGTCAATATGGGCCAGATACAAATCGTTGTCATCTTACCACTCGCCTTCAATTGTTGACAAACAGTTGTCTGGCTCTACTTATATCATCTTCACATCACAGGTGTCCCCCACAGGGTGCCGTAAAATTATAGTTTCCCGGCTGTCCTTAATTCTTTCTCGTTCAAACTGCTTTAGTGCAGCTTCCTGTTCAGTATCTATAGTGTTCACAACACCTACTTCCTAGGCTGGGTAGTGTTCTCCGGCAACTTTCCTTTCTTATCAGCCCTTCGGGCTACTACAGCTATCTTTGCTTCCTTTCCTTCTGGTTTCATTCCAGTTTCTTCTTTTTTATCTGGCTCATCACTCAGCCATCCAGTGTTATCAGTCGATTCGTTCAAGTCGAACCACCCGATCTATACATCTTCCTGATCATGCTCATCAAAGAATTATAAATTGTCCAAATCCTTTTTGAGGTCTGCCAAATCATCCAACCTTTGACCCGGGCCATCTTCCTTGACCACATTGATGTCTGTCGAGCTTGGTAGCACCAGTTCAGGCTTGGTCTAACTAATTGACACAATATAGTAACTCGGGTCGTACGTCATCTCAGATAAGTCGCCAGGACACTCCGACAACAGATTAATACCTTCCTCTAAGGTTGACTCCCCTTCCATTGTAAGTTTCATCACCACAAGCTTGAGTTGAGGTTTGGACATGTCCATCATGCACAAATCTGTGCCTTTAGGAATGAACAATGTCAGTTTTGGTAGGTGAGAGGGAGTAATATATACGTTGGGGTCGTAAAAGGTGGCCAGTGTATGGATAAGGTTAAGGTTTCGAGGTGGAGGGACTTGATTATGGACTGGGAATGGATTTGTGGTTACGTTCAGTTTCTGAGGTGGAGCGATCACCTTGTTGTCAATGAGATCCTGAATCTCATGACGCAATCGAAAACACCGATCGGTGTCATGACCATGCTGTTGGTGAAACGTACAGTATTTTGCGGGGTTGTGTTTGGGTGGAAGTGGATCAGGAAGTAGGCGAGGTTTTAGGGGTTTTAGGTGCCCTTTCTTGACCAACACCTTCATGGCTTGAGACAGAGTCATGTATAGTTGGTTAAAAGTCCTCTGAGGTCGGATGGGGTTGGATGATGTTTGTGAGCCTGTGTTAGCGAAGGGGTCGGCGGTTTTTGTGGTAGTGACAACACTTACATCCAACAACCTCGCAGCTGTGCTACCACAGATTCCGGACAACCATTCTGATCTGGTCCTTCTCGAAAGGCCTTGTGGTCATCATCGAGACTTTAGCTCTTTATCTTGTAACAAATTCAAAGAAACCCTCCTCGACTCTTGGCGTGTTACCTCAAGATCATGAGTTATAATCTCAATCTGTGTATTGTACAAGTACTGAGCAATGAAGGCCTCAGCTATCTCCTCCTAATTTTGTTTGACATAATCCTCCAACTTAGCATACCAAATGACTGTTATACTCGACATGGTGCGGCCAAAGGGAGACAGTTTCTGTGGTCTAGTTAAGCCCATTGGCCACAAGATATCAGAAAACAATCGTAAATGGACATCGGATCCCCGGAGTCGTCGAATCAATCAATGTGCGGCATTTTAAACCGATCTGGCAATGTAACTACAGAATCAGTATATCCATCCTCTATGTCCGGGATGGAGTTAACCCCTTGTGCTCTCTTGAACAGCTTTTCCAGTTTATTGACCTTGAATGCAGTTGGATCAACCTCGAACTCGAATAAAGCCTCGGTCTAATAAACCGGGGCTTTTGAGGCTTGTGCTAGGATTGGCTCTGCTTGATTGCCCTGGTTTTCTTTAACATTGGCAGTATAAGTGGTAGCTCCGGGTGTTGGAATAGCCGCGGTAGGTGCATAGGATGTAGAGGCCGCAGCCGGATGTGGTTGTTGTTGTTGCAGTCTAATTATAACCTTAGCCTGACGAGCTGTAACCTCGGCCTGACGGGTCGCATCGCATTGTGGTGTCTCAACTGTTTGCTGCAACTGAAGTATTAATTCCTCCATATTGGTTGGGGGATACTGTGCCATGGGAATAGGTGATTGTCTTTGAGCTGAGCTGGAAGTAGATAATTGTTCTTGACCTGGACTAAACCCAAGTGAGCTGAGGGGTGACTACTATAAGAAATGGACTGGTGAACTCTGTCTGATTCTCCTTTGCCTTATAACCGGTGGTAGTGAGGTAAACACAAGTTGTTCCAGAACAAGATCCCTGGCCTTGCACAGTATTTTGACTCAGGTCCAGAGTACTTGCGGGATATCAGAACCTTCTGAAGCTATGGTTTTAAACTACCTAAAAGAGCAGCAATTAGAAACCACACAACACCTCAGCTAAGATGTACACAGACATGATCAAAGCTGTAGAATTGTACTCCACATTGAATTCTGCTCAAACAGATACCAACTGTACCACTGATATGCACATTCCTGCACAGTTTCACTGTAAAGCACATACCAGTTAAGAGAGAACCAAAACACCCCTATGAGAGGGAGAGGGTTACCCTGTCCTAGTTTTTGTCATGAACTGGGTTTCACTATTTCAAACAAGCGGTTTCACGCAATCCTGCATTTGGGTGATCATCATGTCCTAGTTTAGATTAATCACTAGGGCTTTACTATATGTAGCTAGGCCGAATGGTCAAAGAGGATACCTCAGCAAGACTACCTAATATACCTCTCACACCTAACACCGAGAAGTAAAAGGAGGATCAAACGGTACAGTGGTAGTCCAGATCCAAGGGTTGTGTTCCCATCATGGCAGAGCCCACGACCGGTCAGCCTTTTGGCAAGCTTTTGGGCAAGCTTCCGGTAAACCGTCTAGGAATAGCAGATGGCAAACACAGAGACTTATGCGCACCAATGCAAATGCAATGCAAAGAACATATAAGTGTAAATAAAATTTTACATTATGAAGTTCGAGTCAAGTTCTCTAATTTCCCCAGCAAAGTCGCCAAAAACTGTAGCTCGACTTTTCATGCTCCTTTCGGATACAACTAGCCCTACAGTTTGGACTCCCATGATTCTGAATCTGATTCTACAAGTGCAATGTGAAATAGATAAACACAAATGAGTCTAAATCCGACAATTCTTTTGGAAAATTGATTTTGAATCAAAATGTCAAAAATGGACTACTTTGCCAGATATAGAGTCGCCACCTAAATATTTTAAAAAAATTTAGGAAACCCATGACTCGTACCAAAGGCCACGTGTTCGTCACCACCAAGATTGTCTCGGCTCGGGAAACCAGGTACGAGAGGAGAAGGTCATGAATTGAGCACCACACTAGCCCGATCAAAGATCGGCCTCTACTAATCATGATGTGATTTTTATTTACATTATATGCTCTTATTCCGGTTATTAGGCTATTGTTACTATGTGATGCACACACAAGTATAGACCAATTTGCAAAAGTGGGAACATTTTGATTTCAAGTTTGTTTTTGAAATTTATTTGAATATGTACCACTTGAAAAAAGTGATCTCATATGTACATTACTCAAATTATTCCAATTCAAGCAATTAGCCTTCATCCACTGACATTCAAGCAAGTATATCAATTAAGCACTTAGCCTCATGGCAAGCATGCTAGACATGGCAACAATCACACGAATACGATATACTAATGCACAAAAATGCTCACCTTGTACTCCAAGGCAAGCCAAAAGAAACAAAAGAGTTAGAAAATATGCATGCCCCTAACTAATGCAACATGACTAATGCAACACATGCAATGATGCAATTAATAGGCTCGACTACTAATTATGACATGTGAATCAATTTGAAAGCACGCAGTTTAAACACGTATTCAACGAAGTAATAAACGACAATGCTTGTTAGAATCATGAACCGAGCCTCGAAACATGCAAGACAAGTGGATGAAAACATGGGAAATGCTAAAAGAAACATGAAACTACCCATTATAAGCAAGTAAATAAAACGGAGAAAGACGTGGAGTTGGAAAACATACACATTATTATAGGTTTTACCCTCTCATTAGAGGGTCCGAATAAATGCCCTAACTAATTACTACGAATTAACTAATCTATTACAAACCCAAATGAAAAAAATTAACTATACTAGCTAATTATTACAACACCACAAATTAACTAACTACTTTAGCTACTTAATTAAGTACAACACAACTAACCAATTATTCTAACTAATTTAACTAATTAGTTACAAATCCGCTACTCTAACTACAACATACTAATATTACAACATCATTTCAACAGATCTCGAGAATCGAGGGATGGTTCATTCATGGATGTGGACTTCCTCCCGAAAATGCTCTCCGTTTTGCTATCGGAATGCTTCTGTTGCACAGTTAGGAACTTACACTATTTTCCCACCTCAGTTTCTGCTCTGTTTTACTGGAAAAGGGACATTGTCTTTTTGGAAAAAGTGGCCGGCAACCCAGAAGTAGTGGTCGGACGGCCACAAATAGTGGCCTGCCGCCTAGTAAAAGTGGCATGCCACCCACTGATGTTGAATTTCACCTGCTGCAATAGAGAACAAACAGAACACAAACAGAGCATTCTCAAGGGATGTTTGTCCACCCTGTCTCTCCTTATCATCAAATAACTCAAAGAAGAGATAGGCTCGATTCGCAAGCCATCAATCGACGCAATTTCATTGCGTGATGACTTATGAACCAAGAGATACAATTTCCATAAATGCACAATAAAAAACTCTCAAAATCTCCTCCCTATCATGGATTGATCAAGGGAAAGGGTTGACATTGATTCTTGAACCGTTTTCATCACTAACGAGTATAAAATGACTCAAGACTCAATGGGTTCAATTAACGTCCGATTGAACCCAAACCATTTTATTTTCTTGTTCCATTTTTAAACCATTGATTACCCCTTTTTAAATTACCTTCCATTCATTAGTCAATTAAATCCAATAATAATCTTTAAGTCCACTAAAGAAGGGAAGTACCAAACCAAATGTTGTGTTAGGCATGAAAAGGAGATCATATCGTTGGTAATGAACCCCTAAAGAGATTAAACCATTAAGCACAATATCACCCTTTAAGCTTAAACAAAACTCCTTTTGGAGCAACTCTCAAAACAAAGAAAAAAAGCCAAGAAAGGAGGGAGGTTGCAAAGATGCTTAAAGGTGAACACAAGTATGGAAAGTTTGAAATAAATGATATCAACTCAAATAGGTTGGTGACTAAGGCCTAAACCACTAAGCCTGTGAGGACCATTACACTACAAGCATGCAATACAAAGCATAAATGAAACTAGCTTTTAAAAATAGTCCTAATTTACACTAAAACAATGCTGGAATTAAATGAAAAACAACTAAAAGAGTAAGCTAAAAACATTGAGCAATTAAGCTAGGAAACAAGCATAAGGAGGGGAGGCTACCACCTCCATTTTTGGGACTTCAAAACATGATTTTTTGCCTCTGAAAACCTCTAAAAATCAGTGGTAAAAAGCTCAACAAAGGTTGATAAAAAGGTGGGAAACACAAGGGTAAAAGCCTATGAAACAAGGTTCAAAGAAAGGCGATCCACCCCTCTACCTTTAATGGCTTTAAACCACAAGTTTCAGCCCAAAAATACAGGTGAGAAACAACTCAAAAACAGCAAGAAAACATGAGAAAGAGATGGTACAAAAAAACTAGAATGTATACCTCTTGAAGAGGAATGATCCCTTGAATTCCCAAACCACTAACTTCACACTCTCAATTGCTAAAATGCAAGCTTAAGCACCTCAGCCAAGATCCCTCAAGGTTTTGTTTAGAGTGTCTAGGAAAAGGTTGTGTAGGTTGCAAGAGAGAGAGAGAGAGAGAGAGAGAGAGAGAGAGAAATGTAGAGAGAGAAATGTAGAGAGAAATATTTTCCAAAACTTTTTGCTCTCTAGAGATTTCTAACCCTAAAAACATGAGAGGGGGTCATCTATATATAGAAATATATGAGACCACCTCAGAAATATATATACAGACACAGCTGGTATCGTGCACGCACCTGTGGAGACAGCTGGCACAGCTGGCAAAAAGATTTGAAAAAATACACAAGTGGCCGGCAGGCCACTAAAAAGGGGCGGTGGGCCACACTAGTGGGCGGCAGGAGCCACAGGTGGGTTTGTAGGTATAAGTGGCTGGCAAGCCACTAAAAAGGGGTGGCCGGCCACTAATAGTGGGTGGCTGGAGTCACTAGTGGGCCTGCAGGCACCCAGATAGTCAGGCTTAAAAAAATTGTTGCTTTGGTCCAAAAACAAGGAACAAGGTTTATAGGTTCAAAACTGAGGTTTTCTGTTGAGGAAATCAAGCATTTGACAAGCGTACACATTCATCATTGAGTGATCAATCAGTGGCGCCCCAAGTCTTAAGTCCAGATATATCACATGCACATCTGTTTCACATTGCTCTATTACAGCACGCCTGCTGCGTTATGAAAAAAAAAATGTACTATTTCCAACATTACAAAAAGAAATGATACAAAAGATTCCAAAGCCAAAGCTTTGATATGGTGAAATGATGACCTATTGTGTAAACAGGTTGATCAACGAAGAACACTACTTGCGAAACCAATTTTTTCTAATAAGACACATTTGTTACAGCCTAAAGCCAAGATAAAATTACAGACAAACATCAAGTACAAGATGATATATCATGTCAGGGAATAATAATTACTTGCCAGCATAGATGGTGTCGCCAATAAGCCAATTAGCCTATTTAATTTCCTCAATACACTATAGTCAAACTAAATTAAGAAATCAACATTCAAATCAGAACCAAAATCAAAAATTAAAACATGAAACTATCCATATTCAACTTAACATTTTCTTTCCTACTTAAAATACTAAATATACATTAAATACTAAAAACTATCACTGTCACAAAAATAATATATGTTATACGTCACTACTATCTGTGCCGAGCAGGGGGAGGTGTATGGGTGCCACATCCAGGATGTCTAATTTTGCGAGTTCCCTTGTGACGTGGGGGTTCTGCAACCTGTGTGACACCCTCCTCAATAGCTTGATGTCTGTCTCGCTTCCTCCTATGAGGAACAGGGTCCACATGCACAATAGGTAGTACTCGCTCATCAACATGTGATCCCCCTTCCCCATAATGTGTAACTCTCTCGGTAGACAATGGAATCCCATCTTCGCTCTGAGTACCTTCCTCTTCAGATTGTGTAATGGCAGATACTGGGACCTCCTCGTGCGATGCATGTGTAGTTCGAAAATGTTGCTCATCAGCATGTGATCTCCTCTCTTCACTATGTGTGACTATCTCGGTAAAGACTGGAACCCTCTCCTTGCGACGTGGGGGTTCTGCAACCTGTGTGACACCCCCCTCAGTAGCTTGATGTCTGTCTCGCTTCCTCCTATGAGGAACAGGGTCCATAAGCACAATAAGCAATACTCGCTGATCAACATGTGATCCCCTTTCCCCATAATGTGTACCTCTCTTGGTAGATAATGGAATCCCATCTCCGCTCTGAGTACCTCCCTCTTCAGACTGTGTAACGGCAGATACCGGGACCTCCTCGTGCGATGCATGTGTAATCCGAAGATGTTTCTCATCAGCATGTGATCCCCTCTCTTCACTATGTTTAACTGTCTTGGTAAAGGCTGGAACCCTCTCGAGTGATAATGTCAGTCCGTCTCCAGAATGTAGAGCCCTTGCTGCTGTATGAGAAACACCCTCCTCCAAATGTATAACCCTTTCTTCATGTTGTTCTGTCATTGCATTCCCAAAATCTTCCATGTGGGTAAGGGTTTGACACCAATCAATTAACATGGATCTAATGTCTGGTATAGAGGTAAAGTCCCTCTCAATATGTGCCTCGCTATCTACCCCATCAGATGGTTCTGCCTCTGCATGTGCGTGAACGTCAGGCTGTAATGGAGGTACCCTTGCAAAGCGATCTTGCTCATGAAGAGCTACAAGTGCCTGCCTGGCCAGTGTGCCAATATGTGATCCCTCTAGAGATGCGTTACATATTTGTACCAAATGACCACTCTAACAAACATAACAAAAATGTTAAAATTGAAAAACCATATTGAATATGAGTAATAATGTTGACAAATAAATATATATCTATATATACGTACCACGAAATCAAATGTACATGATGCATCGATACCATACCATGTAAGGATCATCATCATGAGTATTACCATTCCATGGTTCACCTATAGCAATGCGGGTTCGGTGTTGATCCCATAATTGAATCCACTCTTTGTGATGCTTCACCCAATCTTTAGTTTTGGTCCCACGTAAATCGAGGTCATGAAGAGCAATGACAGTGTCACAATTGTGGGGTATAGTCTGGCGAAATCCAAATTGTCGTTGTACTCTATTAGGATGGTGCATCTCGACAATGAAAAAACAGATCAATGGAACTACTGCTTGCCATATATCTGCACCATCCGAACAATATGGTGGAAGCCCCTCAATCAACTCAGTACTGTAAGGTCGCCACACCACCTACAACATAAGTAATAAATATAAGTTAAAAAATTGAGCATTATAAGTAACTCATGTTTACTACAGTAAAACATAAACATAACACTTACATGTGCAAAGGTCTGCCTGTCTAAAGAATAACGATGTTGACGGAGGACATAAGTGGAAATCTCTCAAACATTAAATGCATCCCACCAACTGAAGATTTTAAACAAATGAGTATATTATTAATCAATACTATAATAATGTCTAAATAATCATAGTAAATTAAAATATAATAAGACGTAAATGATTAATACCGTGTGATGAGCGGACCGTCCACTATTGGTTGTCTAAGAAGATGACACGAAGCAATGTGGGGAAATCTATACCACGTCCAGATTTGAACAAGGATGAGAAAACCAAAAATGTCATGCATACATTTGCGAGATGCACGGCATAACTCTCGATACAACCAAGCTAGTGTTGCACTCCCCCAACTGTATTCCCCAGTAGCATCAAAGTCCTCTAGTAAAGGCAGAAACATCAATTGCACCATATTACCAGATTTGCCTGCAAAAATGCTACCACCCAAAAGCTGAAGAATGAATGCTCTAGCATAGCGCTGAACTGTGACATCATCAACATCAATGGGTAAGTTGCCGTAAGTTTAGGAAAGCCACATCATGTTCAACCTCGAGCCTTTGAGTTGGTTGGTAGGTGGAACTGTCCCTAGAAGACGATCGCATACAGCAGGCCAATCATAACTAGTATTCACAGTAACAGCGTTGCCATCAACCCATAGTCCAGATAAGATACTGACATCTTGCAATGTGATGGTTGCCTCCCAGATGTTAAGTGAAATGTGTGTGTCTCCGATCGCCACCTCTCTACTAGTGTAGTAATAAGATGCCAATCTAATTGTATGAACGGCACATGGATGAGTCCAGAAAATCCTGCTCTCTGCAAGTATGGGACTATGCGTGCATCAGGGCGTCCCATACATGCTATCGTAGCCTCACGACATCAATACGTAAGTATAACAGAGTCAACATCATCCTGTGTAAAAATAACATAACAATAAATACAATTTCACTTGACATATAATGTAACAATTTAAAGCAAAGAAAGTGTCACATATACGTACCGAGGCAGTCCATGCTAGAGATGATCGGTGAGACTGTTGTAGCGTCAACACAGTAGGATTAGCTGGACCCGGGTCCATCACTACAATAACCTGCAAATAATATATCGAACATGTAAACATCAACATTGTGTGAACAATATAAATCAATAAACTTGTAATTAATTAAAATGAATAGTATCTTTTTATTAATGGGTCACAACAAGATACTGTAGTCAAATAGGCTAATAAAAACTATGATAACTAATTTAAATAGAAGATTACTATCTCTGTGATCTATGTTTTGTGCACTCACATATAATACAAAGACAGTTTCATTGTAGTACAGTTTAAAGAAAAAAGTTAAAGCAAGTTATCTCAATTGGGATGCAAGCGAATGCAACGGCTGATGGTTATACTGATCATGCGTTGTTTTGTCTATGT
>CM069908.1:104384341-104633318 GCA_036172215.1 Camellia granthamiana | reverse complement strand
TTACACAGGACTTAGTCTACCATAAATGTGTGAAAAAGGACTTATAAACAAGTCTCCCTTAATAAAATTATAATAATGTCTCTCCATTAATCATATAAAATTTCTTATATTGTTAAAATTTAAAAAAAATGTTTTCTTTTATTCTCTTGCTCATTCTTATACACTCTTAATTGACAATTTAAGGCAAGAATTGAATTAATTGATAGGTTATTTTTCATTATAGAGTTTGTTAGTTGATTATTTCTTTCCATTAGTTAAGTTGATAGTGTTGGACTAATTAATTACAAATTTAGTTGCTTGTTTCTCCTTATTGTTATGTTAATAAAATTTAGTTGTTGATTATAAATTTATAGGGTAACTTACGTATAGGTCCTATTAACTAAACTTATTTATCTACAGGTCCTAACTAATAAATTTAACACTATAAAAATAAGAGATTGATAAATTTATCACTATAAATTTATTCATAAAAATAAAGAGACTGATAAATTTATCACTATAAATTTATTCATAAAAATAAAAGACTGATAAATTTATCTTTATCACTTAATAAATTTATCAATAGGACTTAATGGGTAATAAGTCTCCAAAGTAGGACCTATTGGTAGTTTACCCAAATTTATAAGTCACGTTGATATAAATCTCATGATGATTATAAAATTATATCTTACTAATTGATAAAAAATAAATAAAAACTTGTTATGAGAATAAAATATTTAATGTTGTGATATACTTGTATCCTCTCTACGTTAAATATATGGTATATGGTACAAAGGTTTGTGGCTTAGTTATGATAGTTTTTGTTATGTTAATTGGTGATGAAATTATCTATTTTTATTATTAATATTACAAAATTTTATAATAAAATTATAATTTTTATGAAAGGGTACATATTGCATTTTCCTACTGTTAATTTCCAAAATTCAGACCAAACACCGCTTTTAACACTTTACATTGACATTTTTTTTATAATCGAAAATCATATATTAAAAATAAAAAATAAAAAAAAATGTACCATCGATTTGATGATAATTCTTACGGTTGTGGAAGATATAAATTGCTCTAATCTTTTTAGTTTTTTTAACATCTTAGGTTGATTAATAGAATTAATTGTTAAAAAATTAATCAGTGTGTTTGATTTCAGTTTTTTGAATTCAGTTTTTTAAAAATTGAGGTTTTTGTTTTTTATTTGTAGTAATTTTTAAAATTTTAAATATTTTTTTTACTTTTTTAAATGCACCTTACTTAGATGTTTCTAAAAGGTAAAATATTTGTGAAAAAATATTTCAAAAAGTTAATAAATACATAAAAAGACGAAAAATATACCGAATTTTCAAAAAAAAATTTGTATTTTTGGTATTTAGTGAATTTTTTAAAGATTTTTTTTCACGAAAATTATACTTTTTAAGTGTATTTATATTAGGCATGTCTAAAAATTAAAAAAAATTGCTTAAAATATTTTTTAAAAAATTCGTAAAAACAAAAAATATGGAAAACAAGAAAGTAGAATTTTCTGAAAAGTGTTTTTAGAAAAGCCAAACCAAGTTTATAAATTAATGTAGAATTAATTATCTAATTAAATTAGTGAAATAATCTTTTATTATGCATTTATTTTATTTTATTTTTTATATTGGAAATTATGACTACAACCCGCCTTAATATTAAAAATTCACCAATTTCATCTGATTAAATGTTTGTCGTATATATAATTTGATTAATAAATTTTGCAATCAAATATGGGATTGTGAATCTATGGATTAACAACCTCAATTTTATACTATAATCCCACTAATAAAACATGCCCTAACTGTTCGGCTAATTTTGAGCTTTCAAAGTAAAAATTTTATAAAAATTATAAATAAATAAATTGTTGTTATCTAAACATTTAGGGGGAAAAAAGGCAAAAATAAGGGCAAAAATGCTTAGAATCTCATTCATCCAGCATAGAAATGAGCAACCAGCTCTCCTTCCCCCAAAAGATAATTTGGTTGAATTTTTAAAATTTGTTTTTTTTATATTTATTACTAAATTGAAACTAATTTAACAAAAATAAACATAAAAAAAAAATTCAATATTATAAAAATTGTTTTTTCCCCCAAAAAATGTAAATCAAAAGAAAATTTTGAGTGTTCTTTATTTTTTTCAATTTTTTAGCAATTTAGTTTTTAGTTTTTTTTTTTTTTTTTTCACACTCAACTAAGCATGATGAATATTTTTGCAATAGAAATACAAAATTTTATGACCTTTTAACAGCCCAAATCAATGACAATGTCAAATGGAGAAGCAACATCAACCTCCAACTAGAGGGACCAAATAGCTATTTTTGTGTAGTACTAATATCTTTAGTACAAAACCTCCAAATGAAACATTCTGATGTAAAAATAATACAACTTTTATATAAACTAGTAACCCTCAAAAATCAAGAATAACCTTTATTTTATTTTGTCGGTACTGCTTTGCATGTTTCTCACACAGGAATCCACACAAACATGCTTCAACTAAAGTCCAACCGCGACCCTGCAGCTATCCTCGAGTAGCTGCACATATACATCACATATTTTTCACGCCAATCGCCTCTATATTTTGATCCTTATGTTATTTTGGTCATTGTTATTTTAATTTACTTGATTTTGATCTTGAATTTTTTATTATTATTTCAATTTAGTCCAATTGATTACAATTGGTAACATGATTTTATGAAAAATGCACATGAGTGGTTTGTGTCATGCTTTTAGGAGCAACACTATAAATTCGATTAATTTAGTGAGTTAACATGAACCAATTCAAAGTTCATTTTTATAAATAAAAAAAAATTCTAATGATATTGTCAATCGAATCAAATTAACACAAAATCTAAAATTAAGCTAATTGAAAATGTAAGAACCCAAATGATACAAGGGGTAAAATGTAGATTTTTTTCCTAAAATAAGTTTTACCCACATAATGTACTCTTTTTTTTCACTTTTTTATGTTTTAATTCTCTTTCACCTAGAATTTTTGACATGCAAGTGAGAGACAGAGACAGCACCTGGAGTTCTTGAACTTTCCTTTTTGTGAATGTAAGATTACTGAGCAATTTCATGTCAAGGCAGTCCATGGATTCCAACTGAGACAAGCCCAAGTTGTCCATAATTTCTGAATCAATTTTATCAATGGATTCCAACTTGAACATTCCCTCAACCTCAACTAGTTTTACACAACCATATGTGCTCAGCATGAGTGAATTCAACAGGTTCGGTAGATTTGTTACCCTTTCCAATCACTTGCATCCATATATTGTCATTCCCAATAAACTCATTGGAAGCTCTGGAAGTGCTTGGAGCTTCGTGCAGCGCTGTAAATCAAGTTCCATGAGCGCACTAAGATTTTTTATGCTTTCTGGTAAGTTACAGATTGGGTTTCTGCTAAGTCTCAATCCTTGCAACAAAGGCATGCTACTAAGATCCTTAGGAAATGTATTGTCGGTTAGATTGCAATCTTCAAGGCTTAAATATACTACAAATTTTGGTAAAGAAGCTAATGAAAATACTGGTCTTTTTCTTGGTTTTGACACCCAAGACTTGACAACTGCTTGCCATGACTTAACCTCTCCAGTGGTTGAGGGCAACATGTTTACTCCATCAGCTTGAAACTCTCTCAAAGATTCCATCTCGCCCAAATCTGTAGGCAACTCATCAAGCCTTGAACAACCCGAAATATTAAGTTTTTCAAGGGTATTAAGCTGAGAAATTTTCCTTGGAAGCTTCTTAAGATTTTTGCAGCCTTTTAGATTCAACAAAACTAGTCTCCCTAGCTCCACAATGGACTCATGAACCTCAACCAACTTGACACAATCTTTAAGAATCAACCTCTCAAGATTAGGAAGCTTTGAGAAATCAGGGGAACTAGAAAGGTCATAGGAACGAGTGAGATTGAGGATTTTAAATTGTTCGAGCAACTACCAACAAAAAGTAGCAAATTGGCATGTGTTATTATTCAGAAGTAACTATAATTCCAAAAAGGTAGTAATAAGAAAATCAAAAAACAACAAACCTTAAAAAAGTGTCCAACAAATGAAGTTTGTGATACATATTTAACTTTAGTGTGGTGTGAAGGCACACCCAGAATGAATTTTTACGTATTTCATTTTCTGAACATTTTTTGTGCACACTTGTTTAGGGTTCATATTATTGTTGAGAGGAAATATGATAAAAGAAAGGGTTATTTGATTTTTGACAATCCAGTGATGAAATAATATCTGAGGGTAAAATTATCAATTCGTGTAATCTGTTAACAATGTTAACATGGTAGAGGTGCCAATATAATCATCTCAAAACCTTAAGTTCAGTTATACTTTCTTCATTACTCAAGGAAGGACTATAAAATTTATATCCTTAAAAAAAGAAAAAAACAACTAATCATACCTTGCTTCCCTTCCAAAATTGTTTCAAGCTGCTATTGGAAAATTCAAGAACAACCATGTTCTCTAGAGGAAAATCATCAGGTATGACTGTTAAAGGAAATCCATGCCAACACAGCCATCTTAATTTCTTAGGAAATTCATCATAGCCTCCACTAAGATGTACGTCATAGAGTTGGAGTATCCGTAGCTTGTGCATTTGTGAAAATGCATCAGTTTTTAAATCCAATTCACCTAATTCTGAAGATTGTCCTGTTGAGGCATAATTTATAGGAAGCCAACCAAGACGGCGACGCTTTGATGATCTATGTTCACAAAGTAGATGCCCTATATGGCGAAGTTTTGGATTAGTTATTTTCTTGACTCTCATTTCTTCCTTCTGTTCTTGCAAGTCCAAGATAAGGCCTTCAATTGCTTCTGTTCCCTGATAAGAAAAGAACCAAATAAGTAATCACCACATTATAAAAAAACACACGTTGTGCTACATATACAAAACAAAGACAAGGGTTGTGCATAATTTATGTAAGTCCACACACTTATTTCTCTTTCTTAAAAAAATTAAACATATAAAGATCCGCTTGTGAATCACAATTTCTTACAGTATTTTCGTTCAATACATTGAAAGCATCCTTGTGATGCCAGACTCTACTACGCCTTCCAGGTTCCTTTGGCGATTCTTGGCGAATAATTTCCCTACCCATGTCTCTTAGCAATTGATGCATTATGAGAGTATTGTTGTCAACCTCATTAATCCCTACAAGAAATCTACGAATGAGATTTTGTACTCCAACTGTTGTGTGGAAGTCACATCCATCTAGTATTTTAACCATATGATCTTTGCCTTTCCATGCAAAGAAACGAACAATATCAAGGAATAAATCTTTGTCATGATCATCCAAACAATCATAGCTTATTTGAAGTACATTGTGTAATTTGACATTTGAAAATCTTCCCAACTTTGTCAATGCACTTTCCCATAGATCAACATTTTCACCAGAGAGAGAACAACCCAAGACTTCCAGAGCTAATGGAAGACCATTGCAGTAGTATGTTGCCTTTTTTGACTGCTCGACGTAAGGTTCAACAGGATGGTCTTGTCCAAAAGCATGCCGACAGAAGAGACAAAGTGCTTCAACGTCACTCAATTCCTTAACTTTGTACATCTCACACCGTTCATGAGCCTTTAAGATTCGCTCCCGTCTGGTTGTTATGATAATTTTACTTCCTGGATGAAGCCAATCTCGCATCCCAAGTATTGCATTTAATTGGTCCAGTTCATCAACATCGTCAAGAACAACAAGAACTCTTTTACAACACATTGCATCTTTAATCTTAATGATTCCCTCATCAACATTGTGTATCCTTTCCTTTTTCCGCTTGAGAATGTTTGAAAGAAGTTGTTTTTGTAGACGAAGCAAACCATTGGGTTGTGTTGAAGATTCTCTAATATTTGCAAGAAAACTGCTACTTTCAAATCTGTCAAAGTTTTGGTTATAAGCAATTTTGGCAAGGGTTGTCTTCCCTATTCCACCCATTCCATAAATAACCATTATGCCAATATTGTTTGAGCCATCTTGAAGCCACAGA
Organism: Camellia granthamiana; assembly: GCA_036172215.1. Classification (NCBI taxonomy): domain Eukaryota; kingdom Viridiplantae; phylum Streptophyta; class Magnoliopsida; order Ericales; family Theaceae; genus Camellia; species Camellia granthamiana. The sequence goes on along the minus strand of CM069908.1, from coordinate 104,627,332 downwards.
TTAATGTCATTCACACGAGAATCTATTCCAGTTGGGTAGGGGGTAATGCTCAATACTGTTCGATCCAATTTGTTTGCAATCTCTTAAACAATTATCTTGATAAACTTTGACTCGTACCTACAAATTGTGAACAAAATGGAAACAATTATCTGAGTGTGTCATTACTAAAATGTGACTAAAAGCAACTAATAAGATGATCTTTGGAAGGAACAAGAAGGAAGTTGGCATGGGTGGATTGCATTTATACAAAGCTAGAGTGTGCCATATGTGCAATAAGCATGGAGCATGCACATGCACTTGATCAAAATGAAAGATTGAATGATGCAACTGTTGGGTCAGAGCCTAGATTGATGCAAACAAATACACACAAGAGAGAAACACAGAGTTTATGTGGTTCGGCAATTGCACTCACCAAAGCAAAATAGGACACAAGAGTATATGGCAAACATAGTTTCCAACTCGACCACAATATTAGCCTTATGGCTATGTAGTTGATGATTTATAATATTTCTTTAATGTTGTGTATGCATTATGGATTTAGGTGAATTATTTAATTATATTTCACTTGTTTTTTTTCCTATCTAAATTCATGATCCAAACACATTTATCCATACTTTGTTTTTCTTTTTCAAATCGCTACCAAATTCGTAATTCAAAAACAACCTAAAAGAAAATTCTCTTATTTGTGATTATTCTTATTGTTCAATTATCAGATTTACACTTCCTGCATCACCCTAAGTAGCAAGAGGCACTTCATTTGTAATTTTATTATAGATCAGAAAAAAAAAAAAATTCTTTTGTTGTCAATTACTTCTCAACAAATCCCAAAAAAATGCATTATATCAAGATAAATTACACCGGTAGTCCCTATACTTTGATTCTTGTATCATTTTGGTTCTTATAATTTCAATTGATGTGATTTTTTTTTTTTAATAAAAAATGCGCACATTAACGACATCTTTCCTGCTTTTATAGATAAAATTCTAAATTTATTCAAAGAAGCGTAGCTTAGGGAGGAAGGGGGAAAGCGAATAAGTTTCCTCCCCTATAGAATCTAGTTTGCACGAGACTAAGAGATGTAATCTCTTAGCTCTCATCTCGCTATTCCTGACTTTAGGAAGGAATAGAAAAAGAGATGTCCTGATAAATCTATAAAGTGTTAAGCAAATCACCTTAGTAAGTTAACCTCAACCATCTCAATGACCATTTTCCTTAAAAATGCTAGTCCGCGTTATGAATTAAACTAAATTGACACAAAATCTAAAATTGAGAGTCGAAATTGAATTAATTAAAATGGCAAAAATCAAAATGACACAAACGATAAACTACAGGAACTCCTGATATAATTTGCCCTTATGTCGATTACCGCTTAAGTAAAGAATTTATGATGAAATTACAAACCCATCAGCTTGATTTTGCAAGACCATTCCTGCTAGATCTGCAACTTCTCTGAGTGCTGCCCTCCACCCTTCTACCTTATCCGATACATATTTATTTTTTCTCTCATCGCTTTCCGCATCAACTCGAGCTTCATGCATGGAAAATGCTTCTTCAACAATCCCCATTTGCTTCCTCACATGGGACGGATCCAAATCATAAAAGACCGGTAAAACTACATGTTTAGATTCCCTCTTGTGCTCGAGGATCATTACAAGCTCGTCAAGACACGAATCCGAATAAACGTAGTCTTTGGAGAACACAATTATCGAACTCCTTGATTGTTTGATTAGTGCTCTCTTCAACTCTAACTTACTAGTATTGCCACCTCTCTCTATTAGTTCATCGTCATCGTCTTCTACGAAAGTGTGAAAACCTGAACCAAACAAAGCTATATAGAGGTGATCGGAGAAGGTCCAACGAGTATCATCACCTCTACTCAAGAACACATGGTAAGTCAACTGAGATGTAGCCATTAACAAAGCTTTAAAAGATCTTTTCAACTGCCCAAAAAAAAAAAAGAAATAAATAAAAAAAAATCAAATCATAAATGAAGAAATATATATAGTTACTCACTCAATCACATAATGAAAAGAAAAAAATAAAAATTTGCATGGGTTTCATGTAGTTTTTCAAGTTTACCTGTTTAAATTGGCAATGAATGGTGGTTTCATTTTGGATTGAGAACTTTCTTTCAAAAGATTAACAATGATAGAAGAGGAATAGGAAGAAGAAAGAGGGAGGAAAGTAAAGGCCGTGTTTGTTAGATAATTTGTAGCAATGTAGTAGATGAGAAAAAAGTCAAGAAAATGAAAGAAGTGCATGTGTGGTGGAGGAGAGGGTAGGCATGGAGTATGGACAAAGCTGACTAAGAAAATGGGATTGCGCAAAAGTAGGCTCAAGTCAACTCAGTGAACATAATTTTTTTTCTTTTAACTTTTAGAAAAAAGACTAAAATTAATTTACTTTCTGAAAAAAAATAAAAAATTATGTAAGACAGGTTCAAGCATCCCTCTCAAAGGTTCGGTTGTGATGATGTTTTCGCTCTCCTAAAAAAAAATTCTTCTTAAATTTATAGTCTACCATGTATATGTCAAAATTTTAGAGACAAATTACGTTATATTATTTTAGTCCTTATAATTTTAATTGGTTCGATTTTTATTCTAAATTTATAATTTTATCTGAATTTTATTCAATTTATTATAACTGTAAACTTTTTTTTATATAAAAAATACGCACATAACTAACTTGTGCCATATTTTCATGTGTATTTTCAAAATGTATGAACAAAAATGAACTCCTAATTAACACATCCACAGTCGGCATATAGCTAAAGAAACAGAACATCCAAGTTGTCCAACTTTATTCAAACACAACAGCTGGTATACATCATCAGAGACTATTCACAACCAACTTTCTTCTCAGTTTCACCAGAGACTTCAAATATCATCAAATTACAAACACACACAAAACAATCATGAAACCGAACCCATTTCAGTACATCTCAATCTCTAAGGATGAGCATAATCCATGGGGACATAGGGCTCAAACAACTCAGCAATGAACCCCTTCTTCCTCTTTGGCTTCCAACCCATGTCCTTGCAGAGTTGATCGTTGTACCATATATGAAGAGCCCCTATGCATGATCTCCGGTAGTACTCGCCCGAGTATTTTTTCATGTATCGGTCCCATTTTGTTATGTCTTTCTCCATGTCTTTGATGTCAGGGAGCTTGAACGTGCCGGCAAGCAGCTCTGCTAGCCACCGGCACCTCATCTCAGAGGTGTGAAGGTTTGAAATGCTCTCTGAGAATCCAATTATGGCTAGCTGTGGAATCCTGGGATGAATGCATTCTCTGTAGAAAATAACAAGTTTGCATTAATAAGCTGTGGCCGAAAAAAATATCATACATATGATGTGACATTTAATTTGTGTTTTAATTTAGAATTTGAGGAGTAATTTTTTTTTTTAAAAAAAAAAGTTAAAAAGGAGCAATATTTTTCATACATTAGGGATTAGATTGACACAATTTAAAGATTGAGAACCAAAATAACACAATATAAAATGGAAGAAGTTTCATTTTGTCTCCCAAACTATCATTTGAAAATATTCGACTCTTATTCCTTTAACAATACCAAATTTGCACTTGAACTATTTGATTTGGATTAATTTTACTCCCTCCATTAGCTACCGTTTATAATCAAACAGAGGATGTTGATATGGTATGAAAATTTTGTTTGAAACTTCATTTCATCTCCTAAACTATCTCTAAAATATCAATTAGACTCTCAAATTTCATTTTATTGAGGAGTTTAATTGATATTTTGGCAATAGTTTGTGGGGTAAAATGAAATTTTGGTACTACATCAACAATTTTTGTTGGATTATAGACGGTCATTGATAGTGGACTAAAATTAATACAAAATCAAATAATTTAAGTATAATATTGATATTGTTAAAAGAATAATTGATTTTTGAGTGGTAGTTTAAGGGTAAAATGAATTTTTCTCTATAAAATGCTATATGTTGTAAGATGCAAACCTATAGAGTGAGACTGTTTTGTGAGGGGACCCAACTAGTTGTTCTTGAAAGGTTTGGGACACAAAAATGTCTTTGAGCTTGTCAAGTCCCCTGAACCCAGTAGCCAGTGTGACCATGTCTGTCTTTAGAGGCTCGACTTCCCCATCAACAAGTATGCCTTGTTTGCAGAATCCGAAACTCGGAGCTTTCTTCAATATGATGCTTCCTTTCTCAACTGCATCATAGAAGCCCTTGGGGACGGTTGAGATCAAACAAGAACTGATTTCTTTCAAGAAACTGTGTTTGGGAACCATTCCATACTTTGCTAGTTGAAGCTTTCGTTTTATATGGGTTTCAACGAATTTTGAAAATCCCCATCTCTGCCAAACATAAGAAAATTAAAATTAGCTTCAGTGTGGACTCGATTCTAGTTGGACCCTTAGAATCTACTATGACCCTACTCTAATGATTCGATATGTTTGTTTTCATGATTCTAGGCGTACATCATCAAAGTTAAAAAATAAAATTGATTTGCTGATTGTCCACACATTACTCTTGATTCTATTGTTTGTATCAGTATCATCATTCCTTAATTAAAATGATTTTTCCCTATTTTTGCCTTCAATGTTTTTAAAATCATGTTTACTGCGTTCTTTTAAGAAAAATATAAATGATTACAATTATAAGATTAATCTAATTTAATCACGAACAATCTGCACAAAGGCCTACAAAATGAACAAATCCAATTGTCAAAATGAGGGTCGTGATAAGCCCGCAAGGCCAACTGTATGTTGCAGCTCACCAAGGTGAATTGGAGGCAAGTTGCTCTCTTAGCTTAAATGGAAACTATGCACTCACAAATAAAAAATAAAAACTAGAAAAAGTGTCTAAAATAAAATGCGTCAACCAGATTCATCCAGATTCATTTTAGATGTAGTATGAAACTAAACCAAATTTGAATCTACGAGACATAAAAGTTTACTTTTGTAGACATTTTTTTAAATGCATAGCTTTTCTGAGGAGCGATTCTATACCAGAGGTGAAAGCAATTGTAAAACCCAAGTTGTATGTAGGATTATTTTATTGGATAGATTAGTAATTAAATTAATTTATATGGGTCATTTATTAATATCAAAGAATTAGTTATGAGATGGCATTATATTTCCTATTACTTAGATGGGTAATTTTGTAACTTTGAGAAATTAGGTTAATAAGCCCACTTATTATGGCTTTAAGTCTTGGAAAACAAACAAAACAGAGGCTGTGAATTGCTCCATAGGCGGCTAGGGTTTGAGAAGGTAAAAGAAAAAAAGAAAAGAAAAAGAGAAGAGAGGTTCAAGTGAGGCTACAATAGGGATTGGAGGCAGCACATTAGTGATTTTGGGACACCCATTGATTAAGGTAAAATCTGTCTTTACTGTTAATTATTAAGTTTATGTTGAGGAATTTAACAATCAATGCATTAAGGGGATTTGGAAGATCTATAGGTACCTACTTAGGTTTTGAGAATTGGGTGCAATGTGTAAGTGTAACTTTGGATGGGTAATAGAAATAATGGAGTTTTGTATCATGGGTAAGGGTGTGTTTGGCTTTAAAGTTGGGTTGAATGGTTTGATCTCTTGGATATTAAAGCAATACATTAATCTAATATAGTGGGGCTTTTGTGGGTGTATGTAACATGTAAAAAAAAATATTAATTTATTTCAGGTTGTATTTATTAGGTTTGTGTGATTGAAGTGGTGGAGTTGGTGTTAGAGTGTTATTTCTAAGCTTTCGAGGTAAGTAACCCTCTATCACTGTTGGTTTATTTTTATTCCTATCGAACCGTTTAAAATCATAAATATTTATTCATAACTTTCCTGTTCTCTCAAAATAAAATATGGGTCAAGTATAAAACAACATCGAATATTATTATGAAAGTTATTTGAATATTTTGTGAAATTATTCTGAAAATTGTACCCAGTGTTTATTCCGAAAATATCGAATATTTTATTTAAAAGTTGTGTATTGTTTGAATTTTGAACATCACTCTAGTCTGACTATGATTTGGACCCTAGCCAATGGAGGTTATTTATTGGCACAGAAACTAGTTTCTTTTGGGGCTTTACCACCGGCCTAGGTGTGGTTCTGGGCCTTGTCACGGGCTAAGTGACCGTAGTCATTAAGACTTGGGTTTTGTGAATCGATCATTGAACCATCTGAATATCGATCTATAAATTTTGGATAACGAAATTTCATCGAGTTACCCCATTGACTTTTAATTAAAATGTATTGCTACACTGTTTATTTTCAGCTATGAAACCATCTTACAAATAATCGTGTCATTTATTGATTTGTATCAAAAATTATATTTATTGGTTATCTACTATTTATTTACTTCTTTTTGATATACTTGATCCAGCTGACAGTGATGGTTGGTTATTTACTAGGCTGTCTAGCTTACCCTTATTTTTTTCAGATTCTGAAGAGTAGAGCTGCGCGGGATTTTTACATATGGGAGTGCCAAGAGTAGGGCTATGGATTAAGTACTTGGATTATTATTTTGTTAATGGATTTTAATAGTAGACTTGGTAGAAAATTATCATAATGTGCCAAGAGTAGAACTATGATTTAAGTACTTGGATTATTGTTTTGTTAATGGATTTTGTTAGTGGACTTGGTGGATAATTTCATACGATAAGAATAATCAATTTTTGTGGATTTTAGCATTATGACAATTTAAGGATTTATTTTGAGTATTTTACATTGTGGGTTATGTGATTGGATTCTTAGCCTTGCATGCTCACTTTTATGAGTGTGCGGCGTTGTCACGGAGCTTGGGGCGTGACAGCAATGTAGCCAGGAGACTAAGGAAAAATCCTTCACCAGGCTTATGAACCAAAAGTTCAGAGAAGCGATTGAAGTAGAAATATGCAAGTGAGACTCCCCATGGATTGTAATCAGGCACATTCCAGTGTTCATTCCTGTATAACACTGTACATGGATTTTCCACCCCTGCAATCAATTCCACAAAAGCATGAATTTAAATTAAGTGTGGATTGACAAGCACAATCCCTTTTCACAAACATGAATTTTTTTGTGGTGGGTCTCTCTCTCTCTCTCACCATTTTGTAAAGAGCACTCCATTGCAATGTCAAGAGCATGTTTTTGGAAGCCAACAACAGTGACTCTCTTTCCTCTTATAAGTTGTTTAGCAGCTTCAAAATCCATGGTAGCATACTCCATTGAGTGTATCACCTTCCCATCAAACGCTTCTGGACCCTTCCCTTCTGGAAATTCTGGTATGTTTGGTATCCCACTGAACCTTCCCACACATAGGATCACAAAATCGAATTGATGAACCTGTATGTATTAGGGCCTCTTTAAAAATGTGCCATTTATAGCAAGTTGAATACACCCAATATATATATATATATAACTTTTTATTTTTATTTTAAGTCGTTCGTTAAAATTTACACTAATTTACACTAATTTAAGGACAAAAAGAAAGAGGATCACCCCAATGTCTCACATGAGGCTCGAACTCACAACTTTCATTATAAAAGTTAGAGAGCATACCACTGTGACACAAAATCATGATACAGATCTACAAAATTACTCAAAATGTGCAATCTAAGGCCTTGATTCATTCATGGAGTGACTCTACAAGAAGAAGATTAAATCTAGATCTTTCATTTCAAATTCTGGAGCATTTTCTGGTTACTAGTTCATAGACTTTTCCAAATGATAATGCTAACATGATAGGAAAACAAAGAAAATAAAAACACAAGCTCCCCTCCTTTCGGAGACTTTGGATTGCTAGCAAACATTGAATCCTGGGGTCCATCTAGATTAAAAACAGAGATTAAACAAATCATACACCACAATAATTTTATCGGCATATTACATTGATAGTTTTTATATTTTATTTTTTTGCATCATTTTGATTACTATATTTTTAATTAAGAAAATATCATTTTTCCTTCCAAATTTTCACGTGTTTTTCAATTTGACCCCAGATTTCTATTAATATTAATTTTACACCAAAACTTCAAAATTTTGATCAATTAGGCCACTGCCGTCACATTCTGTCTACAATTGGACGGAATGTGCTGACGTAGCACCAAAGTTCATTTGAAATTTCATTTTACCCCCCAAACTATATCTTAAAAATCAATTTGCCCCACAAACTATACCATAAAAATTAATTTGCCCCCCACATCAGCACATTCTATCCAATTGTAGAAGGAATGTGACGACAGGAGCCGAATTAATCAAAATTTGAAAGTTTGGGTGTAAAATTGATATTAATTAAAGTCTGACGGTCAAATTGAAAAATGCGTGAAAGTTTGGGGGACGAAATGATATTTTCTCTTTTTAATTAGCTCAATTTTGCCTCTAAATTTTAAATTTTACGTCAATTTGGTCCAATCGATAATGTCATTAGGATTTTTGATAGAAAATGATCCCCAATTTGGTTGAGATTAACTCACTAAGTTGATCAAATTTATAATTTTGTTTTTAAAAACATGTTGTTCATATACGCATTTTTTTTTTATAGAAAAAATGTTAACAATTGTAATCAATTGAAGTAAATTGAGATAAAGTCATAAATTTATTGTAAAAAACGAGTCAATTAGAATTACAGAAACCAAAATGACATAGAAACTAAAATATGGAGACTACATGTGTAATTTGCCTTAATTCCATCCTCATTAAAACGGAAAGTCTATGGCACCGTCATGAATTTCAGATCAATGGTGTATATTGAAGTTAGTTTTGTGAGGCACACTCTAAGTAAATCTTACCATTGATTTGAAATTTGAGGACTTTTTCTGAAGAAAAAGAAATTCTTAAAATTGTAGCATTTACTCTTATTAAAGTGCAAGAAATAGAACTCAGCAGATAAACCTCAGTGGAAGAACTTTGGGTGTCCTGAACTGTAACACTCCATTTTCCAGACCCAAAGGCTTCACCTGTGCCACCCCAAACTTCCCACCCTTCCATCTCCGCCTCCGCCGCCATCCCTTCATAGTCAATACCGACCACTTTGCAGCCAAATCTGATATGTTCAAGCAGACCAAAGTGACCAGCATAGGACTGAAGGTAGTCAAAGACTTGAGGTTGGGTAGGAAAGACCTCTGTGACTGAGTTGGGCCATGGAAAATCAGAGAACTGATAGAAAGGTTTTGGGGTCTGAAGCTTGGTGGTCTCAACTGTCTTGGTCCATACTCCTCCGATGGTGGTCTTGGCCTCAAAAACCACTGGGTGGTAGCCTTTTGAGAGAGTGAACTTGCAGGCTACAAGGCCACTTATGCCAGCTCCTATAATGCCCACCTTCTTCTCCATTATTGTTCACTAATTTCACAAATACCACTTCCCCCCAAGGCACCTATTAATAGTAGGATAGGCTAAATTAGATCATTGTCTTTTTAATTTGAGCGAAATTTTACTTTGATTTTCATAATTTTAATTTGAATAATTTGAACATATACTTTAAATTTTGTTGCAATGTGGTTCCTCCATTACTTATTATTAGAATTTTGAACAGAAAAAAACATGTACAAAATTAGAAAGAGCAAAATAGAATTAAAAAGAAACTATAAACACTACCAGTGTAATAAATAAATTATATTATTGGTCCAGGTAATTTCTTTTTAATTCTACTTTGATCCCTCTAAATTTACGTATGATCTTTTTTTCATTTAAAATGTTTATGGAGCATAACAGATGAATTATATTGTAACATAATTGAAAGTGTAAAGTTCAAATTGTTTAAATTAAAATCATAAAAACTAAAATTACACTTTGCTTATACTATAACGACTAATGGTGTAATTTACCTAATATTAAATTTAAATTTGAAAAAATTTACATTGTACACCTTTAAAAAGAATATATATATATATATATTGAGGGTAATAATGACACCATTCTAAGTGGCGTAACCAACCAATAAAAAATCATAAATAGAATTCAATGAACATATCTTACGTCTCATTAATTTAACAATATTATGGTTTTCGCTACAAAGAGAGATTATTCATTAAATAGTGATAAAGTGATATCATCATTGTATTTAAATATTTAAAAAATAAATAAATTTATGGTGAAATTTACGGATGTTTATGATATGTCATGTCAATTTATAGTAAAAGTTGTGTAGTGCATGTGAGCCCTAAGGTAAAAGTTGTATGCAAACAGTTGGAATTGGGGATGCTGTTGCGCAGCAGCAATTGTTATGCGGTGAAATGGATCCATTTTGAGGTCTATTTTGATAATTCGAACTGATCACATTTTAGAACACATTAAGTAGAACATATCTGTAAAAAATCAAATTAATAGGATATCAGTTACTCATTCATCCACTCACATTTGTATTTACAAAATTAAATAATAATTGTGATTTAAAGCATTAAAATGAATACAAATGTGGGTAGATAAATGAGTAAATGATATCCGATTAACTTGATTTTTTACAGGCATCTTCTAATTAATGTATTTTAAAATGTGAACGATTCGAATTATCAAAACGGATCCCGAAATGGGCCCATTTCACAGCACAACAGTTGCTGCTACGCGGGCTGAGCAACAGCATCTCCAATTCCCAAAAGGTTACGTCATTCTATGAAATTATGATACAAAATTTTGTAACATTGTTACGAATGACATACCATATATACCATTTTAAGTGCGTTAATGGTAGCATCTCTCTTGAAAATTAGCTGTAGCCTATATGTATACTAAGGATTTTTTATTTTCCTTCTATTTTCGAAGAGGACTGTATATATCATTTGCTTTTTTTTTTCATTATTTTATATCACCGGCCTATGTGAAAAAATATTATTTATTTGCATTAATTCTTTGACAATTATTTTTGACTAAGAAAACTAATTAATAAGTATCAATGTTGGCGGTAAAATAAAATAGTGATAAATAAACAATGACATATAACATTTTTTTATTTTGAAACACTCTAATCCCTTAAAAATATTTTCGTAACCCAACTCTTACCTAGAAATATTTTTAATTTCCCTCGCAAGTTTATCACTTTAGACCCTAATTTAATCATGGGGCTCAATAATTGTTGCAGAATAAGCATAAATTTTCTCTTATATTTTAATAAAACTAGCCTATCACCCATGCTATGAACGACATAATTATAGATATTTATATTTGTTTTAGATTTTTTTTAATATATAAATTATGTTTTTTAAGATTTTTTATAAAAATAATTTAACAATCTTATCACTAACCATAGTGTATGAGAGAAGTTGAAAAGGGTACTGAGTAATTATACACGGATTGTATCTGTAACTATTTGTTTGAGGAGATTTTAAATGCTGATCAGGAGATTTTGACCAAATCAATAAATGCAGGCATGTAGAAAGACATGTGGATTGAAAAAAGTTAATAAATGCTGATCATGGGATTTTGATCAAATCAATAAATACTGAGTTTTTTTTTTTTTAAATAAAAAATTTAGAAAATTCGGATTGGGATATTGAAACTCCAACACGCCTTGAAAGTTAAAAACTCATTTTTGCTTAATATATAATATAGATAAATCTCAATCTAAGGAATCTTTTCCTAGTACTTTCTTGAATGTGACTGCTTTACTATATATTATGATGGGAAAATGTCCCGGAGCTCTAATTAGAGCTAAAAAAGGACAGCTCTAATGAGCTGTCACCCATTTAAAAAAAAAAAAAAAACAGTGGAGTAGAAGACAAAAAAAAGTGGAGAAAAAGACAAATTAATGTTATTTTAGTGCTCTTTTTTTAGAGCTCCGGAGCATTACTGATTATGATGTCGGTGGTGCTGAGAAGAAATTGCCAATTTTATTATTATTATTATTTTTAAATGATAGAAATAAATTTGTATGGCATAGCAATATGAATTGAACTCGGGCAATAAGTTTAGTAAGCAAGCGTTTCAACTACCAAGGTAATTTCTTATAATTGACATATTTAAGTGTTTTTATATATATCAAATCTTACACACAAAAAAAATAAATAAATAAATAAAAATTATATATATAAATCGACTAGAAATAACATTTCTTATTTTTAAGGGGTTTTTTTTTTAAGGTCCCTCGTATTAAGATTTTATAGCATAAATGACATCTAATATTTTTATAATGTCTAAGGTCCCTCAAGTTGATCCAGAGAAAATTGGTCCAGAAAAAATTAGTTCAGAGAAAATTCACGTCACAGAGAAAATTGGTCTAGAGAAATTTTGAAAATTTCTCCAGACAACGTAGCAACCCTTTCTTTAAGCAACCTTTGCTCTTGCTGAAAATCCAGAGAAAGTTGGAAAAGAAAAGGTTGCACTCGTTGGGGGAAGAGACAGTGGAGGAGTGGTTGATGGAGGACAGAAAGTGCATACAACATCGAGCTGATTACCAAAAAAAAAAAAAAAAAAAGCAATAACATCAATGGCATTTGAAGACTAAGAAGCACAACCATTGAAGGAATGAAATTAAACATACACACATGGGTACAGGTATATGTGAGTGTGAAATCTATGAAAATATACATAATATATATAAAATCATTGCGTGTGTATATATAATTTGCAGGAAACTAATCAAGCACTCACTATGCATTGTAAAATTGAAAAAAAAAATAAAAGAAAAAAAGAAAAAATAAAAGAAAAAAAGAGGAATGGGTAACATGAATAAGAAGGATAAGATGGCTAAAGAAATGAGTCGGCCAATAACTTCCCAGATTATTCAAAACTCATCCAGCTTTGTAATCAAACCCAACAATCAGAGAGAGAGAGAGAGACAGAGAGAGAGTATGTATAAGCAGTTCAATTTTGACAGTTAGAAGCAAAGCAACCCATCATCAGCAAAAGTTAACAGTTAGAGAGTTTAGGAATTTATAAGAGACGTAGGAACCTCGTTCGTTTTCTTGATAGAATCAATTCGAGTCTTCGATATGCTTTCGATTTTGAAGACAAGCCTATCCAACTCTACAGCCTCGGCTCCTCGTGCTGCTTTGCCCATCTCTTCTCTCTAGGGTTTCGGAGAGAGAGAGAGAGAGGAAGTGCTGCTTTGCAGTAGAGGAGGAGAGACAAAGAGTCAAATTTCTCTGATATATGTTTAAGGGCCTTAGACATCAAAAAATAATTTTGTGGATCTCTTCCATTACAAAAAGTGGGAGAGGGACTCTAAACTAATTTTCCCTATTTTTTTTTAATCCATATTTTTTATTAGCAAGACCAAGGCCGGCTTTGACATTTTTTGAGCCCAAAGCGAGCTCCTGATAAGGAGCCTTTTATATATTTAAGGGAAAAAAATTTGTAATCAGAAGATTATCTGTCATTTTTTTTTTTTTTTTTGGGACATAAAATTTACTTAAATATATAACAAAGTTAACAATAAGAAAAATGTCTAAAATAATCTAAACTCAAGTATTAAAAATAAACAAATTGTAACAAAATATCACTTAAACACCACTATTCTTGCAAAATTGCTAATCAAACTTACATAATTCAACTTATCAACTAAATATTTTTCAGTGGATAAAATTATTAATCCATTCAATCTTTGTTGTGACGTAGGCAAGATTTATTCAATTTTAAATTTGATTCTTTTTTCTCTAGAAACAATTGTAACTAGCATAATTAATCATATTCTAAATACAATTCATAAATTTGGAAAACAATTATTCATTAATGTCAAATAACTCATCCAATCAATGCTTTTCTATTTTTTTGGAGTAAAAAAATCATCTATTAGTTTTAAATAATTTACTGGATTAACAATTTATTAGTTTTGAATCTTCTCGAATTTTGTTGAGACCTTTTAAATTTAGGTAGATTTTTTTTATGAATTCATATAAGAGTTATGCTAGGGATCCCAAATATTCTACCAAACCTCTCATATAAGTGTGGGACTCACACACATGTGGATTTGTGTGAATCTCACCCCATGTGAGAGGTTTGATAAAATATTTAATAGAATATTTAGGATACATAACATTTCTCTTAATACAATAACTAAAAATATTTCGGAACCTTCTATCTTAATTAATTTTTGGGTTCAAAGTGACGAGTTTGCCAACTTTGAGCCAAAGCCGCCCTGAGCAAGACGCAAGATAGAAGTCAATGACACCGGTCCAATTGGTTGGAAAAATTCTAAAGTCATCATGAATTGAACTTTTATAGCACACATTAAATAAATACCTTTTTTTTTCTTATTTTTATTTTTCTTTATATCTACAAATCATTACTCAAATTTATAATTAAACCACAGTTTAAAAATAAATGAATAACAAATCTATGCAGTCTTGGAGCCCATAGTGGATACTTTGTACTATCTGTCTAAATCATAAAGAAACCAAAATCACATTTTTTTAAAAAAATTCAATGTAATCAAGTTCCATAAAATCCAATATCCATGTATAATATAAAATAGAATACCCTAAGCAAATGCAAACACGTTGATCCATAATTGATCAGACACATGAAACCAGATGATTGGACTATTTACCAACCTTGCTTTCAATATATATATATATATGTCAACTTTGTTGTTTGTATATTTATGGATCATGTAACATCAAGATTCCTAGAAACAGGATTGTAAATGAGTTAAGTAGGAAGTTTGTAAAGCATGTTTGAAAACTTACAAGTTTTAAAAAATATTTAAATTTAATTTATTTACATTCTGATTCAATCTTAAACAAATTTTTAATAAGTCGAATTCAAATCATTTGGTTCAGTTTATAACCCCAAATGAAAATGGCAGAAGCTGGCCCCAACACACCAACCTACCACCGGTTTAATTATGGAAATAAAATTAATGACCGGTGAAATTAAAGTATGAAAATTAAATCAGATCAATAATCGGATCATATTATATTTATCCGAATCTAGTCAGGCAATAATTGAATCCATCGGATTTAAATTTTAACGGATTATCAGATCAGATATTCATTAACATATTCAAATCAAAAGCCGATCGATTGACCAATCTAGCTTCAGTTATGCATGTATTGAACATTGGCCTAATATATTTCATTGTCAATATTCATCCTTTGTGCAAACCAATGTTGATATTTACAGCTCCATCTTGAATAACTCTAATGGCAACATTAGTGTCTGCACAAACAACAAACAAACACACACATTATCTACACATATATGATATATCATGAGGTCTCCCTATCGAGTCAACAAGGATTTTAAGGTTGGAAGAGAAAAAATGGAGTCCATGAATTGAAATTTTGAATAGAAGATCTTTTATATTCCTGGATACAAACTTGAATGTTGATAATCATATTCTGAAACTTGGTTGATCCAACCTGGCAAACTTTAATGAAGAATGAAGTTAAGAATAGAAGATGGTTAGACCATTTCCACGTGGCCACCGCCAAGAGCTCTGTTTCACTTTTGCTCATGCGTGTCCAAGAAATCCCATAAATACAATATGTAAATAACAGTCTAAAGCAAGCTCAGAAGAGCTAAGCTATATTTCTTCAACCAAAAAAATGCAAAGATGCTAGATCATCTCATCGGTATTTTGACTTCGTATAGTTTTCTTGTTGATCGCACACTAGAATTATGCACTTCTTTCACCCACAACAAAATGCCTTAAGGATGACAGTTCATATGATTTTCACCTTTCGGATTGATTTAAAAATCTGAAATGGCACTACATTGTATAGTTTATTGGCCCTTGAAACACCATAAATGCTGGGTTATGGATTCACTTTAGAGGACCCTTGACAAAGCAGAGAGCACATCAGAAGATTTTGAGAAGATTATTTTAGGGCTGAACTGACATGAAACCATGCATGCCTGTCAAAAACATGAGAAGATATTTGTCTCCCGCAAGAGAAAATTTAACCTTCTCGAGTGACCATAAGTTGCAATTCTCTTTAATTATTTTCAGTCAGGTTCTGAAAATCAAATGTGAAATTACATACCTTTTAGTTCCCAGACTGAATTTACCGATACTCTGGCAGAGGTATCCCAGCCATCGTTAGACCTTTTTTGATGCCTGTCACTGCAAGGGGAAGTTAAGCCCAGCTTATAAGACTACAAATTACAATCATCACTAACAACAATTTTTTTAATCAGCAACAAAAGTAATTTTATTACAAAATAAGAGAAGAACAAGAGAAATGGGAGAACAAGAAGTCCTCCAAAAAATAAAATAAAATAAAAAGGCAAAAACAAAGGACTACCAAAATCTCACATTGCCAATCACAAATTGCCCCCATATCTCTACAGAAAGAAATAATAATAATAATAATAAAAATAAAAGTGGAATTCGAATAAAGGAAGTGGAGGCTGAAACCCAAAAAGATGCCAAGTAACAGACTTTATTTATCCCATAAAGAGCCCACCTCTTCATACAAATCCTCAAAGATCCTAGCATTACACTCCAACCAAATAACCCCATAAACTGCATAAAAAACACATTACCACAAGAATAATGCTTTATCAGTAACAACATTTTGATTATAATGGATTTGAGACGAATTAATTTGATCTGAGAATGTTAATTTTCATGCCACAACCACCATCAGTTCACCCTATGCTATTCTTCATCATCATCTTCTTCTACTTCTTCATCTGTAAAACACACACAACACCAAAAATTCCGACAGATTAAGGCATTGTTTCATGACCATCAACAACCCAAATCTTTCCAGATGAAATAGGTTCTATTATTTTACTGATTCAAATAGGAAGATGCCCAAACCTGTAGTCTCGTATTCATCTACATCCCATCCATCAATTGAGCATCGTCGACGCATCATGCAATCATAGTGGCATAGAAGGAATAAGCCCCCACTTGTCCGATATGCTGACAAATCTCCATCAATGACATTCTGATAACAGGGATAGGTACAGATTTGGACTACTTCCTCAAAGCTTGATTCGGTGATGACCTTTTCTTCTTGATCGTACACAAGGTGGACCCCACACTCCTTTACTTGGAAATAAGCATTCATATCAAACGAAACATTCACTTGATCGCCACCTTCCAACTGATTTCCAAACTTCCAATGGCTCAACCATATCATGTGTTTGTTAACTTCTGGCATGCCAAAGAACATTGGAGCATAGGTCCAATTCAGACCTTTGGTTTCATTACTGATTCCAAGATAGTTTTCATCGAAAGCCCAACCTCCGTCATAGTCAGGAAGTGTATAAACAACGCAAAAATTCAACCCCCCAATCTTAAGATCAAGTGAAGGCACAGTAAAAGATATTGAAGACCCCTTACTCTTATTGCTGAACCAACTTGGAACCTCACTTGCTGAAAGAAGAGTGCTAAATATACCAAATTCATAGAATCCCTGTAGCATGGAAACAATTATTGTTAACTACTACATATCTATATATATACAATTATTCTTAACTACTACATATGTATATATATCTATATATATTAGAGAGAGATAGAGAGAGAGCGCACCTGGATAGGACCTTTTTTTCCTGATTGTGTCAGGTTACTGTACAAGTCCAACTCAATATTTCCCATGGTATCCAAATTGACCAAGCCCAAATTGTTTATCATTTTTGCATCAACTTTTGTAATGGGTTCTAACCTGAACATCCCCTGAATCTCAACTAGTTCGGTGCAATCACATAAGTCTAAGTTTAGTGATCTCAACCAGTTAGGTAGATTTGTTATTCTTTCCAATGATGCGCAACTTTCTGCATTCAACCTCCTCAGACTTGATGGAAGCTCTGGAAGAGACCGAAGGCTTCTGCACAAATCTAAATGAAGGGACTGAAGAGTAGTGAGAAATTTAACACTCTCTGGTAGGCTATGAAATGTATTTCCACCTAGGTATAGCTTCTGCAATGAGTGCAGGTTATTAAGATCCCTTGGAAGAGCATCATCTGATAGATTACAATCCATGAGACTTAAGATAACCAAAAAGCGTGGTAAAGAAGCCAATGACAATTCTGAAATTCTTGGTTTTGATACACGAGACCAGAAGAACGAAACCCATAAATTAACCCTTCTAGTAGTACATGATAGCTGATTAATTGCAGTTCCATCTGCATTAAGCACTTTCAAAGACTCCATTCTCCATAGCTCCTCTGGCAACTTGTCAAGTTTTGAGCAATCTGAGAGAATAAGTTCTTCGAGAGACTTAAGCATACAAATTCGTACAGGAAGCTCCCTAAGATTTTTGCAGCCTCTCAGATTTAAAAAAACAAGTCCCTCTAGGTCTCCAATGGATTCATGAACCCCAACCAACCTTATGCAACCCTTAAGAATCAACCTCTCAAGACTAGGGAATCCAGAGAAGTCAGGTGTTTTGGTAAGGCAATGGGAATGGCTGAGATCAAGGATTTTCAATAATTCCAGAGACTGTATCAGAAAAATAAATAAAATTAAATAAAAAGAATTTATAAAAAATAACTTTGTATATATGCGAAGTTGAAATCTAAAAAACTAAAGAAAAGAATGGAACAGTTTAGCAAACCTTGGTTCCCTTCCAAACTTGTTCCAAGCTACTATTGCGCATTTCCAAAGCAACAATGCACTCCAGAGGGAAATTGATTGGTATGGATTTTAAAGGGAATCCACGCCAACACAGCCATTTTAACTTCTTAGGAAATTCTTTATAGCTTCCAGTGAGTTGTACATAACTGAGCAGGAGCAATCTTAGATTCTGCATCTCCACAAATGCATTAGTTTTCAAGTCAATCTCACTTGTCACAGGAAATAAGCCAGTGTTTGTCGGCAACCAAGAGAGGAAGCCCAAACAGCGTCGTTTTAATGAATTGCCTTGGACTGACGGCATGGTATTATCTGAATATTCTTGGACATGGTGTCGTTTCCTGTTATTAATGCTAAAGGTTGTCTTGGATGAGTTGTCGTGCTTTAACATATGCATGTTAAGGACAAGGCCTTCAACTGTTCCTGTACCCTGAAAACCAAAAGGATTTGATAAGTGAAGAGAATGATTGCACAAAAAGCACATATGCATAAGAGAAAGATGTTTCTTACAGTTTTTTCATTCAATACATTAAATGAATCCTTATGATCCCACAGTCTGCTACGTTCTCCAGGTTCCTCGGGTGATTCTTGGCAAATAACTTCTCTTCCCATGTCCCGAAGCAATTGATGCATCATCAGTTTGTTGCGATTATCAATGGTTATGAGACATTTGTTAATTAGGTTTTGAATTCCAACGCCCATATAGAAATCACATCCCTTTAATATAGTAAGCATGTAATTTCTGTCCTTTCCAATGAAGAAGCAAGCAATATCAAGGAATAAATCCTTGTCATGATCATCATCCAAAGAATCATAACTTATCCTAAGTTTTTTAAGAATTTGATTGTCAGGAATTGCTTTCAATTTCTGTAACGCACTTTCCCATACGTTAACATCTTTTCTAGATAGAGAACAACCCAAAACTTGAAGAGCTAAGGGAAGCCCTCCACAATGTTCTATTATACGTTTGGAGTGCTCCACATAAGCTTCAAGAGGATGGTCTTGTTTAAAGGCATGCCAACTAAAGAGCTGAAGTGATTCATTGTCATCCAATTCCTTAACCTTATGCCATTCACAAACTTCATGGGCCTTTAGCAGTCGCTCATTTCTAGTTGTAATGATAATTTTACTTCCTGAATAAAACCAATCTCGCATTACAAGTACCGCATTTAATTGGCGCAACTCATCCACATCATCAAGAATAATAAGAACTCTTTTAGAACATACAGCATCTTTAATCCTAGTGATTCCTTTATCAACATTGTATATCTTTTCCTTTTTCCCCTTCAAGATATCTGAAAGAAGTTTTTTTTGTAAACGAATCAAACCATTGGGTTGTTCTGAAGTTTCTCTGATATTTGAAAGAAAACTGCAACTTTCGAATTTGTCAAAGTTTAGGTTATAAACAGCTTTGGCAATGGTTGTCTTCCCTATTCCACCCATCCCATAGATCACAAATATGCCAACATGAGTTGAGCCATCTTGTAACCATAAGTTAATGTTCTTGACTCGAGAATCTATACCAATTGGATAGGGGGCAACACTCAAGATTGTGCGATTCAATTTATTCCCGATTTCTTTAACAATTTCCTGGATAAACTTTGACTCAAACCTACATAATGAAAACATAACAGAAAACAAAGTAAAGTGAGCATGTCTTGAGTTGAAATATAGATGAACCGTTGAACTCACATGAAAATTCTTTAAAGAATCATGGTCTTTAATTTTGCACCATCACGACTAGAATTAACTTCATGTTATCAATTTCGCATTGCCTCTAAAATGAACAAGATATTCCATTTAGTCTTCTCATATTTGATGCTTCTCTTTATTTTGTTTCCTCTTCTAAACAGGAAGCTTCCCATAATGAAGCCTCATAAAAGAACACCCTGAAATTTTTTACAGAATCAAAGTTTCTGTCATGATGTAAACAGTGGATCATTGCATACTGCAATTCTCTCTTGCACATCTGGTGAAACTAGACTTGTATTATGCACATATATTCCCAATTCAGTTATCTTATACAAGTCCTATTGATTGTAATATCAACAGCAGGACCAAACCAAACCGAGTTCGCATTGTTTTGCAACTGTATATGTTGTTTCCAATAAATAGGTTGGACATCATAGTCTTAATAATATACTTTACAAATTCTCATGAAGATGTGTTAGCTATTGGTTCAGTGGTTAAAACTTCAAACTCAGCCTATTAACCGTGAGGCTACGGGTTCAATGGGACTAAACTAGGCATAATTTTTTAATATATATTCACCTGTGTACTTATATTATCTTTTTGAATCACAGGTATGCTTCTATTACATCTTGTTCTTGCTTTCTTTCTGAAAATTTCGGAACACCAAGTTGTAGCCTTCGTTGTTGTCAAAATGGTAATTGTTTATGTTAGGAATATTTGCAAAGTGTGCCATAACCCACACCAAAACAGGTCAGGTATAAACCACTAAGCTATTTGCATATTTCCCTTCTGTAGTTTCAATCTCTTTCACAGGTTTTGTGAGACTTTGTTAAAGACACTCTTGAGTCATTCATTTAGTAATAATTTTTAGTATCATCTTAGAAAACTAACAAAAACATGTAACAAAATCCAATTTTATGAGATCTGGAACACAAAGGCATGCCCAAGAAGGGGTTTTAGAGGAAATTACCCATCATCATGATTTTGTAAGACCATCCCACCCAAATCTGCAACTTCTGTAAGAGCTTGCGTCCACCTCTCCACTTTCAATCCATCTTCTTGCCTTGCAAATGCTTCTGCTAAACTTCCTATCTGATTCCGAACTTGGGAGGGTTCTATGCCATAGAAGATGGGCACGATGACATGCCCAAATTTTTTCCTGCGGTCAAGGATTTTTACAAGTTCATCAAGACACCAACTTGAAGAAGCATAGTCTTTCGACAAGACAATTACTGAAATCCTTGATTGCTCGATTGCTTTTTTAAGTTCCAATTCAATATTTTCTCCTTTCTCAATTTCCTCATCATCTCTAAAGGTGTGAATTCCCGCTTGCACCAAAGCTGTATACAGGTGATCAGTAAAGGTCTTGCGGGTGTCTTTGCCTCTGAAACTCAAGAACACCTGATAAGTACAGCGAGACATGGAAGAGGATGCAGCCATCTAATAGAACTCCGAAAGAAGGATAAGTGAAGTAACTATGTAGCTTCAGAGACTGACACCACCTACGAGAAGGTGAGGTCGTCTTTCTTTCCAGCCGCCCTACGGGTTCACCTCAAGCCTTAAAGACGGAGAAGGGGAGGAGCAGTTATCTATGTAATTATGGTCTTTGTTGGCCATTGTTCTGGTTGAGCACTCTCTTTTCTTTGTCCAATTCCGTCTTACCAAACAAGACTGACTTCTTACCAACCTGCGAAGGGTTGAGAGGCTGAACCAGATACGAAGAATGAATCTATATCCATGGACGGAAGTCACAATGGGTATATACATGTGAAGATGCAAAAATAAAATAAATTAAATATATAGAGAATTGATGTAATCAAAGTAATCAAGCCAAATGACTTTGACTCATGATGGAGACAAGGCAACATAGGTATATACCTGTGCAGATGCCAAAATAATAAATAAATAAATAATTAAATATACAAAGGATTGATGTAATCAAAGTCTGCAAGCCAAATGACTTTGAGAAATCAAGATGGAGACACACAATTGATTTAATAAAATAAAGGGCTGAGAAAACAAAGTCGTTGGGATCAAAATAAATTAAGCCATTCAACCAAAGTTCATTGAGCCAAACTGTTGGAACTCTTTTTTTATATAGAAAAAACTGTTGGAACTCAAGGGTATGTTATCATCAAGTGCTACCTTATATTCTGTACTGTTTTCATTTCACATTTCCTTCAATAGGTCATTATCAGCTTCATTATGGCATTGCTTTCAAAAACACACCTCCCTTGCAGTTTCAGGCTAGCACCTGGGTGTCAGAAAATATAGAGCTGCAATGAATGTTAAAGAAACTCAACAAAACCCAGAACCTTTTGTTATACATTTTGATCTACCAAAGAAGTATTTTGTTGACATATCTGATAAAAATGCACATTAAAAGATGTTTAGTAATGACCTCACCTTTTAGCCAAATCAGCCTGAATTGGATAGGAATCTCAATCATCGTAAAAGCTACAAATGTTTACAACATACATACATATAACATGAAAGTGAGCACCAAAAGGGTTGTTAAAGAAGATAAAATTAGTAACCATAAACTAGAATATATATCAGATTAAAAATACCCTGCAAGTAGATCACCTATCTTACCCTTTGAACTAGGAAACTTACCCCCAGCATCCTGAGAATTTGTTTCTTTGCTTATGCAACTTGCAGTCCCATCACTGTATTCAAAGACTCCAGTTTTAACCTATCTTTAGAATTTATTTTCCTTATCTTGTTTTTGATATAGCCAAGAGTCGGGAGATTAAACAATAAAAATGGTTTGAACTGAAAATGTTCTTTATTAATTAACTTAGTTTTGTATTGTATTCTGTCTTTCTTTCAGGAATATATATATATATATATATGCATAAATAAGTAAGGTTGCGTTTGGTAGAGTTTTCTAAATATGATTTGAGAATAGAGTTGTATTTTGAGTTTGTGAGCTTTGGAATTATGATTTAAGTGTAGAAAATTTGTTTGGTGAATGAGTTTTGAATTGAGTGGGAAATTTTTGATGTGACATATGATATTTGATACTCCCTCCGTCCCAAAATATTAGCCCCTTATTCTATTTTTCATTGTCCCAAAATATTAGTCCATTTTCAAAAATTAAGTACAAAAATAATATAAATTTCTTATTTTGCCTTTCTTTTAAATTTATTAACATAAAAAGTACAATTATGACATTGATATTTCTCAAAAAATGTACTATCAAAGGGTAAATTTAGAAAATCAATTTTTTTAAAGTGCAATAATTGTACTATCAAAAAAAGTTAAATTCCTCAAAAGGGACCATTATTTTGGAACGGAGGGAGTACAAAAACTTACAACTCATAACCAAAAACACAACACAAAATTCTATTAAAAGTCATAAAAAAAATTTTAAAAAATCGGAAAATATTTTTTATTGAATGTTTAAAAATCAACATGTGTCAATTGCCAAAAAAAAAAATTTTGCACTGTTCCGGTCAACCAACAGGACGACCGGTAGGACGATCGGTTAGCATAAATTCTCCCGCCTTCAACTACGTTTTCAAAAGTGAGTGTAGAATTGATTTTTAAAAATCCTAAACAAACACTACGCTCAAATCAACGTTCTAGAGCTCCACCAAACAGAGCCTAAGTTTTTTTCTCTTGTTCTATGTGCAACTTCCTTTTGTTAAGAACAGAGTTTCTCTAAAGCAGCAGAACACATTGCACTAAAATATTTTCATCATTCCAAAGAAGTATCAAAATGCTTATTTATTGGTCGCAATTTGTAATTTACTGAATTGTTCTCCTCATTAGTCCAGTTATCCAGCCTATAATTCAAGATTCTTTGATGAGTTTTGAACCAGTGACTGCAGAGAGCAGAATAATATAAGTTTAAAGAAGAGAAAGAGTTAGGCAATGAGTTAGACTTCATTCCCTTTTATATTAATAATACTAAATAATTACAAGAGTGCCATAAAGCATAATATATGTGCTAGCCCATTACACCAATCAAGGGAATAAATAAGAATAAAATACAATCACTTATTTCCTATTCTAACACTCCCCCTCAAGCTGGTGTGAAGATATCTATCATGCCCAGCTTGTTGAGAATGCCATGAAATGATTTGCTCCCTAGCCCCTTGGTGAGAACATCGGCTAGTTGGTCTCCAGTCTTCACAAATGGAATACATACGATGCTACTAGTAAATTTTTCCTTTATGAAGTGCCTATCAATCTCCACATGCTTAGTTCTATCATGTTGAACTGGATTACGAGCTATGTTGATTGCGGCCTTGTTGTCACAATATAGTCGCATGGAGTCAATCTAATGGATTCCCAAGTCTCTCAACAATAGTTTAATCCATAGTAACTCACATACATGCTGAGCCATAACCCTGAATTCTGTCTCAGCACTAGATTTAGCAACCACATTCTGTTTCTTATTTCGCCATGTGACTAGGTTGCTACTAACAAATGTGCAGTATCCGGAAGTTGATCGTCTATCAGTGACTAATCCAACCCAATCTGCATCAGTAAATGCCTCCACACTGAGATGGTCATGTTTTGAGAAATAGAGACCCTTTCCAGGAGAAGACTTCAGGTATCTCAGGATTCTCATAACTGCCTCTAAGTGGGAAGTTCTAGGAGCATGCATAACCTGGCTCACCATGCTCACGGCAATGGCGATGTCTGGACATGAGTGAGATAAGTATATAAGCTTGCCCACTAGTCTCTGGTATCTCCCCCTGTCCACTGAATCTCCCTCTTGATCTTCACTCAGTTTCTGACCCAGTTCTAGAGGTGTATCACACAGTCTACCTGTAAGCATTCTAGTTTCCTTTGGCAAGTCAAGTATATACTTCCTGTGGCATATGAAGATACCATCCTCGGACCGAGCTACTTCAATACCCAAAAAATACTTCAAATAGCCTAAGTCTTTGATTTCAAACGAGGAATCTCCTCAACATCATCTCTTGTCAGAACAATATCATCAACATAAACAATTAGAGCTGTGATCTTATCATGTGAGGAGTGTTTCACAAACAATCTGTGATCACCTTGACTTTGCTTGAACCCATATTTCAGCATAGCTTGAGCAAACCTTTCAAACCAAGCCCTATGAGACTGCTTTAACCCATAAAGTGACTTTCGAAGCCTACATACTTTACTGTTGGACTTAGCATCCGCAAAACCAGGAGGAATATCTATATAGACCTCTTCTGCTAGGGTCTCCATGAAGGAAGGCATTCTTCACATCAAACTAATAAAGTGGCCAATCCAAATTTGCAGCAAGAGAGAGTAAGATTCTCACAGAATTCATCTTAGCAACCGGTGCAAATGTCTCCTGGTAATCCACCCTATAAGCCTAAGTGAAGCCCTTAGCAACCAGTCTTACTTTGTAACGTTCTATGGAACCATCTATTTTGTGTTTTACCGTGTAAACCCACTTACATCCAACTAGATTTTTGTCTCTAGGTAACTTCACTAACTCCCAAGTGCCACTCTTGCTGAGAGCTCTCATTTCTTCCATCATGACATGTTTCTATTCAAGAATAACGAGAGCATCCTGAAAATTGGTAGGTAGACTCACAGAAGACACTTTAGACAGAAAAACTTTATATGAGGAAGACAGATGAGAATAAGAAACATGATTACTAATAGGATGTTGAGTACATGACCTAACCCCCTTCCTATTAGCAATGGGAACATCAAAATCTGAAAAATCAGGAATAGAAGCACTAGAATCAGAATTACCTGGACTCTTAGGAGAGAGGGGGTGACTCTGGACACTCATCCGGAGAAGAAGTTGGCAGTGGAGAAAGGAAAGTAGTCTCTTGCATCCAGGTGACTTAATGTCTGTCCTTGTCCCTGATATAAACTTTGCCAGCTTCCCTTTCCTCAACAACTGTTGGCTCATCATCCTCTATCTGTTCAACCACTGGCGGCAGTGGAACAGGAATCTCTTCACACCAAGGCTCCCCCTCAAGGGATGACTGTGAGATCGGGAGGGTCGGAAAGTAAGCCTGAGACTCAAAGAAATTGACATCCATGGAGACAAACCATTTGCGAGTAGGAGGATGATAACATTTATAACCCTTTTTAGTGGCAAAATAACCCAGAAAAACACACTTAAAATACCTAGGATCCAATTTACCACGAGTGGGGGAATGATTATGGACAAAGAAAACACAGCCAAAAGTCTTAGGAGAAATGGAGAACTCGGAAGGGGTAGACCCGAACAAAACTTGAAGAGGTGTTTGTTTGTGAAGGACTTGGGTAGGAAGACGATTAATCAAATAAGAGGCAATGAAAACCGCTTCCCCCCAAAACGATTGAGGAACCCGCATCTCAAAGGATAGACAACGGGTGACATCAAGGAAATAGCGATTTTGGCGTTCTGCAACACCATTTTGTTGAAGGGTATTAATACATAAAGTCTGGTGAATAATGCCATGTGTGGCGAAGTAAGTGGCAAGACCAGAGTCAATATATTCCCCCTTATTATCAGAACGTAGAATTTTGACAACCGCCCCAAACTGAGTACAAACCATTTTATGAAAGTTTTGAAACACAAAAAAAATTCAACTTTTATCTTTCATCAAATAGACCCAAGTGGCCCTAGAACAATCATCTATGAAGGTAACAAACCATTTTTACCGGTTAAAAACACAAAACAGGATGAACCCCATACATCAGAATGAATCAAAGAAAATGGAACTAAACGTTTATTGATAGAAGAAGCAAAAGAGACTCTGTGTTGTTTTTCAAATGGACAAGACTCACATTGAAAATCTGACACATTATTTTTCTTAAAAACAGAAGGAAATAAATGTTTAAGCAATAAAAAAAAGGGATGCCCTAAGCGACGGTGCCACAGCCAAATGTCTTCCTTAGTGGATGGTAACTGAATAGAAGAATGAACCAGCTTGTCTGTCTGATCCAGAATGTAGAGCCCATGTTCCTCTCTACCACTGCCAATCCTCTTCCTCGTGATAAGGTCCTGAAAAAGACTATGATCAGGAAAAAAAACGTCACGCTACAATTTAAGTCATGGGTAATATAACTCAAAGATAAAAGATTAACACTGAAATTGGGAACATGAAGGACAGAAGACAAAGGAAGAGAAGAGGTGGCATAAATTAAATATTTCCCTGACACAGACGAAATGGTACCATCAACAATACGCACTTTTTCCTGACCTGAAGAGGAGTTATACTCTGAAAATAAATTCGAGAAGCCAGACATATGATCGGAAGCACTAGAATCAATAATCCATGGTACAGGAGTGCCATAAGGCATAATATATGGGCCAGCCCATTACACCAATCAAGGGAATAAATAAGAATAAAATACAATCACTTATTTCCTATTCTAACAAATAACATATATCCATTGATGGCACTCTGAATGTAAAGGATGCATGTGTGACATATTTATATCCTCCTAGTCCCTTCAACCATACTTTTAGTTGTCCACCTTAAAAGAAGAATTTAGAGGAGTGCTGAACAAATTTGGAGTAGGCGATGAGTTGGCAGACTATCAAATTCATGAATCATTGCTTTCAATTCTACAATTAAGAAAAATGGCATACATATTTTAATTACTTTGTGTTGCACATTCTTAGGGAGTTCCATTAATGTAAGAGAACATATGACAGTAACCAAAAGAATGAGTAGGAAGATCCCAAGAGTGAAACCCCCACTCCAAAATTAAGGGGGAAAATGAGAGCAAGAATTGTATACATCTTAGCTTATACTTAAACATTTCAATATATGTTAATGTTGAAATGAATAAGGTTTTAATACATGCATATATGTAATACAAATAACCAGTACACAACAAGGTCAATGCAAAGAAATACAAAAGATAATGGGTGTTTAACATAAAAATCAAACTGAGTTATAAAGTGTATCACATTTTTTTTTTTTTTCCTTGGCCTCAATGCTAAGAAAGATGTTACTACACATTCATTTCTACAGCTACATACATGTGATTTGGTGGATATAATTTTTTTTTTTTTTTTTTTGATAAATGTGATTTGGTGGATATAATGATAATCTTGTAAATCAAATACCAAAAATGATGGCAACTCGTAAGAAGCTGGGAATGGCTAACAAAAGCCCAAGCAACTCTGCGATCAACAAGGAATGGAGGATATGAAAATTTACAAAATCTTGATCTGTTCATTGTTGTCTTTTTCATGACCTTCTTCATCCTCTTCATCTGCAAAAGGGAATGACTGGTATTAAACAAGTTATCGAGCTGACTTCAAGAGAAATGGCCCTTTTTGTCTGAAAAGAAACTAAAAAATGTTCAAATCAGTTGCCAAAGTATATTTTATCCACTAAATTCTAGCATCATCAACTTGATTATCTTTTCCACGTCTTGATATTGGAGAGGTTTATGATTCTTATATTTTTAAGTGATTATTTTTAGTACTTGAAGTAAATGGTAAGCTATACACACCTCTAGATACTACTGTGCAGCAAAGAGGTTTGTAAACACTGGGGACATCCCATCGATCACTTGAATGGTTTTGAGGAGGATATAAGTCCAGATATTGACTATAATGGCAGAGGAGATACACACCTTCAGTCCTCTGATATGCTGACAGATCTCCATCTATAACACTCTGATAAGAAGGAAAGTTGCCATGTTGGATTACTTCTATTCCACTATTTGATAGGGAACACTTCTCTTCATGCTCATACACAAAGTCGGTTCCACATTCCTTTACCTTGAAACCAACTCCAACAACCATTGAAACATTCACTTCATCACCAGCTTGCAACTGATTCCTAAAGTTCCAATGGCTTAACCATATCATATCTTCATTGCCGTGGAATGTTGGGCCATAGATCCATTCCAGACCCTTGGTCTTGTTACTAATCTTAATAGAAAAATCATGCAAATTTCCATCTTTATGAGAGTTTGAACATACATAAACAACGCACACATTCAAGCCTCTTATCCTGAAACTAGGAAGAGAAGGCACAACGAAAGACATCGAAGAATCCAAGCGCTTATTGCTGAACCAATATGGAACCTTGCTGCCAGGAAGGAAAGTGCTGAATATACCAAATTCATAGAGCCCCTATGCCATGAAAATGTAATGTTAGATACATATTTATAGAGGCATATAGAGACTGAAACATAGACAGAGACACAGAGAGAGCACCTGAAGGGGCCACTTCTTTCGAGTAAATGTCAAGTTATTGCACAATTCCACCTCAATGTTTCCTTTGGAAACCAAGTCAAGCAAGCCCAAATTGTTGATGATTTCTGGATGAAAGCTCCCTATGGGTTCTAACTGGAACAAGCCATCAATCTTAAACAGTTTGTCGCAACCACTTAGATGCATGACATTCATTGATTTCAACAGGTTTGAAGGAATTGTCATTCTTTCCAGTGATTTGCAATCTCTTGCAACAAGTTCCTTCAAACTTGATGGAAGCTTTGGAAGTGACTGGAGCCTTGTGCACGTATCTAACCAAAGAGACTTGAGCATAGTAAGGCCACTGATGCTTTCTGGTATGCTAGAAATTGGATTTTGGCTTAGATCCAATTCCAATAACAAGGATAGGCCACTAAGGTCCCTTAGAATAGTGTCATCTGATAAACTGCAGTCTCTAAGACTCAACTTTAGTAAAGTGCGTGGGAAAAAAGCCAATGACGGATCCAAATTTTTGCTTGGATTTGAAAGCCAAGACCAGAGAATTTTTGGCCATGAATCACTCTTTCCAATGGTAAAGCATGATTGACTTATGGTTGTCCCATAAGCATGTAGTACAGTCAAAGGTTTCAATTTCTCAAGCTCCATCGGCAACATTTCAAGGTTTGAGCAACCTGATAGAATGAGTTTCTCAAGGGATTTTAACTGGCCAATTTTTCTTGGAAGCTTCCTAAGATTTTTACAGCCTTTTAAATTCAAAAGAACAAGTTTCTCTAGGTCCCCAATGGATTCGTGAACCTTGACCAAGCATGTACAGTCCTTAAGCAATAGTCGTTCAAGACTACAAAGTCCTGAGAAGTCGGGGGTTCTGATAAGGCTATGGCAATGACTGAGATTAAGAAATTTCAACAATTTGAGATACTGAGAGAGAGAGAGAGAAATTAGTCCTTAGAAACTCAAATTTAATCAACAAATTCTACACAAAAGTTGGGGGGGGGGGGGTTTACCTTTCTTCCCTTCCAAACTTGTTCCAAGCTGCTATTGCGCAAATCAAGAGAAACCAGGCTCTCCAAAGGAAAATTTCTAGGTATAGATTTTAAAGGGAATCCACGCCAACACAACAATCTTAATTTCTTAGG
Organism: Camellia granthamiana; assembly: GCA_036172215.1. Lineage (NCBI taxonomy): Eukaryota > Viridiplantae > Streptophyta > Magnoliopsida > Ericales > Theaceae > Camellia > Camellia granthamiana. Next base: position 104,596,951 of record CM069908.1, on the reverse strand, counting down.
GAACTCTTTATAGCTTCCACCGAGTTGCACATAATTAAGTTGGAGTAGTCTTAGTTTGTGCATCATCACAAATGAATCAGTTTTGAAGTTTACCTCATTCGGCACGGGTAATAAATTTGTGAACACAGTGGTCATTGATTGCCAGGAGAACAAGCCAAGACGACGCCGTTTCCATGGATTGCTTTGGCAGGGCATAATGGATCTGTCTGGAGTATCTTGCAAAGGGTGTCGTTTTGCGTGACTATTAAAAGTTGTCATGGAATACTTATCTTTAGTCAACATATGCATATTGAGGATGAGGCCTTGAACCCTTTCTGTACCCTAGTAGCAAAAAAAAAACAGAAAAAGGTCATTTAACAAGCACGACAGAAAAGCTCATACACACAAATAAGAAGATTTTTTTATTTCTTCTTTATTTTAGGAGACCAATAGGAAGCATGTTTCTTACAGTTTTTTTACTCAACACATGAAGGGAGTCGTCATGATCGCACACTATTCTTCGTTTCCCAGGCTCATTGGGTGACTCTTGGTGAATAATTTTTCTTGCCATGTCACGAAGCAATTGATGCATAATCAACTTATTGCCTTTTCCAATTGTTATAAGACCTCTATCCATGAGGTTTTCAATTCCTACTGTTGTAAATGAATCACATTCATCTAGTACTTTAACCACATATTCCTTGTCCTTTCCAACAAAAAACATAGCTATGTTGAGGAATAATTTCTTGTCATGATCATCTAGTGACAGATAGCTTATCGCTAGTGTTTGTAGGATTTGATTGCCTGTGATTGCTTCCATTTTCTCTAATGCAGTTTCCCATTCCTTTAAACTTCTGCCGTAGAGAGAAGAACCCAATAGTTGAAGAGCTAAAGGAAGCCCTTTGCAGTGCTGTAGTACACTTTTTGAGTATTCCAAGAAACCTTCAATAGGATGGCCTTGTCCAAAGGCATGCCAACTGAAGAGCTGTAGTGATTCATTATCATCCAACTCCTTAACCTTATGTGTCTCGTGCACTTTATATGCCTTCAGCAATTGCTCATTCCTAGTTGTTATGATAATTTTACTTCCCGAATCAAACCAATCTTGCATTCCTAGTAGTGCATTTAACTGATCCAATTGATCCACATCATCAAGAACAGCAAGAACTCTTTTACAACTTAAAGCATTTTTAATCTTAATGATTCCTTCATCAACACTGCCAATTTTTTGCTTTCTACCCTTCATAATATCCAAAAGAAGTTGTTCTTGTAAACGAACCAAGCCATTGGGTTGTTTTGAAGTCTCTCTAACACCTGCAAGGAAGCTACTCCGTTCGAATCTGTCAAAGTTCAAGTTATAAACAGTTTTGGCAATGGTTGTCTTCCCTATTCCACCAATTCCAGATATCACCACTATACCAACATCAGTTGCCCCATCTTGTAACCAAACATTAATGTCTTTCACTCGAGAATCTATTCCAATTTGGTGTTGGGTAACACTAAAGACTCTACGATTCAATTTGTTCCGGATCTCTTTGACAATTTCTTGGATGAACTTTGCTTCATGCCTACAAATTGTGATCAAAATTAAAAACAGAGCAGAATAAGCATTTCATGAGTTAGTTTGAATAAAATTCAAATGAAAACACTAAAAACATAAAACAAATTTCATGATTTTAATTTTTCCCTATACCATACAAGTAAAACATCTAGAACACTACATATTGAAACATATCTAAAATTAATGAAAGGATTAGTTAAAACTAAATTCAAATAAAATTTAATTACAGCAAATTGGCATGTTAAAAATAGCTCATATTTACTATAGTAACTAACAAATTTAGCTTATTTGGGAACCAATTAATATCCAACACTAGAAGTCTTTGAGAGTCTTTCTTTGCTGCGATTATCTACAACAATAGAGAGAAGAAGGCTGGCCATGTATAGACCCATTCTTCTTACTCAGCATGTACAATGAGATCTTTCACACACAATGCCTTTGTTCATATAAGTTAGTAGTGAAAACATGGCCCCAAGTTTCCAAGTCCCATTTCAAAAGTTCTATTAGGCTAAGCACATGAAAGTTGAATTTAAAACTCCACATGTCAAAAGTTCTATTCGGCTAAGCACATGAAGGTTGAATGTCCCAATTACTAAAAGAACGTAACTATTATGACGTAAAAAGAAAAGCACTATTCTAAAAGTAGACACGATTCTAGAATATAATTGCTAGATCTATGGAGCAAATTCATATGGAATCATCATTATTAACCTTTTTCCTTTTATCTGTCCTACATTATTAATTTGGTTCACAGCAAAAAAACGAAAAAACAAACCAAGAACTACACATGGTATAAAGTTCAAGTCATTTCATATATACACGACAAAGCTAAAATGATCATGTCAAACAAGAAACTCCTCCACAAATTGTCATCTAATTGAATGTTGGGCAACTAAGAAACAACATATAGATAAGATGAGTGTTGCTGAGATAAGGATACTAAGGTGGCTGTGTGACAAGACTAGAAAAGACAGAGTTAGGAATGAGTATATTCGAGAATGGGTAGAAGTAATACTGATAGAAGATAAGTTGAGAGAGAATAGATTGAGATAGTTTGGTCATATACAACAGAGACCAATAGAGGCAGTAGTGAAAAGATGCGATACAATGACTGCACATGGTATTATTATGGGAAGGGATAAACCTAGATTGACGTGGACTAGTGTAGTAAATAGTGATATGAATCTCCTTAATTTGACTAACAAAATGGATTTGGAGAAGAAGGATTCATGCAACCGACCCCATTTGATGGGACTTAAGGCTTAGTTTGGTTTGGTTTGGTTTGGTTATGGTCTCTTATTTTTCAAAATAACAAGCTTGTTACATGGAGTCTTCTACTTACCCCAGTGCACTTGTGCCCACCTGATATGACATGGGTAAAGGTGTGGAATGTGTCTAACACCCATACCCAATTTAGACACTTAGGTCTTGTAATTTTATATGATATATGAAAGAAAAACACTCACTTTTGCTAGTAAAGAAAATTTTCTAGTTTCTCAGACAAATAGGTGATTTAAATTCCATATTTCCCTGAATCCCATTTGATTTTAAGTAAATTTTTAAATAATTTACAACGTCTTATCTAAGAATTATATAATACGCAAAAAATAAGTGTTAAAGGCATATCTTTGTACTCATATCCAACTTTTGGATGCACATCCCAATATCCTAATATTTTGGTTTAGGAAGATCTAAGCTTTCACATGCACCAACACCCGCAACGGCACACAATACCCATACCTGAGTCCATATAACATGGATAACAAAACATTTACATCCTTCCAACATCATTTCGTTGTTTCAAACTCTTTTCTAATTAACATATATCCTTTTAGAGTCTTTGTGTCATTGAAATACTAAAAACTTAAGTTATCCTAGCCCTTAAAAGTTAAAATAGTCCTTGAAAATATTATATTTTCATCAAAACTTTCATTAAGAAAGCAATCAAATTTTACTTGTCCTTTTATAAAATTCTATATAGTTTCAGAGGCTACGTATAATTTAAAAGGTGGTAATAACTGAATGATAATAAGGAATCCTAAACCTAATAGTCCCTAAAAAAGGTTTTTGAGCAAATTACCCATCAGCTTGATCTTGTAAGACCATCCCTTTTATATTTGCAACTTCTTTGAGAGCTACCCTCCACCTCTCCACCTTTTCCATCCATTCCTTTTTCCTTTCATCTGTTTCCACCATAAATTGCTCTTCATGATTGGCAAACGCTTCTGCAAAACTCCCCATCTGCATCTGAACTTCAGACGGGTTCACTTTATAGAAGATTGGCAAAATTTTATGTCCAACAGCCTTCCTCTGTTGGAGAATTTTTAGAAGTTCATCAAGGCACCATTCTGACAAAGCAAAATCTTTTGATAAGACAATTATTGAAATCTTGGATTCATGGGTTGCTTGTTGAAATTCTGACTCAATATCTTCTCCTCTCTCAAGCTCATCATGAGCTCTAAAAGTGTGAATTCCCGCACGCACCAGTGCTGTATAAAGATGATCTGTAAAGGACCAACCGGTGTCTTTGTTGCTGAAACTCAAGGACACCTGATAAGTACATCGAGATGTGGAAGAGGAGGCTTTATGGGTCCTTGCAGCAGCCATTGGGAAAAACTCTGCACATAAATGAAAAATCTATTCAGTCTGAGAGGGCACCACGGAGAGCTGACGAATTTTGAATTAACTAAAGAAGCGATATATTCAAAATCAATGAGCCAAATTAGTTTGCAAAATCATAAAATCCATATGAAAAGATGACTAATAGCGTCAACATCCACAGGGAAATTTTAAAAAGGGTAAATTACTCTGACCTTCTCTCAGGATTGAAGAAAATACAATAAGCCCCACCAATTTAGTATAATTACACTGGGTTACCTCAGGTTTTAATTAATATAACACTTGGCTCTCTTTTCATCAGAATCATCTGTTTTATATTGAAATATATATTTTACCGTATGTATCTTTGTGTCTTTATACCATATGTATTAGTTTTGGTCCCTTTAACCTCACTAAAAAAAAAGGTTAATGTAATTATATCAAAACTTTGAGACTTATATTTTCTTCAAATTTCAAGGCAGGTCAATTTTATTTGCCTTACATAAAATTATCAAATCAAGGTTTGTTGAGCCAAAGCCTTGGAACTAACTTGGTAAATTATCCCACCGTTTCCTTCGTAGCCAAACATGATAATTTATTTTTTATTGTTTAATGTGACCAACACAGTTCATGCATCTTCCAGGTTGCTCACATTGCCGTGTTCAATGTTTCTTTCTTGCTCCAACAAAAAGGAAAATTCCTAACTTCTCTATTCATTTCAATCTCTCCAATTGATGGCAGGTACAATATGGAAAGAAATGGTCTTTAACTCTATAGGTTGTTGGAAGGCTATAAATCTTTGGCTTAACGATTAAACTCACTTGGACATCAGACAAAAGAATTGAGTTCTTTCTAGAGGGCCATTTCCCTAAATAAGTCAAATTATCAATTCAATTCCCAAACTAAGCATAGTTTTGAAAGAATTCCCAAAATAGGCTAAAACGTGGTTTCCAACCACGCTTTCAATGTCTGTGTGCCTGTCCCGCGTGAAAGTTGGGAAGTCTTAAAAGCGTTGTTACAAAACGCAATTTTAATTAAGAAAGCGCGGTTACAAAAGGCGCTTTTAATTAAATTTTTTTTCTTCTGAAATCGCTGTTCTGAACCACGTTTTTAACTTAAATTTTTTTTCTTCTGAAAGCGCGGTTGTGAACTACGCTTTCAACCAAAAAAAATTTTCTTCTGAAATCGTGATTATGAACCACGCTTTTAGCTTAAATTTTTTTTCTTTTGAAAACCTGGTTATGAACCACGCTTTTTGGCAAAAAAAACTTTCTTGTGAAAGCGTGTTTGTGAACCACGCTTTTTACATAAATACACCAATTATTTAGTTTCAGTTTAACTGAACTCTGAAGAAGAATTTTTTTTTTTTGGTTTTTTTTTTTTTTTTTTTTTGTTTCTGTTGTCATTGTTTTGGTAATAATATATTTCAGAATAATTTTTTGGGTTAAAATTGTTTTACTAAAACCGTTCTCATGTTATTTTTTTTTTCTTTTCTTTTGTCTTTATTTTGGGTTAGAAGGTGTAATTCAACATTTTTTTTTGGCTTTACTAAAGTAAATTTATTTTGTTTTTTCTTGTGTTTGTTTTGGGTTAGAAGGTGATAATGTAATTCATAAAATTTTTGAGTTTTAGTAAAGCCGTTTTGATGTAAATTTTTTTTTTTTTTATTTTCTCTTTATTTTGGGTTAGAAGGTGTTATTCAGTAATTTGTTTGGGCTTTAATAAAGCCGTTTTCATTTAAATATATATATTTTTTCTTTCGTCTTTGTTTTGGGTTAGAAGGTGATAATGTAATTCAGAAATTTCTTTTCGCTTTACTAAAGCCGTTTTCATGTAAAGTTTTTTATTTTTTATTTTTTTCTCTTGTCTTTGTGTTTGGGTTAGAAGGTGTTATTCAGAAATTTCTTTTCGCTTTACTAAAGCCGTTTTCATGTAAAGTTTTTTATTTTTTATTTTTTTCTCTTGTCTTTATTTTGGGTTAGAAGGTGTTATTCAGAAATTTGTTTTGGCTTTACTAAAATCGCTTTCATTTAAATAATTTTTTTTTTTTTCTGTTGTCTTTGTTTTGGGTTAGAAGGTGATAATGTAATTCAGAAAACCTTGAGGAAAAAACACATAAGTCTCCCACAAAAATACATAGGTAGTATAGACATAAGTCTCCGACAACAATACATTCTGGATACCATGAACTAAACACACAATACATACATAAACATAACAGTTAGACAGACAAATATTAGCCAGACAATCTAACAAACTCATTACGGAAACACTTGGTCTAACACGGACATTACATATTAACGCATGACCTAATATTGCCGAAGTGTAGACATTAACACCTAATTCGCGCTTAAATCGGTAGGTGGCTCAGAGTCTGAATAATCTGAAAGCTCAGCGTCAGAGACAAGCTCAGGATCCTCCATGATACCCTTGATAGCCGCAACATTTGGTTTTGTTCTGTTCTTCTGGGCATCCTTCTTAACTATGTATAGCTGCATATCGCGGGCTAACCTACGGCGCATTTGAGAAATCTCACGTTGTAGTCTTTCACATAGTCGATCAACATTATCAGGATCTTCCTTTTGGATCTCAACAAAACGTGCTTTCGGCACCTTCAGTCGATTTTCCCGACATAATCTTTCCATTTGCACTCGCTCTATAAATAGTGCGGGCCACTTCAGAAGTCCAGCGTCTGCTAAACCATATCCTGTTTGATTATCTGATGGATCCATACATGAACCTCCTTGAACTGGATAATACTTGGGTATCAAAAAATGTTGCTTCCCAAACCTATCACGATAACCACAAGCATAATCTAAAATAGGTATTCTCACTCCCTCCCATGAATCGTCTTCAGCATCGCCACGTCCCCTTCCCCCTCCTCGTCGTGAACTGTCACCCCTTTGCAAGTTTCTACCACCTCTGCGATTCCCACTCCCTCCCATGAACCATGTAGCCATGCTAATTTTTTAAAACAAATGAATGATAATTTCGTAGGGCGAAATGAGTTGTAAGGTTGTGTCTTCACCTTTAGTCGTTTATATAGTTGGTTATGAACAGCTTTAGAAAGATGCCCCTGCATAACAATCCCACATATACGAACAAGGTATGAGTTGTCACTAGAATGAAAAAACAGAGAAAAACAAATACTGTGTACCAAGTCACGTGACTTGACAATCCATCTGCATATACCGACAAAGTAAGGGCATGCTCACTGTAAGGTAAATAAGTTAATTCACTGTTGGCATGTGACTTTCTGAATTGAGAATCACTGTAATAAAAAAATCGAGCAAAAAATCGATAAAACCAAAGCCTGTGCACCAAGTCACATGACTTGACAATCCATCTGCATATACATACAAAATAAGGGCATGCTCACTGTAAGGTAAATCAGTGAATTCACTGTTGCCATGTGACTTTATGAATTGAGAATCCCACATATATCAATAAGAGATGAGTTGTCACTGTAATAAAAAAATCGAGCAAAAAATCGAGAAAACCAAAGCCTGTGCACCAAGTCACATGACTTGAAAATCCATCTGCATATACCGAGAAAATAAGGGCATGCTCACTGTAAGGTAAATCAGTGAATTCACTGTTGCCATGTGACGTTATGAATTGAGAATCCCACATATATCAAATTGGTGTTGAGTTGTCACTGTAATAAAACAATCGAGCAAAAAATCGAGAAAACCAAAGCCTATGCACCAAGTCACATGACTTGACAATCCATCTGCATATACCGAGAAAATAAGGGCATGCTCACTGTAAGGTAAATCAGTGAATTCACTGTTGCCATGTGACTTTCTGAATTGAGAATCCCACATATATTAATAAGAAATGAGTTGTCACTGTAATAAAAAAATCGAGCAAAAAATCGAGAAAACCAAAGCATGTGCACCAAGTCACATGACTTGACAATCCATCTGCATATACGGACAAAATAATGGCATGCTCACTGTAAGGTAAATCAGTAAATTCACTGTTGCCATGTGACTTTCTGAATTGAGACTGTAATAAAAAATGAAGCTTATGTAGGCAATGTTGTGTTTCACTTAGCTATGCATTATTCGTTGTTATGACCAAACGTTCGTGTATTTCATTGAAAAGTATGACTATTTGAATTATTTGTTGTCATTTGGGTACAAGTCAAGTTTCTTACATTTTTGGCCTTGCGTTGATTGCTATTCTATACTAAGAGAATCGTCAATTTCTTGAAAAAGACGCAGAAAACAATCTGTTTGTGTATAATTAATTGTAAATAGTGATTTTGACAAGCAAATCAAGTAAAACCAATTGGGTTTTAAATTTAGTTCCCAAACTGGACCAACCACTTGGCTTTGAGCTTGTTTGTCCAGCCCCCCAAGTTTAGTTATCTATCAACCCCCCATTTCTTACCAGAGTCATCATTTTGACTGGACTTCTAAGAATTGGAAGGCGACTCTTTCTTCTTTTCTGATGGAGATTGAAATTCTTTACGTACAGGATCCCTATTTCACGAGCCCCAGTTAAGGGAAGCTTTTCACCGAGCTACCTGTTTTGTTTTATGTGTTGTTGAAAGCGGTAGTTCGTTTGTATGAACTTTATTAGTCCCCCAATTGGACCAGCCACTTGGCTTTGAGCTTGTTTGTCCAGCCCCCCAAGTTTAGTTCTCTATCAACCCCCCATTCCTTACCAGAGTCATCATTTTGACTAGACTTCCAGGAATTAGAAGGCGACTCTTTCTTCTTTCCTGATGGAGATTGACATTCTTTACGTACAGGATCCCTATTTCACGAGCCCCAATTAAGGGAAGCTTTTCACCGAGCTACCTGTTCTGTTTTATGTGTTTTAAGTATTCACATAATTCAACATACATTAATCCATTCATTAATCCAGAACATTCATTAACTCATTACAATTCAATAAAGAAAGTCATGAACTAATAAATGTGCAGTTATAAATGTAGTTATTTCATAAATTTCAGGTTCATAAAACAAATACTTGAAATACATCCGTACGTTAGATGAACAACAACATTGTCTTACACTCCAGTAACGAAGATATGAGACAACATACAAATATATATGAAAGATAAAGGTGTTTGATTTCTCATTCCTCATCTGACATGTAGTAGTCAGAGAGATATTTTTCATTGTTTAAAACATTATTTTGCTCAATCACTGTCAAATCTCTGTTGCTTGCTTCTGCCATTTCGGTGGCTAGCTGAAGCATGAAATGTCGACATCTCCGCATCAACATTCTGTTGTTCTCCTTTTTAATTTTGCTAATTGCTTTTTCATAGTCACTCACATTTCGTCTAGCCATGGTCAATGAACGACGATGAGGTACCGGTGCCCCAAAGTTACGTAGATCATTAAACAATCCTTCTTGCTCCATTACCCTGAACGCCCATTCTACTCGGATACAAGCATAATAATCCTTCAGACTCGAGTACTTTTCGCTCTTGTAGTCATAAGTAAATGGAGGTAGCAGCCACACTTTCGGATTTCTTCGCCGGCGTGAACTTCCTGCACCTGTTGAAGACATTGTTCATAAAATAAACAAACAAATAATAATAGTAATTGTAGATATATTACTATTGTTATGACTTGAACAAACATCATACTGGGGGTGTCGCTATTTATAGACATCATACTGAGGGTTAACTAGAGATGATCTAGTAACGATAATGTATGCTGGGGCACTATGGAAGAAGTGATACCCGTGATATTATTTTATGTTATTCATTTCATGCAATCCTGAGTACCCGTGACTTTGTGTACCTGTGATGTAGTCACGGACGTGGTTGTCAGATAAAATCATAATTGTAGGCCAGAGGATGATAATGCAATTCCTTCATATTCGAGCAGTGAGTTGTCAAATAAAACAACATGCAGTGAGTTGTCACATCGCCACATGAAACTATTTTTTCATGCTTACTTTTTAATACAGTAAGTAGTCACTTGGAATTGACGATTTCAGTACAAATTGGTGTTTTCAAAAAATTATAAATGAAATTAAATGCTTAAATTTTCTTTGTTTTAAAGTAATATTCTTCATAAACAACTATGAAACAGAGTGCAAGTAAATACACAACCGTCCAACTCACTTCGACCTGCAAAACTATCGTTGCTTTTTTCACCAAAATATTAAAATGGTCACCTGATATGTAAACACGATTGGAACTTTGCAGCCTATATTTTATCTTATTTTCACTTAATGAACTTCATAGTCATCCCATTTTCTCCTCTTTGCATTTTTTGCTTCTTTTTATATTCGGTAAATTACACTTTACTCCTTCAGTCCATCACATAATTGTTTATCAATACTATTGCCATGTGGTCGTATTGATGTGACTTAGATGAATTCTGAAATGTGAGAAAAAAAAGAAAGCATTTATTTGCGCTGCAGAAAGTCACATGCATCACGTAATGTGAGGAAAAAAAGTCACAAACTATATAAGCATGGCAAAGTCAGAAAGTCATATGCATTACTGCATCACTGCATAAAGTGACATGCATCACTGCATCACTGCACAAAGTCACATGCATCACTACATCGCTGCACAAAGTCACATAGCATCTGAGGAAAAAACAAAGCATCCAAATTATTACGTCTGTTCAAGTCACTGGCGAGCATCACTGAGAAATGTTGGACGTATCACTGCGCCGGCTACAATTTATTATCGTACCATACCTACTGTGCCCTTGTGAATTATGCAATTCATTAAAATTTAGTTTGGGGGTGTCATAACAAAATAACAATAAATTAATAAATATGTCAATACACCTAAAAAGTAAAACAAATTTGTGAAAAAATATTTCAAAAAATTTAAAAATATTTTAAAGATTTTTAAATTGTAATTTCACATTTATTTTTTTAAAAAAAATTCAGGCAGAGAAATTTGACTAATTCATACGTTTAGTCGGCTGATCAGCTTGGTTCTTTTCATTTTTCATAAAATATTTTTCAGAAAATTCTACTTTCTTAATTTTCGTGTTTTTTTTTCCAAAGTTTTTACTGATTTTTTTAAATATTTGAAGCAATTTGACTAATTCAGACGTTTTTACTTTTTTTTTTTTTTTTAATGTTTTTACTTTTTGTTTTGAAATAACAATAAATTATGCAATTCATAAAAGTCGAACTGACAACTCCTATCAAGTTGATACATAGTTGTTCAGGTCATAAAAGTTGACGTGACAACTCTAATGCATAGTTGTTTACAATAATTTCATACATACAGCTACCATGTGTATATATGGTATAAATATCGCATTATACCACAACAAAAGTTTTACAGCTATTTCGAGCGATATCATCATGAGATATACGGTGGTTGATCTATATTCAGCAATGGGTCGCTATTGGGTTGCAGATGGAGATGAATTTGAATACCCATTAAATCCAAATTTGCGTTACTCACGTGCCACCGTCAATACCATGAGAGCTGAGTGGGAATTTCGCAAAACTTGAGCAAACGTTCTCGTTGAGCTATGTCGTGAAGTTAATCTTAAATTTCCTCGCCGGTTAGCCGTGCGTATGCCAACTGACACTCCACAGTTGTTGCAAAGGGCATTGCATCGTATCCGCGACGAGATTAATCGCATGACCCAATGTTTGCAAAGGTCCGGACTAATGAAGACCGCAAATGAGCGTGCCGAAGATGGGTTAATGGATGATGCACACCAGTACTTCGCCTGGAGCATGGATGTTATGTATGAGTCTGATATTGAGATGTCAGATGATGATGATAATGAATGAAATTGTTTGGATGAACGACCAAATCATTTCTGTAATGCATGCAATTTGTAATGCTTATCCACGACTTATCAATAAAGGGAGATATTTCAATTGTTTTCGAATAGTTCTTGTAATTCTACCTTTACTTTCTGTCCGTTATTGTTATTTTGAAGAACGCTACTTGAACTATACTTTCATGATTTCATGCATTATTGATGTGGAATATAATAATGATACTTAATGAACTACAGGTTCATATAACAAATAGTTGAAATACACGTTTAAGCTAGATGAACAACAAATATATATGTCTACATTTTGTTTGGTTATCATTGCTTTGTACATGAAAAAAAAAACAGTGAATGCAATCATTCAGAAAAGTGAAAGAAAAGGGAAAACAAAATTATGTGTTTGTTTAGATATTTATTTTGTTTCCTTTTATTCATATTTCTGCCCACAACTATCCATTATGCAATGTTTACATTTTTTCCCCATATTTTTTTAGTATACAATTTTTACTAACCTGTAGCAACACAAGTGGTCCTCCAATCTTCCTCGTTAATAAAATCCTATCAATTCTTATCCTTTTTTTTCTGTTTTCCTTTTCATTTTTATGGAAATCATCAAAACAAGTAAGAATAAAAAATTGTAAAATTATATTTTTGGAATAAATAAGTATGACACATTTACATCATCTGTACAAGTTTGATTTACAAAAATTATAACAAAAATTATAAATAAAATAAACTATACACTCCATATCACACCCGCTAATGCCCTAACCTGCCCCCAGTCCCACAACCCCGACCGTGGACCTCCCTCCTCGGTCTCCTGCGGTTGTAGACAGTCCCGCGGGGGGACCTCACTACAGCTCAGACTCGATTTGTGTCACGGTTCTTAATCTGAACCAAAGAGTCCAAATCCGGCAAATCGTTTTGAGAAAACAGATTTTTTTTTAAAGAAGTGCCAAACATGGACTGTTTTGCCAGATACAGAGTCGCCACCTAAATATTTTATTTTGGGAAATTTAGGAAACCCTGACTCGTTGCCTAAGGCCACGTGTCCGTCATCACCAAAGTTGCCTCGGCTCGGGAACTTGGGTACGATTGGGGAAGGTCACTTCGTGAGCACCCCCGCTCGCCCGATCAAAGATCGGCCTCTACTAACCATGATATCTAGTTTTGAAAACATTATGCATTTTTATTCCGGTTATTAGCCTAGGATTACTATGTGATGCGCACAGCATACAAGTATAGACTGGGTCGCCTGAATTGGAATGAAACATTTCATGTTTGTTTTGAAAATGATTTGCTACTCGTAAGTAGGCTTAAAATGCAGATTTTGCCACCCTCAGGTGGGCTTAGAAAAGATGGTTTTGCCACTATCTAGTGGGCTTAAAAACTCACAGTCAATGATTTGTTCCAATCCAAATAACCCAACCTTCACCCACAGGCGTTCAGGCAGTTATATCACATAAGCACATAGCCTCATGGTAAGCATGCTATTCATGGCAGTCACTCACACGCATGCAAGGATGCTAAAGCATAAAACTTACCGAGTACTCCAAGCCGAAACAGAAATCGATTAGAAATCCATGCATGATCCTAAGTATACAGAAATGCCTAATGCAACACATGCAAAAATGCAACTATAGCAGGCTCGGCTATTCTAAACATGGCATATGAGATGCAACAGCTATCAAGTATTCAACTCGGAATTGAAATACAGATGCAGTTAGTATGATGCGCCGAGCCCGGTGCATGCAAGACAGATGAATGGGTGCAAACATGCTATCATACTGTATGCTAATTGAAACATGCCCTAATCTAACCATCATAAGCAGGTAAATAAAAGGGAGAAAGACGTGGGGTTGGAAGACATACATCACACACACGCACACTTATTACAACATTGCCCTCGCACAGAGGGTCCAAATAAATAGTACAGTCCAAATATGTACAAATCCCTAATTAATTTACAAATTAACTAAGAAAAATAATAAACTAGCATGCAAGCCAAGGACTGTCTTGACTCTTCTCCAGATGATGAATGATGCATGTCCGGGTTGCCTTGTGCAGAAATCCACTGCGATGCCCCAATTAGCCTCTGTTTGCAATTGTTTTTGGAATGCGTGCCAAGCTCCGGAAGGCTGCTGATTCTTGATTTACTGCAACAGAGAGCAAGAAAGGGGCATGGCAATGTATTTTCACATATGTATGCATACCTCGATCCTCGCGCCACCAATCACGCATCTCGATGCATGATGGCCGACGAGTCGAATTGCACAACTCAATATGAAATGAATGCACATATAAACACAACAAGACCGAGACTCCATCATGGATAATCCGGAGTGTCGGTGACCGGGAATTGAGACACGTTCCGCCACTTGGAGTACGAAACGTCCCTCGTTTCCCGTGCTCGGGCTAACTCCTATCCCAAACACAATGCAATATGCATGACATGCATGAACGCAACTAAGATACAACCTAACATGCACAATGCTATGAAATGGCATACACGATGCACGAGGTAACATGGCATACACAATGCACTAACATACAACCTAGCATACGCAATGCTATGGAATGAAATGGCATACACAATGCATGATGGACTTACACCAACACAAATGGACCTCAGCCACACTCACATAGGAGGCCAAAAGATGGAAATGAGACACTCGAGATGCGTGCACGCGTGCACGCAAACCGATGACCAATCCTAAGGCACGAATGCCACTCTAACAAGGCATGGCAAAGCATGGAACGTGGCATACAAACATATGAATTTCAGTAGCAAAATACGATGCAAAACAGCCCCGAAACATGAAAACATGGCACCCGATGCATGGAATAATCCCGGAATGCAAAACTAGGTACACGGAATGGCCTATAGCTATACAAAGCATGCATTATTTGGACATAAGACCTAAAGAAAGAATCAAGGAAATCTCAAAATAAGCATATTTACAGTTTTAAGTAAGGCCAAACAGTGAGCACAAATAGGCCTAAGTTAGCATGCAAAAATGGGCCAAAAGAGGGACAAAGAAGCAAGTGATGCTTTCTGGCTTCAAACACAAGAGGGCCCTTCAACAATGTTGAAGAGGGGCCCAAAATATGGCATTTTACAGTTGATGGCCAGACCCAAAACAGCGCACAAGCATGCTCAAAATACTATGCAAAATAAGGCCAAAAGAGGGTATAAACACAAAGTATAAAAAGGATACTTCAAACAGAAAAAGACCCTTAATGAAACATGAAGAGAGGGTCAAAATAAGGCCATTCATAGTTCGGACCAGAGTCCAAAAACAGAAGCACAAGGGGCTAACAAAGCATGCAAAAATGAGGCCAAAAGAGGGGTAAAGAGGCAAGTGACATATGGAGGCCCCAAACAGTGATGAGCCCTTCAACAATGTTGAATAAGGACTCAAAATAAGCTACATTACAGTTTACAACAGAGCTCAAAACAGTTTACATATAGGTCAAAAATGCTATGCAAGAAAGGGGAATACAAGAGGGGTAATGAAGCAAGTGCCACAAGGAAGCCTCAAACAGTGAGGGGCCCTTAAAAAAACATGAAATAGAGCTCAAAAAAATGATATTTTCAGTTAGGGTCGGAGCCCCAACATGCAAGCACAAAGAGCTAAGATATGAACCAAGAAAAGGGTCAAAAAGGGGAGAAGAGGACTTACCCTTGAAGACTAATCTTTGACAGCCTTTTGGACCAAGAAATGCTGCCTCCTAAGCTCTGAGAAGACCCTCCAAGCTGTTGGAATGGAATGGTGGTGTGGTGCTAGGTGATGGTGAGGAAATGGTGTAAGAATCAAAGGGTTTTTTAAGGCTTAGAGTAGAGCGAGAGAGAGATTTAATGTGAGAGCTCCAAACCAAAATCTTCTAACCCCTAAAACACAGCTGGGGGGTCTGTTATATAGACACAAGAGGGTGGAAAAGAGGGGGGAAAAATGGGGGGGAAATGAAATTCAAATTTTCCCCCAAAATTGGCCTAAAGGGAGATAAAGGGGCAAGTGATAGTAGGAGATCTCAAAGCGAAGAGAGCCCTTCAACAAAGTTGAAGAGGGGATCAAAATAAGACACTTTTTAGTTTATGACAAGCCACGAAAATAAATACAAGTAGGCCTAAACTATCATGCAAGAAAAGGCCGAAAAGAGGGGTGAAGAAGCAAGTGGCAGTAGGAGATCTCAAACAGCAAAAGGTCCTTAATCAAACATGAAAATGACCTCAAAATATGACTATCTCAAGTTTTGGTCGGAGCCCAAAAATGCAGAATGAAGGTTCGGGAGCCAAAACAGGTGTTCAGGGCCCCGAAAGTGGGCTGTTAGGCACCGGAAGTGGTGTCCGACCACGAAGTTGGTCTCTCGGATCACAGTGTCCCTCAAAAGGGAGGAAATAAGGTGTGTGCCAAAAACCAGAGCAAACGGAGGTGGTTAAGCGGTCCCAAACCGAGGCACACAGCTGACAGCTCCGAAAAACCGAGAACCGGGCTCCAAACGGGAAAAATGGCCTACGACCACAAAACGTAGCCTACGGCCACTGAGAGATGGTCTACGAGACCTCTCCCTCCCTTCGGGAAGAGAAAATAGAGAAAACGGAGCCTGGTTCGCAAACCAAGGCAAAGCACAAAAGAGTCCGGAAGTCCGGAGGCAAGGCTCGCAGCCGGGACTCCGCAACCTCAGAACGAGCACAATATGCAACATCACCAAGCGCTCAATCGGTGACGTCTGAGTCTTAAGGTCGGTCAAAAATGGGGTGTCTACAGCGGTAGACTCTCTGAATATCTAGCTTCCCCAATCGTAAATGCGTATCCTGTGGAGCCTGTGAGTGTGACCCCCCCCTCTACTGCATGTGCTGCCCCTGATCCTGTCTGTGGCCGAAGATCGGATACTGCTGTGAGCTGTGAAACTTCATCATCTGGTGCAACTGTATCATGATCTACAGCTGGACCTCGACCTCTGCCTCTGCCCGCACCCCGACCTCGGCCGCGACGTCCGCCACGACCAAAACCTCGGCCTCTCCCGCGCGCTCTGGGGGGGGCTCAATATAGGCCTCATCGTCAACGTGGGAGATGTCAGTGAGAACTGCATCATGTGTACTCATGGTCGCAGTCGAACTGTCTGGTGGTGGTAACTGGGTGGGTGGGGTAACAACATCATGCATGTATCGGGGTAGTGTCCAATCAGGGTCAGGCATATAAGGTATGCCAGATATGTATGGGGTAGTATGTGGTAGGGTGACTGATGTCGAAGGAGCTGATGTGGCAGGCGCTGACATGGACGGCGCTGATGTGTCTGGAGCAGCTGCTGAACTGTGTACACCGTAGTGGCCGTAATGCAGACGATCTCCCTGATGGGCAACCTGGAATGCTTGGTACAATAACTCTCGGATCTCTGCAACGGCCTGCAAGGCATGCTGTCCATCATGTCTGAAATGGGCGTCCTCAGCCAAGTGATACGACCTCCCAGCTCCAGCCACTTGAACAAACATTCAGACATATTATTAGGCTACAGTTGACTGAAAGTAAATCAAGTATGATTTTAATAATTATCTGACACATAATATGATACTCACCAATGCCTCAAGATAAGGCCCAACTCCCTGATATCCAGACTCAGACACGTGGCTCGGATTCCCGACTAGTAGGTGTGTATGTCGCCGATACCACAACATATTGAAAGAGGGGATCACCTTATCGCTGTAGTCAACCTGTACAATACTGTCTCGACGGGCATCCCACAATTGTATATATGGCATATAAAACAGATGCCAGTCAGTGCCAGCTCGACCACACCTGTCAGTGGCGTGCAACTGCCACTCAGTGTCGAACCGATCCGGCACGGACTGGACCCGACCAAACTATCGGAGGACACGATGGGGGAAATGCCACTCAACCACGTCAAAACAAATAAGTGGCACTCTCGCCATCCATATCTCCTGACCCAATCGGCAGTAGTCGGGGGGCGTACCGAGGACCCCAGCGTAAGGCTGCCAGATAAACTACAATGACGACAAATAAATTAAATTTTGCTCGTGAACTCAAAACATATACAATGAAGAAGACAACTAAAATGCAATCAAAAAATTTCATACCTTGCCCTCGATCATCCGGTCCAGCTGGTCTCTATAAACTACCACTACGTGGGTCGAGACGACCTCATGGCCCATGTCAACCCTCCACCGGCTACCTCGCAGTCCGGGGGGCAACTGCATGTCCCCCTCACCCATAGGAAACTCACCAGGACCAACCAGTTGCCGCCTAAACGGGGCAATGCGAATCACTCCCATGCCCAAATCTGCAATAGTTTGAACACAATTACAATACTGATATATGGCATCCAATATGAATTGACATGTAATAAAATTCTTACTAACCTGTAGCAACACAAGTGGTCTTCCAATCTCCCTCGTACCCACCTGAGCTGCTCGACATAGCATCTTATACAAACATGCCAGAGCCGCGCTACCTCAGCTGTACTGCCCAATCTCGTCAATGTCTCTCAGCAGTGGCAAGTACATCAGCTTGAGCAGGTTCTGTGACTTATCAGGGAGAAGTACCCCTCCAATAAGCCACAGAATATATGCTCGGGTATGCTGCTGTACCAACTCATCTGGAGCATGATCTGGAAGATGAGCAAATTGCTCGGCCAGCCACCTGACCCTCAATCTACCTACCTGTAAATCTACTGGTATAAGTGCTACTCCTAATAGCTCAGCACATAGGGCTATCCACTGCTCCGTCGCGAAAGATGGGTCAACTCTAGTAACTGCTCGGCCATCAATCCGAAGACCATATAGGACGGATATGTCCTGCAATGTGACGGTGGCCTCCCCGATCGGGAAATGGAATGTATGAGTCTCTGTGCGCCACCTCTCGACGAGAGCAGTGATGAGTGCGTGGTCCAGTCGAATGTGCCCGATACGATACACACCATAGAATCCCGCGCGTAATACATACTACAAGACTCTATGGTCCAACGGATGCTCCCACAATCTAGAATCTGCCCAACGGCATGTCAACACGGTGCGTGCCTTATCCTGCACAACAGAATGACCAGTTTAAATAATAGCATTATCACGAAATATACAACAAAATGCAATGCATTTTAATTGTAAGCGTAAAGTCCAACAAACGTTATTGCATACCGGACGCTCCCATATACCGTCAGCCCGATGTGCTTGTCTGAACAGTGAAACCTCCTCAGGTACATGTGCCATGAAGCCTGTACAACTGAAATATTAGATCATCCATATTAAAATCTCATTTAATCATAACATAATAACAGAAAAACTGTAATTATTGATTTTGTACTTAACGATTTAAAATACAATGAAGTAAATCTTATGGGTTCGAGAAAAGACAAATTTATGTGCCACTTACATCGAAGCAATTTGAAATTAATGATTACATTTATGGCATATTTGACAAAACTTAAATATTGATTTTGTAATGCTAAAAGTTTGAATAAATTATAAATTTTGTAAATTACATATAAAATTTGTAATTGTGAACAATGACTGCAGCATTCCAATTTTTAAAATTTTAATTTATAATAGGTTAATTTTTTTAAAATTTGTTAATTTTTTAAATTATAAAATGTGAACAATGATTGCAGCATTCGATATTTATTCAAAAATATGAAATTTTGAAATGGTAGAAGAACTACGTGATTAAGTATAGAATCTTGTAATACACATTTTGAATCAAGTACACAGTGAAAAACTAGTACACATTTTTAATAAGTTATACGAGTTTGAATAAATTATACACATTTTCAATTTTGTATTACACATTTTGAATCAAGTACACATTTTGTAATACACATTTTAAATGTACGACCCCATTTACAAATAAAGAATTTAAAAATGCATAATTAAATGATCTATTACAAATAAAAAATTTCAAAATGATATATTACAATATGTAAGTATTGCATAGTCTTCATCGACCAAGTCGCGCCGGACATGTTCGCCTGTCATGACCTGTCTGCTGGCATTGACTGCAACGAGCTGTCAAACGCCTGTCTGATATATCCATCTCATTCAGAATACGAGCCATAGATGTACGACCCCGTTTTACTTCTCGCAGACGAAGTACATTAGGCATTAAGGTCTACTGCGGATCATCCCAATAATCTTGATGCGGTATTGGATTGAATTTAGTTTCCCAAACTCTCATGTATACAGGAAGCCTATATACTGGATCAACGTACTCGAATGGATTGTCACCGCATTCAGACATTACAGCGAACATATGGGAACATGGATAGTGTCTTATCTCATATTTCCCACAACTGCACGTGGATTGATTCATCCGCACAATCTATCTATTGCGACCTCGTCCACGGCGAAAAGATGTTTGCACCTCAAATACGCGGCGGGGCCTATAAGATAAAATTGATACAAACTAATCAAGTTCATGTTTTTAGGTGTAATTAACTTAACAACATAATAATAACAATTTTTTCACATTACAAACTAACCTGTCATACGATATCAACTGGAAAGTATTTCCCCTTGTGATACCCTCATCGATAGTTTTTTGCATCTCTCTAGGGTATTGGATCTCATTCTGTACATCTGTTTTAGCTTGGGCTCCCATCTCGTCAAAATATTTGACGAGCCGTCGAAATGTAAATTCAACCATAGCTGAGATAGGTAAGTTCCTTGCACCTTTCAAGACGCTGTTGAAGCACTCTGCATCATTACTGGTCAATACCCCCCAGCGATATCCACCGTCATATGCAAGGGCCCAGTCCTCAAGATTCATCTTGTGGACCCAATTGATGGCTTCTTGGTTAATAGCCTGTATCTGTTCTAAGTAACCATTACACTTTCGTCGTTGATCAACACTCCCTACTTTCCATAGAAGTTGTTTGAGCTCCTTATTTTTGAACTTTGTGTTAAAGTTACTGCAAACATGTCGAAGGCAGTGCTGATGATATCCAACAAATTGGAGTGAGGGATTCAACCAATGCCACCTCACAGCAGCTAAAATACTCTCAGCTCGATCAATATCAAAGTCACTCCCTGTCGGTCCAGGACAATATGTTCCTTGATATTTTGAATGAAGAACGACCAAGACTCCAAACTCTCCCTGTCGACAACAGCAAATGCAAGCGGTAATATTTTGCCATTGGCAGTGACAATCGTTGCTATAAGCAACACACCAGTGTATTTACCGTATAAGAATGTATCATCTATAGTTATAACGGGCCTACAATATCTAAAGCCATCGATGACGGGTTTGAAAGACCAGAAAACAAAGTGGAAGACGGGCATAATGGTTGTATGCCCGGTATATCTATACTTCCATTTGACGATGGTGCCAGGATTAGATGTCTGTAATGCATGCATGAATTTAGGCAACTGCCTATATGATTCATCCTAATCACCGAATACCATTTTAATTGTCTTTGCCCTTGCATGCCACGCCTTCTTGTATGATATACTATAGTTCATGGTCTTTTTGATATCTTCGATGACATTCTTAATTGGCATATCAGGTTCATTCTGCATACGACAATCAAATATGAGTTGGATTATCTAAGCGTGAACACTATAAACAAACAAATATGTATATATATGTAAATATTTATTTTTTATACTAACCGCAACTTGTCCCAAAATATGAGAAGCAATGTAACTGGAGCTAATATTAGTGTGATCCCTGTTCATTCGTGGGTATAAACAATGGTGAGGACCCCTGTACTGTTTTATTTCAAAAAGACCATGTTTCCTACTAAGAGATGCACGCAACCACCAACTGCAGTCGTGCTTGCAAGCAGACACCCAAACGTCTCGCTTGGAGGTTACGACCTTATACTCTCGATTATTTGTTGCATGGTACAATTTCACAGCATGTACAAGTTGCTTCTTATCAACAAAAACCATTCCTCTGTCCAACTCTGGATTTTCAGCGCTCCAGATCCAGTTACGGGGAACGACATCACGGGTACTAATGTCAAAATCACCACCCATGTGAATGTTGTCATAGAAAGGGATTTCAACTCTAGGTGGAATGGGGGCATTTTCAGGGTCAACGGGAGCCTTGGTGTCATCTTCTTCATCATCATCATCATCTGATCCGTCCAATAAATTTTCTTCATCACACATTTCATTGTCATCATCATTTAGGGCGACATTAGGACCGTACATGTCACTGTCAGCAAACTGCACATTGTTCACTGTTTCTGTCATATTACCAGCAACTTCAACCGGAGTGGTATGATGACTGCATGTGGGCACATCTTGTGTGTTATTGTCACGACCCGAACCCGCCCCTATGGGTTAAGGCCATAACCGGCCAGTAATCACGAGATTACCTACAGCCTCAAACCAAATAAGACAAGACTCATCAGAGAAAAGGGGCCAAACGGAAGCAAATTTAAAACTTTGTCCATAGAGCCGTGCTTATATGCACACCATAACGTTCCATACGTACATATGTTAATAACTCACAACAGAAAGTGTAATGACATAAGATTCTATACAGACAGGATCATCCAAACTAAGTCAACCCGTTAAAACTATATACAGACATATACAAAACTTCGCCAACCTGACAAAATGTAAATACATAACAAAAGGGCGAAGACGAGTCTCGTGCGTGAGACACAGGGGCTGACTCTCTCAAAACCTTAGTTGTTCCATACAGATTTCACTGAGGCTGGGTCTGGACTTCTCTTGGCTCACCTACAAACACACGAATGAGCGTGAGCGAAAGCCCAGTGAATAATATCGAATAAGAAGATACAACAATATGTAGAACAACATATTCCGAACGGCCTTGGGCCCAATTCATATTTCTAATTAACATATATATACACAATGTAAGTCAAGTGACTGTAGTTCTAAACATACTGGCCGTTTGGCCTCTTTATCTTTCCTTTGTGTCAAAACGGCCTCTGGCCCACTCATTCGTTCTTGTCAAAACGGCCTTTGGCCCAATCACGCTTTCGTGTCGAAACGGCGCTTAGGCCCAAATACACTTTCGTGTCAAAACGGCGCTTAGGCCCAAATACACTTCCGTGTCAAAACGGCTCTTAGGCCCAAATACACTTCCGTGTCAAAACGGCCTTCGGCCCACATTTTATCAATCGGCCTTCGGCCCACATTTATATCAAAACGGCCTTCGGCCCATATTTTATCAATCGGCCTTCGGCCCACATTTATATCAAAACGGCCTTCGGCCCATATTTATATCAATCGGCCTTCGGCCCATATTTATATCAAAACGGCCTTCGGCCCATATTTATATCAAAACGGCCTTCGGCCTTCCATTTCAAACTGGCTCATAGGCCTTTCATATCAAACTGGCTCATTGGCCTTTCATATCAAACTTGTCCACCATTCAAATTAATGAACTTTACAAAACTTACATAAGAGTAAGCAAATGAGACAATAACATAATTTAGATATTACTCACAGTGGTCGGCATGTGGATTTGCCCTGGAGCTTGACCCTACATATCACATAACACATGTGGGTCACAAATAGTTCAATCCGTTCTTTAATTCACATATTCCTCTTTAGGCTTTATTCTTATCTCTTTAATTCAATCACAATGCTCAATGCATGCCTAAGAGTGTTTAGAAGTGAAAGGGAACGGAAAACAGAACACAGAATGCATTTTCAAAATTTCAGAAAACGGGGTCCCCGCTCGAGCGTGGACTTCCCCGCTCGAGCGGACCCTTAAGCCTGCAAAAGTGCTGGTTACCTCAAATCCCCGCTCGAGCGTGAACTCGGCCGCTCGAGCAGACTTTCTGTTTACATAGCTACCCGCTCGAGCGTGGGATATTCCGCTCGAGCGCACCTCCAACCCTGCAAAAAGTGCTGGGAACACGATTTTCCCGCTCGAGCAGCCCTTTCCCCACTCGAGCGGACATCAAAAATCTGGGTTTTCCAGATTGAGTTCTTGAGTTCCAATTCGAATTCCAACCAACCAAATATGCATGTTATGGCTCAAATCTCAAATATACACATATTAACATGATACCACTCCAAGATTACAACATTGGGAAGCTCAATTTCTTATCTCATTTACATGCATGTCTCAAATTAATCCAAATTCATCACCAACACATCAAATTCTAACATGCAAAGCTTATTCTTTCATGATCTACTCTTGCATGTGAGAAATATACATTCATATCAACTTAATTGGTGAAGAGAGGTTTAGATACATGGTTTTTAAACAATATTCAACATGAATCATACACATTGTGCTCAAACATAGAGATTCATGGCCAATTCTTACATGCATGTATTCTAAGACTTTAAATTCAACATATATAACTCAATCCCCTTACATTCAAACTAATCCATGCTCTTGGCCATCTATTAAACTTGAATTCACAAATTTACAAACAAAAGCCATGAGTTTACTTACCCAAGAGTTCAATCTCCCAAATCATAACAAAATCTTGGGTTTAATCTTCAAGTTCCCCAATCCTTGAGCCAAAATCACCCAATTCCCTCCCCCTCTCTCTAACAGCCGGCCCTCTCTTATTTTCTCTTGGAGTTGATCAGCCAAAATGCACTAAGGGGAGAGATTTGAGGGTGTAGAGTTTATACAACCTAACCCACTAACTATTATTTAATAATATTAAATAATTGGGGACCAAATCATCAATATTAATCTGGTTAATTTGATCCAAATCAATTTTCAATTAAATTTCACCGTAGGCTCTAAAAATCATGCCAATCACAATGGCGTAATCAATTTCGGGCTCTGTGGCCGATAAGGCCTCCAATTTAATTTCCAAAGCAGATAAATCAAACAGATATTCCTACGGTGAACAGATAGAAATTCAAAGCCACATAATGGCACACAAAATCATATTAAACACATAATCATGCTCATATTAAGGACCAATTAGCTAATTACGGAACAGGGGTATCACAGTTATTGTCAAATTCATAATCATATCCACCACGTGAACTTGATTCTACACCATGGCCCTCAAATGACTGTTGTGTGTAGCCCAGTGGATAACATTGATCTGATTTATACATAGGAGACTGAAACGCTGTTGTGTCAATTCCATGCGTTAGCAATGTAGTGAACGGACGAGAATCCATCTGTGTCATGTTTGGGATATTGTGTACAACCTCTTTATCAATGTAGACTTCCAAACAATTTGGTGCTTGAAAACTTGCACCGATACTTAATACGATGTTCAACGCCTCATCATCATTGATCGATAATATCTTGTATTTGCTGTGTGTTTGCCACTGGCAATAAAGATATCTACATTTGAAGGTCAATCGGACACTTTTCCCGTAACTTGCCACCTTTGACATGAACATCTCCTCCAAATTGCTAAACGTGGTGCCAATTTGCACCGCATATATCCCTTTCGGCTCAGCATCATATGAGACGCCTTCATCGGGATCCCGAATTATGTTTCCCCCCCCAGTAGAAAATAATTGGAACAGTCTCCATATACTTGCTTCAATTAAGACAAAAAACATTAAAATAGCAACAATATACTTATATCTGCTTGTACTTGTAAAAGAATTATATGAATTTTAACTCATTCAATTACAATTACTTGTGACGCAAAAACTTTATTTAAGTAATCAGCAATTGTAATCCAACAATCATTATTGATTTTTTAATTAAAATATGAGTTAAAATAATGATAATGCTTTAGATTTTTTAGCTTTTTAAGAAACAAATCTTACAACACATACAAAATTAACATCATGCTCTTGTGTTATGCTTTTTACATTATTTATTAGGATTAAGATCATGCTCTTATGCACATTAAATGTAATTCAGCTAAGTTTTAGGTCTGAAAATCTTTTATTAATTTTGAATTAATTTTGTATAAATTATATAAAAATGATTATAAATTATAAAGTAACAACATTTGTAATCATTAAATAAATGTAATTGATGTAAGTTGATTTAGGTAATTGATAAATTATAAATCTAAGTAATTTACATAAACTTATGAGTGTAAGTTGTTAATCTTGTTACTTTGAGTGTAGGTAAACTTATGAGTGTAGGAAAATCCAACAATCTTATGAGGTAGGTAAACTTATGAGTGTAGGTAAACTTAACTTTACATCAAAGTAACAACCTACATCAAAGTAACAATATTTCTAATTTACCTAAATTTCTAATCATTACATAAATTATGAGTGTAGGTTGTGACTTTATATAAATTATAAAGTGTTGGTAAACTTGATTTATACATAAAGAAATTTGATTTATATATATTCGTGACCACGCTTGTAAGTAAAATATGTAAAAACGTGTTTTCAAAACACATTTTGAACAAAAAATCAAAAGCAGCACTCACTCTTCTTTGTCACACACACACACTCACTCTCTCTCTGCAGACACACCCATAACACACACTCACATCAAACATATAATTTTTAATATATATAAATTTTATTTTATAAAATTCAAAATAATTAATTTTTTTTTAATTTAATTTTTCTTTTGGAATAATTTATTTTTCCAATTAATTTTATTTATTTTTCCAATGAATTTTTTTTTTCAAAGGTGGGGGAATAACTGTCATAAACATAAACCTCAGGTGGTGTCAATGTAATTTACCTAAATAAAAAAAATTACATTTTAAGAATTAAAGTAAAAAAATAATCATTTTATATAGTTGATTATTATTTGCTATTATCAATTATTATTATATATATTTAATATTGGTCTGAATTTTACAAAATAAAATTTATATATATTACAAATTATATATGTTTGATGTGAGTGTGAGTGTTGTGGGTGTGTGTGTCAAAGAGAGAGATAGAGAGAGTGAGTGTGAGTGTCTGTGAGAAACAAGAATGAGTGCTGGTTTTGAATTTTTTGTTGAATTTTTACATTTTGCTTAAAAGTGGTTATTATCCACGGGTCAATAGTAAAACCGTGGTTTGCAATCACGTTTTTTGAAGATAAAAAGAATTACTTAACAAAAGCATGGTTATGTATAAATCAAATTTCCTTAATCAGATTTACTTTTAAAAAATAGTTACTTAAAAATTTATGTATAAATAAAATTTCCTTAAAAGCGTGATTTGTAACCACGTTTTGTTAATTAAAAGCGTGGATTGTACCACGCTTTTAAGATTTTACAAATTGTCCGTGGGAGGGCCACAAAAACGGTGAAAGCGTGGTTTGTATTCGCGTTTTAGCTTAGTTTAGGAATTCTGTCCAAACTAAGCCTACTTTGGGAAATAAATTACTATTTTGCCTTAATTTGGGAAAAGCTCCTAATTTGGGCAATGATTTAATCGTACGCATGTAAATGGTAACAATTTAAAAAACACTTATTTTGAGGATATTTTGATAAATCTTTATCTATTTTTTTAGTATTTCGATAAACTAGACAGATATATCAATAATTTTGAATGTGAAGACATTATGAAGATTCTTCTTTTATTTTTCTGTTCATATAATTTTATAGTATAATTTGTATCAAGTATTGTATTTATTCAGTGCGATTGGACAAAATTGGACAAGTCATACAAAAATCTTAAATCATAGTGTAACTTTTTCTACGAAATTATTATTTTTTTCATTGAGTTGAAATAACTCGACTGATTTTGTATGACTTGTTCTTCATTTTTATTTCAAACACTGTTTACGTAATTTTATAAAACTGGTGGTCCAATTAGTGAGATTTAAGAACAATTAAAGAGAAGTTACTTTTATTTGCTCAAGCTTCTGCCATTACGGACCTTAATGACAAAGTTATTTGGTAGGTTATCTCCTATGAGATTATTCCCTTAGGGAAATAACCGCATACGAAATAACGTAGGAAATAACTTAGGGAAATAACGTAAGAAATAACCTAAATAAAAAATTAATAAGCTCTCATAATTTTAAGCAATATAAATAACATAACAAAAAAATTATCGACCTGAACCGAGTCAAACTTGAGTTTCATTAATATTAATGAGCTCTCATTATGTGTTAAAAATTAGGTATGCTCCTTTCAGGTCTCAAGTTGAACTCTCAGCATATGTCATGTTTATAGGTATTAATTGAGATTTGTCGGATCTACGTGGAAGGGACGTTTGGTGTGGATTGTAAGATTAGTCCATAAATACGTAAACTGATTCAGACATCCGACTATCATAAAAAGTTAGAACTTAATTGAATAAACATAATGCAGGCGCATAGAGAATAAGTCAATTAGATAATTCAAGTGGGTAAAAATTATCGAGAATAAGTCATTTTATAAATCAAATATTTTAATTTTTTCAAACATAATTTTTAAACAAATTTTTTTTATTTATATCAAATGTTTTGATAATAGCATTTTTCAGGACGACTTCAAAGGCCTCTTTTGACAAAGAGGTAAAAAGTCATTTTTTGACCTCTAATTTTTTGTGGATCACCTCTAATGTTTATATCAATTTTTTTGTGGATCAAATTTTTTGACCTCTAATGTTTATATCAATTTTTTTTGTAAAAAGTCATTTATTTATATCAAATTTTTTGACTTCTAATGTTTTGGTAATTTTTTGGCAAAGAGATAAAAAGGCATTTTCAGTATTTTTTTACACGTTTTTTCAAAAAAAAATTTAAAAATACAAAAAATTAGCTTTTAACTTATTTCCTAAAACAACCCAAAAAATTGTTTATACTAGTTATAGTGGCCTAATGATGAAGCTGAAGAGATAAGCGAAAGAATAACAAGATTTAATCATATCGACAGGACTAAGAAGCAATCAGAAATTAAATTTTAAATTCAAAAAATATAGACAGGATTCACAATTCAAAATTCAAAAACCTAATTTGTAAAAAAATAGATAGGATTCACAGTTCACAATGCAATAAATATATACAGGATTCACAATTCAAAACCCAAATTCCTAAAACCATAACCCTAATTTCTGATTTCACAATTGAAAACCCTATAAAATATATCAATCAGAAGAACGTCGTCAACGACCATCTTGGGTTTCACTCAGACTATTCGCGGCGAAGGACACGGCCACCCTCTCACAACTGAAAATTTTCTCCCCCTTTCCCTTAAATTTTCTCCTCATTTTCTTTTGGCTGAACTTGCTTTTCTTTTATGCCAAACATCCCCTTATACTTTCCATAATACATAAAGAAAAAATGATGTAATGATCAGTTGGATCTATGGACTCGGGATAATTAGTACTAGACTAACCATGACAACTTTAAACATAGTTCCTTGTAATTCAATTTTGTATGACACTGATATATATTATATGATTCTATTTTTATTTTATTTTTAATATATCGTAAATATTGTTAGGCTGTGCTTAATTTATTGGAATGAAAATAAAAGGGAATGGCATGATTATTCCTTAAATATGTTTTGATTAAAAAGAAAAATTTGTGGAAAGTGAAAGTGAAAGAAAAAAAAAATAATAATTTGAAAATTTTGAAAGAAAGGGATAGAAAATTTTGAAATTTTAATTATAGATAATTTTTATATAGACAAAATTAGATTTTCTTGTGTTTTGCCATGTTTTTTTCCAACAAATTATAAAGTTAGTTACGATAATAATATACAAGAAAATTATTATTATTATAGATAATTATTTGTTCCTAAAAAAAATCATATAACATTATTAAAAAAATTTAACTTATCATAAATTTCTTAAACCCTAATTTCTGAAACCATAACTCTCATTTCTGATTTCACAATTTAAAACCCTAACCCTAATTGAAAAATGATTTCACATTCATCAATTCAAAACTCTAATTCAAAACCAAAACCCTCATTTCTGATTTCATATTCAATAGAAAACCATAACCCTCATTTTCTCATTTCAAACATAATATTTAAATTTTTCTAAACAGATTCAACATTCAACAGATTTCACATTCAACAGATGTCACATTGAACAGAAATCTGATTTCACATTCAATAGAAATCTGATTTCACATTCAACAGATTTCACAATTATAAACAGATTTCACATTTCTAAACAGATTTCACAGATTTTTAAACAGATTTCACAATTCAAAACCCTAATTTCTCAAACCGTAATCGTAATTTCTGATTTCACAATTATAAACCCTAACCCTAATTTATTATTTTTGATTTCACAACATTTTCACATTCATGAACCCTATTCTACCAACATTATACCCACATTCATGAACCCTATTCTACCAACATTATACCCACATTCACATTTTCACAAACACAAAAAACGCATTAAAGTAGATCAACAGAGAGAGACATAAGCCATACCAACGAGAGAGAGCACAGAGAGCGACAGTACTGAAGCAGAGGGAGCTCGAGCACAGCGACAGAGAGAGAGCAGTAAGAGCGAGAGAGAGAGAGAGTAGTAAGAGTGAGAGAGAGAGAGAGAGCAGGGAGCGAAAGAGAGAGAGGTGTTAAGTGTAACAAGCGTGATTGCAAAAGACGGGGCTGGGGAGATTTTATATAAGTTTTAAAAGCGTGGTTATAAACCACGCTTTCGCTTAAAGAAAAAAAAAATCGTACAAAAAGCGTGGTTCATAAACACGATTTCAGAAGAAAATTTTTTTTGGTTAAAAGCGTGGTTCACAACCGCGCTTTCAGAAGAAAAAAAATTTAAGTTAAAAGCGTGGTTCAGAACAGCGATTTCAGAAGAAAAAAATTTAATTAAAAGCGCCTTTTGTAACCGCGCTTTCTTAATTAAAAGCGCGTTTTGTAACCACGCTTTTAAGACTCCCCAATTTTCACACGGGACAGGCACACAGACGTTGAAAGCGTGGTTGTGAACCACGTTTTAGCCTATTTTGAGAATTCTTTCAACATTAGGCCTAGTTTGGGAATTGAATTGATAATTTGACTTATTTAGGGAAATGGCCCCTTTCTAGGAGCTCAAGTAAAAAACGTCAGCACCGTCTTTACTAACACCCCAATAGGAGATAATTTTCAGTTTTTTTTTTTTTTTTTTTTCCTGATAAGCAAAATAAAGGACAAATTCATGGAATCCATCATTGGAATGCAAAAAAAAAAAAGCATGTTAAGAACAAGCCAGAAGTGAAACCAACACGAATGTCTCCCCTAAAAAAGCCTAAAACAGATCTAACTCCAATGTTTGTCAAGCAGACAAAAGATTAACAGGTTACTGAGGCCAAGCCTCCAATAGCTGTTAAACAAATATTTTATCTATGAATTAATGTATTACAAACTCACCACTAAAGTTTTTGGCAACATCACCAAACTCCACTAAAATAAAATAAACTATAAAGTATTACATACATACTATGAGAACTTCTCTTGAAAGAAGGTTACTGAGTGTAGTGGGCTGTAACCATTGCCAGAGATATTGAGGTGTTCTCAATTGGTTTGAGTTGTATTAAATTTTATTTATTTATGTTTGTGGTCTGCTACAAAAATTTTAATTCATTGACGCAAACATCACTGAATAACTGAATATGGGTATTATTACTCTATGATTATCAACTTGTTTTGTTTGTGAAAATGAATTTGGGAGCTCAATATTAAATCAGGGTAAATTACACTGACACTTCTTGAGATTTTTGTTTAATATAGATTTTCTCTCACGTTTGAAAAATTACACTTACCCCCTATCAGATTAAAATGACATATTTGCCCTTTAACCTTTATACATATAAAATAATAAAAAAATATTGATATTTTGTTTATGTCATTTAAAAAAAAAATAACAATTATCTTCTTCGGTTTAACTCACACAAAAAATTGAATTTTTTTTTATTTTTTGTGTTTTTCTTTTATTTTTATTGAATTTTTTAAAATATTTTAACCAATTTTTTTTATTTTTTAAATACACCTAATCTAGATATACTTAAAAAGTACAATATTTTGTAATTTTTTTTATTAAAATTCACCAAATACAAAAAAAATACAAAAATACAAAAATTCAATAATACTGTAATAATCGTGAATGACGGTATTTGGTAATACTGTAATAAATGTTGGTGAATAGACAAGAAAGTAAAATGATGGTGGAAATAAAAATGAAAAATTCTATTTATATATAAAAATTTATACAAAAAATGTCATAAAAATGTTGTGATAGTGATGTTGTAAATATAAATCATGTTTATAAGTGTTTTTATTTTAAAGTGAAAGGTCACTATTAAGTTATATCATTATGTTTGAAAATTTTATATAAAATTTATGTTTGTATATCATCATTCAATAAGAATATGTTGGTATAATTTAATAATGGAAAGTTATAGAATGTAATCATGATGCTAAGAAGAAGAAATAGTAGAAAAAAGAGCAAAATGGTCATTTAAAAAAATTATAGGTAATGACATCAAAAATCTAGGACCAATTTGTAATGAGATTACAAACCTCAAGGAGGGGAATGTAATTTTTCAAATGTGAAGGGATCTATATTAAATAAAAACCTTAGGTGGTGTCAGTGTAATTTACCCTTAAATCAAAGAAGTTTTGGTAAAATTCTCAAATATGAGCTGTTACGTCTATGAGTGGGTGCCTTTATTTACACATCACATTTGGTCTTAAGGCATACCACTACTTAGTTCATACCTTTAATAATTAAAAAAAACATAATTTTTCTCAACACACACCACAACGTTCCATTTTTGCCTTTAGTTCCACACCACTTAGTACACACCTCAAATTCAAAAAAAAAAAAAACCCTAACTATCAGACACTTACCACCGGCAGCAGCCATCACCAGCAACCACCAACAACCACCGTCAACGCTAACCATGGCCACCGCTGTCAACCCTTGCTTCTGTCTTCGCAACTGTCGCTACCTACTTCTCAATCCTGTAAGTCACCTCCATTCCCAGAGACCCACTACCTCGTAGATCGCCACCACTTTCTTCAACCCCTCCCTCGCGTTTGCCGCTACCTTCTTCTTAGCCCTGTCGTCGTCTCCTTTCGTAGATCACCTTCACTGTTGTCTACACCTTTTCTCACTCGCACTCTGTCGCTGTCCCCTTCCTAGCCCAGTCGCGCCTCCCTTCCGACACCAACCCCGCAACCCACCACCTTCCAGATCGCGAGAATACAAATAGAGAGAGAGAGAGATATCGCCAGCGAGGGTTTGTGGTGATGGGGATTCGCCGAAGCTAGAGAGGGGCGACGAGGCAGCGACGGTGAAATGGCGGCGGTTGCAACAATGGTAGCTAGGGTTAGGATTTGGAAGTTATGTATTCTATTAAGGTGTGTATTGATATTATTTTGTGGTCATTTTGGTCATTTTAGGTAAGGTATTATTGTAATAAAAAATAACCAATTAATGGTATGCTTTGAGACAAAATGCGATGTGTAAATAGAGGCATTCCTATGAGTGATCTGACAACTTTATTGATGAAAAACAAAATACACTTGGCCAATCTATAACCCCTGATCTTAGAGATCATCGCAAACCATATTTTAGACCCTAAAACCCTTTTATGATCCTTTATTAGCCAGTTAAAAAAGGAAAATGGATACACATTTTCATAGGAATAATCACCTCAACTTACAGAAAACGGGGTCGAGAATTACACATGTGACACATATCATTCGAAACACCACAAAAGCAGAGGCGAAAGTCTCGTGTACCCCAGAATTGCTTCGAGTTTACTTGATGACATATAAACCTATGATGGCAGAGCAGCTCCACCGTTTGATGTTTTGACTTGTCCGCGTCTTCAACATTCTTGTCAGAAAGATAGGTGTGTTGTTGGAATACTACTATAGTATTTGATGCAGTACCTTCTTCTTGCTCGTACACGAGGTTGATTCCACACTCCTTTGGCAGAAAACTTTTAGCCATAAAAATTGAAACATTCACTTCGTCGCCACCTTCCAACTGATTCCCAAAATTCCAGTGGCTTAACCATAACATATCTTCATTGCCTTCTGGAATGCCGTAAAATGTTGGGCTATAGGTCCATTTTATACCCTTCGTCTTATTAGTAATAATGGCATAACGCACGTTGTCAAAGGAATCAAATCCATCATCCAGTGGCTTGAAATTGTTGCTAATCCACTCATAATCATAATTCCTAGATTCACATAGTGCATAGACAATGCATAGATTCATGCCTCGGATCTTGCGATTAAGAAGTGGCGACAGCTCAAAAGAAATTGAAGAACCCGTACTTTGATGGCTAAACCAGCCTGGAACTTTGCTTCCTGGAAGAAAAACGCTGAAAACACCACATTCGTACAATCCCTGCATCATTTGAATCATTAAAGAAATGCTATGGAGAGAGAGAGAGAGAGAGAGAGAACCTGGAGTGTCTGCTTCCTTCTTGTGCGCGTCATACTGTTAGCCATCTGAACAACAGTGTTTTCTGTGGATTCCATGAGTAAGCCCATACCATTGGTCATTTCAGTGTCAATGCTTCCAATTGGTTTCAGTGTAAACAAACCTTGGATCTCAACCAGCTTTTCGCATCCAAAAATTTCCAAGTGCAGAGATTTTAACAGGTTTGGTAGATTTGTTATTCTTTCAAGCGATGTGCAATGTTTTGCAAGCAAATCCATCAAACTTGCAGGAAGTTCAGGGAGCAATTTTAGCTTTTTGCAATTGTCTAACTGAAGGGACTTGAGCATAGTAAGTGCTTTAATGCTCTCTGGTAGGCTATGAATTGGGTTTTCACTTAGATCCAAGCTCTGCAAAGAGGGTAGGCAACTAAGATCATTGGGAATAGCATCATCGGATAAATTACAGTCCACTAGACTTAAGCTTACTAAAGAATGAGGTAACAATGCCAATGAAAAACTAGTGGGCTGAAGACTCGATGATTTCCTAAATTGAAAGAGTTCATGCCATGAAATACCCTCTTGAATGGGAGCATTTAAATTTTTTACGGCTATTCGATCGGCGTGAAACACTTTTAATGATTTCAATCTCCCCAGTTCCTCTGGCAGCTTGTCAAGTTTTGAGCAACCAGACAGAATAAGTTCTTGGAGAGACTTCAACATACCAATTTTTCTTGGAAGCTCTCTAAGACTTTTGCAGTTCCCTAGATTCAGGAAAACAAGTTCCCTTAGCTCTCCAATAGACTCATGAACTTCTGCCAAACTCACACAATCTTTAAGCATCAATCTCTGAAGACCAGGAAGTCCTGAGAAGTCTGGTGTTGTGGTGAGGCAATGGGAATGACTCAGATTTAGGATTTTCAATGATTCAAGAAACTGAAAGAACCAACAAAATAAAAAGGTAAGAAATTAATATGTAAAAATGTAAAATTCATCCCAGAAAACGAGGGAAGAAATAATTAGTACCATACCTTGGTTCCCTTCCAAAGTTGTTCCAAGCTACTGCCCCGCATATCAAGAAAAACCAGGTTCTCAAGATAGAGATAGTTTGGTATAGACTTTAAAGGGAATCCATGCCAACTCAGCCATCTCAACTTCTTTGGAAATTCTATCCAATCACCAATCAGTTTTACATAATCAAGCTGTAGTAGTCTTAGTCTTTGCATTCTTGCAAATGCATGAGTCTTCAAGCTTACCTCTTTTCGTTGATAGAATCTGCCAAAACGATATCTATTGAAAGCAAAGTAATGGTAAAGCAGTGTTGACATTCCGAAGATGTCTTCAGAGTAGTGTTGTGTCTTCCTGGTACTGTCATCTTTCTCTAACATATCCAAATTCAGAGTGAGGCCTTCAACTGTTTCTGTACCCTGATAATTAGAATAAAAAATAAAAAATAAAAAAACTAATATTGAGATGTAATGAGCACACAACTGCACAAACTGACATTGGTATGTACATAAAAGGAAAGATTCTTACAGTTTCTTCTCTCAGTACATCAAATGCAACCTTATCATGCCAGATCCTACTTCGTTTTCCTGG
The DNA here is from genome assembly GCA_036172215.1 of Camellia granthamiana. NCBI lineage: Eukaryota > Viridiplantae > Streptophyta > Magnoliopsida > Ericales > Theaceae > Camellia > Camellia granthamiana. Next base: position 104,561,308 of record CM069908.1, on the reverse strand, counting down.
CTCCTTGGGTGATTCTTGGCGAACAATTTCTCTTCCCATATCTCTAAGCAATGGATGCATCATCAACTTGTTATCTTTATCAATCGTTAAAAGACTCCTATCAATGAGATTTTGGATTCCGATTATTGGGTAGAAATCACATTTGTCTAGTATTTCAATAGTGTAGTCTCTGTCCTTCCCAATAAAGAAACAAGCAATATCAAGGAATAAATTTTTGTCATGATCATCTTGGAGAGAATCATAGCTTATTTTAAGAATATTTTGGATTTCACTATCAGGAATTGCTCTCAGTTTCTGTAGTGCACTTTCCCATGTATGTATGTTTTTGCCACATAGAGAAGAACCCAAAACTTGAAGAGCTAAAGGAAGCCCTCCACAATAATATACAATGCTTCTGGACAGTTCCATGTACCCTTCAGCTGGATTGTCTTGTCCAAAGGCATGCCAACAGAAGAGATGAAGTGATTCATCATTATTTAATTTTTTAATCTTGCACTTCATGTATCCTTCTAGAGACTTAAACAATGGCTTATATCTAGTTGTTATGACAATCTTACTTCCCGAACAAAGCCATTCTCGCTTTCCAATTATTGCATATAATTGGTCCACTCGATCAACATCATCAAGAACAAGAAGAACTCTTTTGCAGCATATAGCATCCCTGATGTCACAGATTCCTTTATCGACTTTGTATATTTTTCTCTTCTTTCCATTTATAATATCGGACAAAAGTAGTGTTTGCAAACGAATCACACCGTTAGGTTGTTCTGAAGTTTCTCTAACATTTGGAAGAAAGCTGCTGCGTTCAAATCTACCAAAGTTGAGGTTATAAACAACTTTGGCTATGGTTGTTTTTCCTATTCCACCCATCCCACAGAGCACGGCAACACCAACATCAGTTGCCCCATCTTGTAACCACATACTAATGGTTTTTACTTGAGATTCTATTCCAACTAGGTGGGAGGAAACATTCAACATCGTGCAATTTAGCTTACCACAAATTGCTTTAACAATTTCTTGGATGAACTTTGCCTCATGCCTACAAATTGCCAGTGAAGGAAAAATATAGCACAACCAAGTGATGAGTGGAAATTAATTACAGATTATCATTGATTTAACATCAAACACAATGGATTAAATGTCATGATAGGAATGATATGATGGAAGTTGAACAATTTGTATCACGAACTAAGTTACAAATATCTCAAAGAAAGAATGAAAACGATATGCAAAACTTAAACCAAATCAAGCAATATATATATTTGATAAATAAATCAAGCAATATTCTATTACCACCTAAGATATTTGAATGAGCATATTCATCAACTCATTTCCAGTTCTCTTTTGGTTATTCTTTTTAAGGAGTGATGTATATCATACAGAACACCTTGAATTGAATGGCAACTTACTGAAGTTCTCTGTACTTGTCTTCCATTGATTCATCTTTGTCGTTAGATAGTATTTACATAAGAAATTTTTTGCAGTTCAAAATTATGAATAGCTTATTCTTAAGCTCATGCATTCCATGTTTGATTCCAGTTACAATTTTGTTTTTTTTTTGGCAATTCATACACTCATTGAATTGTTTGGTTTTCATAGGCAATGCATTCATTGGATTACAAAAAGGTAATATATTTTATATTTACCAAAAAAAAAAATTGGTTCTTTCTCTACTGTCACCAGATGGTGTGAATGTTTTTGGTTCTGTGTTTTTTTGGTCTTGTTAGTTCTTTCTTTAGTTACCTTGCAAGTGAGCGAGAGAGAAAAATAGTAGCGTTTGGTTTGTGTTTAGAATAATGATTTGAGTATGGAGTTATATTTTGAGTTTGTAAGTTTTGGAATTATAATTTGAAAAGAGAAAATTTGTTTGGTTATGAGTTTTGGAAAAAGTTTTGAATTGAGTGTTAAATTTTTTAAATGAGTGTTGAGTTAGTGAAAAATTGTTTGATTATAAGTTTTGAAAAGAGTTTTCAAAACTTAATTCAAAACTTATAACTCATAACCAAACACATAACTCAAAACTCTATTGAAAATTTTATTCAAAACTCATAACCAAACTGTTTTTAAAATTCAACTCAATCAAAAAAATAATTTTTTTTGTTTTTTTGTTTTTATTTTTTAAAAATTATTTTGACAAATTAATTTTTTTTGTTAATTTTAAATAAATAGCTAAATAATTTGTCATTTTGGTCTAAATTTTTTTTTCTATATTTAAAAAATATCAAAAACAAATATAATTTTTTTTTCAAATAACATATGGCAATTGCAAAAAAAAAAAACACGGTTCCTGTCAACCAGGAAGTCCGAGAGGACATCCGGGTAGACCAAAACAGCTCTTTTCAAAATTCAAATTCCAAAAACTCTCTGGAAAACTCTCTATAACCAAACATGTCTTCCAAATGTGAATTGGAATCATGTTTGAAAATTATAACCAAACAAAGCCTTGGAATATGGGGGTGGAATCATGGTTTCAAACACATACCAAACACAGAGAGATTTGAGGGCTGCGGTGGAAAGGGAGAGGGGGCAATGGGGAGGGGCGGGGAGGGGTGACTATGGGAGGCAGTGGTGGTAGTCCAGTGGAGATGGCAGGGAAGAAAGGTGTAAGGACAACTAGGGGGGTTTTAATATTATGGACTTGAATTTTATTACAATTTTAGATTAGAAAGAGAATTGTAATATAAATAAATAAAGAATGAGGGGTGTGATAACTGGTTTTTGTGGTGTAAATAGAAGCACCCTACACACATAGGGCCAAAAAAAAATTCTATACACATGCATGCTTTCTTGTTTGTATTAAAAGAATTTTGCTTAATTAGCAATTTACTAAATAATGTTCTTATCCTGTCTTTGCCATAAACAGTAACAAATAAGTTGTGGTGATGCAGAAGACAAAGTACTGTTCTTAATTCTTAAAACACTTCAAAAAAACATAACCAAATGGGACTTATGAAAGGACTGTTTGAATCTTACCCTTTGGTTTGATTTTGTAAGACCATTCCCCCCAAATCTGCAACTTCTCTGAGCGCTGCCCTCCACCCTTCCCCCTTCTCCATCTGCTGCTGCTTTTTTCTGTCATCAGTTTCTTCTTGGAATTGCTTTTCATGCAAAGCAAGTGCCTTTGCAAAACTCCCAGTTTGGTTTCTAACCTGGGTGGGATCCACGTTATAGAACACGGGTAGAACAACATGTCTAGAGGTACTTTTGCGTTCAAGGATCTTCACAAGTTCATCGAGGCACCAACTTGAAGAAGCATAGCCTTTCGAGAAAACAACTATTGAAATCCTCGACTCTTCGATTGCTTTCTTCAGTTCTAACTTGATATTTTCTCCTCTCTCAATCTCATCATCATCTCTAAAAGTGTGAATTCCCACATTCACCAGAGCAGTGTAGAGGTGGTCGATGAAGGTTTTGCGAGTGTCTTTGCCTCTAAAACTCAAGAACACGTGATAGGTACACCTAAACAGGGAAGATGATGCTTCCTGGGCCCTCTCAGAAGCCATTGAACAAAGCTCTAAAAGATGTGTCTTGGAGGCCACAATGGATATAAACTTGTAGAAGATGTCAGGAACAATAAGAGATTAACAAGAAAAGTAAATGAAGTAAATGATTCCTATAATAATCAAGGTCATTGAAAACTAATATAAAAAGAAGAATACTCTCCCCATAACATACTGATTCATGATTCTAAAATGAGGCTTAAAGCAAATGATCATATGTAATGAGAAAAGTTCGCAACTTGCTAAACATGCTTCCAAATGACTCCAAAAAACTTCTTGATTTCAATTTTCAAACATAAATGTGATGGTGGGTCGTCGGCCTAGTGGATGAGGCACTCCATTACAAAACATGATGTTTAGATTCAAATCTTATCACTGTGAGCGAAACTTCCCTTCCCCTATCCCTTTCCTATCAAATGTAAAAATAATAATAAAATATAAATAAATTTAAAAAAAAAAATTCCCCATTTATCTAGTCTTCATGTGTATTCCCATTGTTCTTTTGGCTGGACCACTTGTTACAGTTATTATCTATTAAAAAAAGGTACAGAACCATTGAATAACGTGTCTTCTAGAGCTAGCAAAAGTCACCACCATTTTTGTTGACAATTTTGCCTGTCCTTGGGATTCTTTTCATATTTGAAGAAATTATTTGAATAATTTCACTTGATTTGACTTTTGGGTCATGCATCTAGATTAATAGGTTGGCCATTATATGCCCTTTGCACACTCAATTTCATTGAAAAGTGCATGGTAAGCACATGTATAGGGGAAGTGACCAAAACTTTCCTGAACTTTCACTAAAGAAGAAAGCACATAATCAAGGGATGCATATAATTATACAGCAGGGATATATTTGACTGAGACTAGTGGATTATGACCGACTGTTTATTATGCTATATAACTTGCTTTGGTCCATTTTTCAGTTTTCTCTTTCCACAAAATAGATAACATGTTTTCTTTTATTTCTGCACCAAAAATTAAAAAAAATGGCACACATATATTCAAAACAAATAAAAATTAAACAACATATTTGGTGAGTTGCCGAAGGAGGCTGGAAGAGGTTGTCAGAGGGGAATGGGGGAGTGGTCACAAAGGGTTGCCAAAAAGCGGGGAAGGGGTTTGCCGGTGCAGGGGAGAGGAAATGAAAATTTGTTTCGAAAACAATAGAAAACACTTTTTTTGTGTTTTTTGCATTTTTCCACAATGGCTGTTTAAATAAAGAAATGAAATTTTTTGTTTTAAAATGACTGTTTAAAAACAAAAACTCATCCATTTCTATTGAAAAATTTTCATATCATATTGATGTTTCGAGAGACTCCAGATGAGATTATTTGACTAGAACTAGTGTAAAACCTCTGCTTCCAAAATTTTGGTTTAGATTCAAAGCTGAGTCATGTTCAAACTTCTAAATTTCTAAAAATGATGAAGATACAGTAAGTTAGTCATGACAGAGTAATATATTTCTTGCTTGAAAATTCTTCTGTCCTAGTAAGGATCCTCACATAATATGGAAGCATGTTGCTATGGTGGGCTTCTTTTGAAACATTTATTATCTGTCTTGACATGAGCAAATGAAATATAATGCCAGCATAGTACCTACTATAAAGCTGATTCTGTAAGTGCTGGGGATCAATTTTTATGCTTTTGCTCAAGTGGCCGAGCCTAGCTACATTTGAAAAGTTTTCATGCTTCATACTGGTCAGTGGCTTCCCAAGTCCTTAGAAAGCAGAGTGAGAACATCAGATTGATTAATCCTAAAATTTTGTGAAAGATGAGAACATGACCGAAGTACATGGACCATTTTGGCTTGCAAAAAATCAAGAGACTTTCGGATGTATTAAATGCAAAAGTGAAACATGAATATATAAACATAAAAATAAAAAATAAAAAACAACGCCCAATTAGTATACACTAATGAATATATAAACATAATGACACTAAATTTTAATAGACAAAGACTTGTTATTATAAAAAGAACCAATACAATAAAAAATATTTTAGTGTGCATGTATGCAGTGCATACCACAAAAGCCACCCTCTACCATCACCATTGTTTCCTTGCTATCACTAACAGGTCATTATAAATTCTTTCCCCTCTCTGTCTATGACTATAAAAATCACCAATTATGTGTAAAAGTAAAGTAATTCTAAATGCAAAATTTTGAAAACAGTAGTAACTGTAGGTGTTTGATAACTATCAACAGCTTAACACCTCACACCTCACACCTTGATGGTAGAATGTGCAGAAAACAGAAGCCATCGGGAGAGCATGAGTGAGTGACCAAGGACCATCCTATTCAACTTATCATTGCTTCGCCTCCTTACTGCCAGCCCAATATGGTCATCAGTTCCTCCTCATCATCATAATTGTCATCATCATAAAAATCATCACTATCATCTTCCTCTTCTCTTTCTCCTTCTCCTTCATATGTTGAGCCTGCAACATATAATAAAAAATCATATAAAGCACAGGAAAGGAAATCTTATGAAACAATGTAGATTTGGAACTATCAATATCCCAAATCAACAATAATTTATGAGATGAGTGACCTCATTTTTCTATCTTCTTTTTTTTCACTACACAACACGCACCTGTACTTTCTACATTGTCTTGAAATAAGTTTTCATACAAAATAGCCTTTGCTGGTTGACTTGAGCCTTCAGCAAGCATGAAGTACTCGGAATGTGAGAGGAAGTATTCGCCACTTCTCATCTGATATGCTGACTCAACACCATCAGTCACATTTTGCAGAGGATGGGTAGTGTTCTGGTTGATGACGTGTTCTTTTTCTATTTCACTCTTTGTCGATATTCGCTTCTGCTCTTCTTGCTCCTCGTACATGAAGCTGATCCCACACTCCTTTATGCAGAAAGCAAGACTCCACCCAACCACCGACACACTCACTTCATCGCCAACTTCCAGCTGATTCTCAAACTTCCAATGGCTTAACCATGTCATATCTTCTTTGGCATCTGGAATACCTAGGAAAGTTGGGCTATATACCCACTTCAGACCCCTTGTCTTATTGCTGATTTTGATAAAATATGAATTCCAATTCCTAGATTTGGATTCACCCCAAAACCGGTATTTCTTATCCCTGGAACGTGAGTATACAAAGCATGCATTGAAACCTCGCATCTTGAGATTAGGTTGTGAAGAGACACTGAAAGATATGGTGTGTCCCTTAGCCTTATGGCTGAACCAGCCAGGAATCTCATTCCCCGGAAGAGAAGTGCTGAATATGCCAAATTCATAGAGTCCCTGTGCCAAAGTAAGTGAAAGCATTTAACTCAAAAGTCCGGAGAGAGAGAGAGAGAGAGAGAGAGAGAGAGCACCTGTATAGGACATTTTATTCTTGTTTTTGTCATATTGTTGAACAATTCCACCTCTGTGTTTTCAATAGATTCCAAGTTAAACAAGCCCAAACTGTTGATCATTTCCGGGACAAAGTTTCCAATAGGTTCTAACCTGAACAATCCCAGGACCTCAACTAACCTGTTACAATCACTCACATCCAAAAACAGTCTATTCAACAGGTTTGGTAGATTTGTTATTCTTTTCAATGATGTGCAGTTTTGTGCCTTCAGCTTGACTAAACTCGATGGAAGCTCCGGCAGTGATTGGAGGCTTGTGCACGAATCTAACCAAAGGTCCTCAAGCATACAAAGACCTTTGATGCTCTCTGGTAGGCTACAAATTGGATTTTCGCTAAGATTCAAATACTGCAACAAGGACAGGCTGCCAAGATCAATGGGAATGGCAGCATTTGAAAGATTGCATTTTGCAAGACTTAATTTCACTAATGTGTGTGATAAAGAATCCAAAGAAAAGTTGAATTCTGGGCGTTTTCTTCGTTTTGATAGCCAAGACCAAACGAACGACCTCAATGATTTCAACTCACCATTGGTAGACACCAATTGGTTTACAGCAATTTTGTCTGCGTGGAATTCCGTCAAGGATTCCAGCTTGCCCAGTTCCACAGGCAAAACGAGCTTTGAGCAACCAGAGAGAATGAGTTTTTCAAGGGATTTCAGCTTACAAATGTTATTTGGAAGGTTCCGAAGATTTTGACAATCTCTTAGATTCAGAAAAACCAGTCTTTCTAGTTCTCCAATGGATTCATGAACTTCAACCAATCTTGTGCAATCTTTAAGAATCAATCTTTCAAGATTGGGGAGTCCGGAGAAGTCAGGGGTTTTAGCAAGGCCATGGGAATGACTCAGATTAAGAAACCTCAATAATCTAAGCACCTGTAAGAGGAAAAAACAAAAGAAAACAAAAATTAATGTAGAATTAGTTCTTCAGCGCAAATTTAATCCCAAAAAATAAAGAGGTAATGTAACATACCTTGGTTCCTCTCCAAACTTGTTTCAAGCTGCTATTACGCAATTCAAGAGCAACCAGACTCTCCAGAGCAAAATCATCAGGTATATATTTTAAAGGAAATCCACGCCAATATACCCATTTTAATTTTTTAGGTAATTCCTTATAGCAGCCAGTGAGTTTAACATAATGGAACTGCAGTAGTCTAACTTCATGCATCTTTGCAAATGCATCGGTTTTCAAGTCTGCCTCATTTGAAATCTTTGAGATAGCATCTATTGAGTGCTTCGAGATGTCAAGTCGACGCCGTTTCGATGATCTGTCTTGCTCCATCAGCAGTATTTCATCAAGAACTTCCTGGGAACGCTGCCGTTTTGCATCATTATTACTGAAGAATGTTTCAACAGGCTTGTCTTCCATAAACATTTGCATGTCAAGCACAAGGCCTTCGATTTTTTCTGCACCCTGATAATTGAACATTGGATAAGTAACTTCCATGAATGCAAGAAAACATAAACATAGTAGTGGAAAACATGCTTCTTACAGTTTTTTCACTTAATACGTAAAGGGAGTCTTTATGATGCCAGAGTCTGCTACGTTCCCCAGGCTCCTCTGGCGATTCTTGGCGAATAATATCTCTCCCCATGTCCCGAATCAAGTCGTGCATCTTCATCTTGTTATCTTCACCAAGCATTAAGAGACATCTACTAATAAGATTTTGAATCCCAACTATTGTGTAGAAATCGCATGCATCTAGTATTCTAACCGTGTAATCTTTGTCCTTTCCAATAAAGAAGCAGACGATATCCAAGAATAAATTCTTGTCATGGTCATCTTCCAAAGAATCATAGCTTACCTTAAGTTTTTTAAGAATTTGACTGTCGGGTATCGCTTCCAATTTCTTTATTGCACTCTCCCAAACATCTACACTTCTGCCAGACATTGAACAACCCAAGACCTGAAGGGCTAAAGGAATCCCTCCACAATGTTGTAGCACTCTTTCTGTGAGCTCCATGTAACCCTCGGCAGGATGGTCTTGTCCAAAGGCATGCCAACTGAAGAGCTGAAGTGATTCTTTATCATCCAACTCCTTAACCTTATACATCTCACACACATCACGAGCCTTTAGCAATCGCTCGTGTCTAGTTGTTATGATAATCTTGCTTCCGCGATAAAACCACTCTCGCATCCCAAATACAACATTTAATTGATCCAAGTGATCCACATCATCAAGAACAACAAGAACTCTTTTGTAGCATACGGCATTTTTAATCCTAAGGATTCCTTCATCTACATTGTATACTTTTTTGGCTTTCCTCTTCTGAATATCAGAAAGAAGTTGCCTTTGTAAACCAACCAAACCATTAGGTTGTTCCGAAGCTTCTCTAATATTTGCAAGAAAGCTACTACTATCAAATTTGTCGAAGTTTAGGTTATAAGCAGTTTTGGCAACGGTTGTCTTCCCTATTCCACCCATACCATAAATTGCCAATACACCAACTTCAATTGACCCATCTTGTAGCCACAAATTAATGTTTCTGACTCGAGCATCTAAACCAATTGGGTGGGGTGCAACATTCAAAACAGTGCGATTCAACTTACTTCCAACCTGTTTAACAATTTCCTGGATAAACTTTGACTCGTGCCTACAAATTGCAATCAGTTAGAAAACAAAGCAGACTAAGCATGTCCTGAGTTGAAATGAACCATAAATTCATATTGGTAAGCTTTTAAATCAAAACAAATTTATGATATTTGATTTTCTCATTACCAAAGAAAATCAATAAGAGACCCCGGTCAATAAGGACTAAACTGAATGTAGGAGACAATTCCAGAAACTGATTAATTGCCAAAATGTAGTTTGTCATATATGTGGCAGCTATCCATGATGATTGTATACAAGATTAAATAGAAGAGCAGTTTGGATAGAAACTACAACCAATCTTCTTTTACTTTACAATTGCAAAGCACAAATATATATATATATATATTTTTATATTCATGGATGATTGGGTAAAATATTGGTAGAAAGTTGGTTCCTGGATTCTCTCTGAAACATGGGTTGTAACTCATGTTGGAAAGATCCAATAGAATTATTAGAAATTTAGAGGCCAAACAAATAAACAAAAAAAGAAAAAATTTAAAATATATATATATATCAAAAGAATGAGAAGATTAGGTGTGAGCTCTAAAGTTGTTTGTTAATACAACATTTCATCTATTCATTTATTGACTTTATTACATAAACTCTTAAAGTTCAATTTGCAGTTATATTTATAGATAATCTTCTTCTAGGTATCACTAAGATCACAAATGCAAAGATCATATCAGAATCAGATATTGATCATAACTTTATGCAGAGCTATAAAGTTTCAAAGATCATACTAATAGAAAAAGCAGTCTACAGTGTCGATAACCTAAGCAATCAAACAACAACAACAACAGTAACTGAATGAAATCTCAAAAAGTCTTCAACAAAATTACCCATCAGCTTCATTCTGCAAAACCTTCCCTCCAAGATTTGCAACTTCAGCGAGAGCCTCCCTCCACCTCTTCACCATTCCCATCCTTTCCTCTTCATGCCTATCAAATGCTTCCCCAAAAGCCCCAGTCTGATTCCTCACGTGAGATGGATCAACATCATAGAATACAGGCAAAATGACCTGCCCAGAGGTCTTGTTGCGCTCAACAATCTTCACTAGCTCATCAAGGCACCATTTTGAAGAAGCATAGCCTTTGGAGAAAACAATTATGGAAACCCTAGATTGTTCAATTGCTTTTCTGAGTTCGGAGTCAATGTCTTGGCCTCTCTCGATCTCGTCATCGTCTCTGAAAGTGTGAATTCCTGATTGGGAGAGGGCTGTGTGGAGGTGGTCGATGAAGGTCTTGCGGAGGTCTTTGCCTCTGAAACTCAAGAATGCGTGGTAGGCGCACCGGGACATGGAAGAGGAGGAGGAGGAGGAGGCTTGTTGGTCTCTTGCAGTAGAAGAAGCTGCCATTGAAAAGCTCGGAGAAATGGATGAGTGAGTGAGAAGTCTTTCTATGCAGAAGATGACAAAAACAGAGTGAATAAAATAAGAGATTTTGATGTAATCATCAGTCAATGAAGGCTAATGCTTGGGGGCCTCCACAAATTGAGGCTCGAATGCCTCGAAATGTTTTTTTTTTTTTTGGACTTTTTTTTTAAAAATGTCTCGTAGCTCAAATTTTGTGATTCAAAAGTGGTTCAAATGGCCAAAACGAGTCGTTTTGGCCATTTTTATGCTGTTCTGTACTCAAAACGACGTCGTTTTGGCCATTTGAACCACTTTTGAACCACAAAATTTGAGTTACGTAGCATTGTCGCTTTTTTTTTTATTTATGAAACAAAAATGATTGAGGCCTCAAATTTTTTGGCTCAAATTTGGCTCGAATTTGCTTTTTTTTTTTTTTTTTTTTTGCTGGGTTGATACTTTGCTTGTTATTATTATTATTATTATTTTTTTTATTTTTTTTTTGCAATGTATTAGCCCAGGAAAAAAAAAAATACATTTGAGGCAATTTCGAGCCTCATTTTCGAGGCCTCAATCACAGCCCTTTATGAAAAGGTGTTTATGGGTTGAGGTGTGTAAAAAATTAGACATTTCGTTTCAATTTAGCCTGTATGGTTTGACAAGGTGCGTGAGTTGGGTTAGATTGTGATAAAACTAACTGATTAGTTTGACTACTAGTTAAAATTTGTTAATTTCATATAATTTTATACAAGTGTCTGATTTCAAACAAAAATATAGTAGGAATTCGTACAAAACTATATAGAATTCACAAATTTTAACCAGCAGCCTAACTGATCAGCCAATTTTATCACCCAACCAGTCCAACTCAATTCACTCACTTTATTAAACCACAATTGGTGCGGGATATCTAAGTTTTTTGATACACCTCTCTACACATAACCACCCTTCCATCTAAAAAAAGACAATTCGAGGCATTCGAGCCTTGATTTTTCGAGACCTGTAGCACTGTTCATCAATGAAATCCTATAGAAAAAAAAAAAAAAAACAGCAACAACAACAACAACAATCATGATTGAGACCCCCAAATTTGGAGACTCCCATAACTCTCAAAATGATTTAGACCACTCATGTGAGAGAGATAAAAAATAAAAATAAATAAATAATAAAACACACATGAATGGTCTAGATCATTTTGAAGGTCATGTGGATCCTCAAAATTAAGGGTCTCACTCATTTGCCGAAAAAAAAAAAGAGTAGGGTATAAATTCTACAATCGTGCTACGTAGCTCGAAAAACAAAGGCTCGAATGGCCCGATTTTTTTTTTTTTTTTTTCCTCTCTTTATCCTTTCCCTTCCTTGCCTTCTACATAGTTATTGAGAGGGTAATTTATATGAATATTGGGCCGTGCTAGGCAATGAGCCGTTATGGGCCACAGTACGAAGGGTTGAGCAGAAATGCCTCAAAGTTAGTCCGGCCCCAGAAGGACTTAAAGTTAGACCGGTCCCAAAAGTGCCTATTGTTATCTCGGTTTGGGAGAGCGCTGCGAATGGTTCGGTCGCTAGGTCGCCACAGTCAGAGTTAGTCCGGTCGCGGCATAGCGCAGCTAACTCAGTTAGACCTAGCTAATTGTTAGCACGGTCTGAGCAATACTATGGCTAGCATGGTTTGAGCAGGAAGAGCCGATGTAAAAGCAGTGAAAGGAAAAACCGAATTAACGATAGTTCGGTCTACTCTGTGGCTCAGCATGGCCATGGTTACCTCGGCCCTATTAGAATCCGACCATAGTAAAACCATCTCACTTGGTTTAAGCAATGAGGGGGGTGTTGAAGGATAAGTATTATCTTTCAGGAATGAGAATCCTAGAAGGACTCTACATGGAGGAGTAAGAGTCCTACTAGGATTGTGCCACGCGGAACCTACAAAAGCTCACAAACATCACCTGTGGAGAGGTAACACAACTTTGATTCCCCAATACACAGAGCTTTTTGTCTATTTGTCTATTCTTGCTGACTTAGGCATCGAAGAGGTATCCGGCACACACCCGCCGGCTAGCTCACGTTTGTGTTTTCAGGGAATAAAGCGACGTCGTAAAGAGGAGAGCAATCTTGATCAACAGGATTATACAAGAAGGTTTATTTCTTTCCCGTACAGTTATGAACAAAAACAATCCTTAAATATTGACTTCAATCATTTCTGAACAAAAACAAACTAGGGCTCGAGTTGCATTCAATCCTTTTCGAACAAAATCAATCCCAAAATCAAGATTCAAAATCAAAAACAAAAACAAAATCTAAATCTAAATCTAAATCAAAAAATCAAAATCAAAATTAAAATAAAATAAAAAAAAAACAAATATACACAGATATTCCAAATCTACACAAATCAAAAATCAAAATCTAAATTCAAAATAAAAAACAAACAGAGGAAGAAGGAGAAGAACAAAGGAAGAAAGAAGAAGAAAAGATATAAAAAGAAACAGAGGGAAGAACAGAGGAAGAAGGAGAGGAGGAAGAAGAGAGAATGAACATAGATCACCGTACAAAGATCACTGTCGCAAACCCTCCTTCACCGTCATCGCCATACCATTGCTTTGTGTGTATACACAGATCTGTGTATACATACACACATAGATTTGTGTAAGAGAGAACCTGTTTCAACGAGAAGAAAGAGAGGAAAAAAAAAAAAACAAAAACAAAACGATGTCTTTTTGAATTTCGAACCAATTGAGCCTTGAAATTTTCAAACTACCAAGCTTTATTCTAAATTCTCCCTATTTAATTTGTGTTAAATTAAATTTTCATCAAACAAGAAATGAATTTAATTTTTTATTTATAATTTTTTTTTAGTAAATGGGAAGGATTGTCTCCATTTGGTATCGAATTGGTGGGTATTGTTGAGTTTTTATTAATTTATTATAGATTCCATATAAATTATTCAAACTATTTAATGTCACTTGATCAAATCACATTTATATCGATGATAATTATGATTTTAAAAATAAATTATTTACATAAATATGATTTGACTAAGTGACTATCAATATTCCATCAACATAATTTTAAGAGATAAAATACTCAATATATCTTACATATCTAACAATTCAGATGATCGATAATAAGTCCACAAAGACCCAACAATATCTCAAATTGACAAAATCAAGTGGAACCTCTTTCTATTATTATAATAGTAATATTTTTGTAATGAATATTCTGTTCTGTAAAAAAAAGTTGGCCTTATTTTTCTAATGTGTATGTAGATTGTGCTCCTAGCAAAGTGAAATCCAAATTCCTTTACACCCTTACATTTTTGTGTTTGGTTGAAAAATTTACAATGAAATTTGAAAAGAAAAAGAAAAAATATATATGAAATTAGGTGAAATGTAAGCATATTTCATTTATATTTTACTTATATTTTTCTTTTCATTTCTAAATCTTTTATCAAATCTCCAAATCAAACATAGTGTCAACTTATGAGAAAGTGAATTCTAATATAATTAAGCCCCGGTTTGGTAAATATTTTGGGCTAAATAATCACATATGGACAAAAAAAAGTCAAAAATTAACAAAAAAGTTTGTCAATCCAAAGCTAAAAAGCCAAACAAGAAAACCAAATAAACAAAAAAAGTCTCAGGTTAAAAAAGTCAAAAGAGTAAAAAAAACCATTTAAAAAAGTCATTGCTAAACGAATCCTAAGAGTTTATTTGGGATGTGAGTTGACTTTTTGACTTTTTAACTATTTTAACCTAGGGTTAAAAGTCTCGTTTGAGATAGGTTTTTTTGGCTTTTTTGATTTTTGTAAAAGAAAAAATGAAATAATTATGAGTTGAATATGATATTTTATCCTATTTAGTTAAAATGGCTTATTTTGTCCTATATGGCTATTTTAGCCCAAATGTGTATTCCAATAAGAGCCTACACTGTAATTAAAAAGTACAATTAATGTGATGATCCTTAAGCACAAAAAGAGAAATTATAAATAACACACAATTAAAAACACAAAAAATGCAAGTGAGATCTATTTGAAGTGTTCTGTAGATTGATATTTAAAATAAATTTAAATCTCATGTATTATATGTATATATGTATATATTTTAATTCTGCATATATAGCTAACTATGTTTAGGCAACGAAAATGGACTTGATGTACGGGGAACTGATCAAGCTTTCCATGAAGTTTCATTCACATAAAAACAAAGGAAAATGTTTACTCATTAGCAACCTTATTTCATTTTTTTCAGTAGATTTTGAGTATTTGTACGGTAATTAATCACTATAGAATCACTCAAAAATCCAAGCAACAATTTTATGTATATAAAATAAAACTACCAATTCCAATTCTGTCATATTGATGAATTTAAGGCCAATATCTTATTGTTATTTATGAATTTCAAAGCTGAGAAAAGTTTCTGGTGTATGAATGGGTACTGTGGAACCATATGAACACCCAGGTCCAGTGTTCATTGGTTAGTAGTGGTTGATTAACCCTCATCTTCAAGTTGGATTCCTTGGAAATCTTTTTTTTTATTTTTAAATTAAGGCATGGAAAAGGAAAAAAGAAACAGGGACAGATGGGGGTGGAGACTGGTTTCTGACCTCTCTCGTCGATCAATTCGTCGGTGGTGGACAAAACCCTCCCAAACCTCCCCACCTCATTCGGACTAGTCGGAAGGGGAGGGAGGGGGGGGCTAGTATTGTGTGGATATAGCAGAACCGAAAAACAAAATATATTTTGATAGACAAATGTAAATAAAATATATTTTATAATTAATTCAAATAATAAAATTATTTATTTTAAAATTGGTCCTTCACATTTTAAATGAACCCATTACATTATTTGAACTAATTATAAGGTGCCTTTTTGGTTCAATAAATGTTAAAAAAAATTAAAAAACGGATGTTGTCAAACCACGCCGATATTAATTAATTTAAGGCTAAACTACCAATAGGTCCTATTTTGGAGACTTATTACTCAATAGGTCCTACTTTGGAGACTTAATACCCATTAAGTCCTATTTGATAAATTTATTAAATTTATCAGTCTTTTTTTTTTATGAATAAATTTATAGTGATAAATTTATCAGTCTTTTTGTTTTTATGAATAAATTTTTAGTGATAAATTTATCACTCTCTTATTTTTATAGTGTTAAATTTATTAGTTAGGACCTGTAGATAAATAAGTCTAGTGAATAGGACTAATTAATAAGTACCCCTTAATTTAACCCCATAAAGATTAAAGAGTAACACGTTGCAAGCAAGTCCATAAACTAGAATATCCAAAAAGTGATTAGAACTTTTCACAACACTCAAACTAAAACAGCTGGAGCATTGTAAGGCATACAATGTCAAAATTCATACACTACAAATTGGGTAATCTCAATAACAGCCTCCTCTTAAGGATAGGCAGTTTTGGCTTGGATTACTCTTTCACTGTTTGATGGGGTATTCTCCTTCCTCTTCCTCGCGTAAGAGGTGCACTTGACATTCCTTCATCCAGAAGTCAGCATTCATCTTGAACGAAGCATTCACCTGGTCAACACCTTCCAACTGATTCTGAGCTTCTAATGGCACTACATCATAAGTTTGTTGGGTTCTGCAATGGCAGCAAGCTTTGGTGCATAGATCCACTTTCTCCCTTGGGACTCATATCTGATTTCGATGTGAAGTTCCTCACTGCATTCCCAGTTGCAAGGTATGTATACCATGAACATAGTCGAGCCTTGGCGCTTAAGGCTGGGAAGTGAAGGCATGTTAAAGGATATATTGGACCCCTTGCTCTTTCCCCAGAACCTTGATCACAAAAAATTATGTGCCGAATCATGCAGTCCCTGTGCCATGGCAATCACACTATTAACCTCTTACACAGAGAGAGAGAGAGAGAGAATGACCCCCTACCCGTTCATAATCCTCCCCTGGGTTTATACAAAAGCAATTTTTCATCTTTCCACCAGTCTTACTGGGCTGTCATCAAGGTGAAGAAAAAGTCAACTTAGCTTCAATCCCAATATATTTACATATACTCGAACACATTTACATATTTCTATACACTTTTCATAAATTTTTTAAACGTTCCTCAAGGCTGATGACCAACCATTAGACCATCACTGAAATTTTCCTTATATGAGAATATTAACCAAAAAGTGTGGCATCATGAGCAGTTGCCTCAATACCAACAAAAACATTTACTTCTGCTATATACACTGACACACTGTGATTAGCTACATAAAGGAAAACCTCAAATCTAATTTCAGAAATAAGGCTACCAACCTAAATCCTGGGATAGCAAACAAAAGTAGAACCAATTCCATGTCAATGAGGAAGGAATAACTCCTATCTGCATATTTCGATATCAAATATGATATTTTAGAATTCCTCCTCATCATCATCATTTCCTTCATTGTCGTCTTCTTCTTCATCTACAAAAATATACATCACCAAAGTGTCAAAGCTTTACATAAATATATGTGAATGGCTATTCTTTAAATCTCCGAATCCACTTCAAAAGAAATGTCCCTTGCTGTCAAAACCAGAAACTAGAAGATGCTCAACTCAGTTTGCCAAATATACAATTGCTAAAAAAGTTATTGCAACACCAAATTGATGAGTAAGTCAAATTGCAACTATATGATATCTTTCAGCACTTAAGGGAAAGGTTAATTTCAGATTATTTCTGCGGTGGAGTATTCTTAATCCTTGAATCAAATGGTGAGCTGTATAGAGACTACATACCTCTATCTAGAATTGGGCACCAAATTGAAGGATCGTAGACGCTTTGGTCATCCCAGCGATCACTTGAAGGATTTTGAGGAGGGGGATATAAGTCTGGATATAGATCATAATGGCTGAGGACATACACACCTTTGCCCCTCTGATATGGTGACAAATCTCTGTCTATGACATTCTGATAATAAGGATATGCGCTATGTTGGATTAATTCTTTTCCACTGTTCGATTGGGTACACTTCTCTTCTTGATCATACACAAGGTCAATTCCACACTCCTTCACCTGAAAACCAAGCCCCACAACCATTGAAACATTCACTTCATCACCACCTTCAAACTGATTCCCAACATTCCAGTGGCTTAACCATATCATATCTTCTTGTTCATTGCCATAGAACATTGGGCCATAAGTCCAATCCAGACCCTTTTATTACTGATTTTGATATAAAAATCATAAAACTCCCCAGCTTCATGACGGTCAGAACGTACATAAGTAACACAAACCCTCAATCCTTGGATCTCAAGATTAAAAAGCAAAGGCACAGTGAAAGATATCAAGGGCCCAATACTCCTATTGCCGAACCAATCCAGAACCCCGCTCCCAGGAAAGAAAGTGCTGAATATACCAAATTCAAAGAGACCCTGTGCCATGGAAATCATAATGTTAACAAGAATTTATGATGTTATATATATAAATATAGGGAGACAGGTAGAGCACCTGGAGGGGACCTTTCTCTCGAGTGAATGTCAGGTTATTGCATAGTTCCACCTCAATGTTTCCCAAGGATTCCAAGTCAACCAAACCCAACTTCTTGATGATTTTTGCATCTAAGTTTCCTAAGGGTTCTAACTTGAACAAGCCATCAACCTTAATTAGTTTATTGCAACCATTTATAAGCATAAAGTCCAGAGATTTCAACAGTCTTGGAAGCATTGTCATTCTTTCCAGTGACTTGCAATCTATTAAAATAATTTCCTTCAAACTCGATGGAAGCTCTGGAAGTGACTGGAGACTCCTGCATGTATCTAAATAAAGGGACTTGAGCATAGTAAGGTTCCTGATACTCTCAGGCAAGCTCGAAATTGGATTTAGGCTTAGATCCAATTCCAACAACGAAGATAGGCCACTAAAGTCCCTTGGTATAGATTCGTCTGACAGATTGCACTCACTAATTCTTAATTTTACTAAAGTGCAAGGTAAAGAAAGCAATGGTAAATTCACATTCTTGCTTGGCTTTGATGCCATTGACCAGAAAAGGAAGGGCCAGGAATCCCTCTTTCGACTGGTAAGGCATGATTGAATTATCGCTGTTTTATGAGCATGTAGTGCAGTCAGAGATTCTAATTTCTCGAGCTCCACCGGCAAACTTTCAAGATCTGAGCAACCAGAGAGAATGAGTTTCTCAAGGGATTTTAGCCCACCAATTTCTCTTGGAAGCTTCCTAAGACTTTTGCAGCCTCGTAGATTCAAACAAACAAGTTTCTCTAGGCCTCCAATGGATTCATGAACCTTAACCAAACTTACACAATACTTAAGCACTAGTCTCTCGAGACTAGGGAGTCCTGAGAAGTCGGGAGTTCTGTTAAGGCTATGGGAGTAACCAAGGTTCAGAAATTTCAACAATCTGAGAAACTGTAAGCGGAAAAAAAGAAGATAAGTAGGAAAGAAAGGAAAATTAGTTCTTGCAAATACAAATCAAACTACAAGATTCACTACAAACTATGATCATACCTTGGTTCCCTTCCAAACTCTTGTCAAGCTGCTATTTTGCATGTCAAGAGCAACCAGGCTCTCCATATTAAAATCGCTAGGTATAGATTTCAAAGGAAATCCATGCCAACACAACCATCTCAAGTCCTTAGGAAACTCTTTATAGCATCCATTGAGTTGCATATAATTAAGCTGGAGTAGTCTTAGTTTTTGCATCGTTGCAAATGCATCGGTTGTCAAGTTTACTTCATCTGGTACAGGAAATAATTTTGTTAACGCACTGGCTAATGGTTGCCAGGAGAGGAAGCCAATACGACGCCGTTTTGGTGAATTGCCTCGGTATGCCATATTGGATCTGTCAATGGCATCTTTCATGTGGTGTCGTTTTGCTTTGTTAACATTAAAATTTGTCGTGGAAGACTTTTCTTCCCTTAACATATGCATGTTGAGGATGAGGCCTTGAACACTTTCTGTACCCTGATATCAAAAAAATAATGGTTAAGTTACAGGCACATACCACAAACCTACCCATGCAGATAACAATCCTTAAAAAAATAATAAAAATATATTAGGGCATGTTGCTTCCAGTTTTTGTACTCAAGACAAAAAAGGAATCCTTTTGATGGCACAGTATGCTCCGTTTCCCCGGTATTTCAGGCGATTCTTTGTGAATAATTTCTCTTGCCATCTCTTGGAGTAATTGATGCATCATTAACTTATTGCCGTTTTCAATTGTAATGAGACATCTATCCATGAGATTATGAATTCCAACTGTTGGGTAGAGATAGCATTCATCTAGTATTTTAACCACACATTCCGTGTCCTTCCCAATAAAGAAACAAGCAATATAGAGGAATAGTTTCTTATCCAGATCATCTTGCAGAGACTCATAGCTTACTGCCAGTTTTTCCAGTATAAGATTATCAGGTATTGCTTCCAATTTCTCCAATGCACTTTTCCATACCTCTACACTTTTGCCACGGAAAGAGGAACCCAATACTTGAAGAGCCAAAGGAAGCCCTCCACAGTGCTGCAGCACACTTCGTGAGTGCTCCGCATAGCCCTCAATTGGATGGTCTTGTCCAAAAGCATGCCAGCAAAAGAGCTGAAGTGATTCTTTACTATCCAATTCATTAACCTTGAACATCTTACACGCTTCATAAGCCTTTAGCAATCTCTCATTTCTAGTTGTTATGATAATTTTACTTCCAGGGTAAAGCCACCCTCGCATCCCAAATACTGAATTTAGTTGATCCAATTGATCCACATCATCTAGAACAACAAAAACCTTTTTACAGCATATAGCATCTTTAATCTTCATGATTCCTTCGTCAACACTGCTTATTTTTTGCTTCTTCCCCTTCAAAATATCCCGAAGTAGTTGTCTTTGTAAACGAACCAAACCATTTGGTTGTTTTGAAGCTTCTTTAATATTTGCAAGGAAACTACTATATTTGAATCTTTCAAAGTTCAAGTTATAAACGGTTTTGGCAATGGTTGTCTTCCCTATTCCCCCCATCCCACATATGACCCCTATGTCAGCATCAGTTGATGTATCTTGTAACCACAAATTAATTTTTTTGACTCGGAAATCTATGCCCACCGGGTATTGGGTAACCATCAAAACCATGCGATTCAATTTTTTCCCTACCTCTTGAACAATTTCCTGGATGAACATTGACTCATGCCTACAAAATGTTAATTAAAGTTGGAAACTAAGTACGCATTTCATCAAAATCTCAAAAAAAAAAGAAAAAAAAAGTAACATTTCATCAACGGAAGAGGAACGGAAAAAGGAAATGAAAACTCTCCTCCTTTCCTGTACGTTTGTTCAGTTGTATATAGCATGAAAATGCAAGTCCCATTATAACTGTTTTCTTAAAAGAAACATTTTCCCTTGATTCATTTTCAGTAAAAAGTACAGGAGTATGTATCATGAGAAATTTAAAAAATAATAATAATATTTGTACATACAAATTTCTTTTAAACTCAACAATTAATGGAAAAGTAAATCATTTCTATTTTCTTCTCCTTTCATTTCCTATAATCCATTTTAGAAGAAACATTTCCGGAATATTCAACTGAATGGAGTTGAGTTGTAGAATTTCCTCGACAAATTGGTTCCTTAACCATTTGCATTATCAGATATTTTATAATTCACCCAACATCAGCACAAAAAACTTTTCTCATAATCACATTTTCAAAACGACATGCTTTTGTCAAATTATAGAAAAATGATTCTCCATAAAGTTTCAAAGGTTCTCATAGAAAAGTCTTGCGCAATTTGGAAAATAAGCACCAAGGATTACTATAATTGAATGACTTGGGTTTAGTGTGTGCATTAATGGATTTAAAGTAAAAATATTTGACAATTCATTCAAGAACAATGATCCAAATTTAGAATTGGTAATTCAAATATGAATTTCAAGATTGAATTTGAGAGCTTTATCATGGTGAATTTAAAATAATAATGTAAAAGTAGTTATTATTTGATACCATTCATGTTAAGGACCATAGTTGTACAAAGATCCTAATAAAATATTTACAGTACATTTGCATTTATTATTTGATAATTTCCCACTAAAATATATAGATCTTCTTCCATTGTTTTTCTATTCATTTAACCTAAAATGTATCCAATAAGACGCTACCTTTCCCTTTACGCTGTGTTTGGTTAGGGGATTTGGAGAGGGAGTTGGAAAGGAAAATAGAAAAGGTGTGTGAAACTAGGTGAAATATAGGTATGTTTTATTCACATTTCATCTATCTTTTCCATTTCCCTTTCCAAATTCCTCCTCAAATCACCCAACCAAACATAGTATTAGTTTCTCAATCCACCTATAATCTCCTATATCTATATAGAATTCAACCTCAAACCACTTCTTTTAAAAACTATCCATCCAAATAGAGTCAATGGCCCTGTTTAGTGTAGATTATTGAAAGCTTAAAACTGATGATCAAAAAGCAAAAGCTAAAGAGGGTCTTTGTTTGGTGGAGATTATTTTAAGTTAAAAGCTGATAATCATAAGCTAAAAGCACCCTTACCCAGCTTCTGAAAAATCAGCATTTTTTTAGCTTATTTCAACTATTAATCTGGCACAAACTCCCATATTAAAATAAGGTATACGCTCCTTCCATAATCCCCACCAAACACCCCCAGCTTCCAGATAATCAATTTTTTTCAATTTATTTAAACTATTTCAACATAATAAGCTATAAGCAAAACTACACCAACCAGTCTCGTGCAAATTAAAATAATCACCTCTCTTTGTAACAAACACCCCCGATCTTTGAAAGGCTGCAGTTGTCTGTTTTATCATGAATTTGAGTAGAGATTTGAAAAAAGATGGGGAAAAAATATTCCATTCAAATTTTACCCACATTTTCACTTTCTCTTCAAAATCCCTACACAAATCATGATCCAAACACAGCCTAATTGGTAAGGAGGATTATTGAGAAACTTACCCATCAGCTTCATTCTGCAAAACCTTCCCTCCAAGATTTGCAACTTCAGTGAGAGCTTCCCTCCACCTCTTCACCATTGCCATCCTTTCCTTTCTCCTTCCATCACCCTCCGCCGTCTCGGACTCGTCTTCCTGCCTATCAAATGCTTCCCCAAAAGCCCCAGTCTGATTCCTCACTTGAGATGGCAAAACAACCTGCCCAGACGTCTTGTTGCGTTCCACAATCTTCACTAGCTCATCGAGACACCATCTCGAAGAAGCATAGCCTTTGGAGAACACAATTATGGAAACCCTAGATTGTTCAATTGCTTTTCTGAGTTCAGAGTCAATGTCTTGGCCTCTCTCGATCTCGTCATCGTCTCTGAAGGTGTGAATTCCTGATTGGGAGAGGGCTGTGTGGAGGTGGTCGATGAAGGTCTTGCGGAGGCCTTTGCCTCTGAAACTCAAGAAGGCGTGGTAGGCGCAACGGGGCATGGAAGAGGAGGAGGCTTCTTGGTCTCTTACAGTAGAATAAGCCATTGAAGAAAGCTCGAAGAAGAAATGAACGAATAAAATGAGAAGTCTATGCAGACTTGGAGGAGATGATAAAAACAGAGTAAAAAAGCTATTGAAGTAATAAATAACAGCAATCGTAGCTCTCATGAAAATCTTTTTTGAAAATAATAATAATCATAAAAATGATTTTTGAATTACATTTAAAATAATACATCACATATTAATAAAAATAATTTTTGAATTACATTTAAAATAATACATCACATATTAATTAAGATAATTTAAGAATCATAAATATTTTATGATTATTTTTATGATAAAATTAACTTTTTTTCAATAAATAAAGGCGTTGATATCTAATAAAAAGTCAATGAAATTGGAGAAGGCCCAAAAAAAAAAATTAAAAAAACAACGGTAAATTACACCGTCATCCTTGGAGAATTGACTTTTGGTTAAAAAACAACTGTCAAAAAAAAAACAAAAACGCCTCCAAAGATTTTAGTGTAATTTATCCTTTTTTTCAAACTATTTTGGAAGAGTGACTCAGTTTTAAAATCGCATTTTAAACCTACACTTTTAAATTAAAATTATATTTTTAACATGTAATTTTAATTTGAAGTTGCGTGTTAAAAATACGATTTTAAATTTACATGGACAGATTTGAAATCTACATAGATAATTTTTTGTTTTTGTTTTTGTTTGAACAAGGATTTAGGACTTTTGATAATTTGATAAATGTTGTAAATGTTAGAATTGGGGTTTTTGACAATCTAATAAACAATTTAAATGTTAGATTAAGGTCTTTTGATTTGAAAATTGAGTAAACTTTATCTTACCTATCATCTGCTCGATGAAATTCCCCAACCAAATCTTCCAGCCCTAAACCAAGTGTTTATTAGGTCTATTTGGTAGAGTTTATAAGCTGTTTATTTCAATTTTTAACTTAATTTAAGTTAAAAATTGTGTTGGGTGCAACTTAAGTTAACCAGCTTATAGCTTAAATCAAGTTATTTTTCATCTTATCTCAAAAGCTGGTCAAGGGGTGCTTAAATTTTTGACTTAAGCACGCAGCTGGTGTTGGGGGCTGAAATTACTTAAATGCCCTCATCAATACCTAAATATTAATATTATTAATTAATATTAATTAAAAAATAAAAAATTGTATATTTCTTAAGAAAAATAAAAAAATCAATATTAATTGAAAAATAAATATTAATTGGTATTAATTATTAATAAATTCATATTGTATATTTTTATATTAATTAAAAAATAAAAAATTGTATATTTTTGAAGAAAAAGAAAAAAAATCAATATTAATTAAAAAAATCAATATTAATTGGTATTAATTATTAATAAATTAATATTGTATACTTTTGTAATGAATTAATTATTAATTGATACAAATTAATAACAATTGTTAATTATTAATATTAATTGATACTAATAAAAATTAAATATTAATATTAATTTATACTAATTAATAATTTTAATATTAATTGAGACTAATTAAGCCATTAATTGATACTAATTAATATTTTAGTATTAATTGATACTAATTAAGCAATTAATTGTTACTAATTAATTTATAATGGAAAATAATTGTGACAATAATACTTCCATTACATTTTTAGTAAATGTATCAATTTTTATATTAATTGATACTAATTAATACTACTTATATTAACTTTTATTAATGAAATATTTTTAAAAAAAATTAAAACTGAAAAAAATGACAAAATAATCATTTTTATATCATATAAGGGTAGAAGGGACAATTATACAGTAAAAAGCTGTTTTACAGCTTATTAACCAAACACTACTCTGCTGCTTAAATCTATAATCCCACAGTTGCACCAAACATGTCAACAGTTTATATTCACAGTTATAAGTCATAATCTGTTAAGGTATAATCTATAATCACTTTTCCACAGCTCTACCAAACGGGCCCATTGCCTTGAATTACAAATTCTGTAATGTTAAATAGTTTTTGCTTTGTTTGATTAGTTTGCTTCTTGGGAATGAGTTCTTGTGTTTGATTTCAACATTTCTTGTTCATTGATAAATGGGTTCCTTCTGTTTGAAAAATATTTCTAGTTAATTTACTCAAATGTAATAAAATGCAACAAGCATTTTGGAAAAATAATTTTCATCAAAATAAATGGATTGTAAATTTTTAAATTACATAATTGCACAAGGCAAGTCGTTTGAACCTTTTAATCTAATGAAGTGGTAACTATAAAATGTACCCAAAAAAAAAAACCCATTATCATACATTAACACAACACAATATCAATGATATTATCTTGAATTTATGATCTGGGTACAAACTTGGTGGTATAGACCCAAGCATTGCTAGCCATAAGATTGTCAAGGTGGTCCAACAAGTTCTCAAGTGGGCCTTTACCAGAGACAATCGCGTGGACAAAGAACCCAAACATTGAGAACATGGCTAGCCTGCCATTCTTGATTTCCTTCACCTTGAGCTCGGCAAAGGTGACTTGGTCATCGGCAAGGCCCAGTGGGTCAAAGTACTGTCCACCGGGGTATAGGTTGTTTCCCTCTCCGACTCTAGGAAAGCCATTGATGCGGAAGCCCTCAACGAGGCCCATTAGAACCACTTGGAAGCCCAAAACTGCTAGGATGCTTTGGGTATGGACAAGATTTGGTTTGCCCAAGTAGTGTGGGCCACCTTCGAAGAAGATTTGGGTTCCAGATTTGAACGAAACAGGCTCTTTGAACTTTGACCCATTTTTCAAGGACTTTTGGAGTGATGCCACCTAGGGCTCCCAACATGGCCCATCTTCCGTGGATGACCTGAAAGTTTAGTAACAATTATGTTATGGTCTGTTTCGCTCTTAGGAAACAGAAAAGAGAAGGGATTTCCTTAAAAAAAAAAAAAAAATCTTATATTTCGTTCATTTTTTCCCTCCTATTGAAAAAAAGTTCCACGTTTAGATTATTGGGATATAGGAGAGGAGATGTTTTTAACTTCCAAGTTTAGATTATTAGCTTAAAGTTGCACCAAACGGAATTATAGTAGCTATTTGTTTATGTTTTTGGTAAATAAGGTAAAGAATGCCAATGCACTTTGCATTGCCTAGTTGATTCATTTCATAACCAAACTTTCAGGTTCAATGAAGAAATTAACAAGTAGATCAGCAGATTTACCTCAAGAGCCTTGTTCCTGGATTTTTGGCTATTTTGATTAGTATGGGTTTAAAAATTGTGTAATGTTAAATGGATTTTTGGTTTGTCAAATTAGTTTGCTTATTGGGAATGAGTTCTTCTGTTTCATTTGAACATTTCTTGGTTGTTCATTGTGAAATGGATTTTTTTGTTCTTAATTTTAGTGATTTGTAGTTATGTTTTTTATGATTATGATTTTGTTTTGTAGGGCTTTTGTGCTTAATCCTTAGTTATTTTTAGATGGGTTATGTTATGAATCTGATTCTGTTATGATTTTGATTCATTGTTATGTTTTTTATTTTTGATTTTGTTATGATTTTGATTTTGTTATGTTTATTTGTTTGACTATGAACTATTATGTTCATTCTTTTATGTTCATTTTGAGTCTGTTATTGTTGTCGGTGTTATTTCCGTTGTGATCATTTAAATTTAAACCTTGATTCGTATAGTTTAATGAGGATAACTTGTTTGTTTAGATGTCATGTTCAAGTGTCAATGGCAGTAGCTCAGATCGGTTGACATACTTGAACAAAAATTGTCCTAGATGTAATAAAAAGGTCAGTATTCGAATTTCTGAGACTGATCGAAACAAAAACAAGTTATTCTACTTTTGTAATGATTGTGGTAGTTTTGTTGGATGGTGCTTGCCTATGAATTCACAATCTAGAGGTCATGAAATTTCCAGACAAGTAGAAGGAGAACTGCCAACTGGCGCCGAACAACTTTGATGTATGACCGAACAAATTCGAGCTATGACTGAACAACAAAGATGTATGACGGAACAACTTCGAATTCAGAGCGCAAAGATGCAAAAAATGGAATTTTTGTTGTTTGTGTTGCTTGTAATTGGTGCCTTCTTACTTATGATGTAATAATATATATATATATATATATATGCAAGTTAGAAGTAGAGGTAGAAGTAGAAGTAGAGTGAACACTATTGTATGGTATTGTGATGTTTTACAGTGAATTATGTTTTGTTATGTATATATATATATGTTTTGTTGTGTTTTTACATGAATATTAAACTGGTGTTCATGATGAGGATAATACGACATATAAGCTTGAGTTTCAGCTTGACCTTCAAATCGAAGCACCTTAGCAGCTTATATTTTTTCTTTTTCCCCCTCTTTCCAGTGAACTTTAGTGAGTGTTGTGATTCCATATAAGTTTGGGTTTTCACTGTATTCTTTGATTTATGGTAAAACTAAATTAAATTAGTCATAATTTCCCTTCAGTATGACACTTTATTCTCCTAATTCTATGGATAGACCTCTCTTTACTCCCTCCTAGAATGATTATGTTTGAACTTTGTGGAGTTTTTTCCATTCACTAATTTTTTTCCCCTGTAATAATTGTTCCTTGCTTAATCCTTATTCTGTGTTATTTTTTTTTCAAATCACTGTTTCTAATTCAAATCCTGACATAGTCATGGATGGTTTATTATACATATATAAAGTCTGTTAAAAGTCCAAACAAGAATTATTCTATATTTTTTGATGTTCTACAATAAGTTCATATTATCACATAACACATAGATGTAAAATGTGTTCACATAGAACACAAAACATTACTCATAAATTTGCACTTAATTTGGAACACAGAACACATGTATATAAAGTGTGTTTTGAGGAACACATTTATAAGATTATTGAACACAGAAATGTCTATTTGACTCTCCATTGCAAGAGAGAACCCATAAATTAAAGAATAATAATAATAATATGAGCATACATATCAAAAAGATTGATCACTGTATGTATGTATGTATGAAAATGAGAGAGAGAGAGAGAATGAGGGGTTTTGGAGTACATTACTTATAAAGCTACGATTAGAACACTTAATAGTTACATAGACAAATATTAGACAAAAAATGTGACAAACTCATTACCGAAAGACTTAGTTTAACACATACACTACATAATTATGGAGAACCTAATATAATTTAGTACAAACATAGACACCTAATTAGCGCTTAAATCGACAATCTCAGGGTTCGAATAATCTAAAAGCTCAGGGTTAGAGACAAGTGCAGGATCCTCCATGATAGCCTTGATAGATGCAGCATTTGGTTCTGTTCCATTCTTCTGGGCATCCTTCTTAATTATATATAGTTGCATATCGCGAGCTAACCTACAACGCATTTGAGAAATCTCATGTTGTAGTCTTTCACATAGTCGATCAACATTATCAGGATCTTTCTTTTGGATCTCAACAGAGCGTGCTTTCGACACCTTAAGTCGATTTTCCCAACTTAAGGTTTCCATTTGTACTCACTCTAGAAATAGTGCGAGCCACTTGAGAAGAGCAACGTTAGCTAAATCATATCATGTTTGATTGTCAGATGGATCCATACATGAACCTTCTTGAATTGGATAATACTTGGGCATCATAAAATGTCGCTTCCCAAACCTATCACGATAACCACAAGCATAATCTAAAAAAGGTTCTGTTGTTTCGTCTTCAGCATCGCCACGTCCCCTTCCCCTTCCCCTTCCCCTTCCCCCCTCATCCTCGTGAACTCTCACCTCTTTGCAAGTTCCTACCATCTCCGCGATTCGCACTCCCTCCCATGAATCGTGTAGCCATGTGAATTTTTTTAAAGAAATCAACGATAATAAAGAAGGGCGAACTAAGTTGTGAGGGTGTATCTTGACCGTCACTCCTTTATATAGTTGTTTATGAACGTCATTGTCATGTGCTCATATTCATGTCACTTATAAATGATAACAATGATGACACATTGCACAAAGTCACATGACATGGCAAGCCATATACCAATAACAGACGAGTTGTCACTGTAAGGAAAAAACAAAGAAAATTAACACCTCTACCCAAAGTCACTATTACCATGTGACTTTGTGAATTTAATAAAAATGGAGAGAGGTGTTTGAAAGGAAACTATAATTTCGGGAAACATAACTCACTCGCATGTTCAATGTGACTGCTGACTGTAACAAAAAAACATAACTCTGTCCGAAGTTACAACAACCATGTCAATGGAGCATGTCATTGTGGAATGAGGGGTGTCTTTAATAGCACTACAGCTATTTTGATTATTTATTAAGTCTGTTAAAGTCACTGCATCACTGAGTCATGTGAACAGATAACTGCACAACTTGACAAGTCAATGCATGTTGACAAGTCACGAACCACTATAGCGTTTATTTTATACCCTACTCTATTTGATTTTATGATTGCATTTATAATTTCTAGGAAACACCATTTTTTGACCGCGATATCATCACATCAAAGTGACTACTCACTGTATGAAAAAAACAAGCATGCATACGAAATTCACTATGCCATGTGAACTTGACCAATTCATAGCGGGATGAATTTATTAAGTTTGTTACAAGTCACTGCATCAATGAGTCATTTTGGACGGATTCGTGCACGACTTGACAAGTCACGAACCATTATAGCATTTTATCTTCTACCCTCCTCCATTTGATTTTAGGATTGAATTTATAATTTCTTGTAAACACCATTTTCTGCTCGCGATATCGTCACTTCGAAGTGATTACTCACTGTAGCGAAAAAGCACGCAGGCGTTTGACATTTACTGTGCCCATGTGAACTTGACCAACTCGTAGGGGGATGAATTTATTACGTCTGTTAAAAGTCATTGCATCACTGAGTAATTTTGCACGACTTGACAAGTCACTGCATGTTGACAAATCAGGAACCATTATAATATTTTATCTTTCCAAATATTACAATTGAAATTTGAATTTGAATACAATTTGACCTTATATTATGTAACAACTCCAGTATTTGTCTACTGTTCAAATATTATGAACAAGTTAAATATTTCATATCGCCTGACGCCATATCGTATTGGCTTGATGCTGATTAATCAATAATGGGATCTCTTCTGGTAAATGAGTCATAGACCTGCACAAGATTTCATATATGAAATCGATATCCAATAACAAAGAATTTCACTAAATGGCATACATATGCTAACAACAAAAGAATACGAACTGCAACAATATCACGGGTATACAAACTACAAAAAGTCACCAACAACAATTTCGAAGGGTTACATCAAATGGATATGTTAAAATAATATCACGAGTGTATATTCTTCCACAGTAACCCCTCATCTAAATTATCGTAACCATGACATCTCCTCTGCATGTCTATAAATAGAAGTACCCTAACTATGATCATTTTCCAACCCATCTCAATAGTTATTTATAACCCATCTATTTAATTTAATTTTCATATATACGAGAAATGTCATCAAGGGGTGTAGGCAGTTCACGCCGCCAAAGCCTTCCAAAAGTGTGGTTACTACCTCTATTTAGTTATGACTACATGACCAAAAAATACCCTAGCCTGAAGAATTATTACGTTCATATTTGAGCAGAATGGGCGTTCAGAGGGTAACGGAGCAAGAGAGCTTGTTTATTGATCTACGTAACTTAGGGGCACCGGTACCTCATTGTCGTTCATTGAACATGCCTAGACAAAATGTGGGTGACTATGAGCAAGCCGTTAGCAGAATTAAAAATGAGAACAACAGAATGTTGCTACGAGGATGTCAGCATTTCATGCTTCAACTAGCCACCGAAATGATGGAAGCAAACAATAGAGAATTGGCTGTGACGGAGCGAAATAATGTCTTAAACAATAACAAATATTTACTGACTACTACATGTCAGATGAGGAATGACAAATCAAACATCTAAGTGGTCTTTTTCAATATGTGTGCATGTTGTATCGGGGTCTATGTTGTTGGTGTGTAAGGCACTATTGTTGTTCAACTACGTTGTTAAACGTCCATTGCACTATGTGTTATAGTTTTACGAAGCTTAAGTTTATGAAAAGTCTACATTTATGTGTGCACACATGTAAACATGACCTGCACATTTCTCTTTGCATTGGTAACTCGTGGATAGTCATTACAGTATATCTTATATCTTTTCGTCATACATCCAACCAAGTTCATTCATTATCATCATTATCAATTAGTATGACAATGTCAGGTTGGTATATTCTTTTTGAAATAATGTTCCACAATCAATTTTAGGGAAACAAAAATAAAATGTTTACATTATAGTTAGCAAACGTATGAGCTCTGCTAAACAACCACATATCTCATGAAAGTATAGACCAATTTGATCTATCAATTATGGATGTAAATCAGAAAATAAAATGATAAACAATTACAAGGGGCATTAAAAGGGGCATATGCTATATGATGATCCTTACAATAATGCAAGACAGATAATGTTGTGCATTTTAATTGAAACCATTAAAGAAGTCGTAATTGGAAACAATATAGATAGTTTGTTTGACATTGTAAATTCTCCTTTTATTGATAACACGTGGGTAAGCATTACAAAGTCATTGCAACAGAAATCATTTGGTTATACATCGAAACAATTTCATTCATTATTATCATCATCTGACATCTCAATGTTAGATTGATACATAGCATCTATGCTCCACGAGAAATATTGTTGCACATCATCCATTAACCCATCTTCGGCACGCTCATTCGCGGTCTTCCAAAGTTCGAACCTTTGCAAACGTTGGGTCATGCAATTAACTTTATCGCCAATACGATGCAATGCCCTTTGCAACAATTGTGGAGTGCCAATTGGCATACGCATGGCTCATCGTCGAGGAAATTGAATATGAACTTCACAGCATAGCTCAACAAGAACACTTGCTTGAGTTATGCGAAATTCCCACTCAGCTGTTATGGTATTAACGGTGTGATGTGAGTAACGCAAATTTAGATTTAATGGGTATTCGAATTCATCTCCATCTGCAACCCAATAACGACCCATTGCTGAATATAGGTCAACCACCGTATATCTCATGATGATATCTCTTAGTTTTTCTATAAACAAGTAGATCTGGTATGGTGTGATACTTATAGCGGTCACTGGGAAAAGTAGTTCCAACATGCAAAATACATAAAATGGAGATAGACGTAATTACTCATGTCTTTGCAATCTGACATGCTGACAATGTATTGTCGTTACAGTAAACTACACATGAGAGTTGTATGTTTTAAATTGTTGTAAGAGCATTATAATGTCGACCTTTATGACGTGAAAAAATGTGCATCAACTTTATACGAGTTGTCACTTCCATAGGAAGTGACTAGTCAGTCTATATTAGAGGGTTTGAACCTGATAAATTTCACGTGATAGCTGTGTTTTAAAAGTTATTGTAAAAGCGTTGTCACGTCAACCTTTATGACCTGCAAAATCGTGCTTCAACTTTATAGGAGTTGTCAATTTGACAGATTTCAAATCCATACAGTTTAAGAGGGTTTTTAGCATATTTGAAATCCACTACTCAAACTTTTCAGAAGAACTAAGCATTTAGCAATATATACTAAATTTCAGAGAAATGACTAAATTAATAAAATGGCCTTCCCTTACGTAATGAAATTTTTTAAAATTGAAAAATAGTTTACAACTTGACAAAATGTGGCAACCCATTGAATAATACATGCAAGGTGAGTTTGACATTATATATGTGGATGACATTATATTTGGTGCTACTAACGAAACCTGAAGTAAGGAATTTGCTAAGTGTATGCAAGGTGAGTTTGAGATAAGCATGATGGGGAAGCTAAATTATTTCCTTGGGCTTCAAACCAAACAATATATGAAGGGATTTACATTAATCAAGCTAAGTACATAAAGGAATTAGTCAAAAAGTTTGGTATGTATGATTCAAAAATAGCCGGAACACCTATGGGCACATCAATTAAGCCACACAAGGATGAAAAATCAATTGAAATTCAGAGCACATCAATTAAGCAACCTATGAGCACATCAATTGGAGGACTTTGATTTGCATTATGATCACATCCCTATTAAATGTGATAATACTATTGACATCAACCTAAGCAAAAATCCGATTAAACACTCACAAACAAAACACGTCGAAATTTGACACTAGTTTTTAAGAGATCATATTCAAAAAGGATATTATTCTTGAATTAATAAACATCGACAATCAATTGGCGGATTTTTTGTCAAAACCCCTAAGCTAGGATCACTTTATTTTTATTCATGGCGAACTTGGAATGTCGAATTCTACTTACAAGGTTTTGTTATGAATGTGAAGCTCGAATTTTTTGAAAATTATGTATGTGTACTGTTACATTGATATGGAAACATTTATATCTAGTTAAATGATATCAACTCTCTTATACATTTCTTTTGCGTAACAGTTTGGTGTTATCAACTTTGTAGCATTTTTCTCTCTATCTGTTAATCTCTTCTGCATCTTTAAATTAATATGAATTTGCATATACTTTTTGACTTGTTTAATGTCTTAAAACCTCATCATCCTCTGTAGCATTATGATCACATAATGCAAATCAAATGTGATAATACTAGTGCAATCAACTTAAGCAAAAATCGGTTCACCACTCACGAACAAAACATATTGAAATTCGACACCACTTTTTAAGAGATTATGTTCAAAAAGGGATATTGTTCTTAAATTTATAAACACCGACAATCAATTGGTGGATATTTTCACAAAACCCCTAAGCAAGTATCGCTTAAATTTTATTCGTGGCGAAATTGGAATGTCGAATTCTACTTAAAAGGTTTTGCTAAGCATGTGAAAGTGGAATTTTAATACATTGATATGAACATATTTATATCATTTGAATGCTATCAAGTTTCTCATACATTTCTTCTTCACCATCATTCTGATGCCAATCAATTTTTTTTTTATTATGGTGATTATAATTTTATCTATTTACAAACCTCTTTTGCATAAGCCCTAGCCACAACCAGAAAAGGAAAGGACCTCAGCAACAAAGCAGGACTACAGCAAAGGAGCAGAAAATAAAAATATTTTGCCTGAACTGGGCGGTCGATCGGTTCCCACCTGGACAGATTTTTAAATATTGCAAACCGACTGCTCTGTCCAGATTTTTCCCCTCTTCTTCGACATTCTGTGCCCTAGCTCTCAAACCCTCATATTTCCTTCTCTTAAAACTCTCTAAAATCACATATTTCATCAACTCTTTGCACAAATCCAAGTAAGTTTTCCTACATTTCTTGTTTTCCTTCATTATTTTTGTTTCGACCTTCATGATTTTACTTGTGTTATCTATCTATGGTGAGTTTTGTTCGAAACTGAAAATGGTTAAATGTTTATCTCGTCTTTGTTTACCACTTGAATATTTTGCTTAGATTAGCATAGTTTGACGTGGCTTAGTTCATTTTTTTGGTCTCTGTGCTTGATATTTGGTTTAGCTGTGTATACTTGTCTTCATCTATATATGCACATATATATATATGTATATGGCCATTTATCCTGGCTGTCAAACTTTAGTTGAATTCATTTTTTTTTATATTCTCCTCAATTTTGCATTTATTTTGCACCTCTATGCTTGGAACCTTGTTATATTTATCAAATTGCTTATTTGGCTTTTTGCCTAAACATCAATTCTTAATTGCTTCCATATCTTGCATATGTTTTTTTTTACTCTGAAACTTGTATTTTTATCCATCAGTGCATGAAACCTGCTAATTTTCTTTTACCACTCTACGTTTTTGTTGGCTTTCACAGGTTTTACCACACAAGTTTTTTTGTGTGTACCTAGTCAACCATAACCTGCAATAATTTCATCTATCTCCATTTTTTTGTTTTGTTTAAATCCTCCGCGACACTGAATTTTAACTCATCATATGTGCCTACCTTTGCTAAACTCATTTAATGACCTTGATATATTTTTTTTAACACTAGTCAAATGGTTGTTCTGCTTTGTTTTTCCAATAGTTATGGCTCTTCGCACTAAGAAGCCTCGAGCTAGAGAGGAAGGTCAGTTTTCACATCTAGCACGTGCATATCCAACTACTGACTTCCTTACCCCAATCCAAGAGCAAGCATTTGGCGACATGTCATCATGCTCCATCATTACAGGCCGCCGAGTTAATCTTGCCCTATAGTATGATGCTCTCTTAATGACTAAACTTGAAGCAATGGGCTGGCAAAATTTGGTAAATTTGCCAAAAAAGGTATATTGTCGTCTCCTCGCCTTATTTTATGTGCACCTTCAATCTTCTGATATTGACGAGGACATTTACACCAGTAACTCCTATGTGAAAGACACTTATATTGAGTTTAATGTTCTTACTTTGGCCAAAATTCTCAATGTTGACACTAGTTCGAACCAAATCTATTTCCAAACCGAGGCACAAATGGCTCAAATTGTGGGTAATATAACTGAAGTTTATACAACCATTTGTCTTAGCAAAACCACCGGCTCCAACCTTCAAGCCAAACATCTTAAACCTCATCTCCGCATTCTTCACCGCTTTTTACTAGAAAATGTAACTCCCAAAGCTGGTCATTATGATGTTGTTCCTACTTTTAATGCCTATCTTCTTTATTATTTTGAGATTGGGTGTCCTCTTGATTTATGCTACATCATCATGAAGGAAATGACCCTTGTTCCTACATCACGTGACAAATCATTGCCTTTTGGTGCCTTGTTGACAAGGCACTTCAAAGTCAAATTTTCCAAAGAGCCCGAATCACCTATTGCCTCAGATCTTAGTGAACACACCATCAACCGTGCTGCAGGCAGTGATGTTCTACTAGCAAGTATGGCTACTCCTGACATTCCCATGGAGGATTCTCAAGATCATCCTCCAGTTGCCATGCCACCACCCTACCAACTACCTCCTGCTTATTGGACAGATTTTTTAGCTATGGAACAAGACCGCTACAATCAACGTATCGCCTGGGAACAACAAATGATTCAGCAGTTTGGCACACTCAACACCCGTGTTGATCATATTGAGGCCCGCGTTGATGCCATCTATCACTATCACTTCCCTCATCCTCCTCCAGATTCTGAGCAGTGATTTCTGATTTTTCTTGATAATATTGTGATGTTTTGTTTTAAACTGGTAAAGGAAAAATGTTGATGTTTGTTTTTGCATGATGTTATGTTTTGCATTGCCTTCTAAAAAACTATTATGCTTTTGGTACCTTAGTTTGGGCATGTTATTCTGACTAAACTCCTACATCTATTGTTTGGTATCTTAAATCATGCCTATTGATTTCTAATTAATATAAAATGAATATATTTTAAAATCATTATATATTTTTAAATGGATATATTAATATAAAAGCTGTTAAAATCAGTTTGATCGCATAATTGTTATATATTTTCTATTTGACACTATCATTATATATATATATATATTGTTGTATAATTAATATAAAATGAATAAAATATGTTTTTGACATTGTATATTATGTCTAATACTACTATTTTATGTCACATAATAGGTTATAAATATAAAAATATGACTTTTTCGCCGAGTTGATTTTTAAATTTTTGGTGGTTTCAATCTCTCAATACGTACCCACACGTGACAACTGAAGCTCGGAATCCATTTTGAGTGAAGTTATAACACAAATAATTAAGTCAAATATCCCTATAGATCATACATGAATGAAAATCATCATGCATCATGCTGAAGATCATATTAAAATTTTAAAAATATAAAAAAAAATCTAGGAGTCTGAGATTGTAAATGGTAATGCGATGCAGAAACAACCAAATGAATGAACACATAAAAAGAGAAGAGAAGAGAGAGACAGAGGGATGGCTGTATAATTTATTTTATCTTTCTATAACTATTTTAGTCTTTTAATCCCAAAATTCTTCATGCCAAACGAGAGCACAAATGCTGGCCTAAATTACATTTGGAGGTTTACAAAAAATATAATAATTTATATAATTGTAATTTTAATAAAATTATAAAGATTAAAATTAATACAAATGATATGAAAATATAAAAAATTTAAAAGATATAATAATTAGAGATTTTTATATCCATATGATTAACGAATTTATAATAAAAATGAGTTTTATGTTTTATGAATTGAAACTTTATATTGAAATCTTATATTTTATGTCGTTATTTTTCACGTAATTTTGTAGCCTAAACATATTTTTGGATTGTAAAAATAGTGCTTACGTAAGTGTTAATTTCAGCCCAAGACAAAGGCCAAGTCAACACCAAAAATAGCTAGCCCAAACGAGGCCGGACGACCGGGGGGACATTCGGCTGGACGTTCGGCCGGACGACTAGCCAAGGGATTTTTTTCCAGTTTTGTTGCGGTTCAGTTTTACTTTGCACCGATTGTCAACTCAGCAGTATACTCGACAACCGCGGAAGTCATCTTCACAATCGGGACCCCATCGGACATCCGGGTGGATATCCGGGCGGACATCTGGATGGACGTCCCTAAAGAAAAAAATTTCATTTTGCACAGCTGGTGGACGACCACTCTGTAGTGCAACCACTTTATAGTGCAAAGACTCTTTTTCAAATATACTTGTCATCAATCAACCTCATCGATTTAACCAAAATCTTACTTAATCTTCTCAACACAGGCAACAGACAACTGTCGATGATTTTTTACTTAATAAATAGCAAAGCTTCTCCTGAACAAAATACAACAAGCAACAACACAAGCAAGAAAATAATTAAGATTGATAACATTACATTTAATATTGAAATACAACACATGGTACAATCGATTTGGATAATAATTAGTTATGTCACCCACTACTTGAGGCTGTT
Organism: Camellia granthamiana; assembly: GCA_036172215.1. Taxonomy (NCBI): domain Eukaryota; kingdom Viridiplantae; phylum Streptophyta; class Magnoliopsida; order Ericales; family Theaceae; genus Camellia; species Camellia granthamiana. Next base: position 104,523,312 of record CM069908.1, on the reverse strand, counting down.
ACATTGCTATTTGGACATCTCCTCTGATTATGACCTTGTTGCCCACACAATCCACAATTTTGTTTGGTTTGAGACTCGCGCCAATCCATAGCATTTTGAAGTCATTTTGTCTTTGGACGATCACAAGTCCCAGCAAGGTTCAGATTAGGATGGAGTTTTGGAAAGTTAGGCTCTCGCTAATAAGCAGCATCAACTACAGGATTGAATGAGTGTTGATAACATGCCATTTGTGTTTTTATAATTCTGCCATTTTTGACAGTCACATGTTCTTTCCATCAAGTTGACCACATGAAGATGCAAACCCTAATTCGAATATAAGGGGTTCACTGCAGTTTGAATATAAAAAATACCCAGATTCATATTGAAACTCTGCACTGAATGGCCCCTGGACTTTTTCTCCCATTTGGTGAACATCGATTTTGCATAAGCACTGTAAACTTCACCAGCATGCATTTTAACATTGGCCTTGTTACATCGTTCCTGAAAATAACTAACACATTTATAAAAAGTTAGTTGTACCAACGATGTGATAGAAAGATGTCGTGCACCCTTTAATACTCCATTGAAGCTTTCAGAAATGCTAGTAGTCATAGCTCCATAACGTTTGCCACCATCATGTGCTAGCGCCTACAGTTCAAGTGGCACACGATCAAGTTCATCTGCAGCTTTGGAATTTAAGTCTCTTATTGACTTCATTTTCTGATCAAACTTCTTTTTTTGATTCTCATAAGCTGCCGAAGTGATCATGTCTCGCAATATCGCATTGTTGTACTTTATATGGTAGTTGGTGGCAAGATGGCAAATGCAGTAGCGATGATAACCATTTGGATGTGCCACCAACGTAAGCGATTCACAGATGATAAGATTCCGCCATGTTTGTCAAATAAAAGACAGAGGCCAGTCCGTTGTGTCACGTACTCCCTAATGCATGTTAGAAACCATGACCAAGTATCTTGTCTCTCTTCCTCCACAACAGCAAAGGCAACTGGAAATACATGATTATTTGCATCTCATGAAATTGCAATTAGTAACTTACCTTTATATTTTCCAGTTAAAAAGGTTCCATTTATGCTGATGACTGGCCTGCAATGTTTGAAACCCTCGATAGAAGAATTGAATGTCCAAAACACTCAATTAATTATAACGTTATTTGCAGCATCTGACAGCATTTTTTTCCATGAAACGATAGTTCCTAGATTGGAATCCATCATAGCCATCATCCATTTTGGTAAGATGTGGTATGATTCATTCCAATCCCCAAAGATATTTGCAATGGCTTTTTGCTTTCATTCCAAGCCTTATTATAAGATTGTAACGCCCCAAATTTCTAGCCCAAATGATAATATAACAATCATGGCTCTTTCAAGAAAAACCGAATATAAATCTCCAAACTTACATTACATGATACAATAGTTCTTCATGCAACAATACATTAATCTAATAACAAGTAAATAAACAAATAAATACCCCCAAGGGTTTACAAGTTTCCAAGGCTTGAGTCTGGTTACACAAAACTGTTATTCAAACCCACACGCATACAGCCCTTGGCTTACACACAGAGTTATAGCAAAATGAGAGTCTCGTATTCTTAACATACATTTCCTCGCCTTTAGTTAGGTGGTATCACCACATCTTTTCCTGCACAAAAATCCCGTAAGGTGAGCATAAAGCCCAGTAGGAAATCCTTAACAAAGTATATACATTTTATACAAATCTCAAGAGATGAAATGCACATGCCATGCTATGCCCCTTTTTGAAGATAAATCACATTTTCATCTTTTGAAAACCATCATGCTCAATGATGTCATGCAATTTTAATTGTTCAAAACTTAACAATTTATTTCAAGGCCGGTAAATACGACTCTGATAATCCCTAGGTCGGTGTCTGCAAGTAGACTAGACAAGTACTACCAATTTGTCATTTTTACCAACATTGACTGGAAGGCTCGACACCTATAATCTATCATTTTTACCAGTATTAACTAGAAGGCTCAACACCTATTCAATTTCATCTACACCACCTGTCAAGACTTACCACCGTATTTACCTCAAAACCAATTCATGGAAACTTCTTTCTCAACATTCTTTTCTCAATGCAAGTTTTCAAATCAACTTTCAAAGTTTAATGTAATCAAATGAATTAATATGCCAATAACACAAGATGAATATAAATACTTTTATTCCAATTCATCATTCAAGGAATAACACAATTCCCTCTTCTCAAGTATCCTCAACAATTAGTCATTTCAAGACTATTTCAACGTTTTGAACAATAATTTCCAAAATGAACAACAATTCTCATATTCCCTGAAATTCATCATTTATATAAATATAAATAAGAAATTTTCCAAACATCCATTTATTTTGACACACAAAATAAATATAAAAATATCATTTATGAATTTTCAGTCTCTTTAAAAAAATCCCCAAATTCTAGGTTTTCTCACCAAAATTATACAACTCAAATCTTTTGAAAGAAAACTTTCCAAAATCATCTTTTCTTCAATCAACGAAGATCAAAACCCATAAAATCATTTAAAAGAACAAAAGACAAACTCACTTTCAAAATCGCTCAACTTCTTGAATTAACAATCAATTTTCAAAGCTATCGAAGGATGATTTTGAAAATCATCTAGATCTTGCAAAAATATATATATAACTCTAAGAAAATCCCTACCTCAAGTTTTGAAGAAGAAATGAGATAAAACCCCCAAAATCAACGGTGTCGAAACTCGATCTTCACCGCACACAACGAACCCTCGAGATGATAACCAACTTTGGTGAAGAACTTAGGTCTAAATCCCAATGGATTTGGAGAAATCAAAGAGAGAAGATGACTTCTAGAGAGAGAAGTTCCTGATCTGGAATTTTAGAGAGTTTTAGAGAGAGAGAGGACTGAAAAAGTGATCTGAAATATCAAATTCATGAACTGATATAACATGGTCCGCTCGAGCGTCAAATACACTAACCCAGTACTTTTGCAGACAGGTCAAACTTCTAAAACCAAACATTCTCCGCTCGAGCGCATAAACGGCCGCTCGAGCGGACAAACAACTTCGAATGCATTTTGCATTTTTGTTTCTGGAGCACTGCCCCTCAACCCTGCCAGGGCGCTGCCCTTGGACCCACCAATGGCTGCTGCCCCCTGGACCCCCGCGAGCTGATCGGGCAGCTCGATCCCCGATCGGCGGCAAAACATGAAAGAAGGATCGAAACTGGGATCGCTACAAAGATGGTAAGAAACCATCAAACTTTTGCCTAATACTGGCTCTCAGTATAGAGATCTTGATTAATGGATCTGTCTTTACAAGCTCTCGCACTTCGTGCTCAATTAACTTTGTGCTTAACATTACATGATCTTGTGTAAGCGTTGCAGATACACATGTATGAGGTCCTTCATATTTAGTAATCTCAAATAAACCATGTTTGACACGCTTACATGCTCTAAGCTTCCATTCGCACCCATTTTTGCACTGCAATTTCCACAAGTCTATTGTTGACTTCACCACTACATGGTTAGTGTTTCTCATCACGTCATAATGGTTTACTGCAATTTGTAAGTCTTCTTTGTTTCGAAACAATAGCCCTTTGCGTAACTCCTTTGTTGCATCCCATATCCCAGTGACATCAACTGCCAACGGTAGGGACGGATCATTAACATTTGACCATGTATCCTCAGTAAACATTGGAGATGGGACTTGGTGAAAAGGACCAAAAACAGTCTCTCCCCCTTCAGTTGATAGACCAACTCCTTCATCCGCATCGTTGTCTTCAGGGTCCAAACCATCATCCACTGGGACGTGGATGTCATTTGCAATCATTTCTTGTATAGCATATGTGGTTATTGTACACATTTCATTGGTGGACCGTGGTTGAATATCTTCTACCCCATCAGAGTTAACGCTGATAAGTACAATGTGCGTAGGTTTGAAATGATCACTATGGGAGTCATGACCAGATGATGCAAAGTACATAGGTTCGAACTGATGGTCATGTGTATTGATTGGGGAATACACATCCATGGGAGTCTATTCACTTGTACCTAGCACATTAACATTAACATTAACATTAACATTAGTATAAGGAAAAACATTAAAGGTACAACACCCTAAAATATTTGATTAATTTTAGCACCGCAAATAAAAAATAAATTGTTGCAACGCCAAACCTCTGGGTTCTGGGTTTGGGTCGTGATAGATAGGCTCCACAGTGATATATAACTCAACAATGTTGTAACTAGGAGTTGAGTCAATTAGATCAAATATACCCTTAACACCATCATCATCTGTGATCGCAAGTGATGTGCAGTAGACAACATGAGGGTAACTTCTAGATGGAAATCTCTATGTAATCAGGACATTCCCACCATTGTGGTGTATCCCTGTAGCCTTGATTAAACGATTGCGGAGATCGATAAACGAAATATTTCGATTAACTCGTACCCATTTTGGATTAGGACCCTCGTATGCAATTCCACACTCATCATTAATTATTTCACCATTATAGTATATTGCAAGATTGTATCGTTTTCCTTCCATTGAAAATGGGAAAAAAAAAAAAAAAAAAAAAATCATCAAACACAAAACGTTACTGAAGAATATAACCCTTAACTAGCATAAAAATAAATATATAAATAAATAAATTATTTTGTGTTAAATGAATATTTTATCTATATAATCTTCATGAAAAAGATTATTGTCTTGGAAGCTTTGTCTCGTGGAATGTTGAAATATAGTATTTGTAGAAGGAATAGCTGAAGAGTTTGAGTTTGGCATTCACCATTGTGTTGGGGAGTTAAATAAGCAATAAAAAATAAATTCTCACGATTTGATGTTGACAACAATCCTTTATGTTACCAATGAAGAGAATATAATTTCAGTGTTTGTATATTTTTTTTTAAAATATTTTTCGAAAATCCCTCACGATTTGACATTGACAAGAGTGCTGTAGGTTACCAATGAAATCGCATTTTGAACATGCAACTTCAATTGAAATTGCATGTTCAACATGCAACTTCACTTGAAATCGTATTTTGAAAATGTAACTTCAAATGAAGTTGCGTTTTCAACATGCGATTTCAAAGGACAGAAAAATTATAAGAAAAATTTATAAAAAAAACATAGTGAACATAAAAAGGAAAAAATACTACAACCGCTATACTTTAAATCGTACTTGAAATCGTTGTATCAGAAGTGAAGTTCATGGCAGCTGAAATCGCATATTGAAAATGCAATTTCATGAGAAGTTGCATTTTGAACATGCGATTTCAAGAGAAGTTGCATTCTCAACATGTGATTTTAATTGAAGCTGCATTTTGAACATGCGATTTCAAGTGGGTAAGCAATCCTTGGGAGTGGTGAAATCGTATGTTGAGGATACGATTTGCAGAGAGGTTGCATGTTGGACGTGCAATTTCAATTGAAGTTGCATTTTGAACATGAGATTTCAAGTGAGTGTCAATCACTTCAAACCGTATTGGTGAAATCGCATGGTGAGAATGCGATTTCAATTGAAGTTACATGTTCAACATGCGATTTCAATTGAAGTTACATGTTCAACATGCAATTTCAAGTGACTGCAAGTCCAACCACCGTACTTCAAATCGTAGTTGAATTGATTCGTTGTAGTAGTATGGAAGTAGGTAGTAGATAAGACTGGACATGGATTGAATTGATTCAGTTAGTGCTAAACTCAAAACTGAATCAACCAACCAATCTAGTTTCTAATTTTTTATGCCTTCAATCAAACCATCCCAACTTAGCTCGAGTTGGAATCAAAATTCCATATTAAACCTGTTTTTTTGAATGCTCATTATAAAATACAATTTTACACAAAATAAAAATAAAAATAGTTTTCATAGTGAAATTGTTAAGGTCTAAAATTTACATAAAGTGAAGTTATATTGAATATATAAAAATTTATATAATATATGTAATATATTTTTATTTCATCTTAACCATGGTACTAATAACCCAATTCTCCATAGCAATTATTTTATCGTAGGGTATAATTTTATACCCATAGTTTCATCATTTAGCCAATTTTTTATTCTATTCATTGTTATAGTAAAACTTATCTTCCATAATTCTATAATAATTTTATTCATATCCGATCCCGTAAAGAATAATCTTCATGTCGAACAAGTCCACAAGTACTAAAGATAAAATATTAACATTATTTTACAGAAGTAAAACAATTCATCCATCTAAATCTCCAAACTATTATTTAAGCATGAATGCTAATACTAAAAGGCCATGACTTGCACAACCACTAGCTCAGCCGTGGAACTGAACATCGTCCAAAAGTTACGGGACTGCTTAGATTTGAAAAAAAGAAATTTAAAAAACAAACAAATCTTGGAAAACAATGTTGTTCTCACTACTGATTTATACAAGTATATGTCTCATGTTAATCGTGGACTAACAGACACTAGATCTGAGCAAAGCAATAACCAACAAGATCTACATCCTATTCCAAATCCAGAATTAGTGATCATGTGTACCACATAACAAAAATCTAATAGGTAAGCCATCAATGTCTTCCGTTGATATTCCACCATTTCTCTAAAATGAGTCAATTCCATTCCACTCCTCAAGTTCTCTTTACAAAATTTGAGGTTGACTGCTCTGAAATCTCATAAATGCTTATTCATAGATGGCCTCAAAATAACTCACAAGGATTTGTGAGGGAGAAGACAAAGTTGTAACACACTTGAACTGTTCAAAAAAAGAAAATTCAAATTAGATTATTGCTTGTACATATGAGATAATGTCACAGCCTAAATTGGTAAAGACCCGACTCCCATAAGTTTCTACAACTTTTGTTTTTGTTTTTGTTGATAAATAGCATTAGTGCTGGAAGTTAATAGCATTAGTAAATTCAATGTTTTCGTTCTCTGTTTTTATTTTCAAAAACCCAAAAAATAAAAATGTAAACACAACCAAACATGCCCTAAAATTGTGAGTTCATCAACCTACAACAGTACAAGATGAAGATGGTACACTATTATCCAATACAAAATGAGATACCTTATGCTGCATGTATTAGTCAATTGCAAATCATGAATGGCAAGGACGCATTATTTCAATTCTAATGGTCTATAACCTGAGTAGTTTTCCAGTGCTAAGTTCTACAAAATGTATAAATAACACATGGATAATTTTATAAATAAATAAAAAAATCCAATAAAACTTATCAGAGATTAATTTTACCCAACGTAAATTTACTTCTGCATTTATTTTACAGAGCTAAAGCAAAATTGTTGACATGATCCTTAGTTAGTCACCAAGGGATTCCGATCTTTTTGCTGTGTTTTCACAAATTAAGTTTAGCTAAAAATTTCTAAAAGAGTTCTTTAGTTGCCATTTAAGATTCAGTAACCTATTGTAGCTCGACTTTTCGTGCTCCGTTTTGATACGACTAGCCCTACAGTTCGGACTCCCGTGATTCTGAATCTGATTCCAACCGTGCAATGGAAAATAGATAAACACAAATGAGTCTAAATCCGGCAATTCTTTTGAAAAATCAATTTTGAATCAAAATGCCAAAAATGGACTGCTTTGCTAGATACAGAGTCGCCATCTAAATATTTTTGAGAAATTTAGGAAACCCATGACTCGTGCCAAAGGCCACGTGTCCATCATCACCAAGATTGTCTCGGCTCGGGAATTTAGGTACGAGAGGGGAATGTCATGAATTGAGCACCCCACTCGCTCGATCAAAGATTGGCCTCTACTAATCATGATGTGATTTTTATTTACATTTTATGCTATTGTTCTGGTTATTAGGCTATTGTTACTATGTGATGCGCGCACAAGTATAAACTAATTTGCAAAAGTTGGAACATTTTGATTTCAAGTTTGTTTTTGAAATTTGTTTGAATATGTACCACTTAAAAAAAGCGATCTCATATGTACAGTACTCAAATTACTCAAATTATTCAAATTCAAGCAATTAGCCTTCATCCATTGGCATTTAAATAAGTATATCAATTAAGCCCTTAGCCTCATGGCAAGCATGCTAGACATGGAAACAATTACACGCATGCGATATGCTAAAGCACAAAAATGCTCACCTTGTATTCCAAGGCAAGCCAAAAGAAACAAAAGAGTTAGAAAACATGCATGCTCCTAACTAATACAACATGACTAATACAACACATGTAATGATGCAATTAATAGGCTCGGCTACTAATTATGACATGTGAATCAATTTGAAAGCATGCGGTTTAAACATGTATTCAACGAAGTAATAAACAGCAATGCTTGTCAGAATGATGAACCGAGCCTCGATGCATGCAAGACAAGTGGATGAAAACATGGGAAATGCTAAAAGAAACATGATGTTCTAAACTACCCATTATAAGCAAGTAAATAAAAGAGAGAAAGACGTGGGATTGGAAAACATACACATTATTACAGGTTTTGCCCTCTCATAAGAGAGTCCGAATAAATGCCCTAGCTAATTACTACGAATTAAATAATCTATTACAAACCCAAATGAAATAAATTAACTATACTAGCTAATTATTATAACACCACAAATTAACTAACTACTTTAGCTAATTAATTAAGTACAACACAACTAACCAATTATTCTAACTAATTTAACTAATTAGTTACAAGTCCGCTACTCTAAGTACAACATACTAATATTACACCATCATTTCAACAGATCCCGAGAATCGAGGGATGGTTCATGCATAGATGTAGACTTCCACTCGAAAATGCTCTCCGTTTTGCTACCGGAATGCTTTTGCTGCATAGTCAAGAAATTGCACTATTTTTCCATCTCAATTTCTGCTCTGTTTTGCTGGAAAAGGGACACTGCCTTTTTGCAAAAAGTGGCCGACAACCAAGAAGTAGTGGCCGGCTGGCCACCAATGTTGAATTTCTCCTACTGCAACAGAGAACAAACAGAGCACAAACAGAGCATTCTCAAGGGATGTTTGTCCACCCTGCCTCTCCTTGTCATCAAACAACTCAAAGGAGAGATAGGCTCGATTCGCAAGCCATCAATCGGCGCAATTTCATTGCGTGATGACTTATGAACCAAGGGATACAATTTCGATAAATGCACAATAAAAGACTCTCAAAACCTCCTTCCTATCATGGATTGATCAAGGAAAAGGGTTGGCATTGATTCTTGAACCGTTTTCATCACTAACGAGTATGAAACGACTCAAGACTCAATGGGTTCAATTAACGTCCGATTGAACCCAAACCATTTTATTTTCTTGTTCCATTTTTAAACCATTGATTACCCCTTTTTAAATTACCTTCCATTCATTAGTCAATTAAGTCCAATAACGAGCTTTAAGTTGTTTTAGGCATGAGAGGGAGATCATGTCGTTGGTAATGAACCCCCAAAGGGATTAAACCATTAAGCACAATATCACTCTTCAAGCTTAAACAACACTCCTTTTGGAGCAACTCTTAAAACAAAGAGAAAAAGGCAAGAAAGGAGGGAGGTTGCAAAGATGGTTAAAGGTGAACACAAGTATGGAAAGTAAGAAATAAATGCTATCAACTCAAATAGGTTGGTGGCTAAGGCCTAAACCACCAAGCCTATGAGGACCATTACACTACAAGCACGCAATACAAAGCATAAATGAAACTAACTCTTAAAAACAGTCCTAATTTACACTAAAACCGTGTTGGAATTAAAGGAAAAATAGCTAAAAACATGGAGCAATTAAGCTAGGAAACAAGCATAAGGAAGGGAGGCTACCCCCTCCATTTTTGGGACTTCAAAACATGATTTTTAGCTTCTGAAAACCTCTAAAAATCAGTAGTAAAAAGGTCAACAAAAGTTAATAAAAATGCTGGAAACACAAGGGTAAAAGCCTATGAAACAAGGTTCGCAGAAGGGTGATCCACCCCTCTACCTTTAATGGCATTAAACCACAAGTTTCAGCCCAAAAATACAGGTGAGAAACAACTCAAAAACAGCAAGAAAATATGAGAAATAGATGGTACAAAAGAACTAGAATGTATACCTCTTGAAGAGGAATGATCTCTTGAATTCCCAAACCACTAACTTCACACTCTCTAGTGCTAAAATGCAAGCTTAAGCACCTCAGCCAAGATCCCTCAAGGTTTTGTTTAGAGTGTCTAGGAAAAGGTTGTGTAGGTTGCAAGAGAGAGAGAGAGAGAGAGAGAGAGAGAGAAATGTAGAAAGAGAAATATTTTCCAAAACTTTTTACTCTCCAAAATTTTCTAACCCTAAAAACATGAGAATGGGTCATCTATATATAGAAATATACGAGACCACCTCAGAAATATATACAGACACAGCTGGTATCGTGCATGCACTTGTGGAGACAACTGGCCCAACTGGCAAAAAGATTTGAAAAAATACACAAGTGGCCGGCAGGAGCCACAAGTGGGTTTGCAGGCATAAATGGCCAACAGGCCACTAAAATGGGCGGCCGGCCACTAATAGTGGGCGGCTAGAGTCACTAGTGGGTCTGCAGGCACCCAGATAGTCAGGCTTAAAAAAACTGCTGTTTTGGTCCAAAAACAAGGCACAAGGTTTGTAGGTTCAAAACTGAGGTTTCTTGCTAAGGAAATCAAGTATTTGACAAGCGTACACATTCATCATTGAGTGATCAATCAGTGGCGCCCAAGTCTTAAGGGCTGTCAAAAATGGGGTATCTATAGTTGCCCCTTTTTGACAGAGCTCGGAGTCATGAAATGACACGAGTGAATGTCAAAGCCCGAAGACGTCCTATTTTGACAAAGCCGTAAGACTTGGGCAAACAATCAAGACATAAATAAAATGGTTGAGCCTGAAAGTTGTCTATGTATCCCTTTGTAAGGAATCAAACCAGCGTAGTTCTGGGGCAGGATGCAAATGATATGCACAAAAAATATATATATACTTTGAAAGCTGGACCCATACGCTTCGCAAAGCCGGCTGTTTTGAAAATTTATGATCATGCAAGATGATGCATTAAGCAATACCAGATGCAACAAGCAATAACAAGATAACAACATATAAATGAGCTTCAAGCTTAAATAGAAATGGGTTTCACACGGAAAGAACTAAAAACGCGCACTCTAACTACGCCGAAGCCGTGAAAAGAGGAGAAAAACAGCTCAGAGTTGGGTTTCACGCATCCTGAGATACTCTAATCATGCTGAAATCGTGAGAAGATGAGAAAAACTGCTCAGGGTCGCGTTTCACGTGTCCTGAGATACTCTAATCACGCTGAAATAGTGAGCATAGGAGAAAAATTGCTCAGGGTCATGTTTCACGCATCATGAGATACTCTAATCACGTTGAAATCGTGAGAAAATGAGAAAAACCGCTCAAGGTCGTGTTTCACACGTCCTGAGATAGATACACAAAGTATAAGATTGTACAATCGATACACAATGTAATGAAAGTGTGCGATAGATGCATGAAGTGAACAAGTGCGATAGATGCACAAAGCGAGCAAGTGTGATAAATGCACAAAGTGAACAAGTGCGATAGATTTATAAAGTAAACAAGTATGATAGATGCATAAAGTGAACAAGTGCGATAGATGCACAAAGTGAGTGCGATAAATGCACAAAGCGAACAAGTATGATAGATGCACAAAGTGAACAAGATTGCAAATCAATACAATGATAACGCATGTTTTATGCAAGATAGACAACCGACATATGACGTTAATTCAAAGAATGCTCCATGTAAGAATCTAAAGCATGTTTAAAATGAAAGCATGTTCTATGCAAAATTCGAAAGCAAGATGAAAAGCATGCAAAAGTGAACGTTTTATGCAAAAGAAAGTAACAAATATGTAACTTGACAAAACAAGGGCAACAACCTCCGACTTACCAACTTTGCAAAATACTCAAAAAGGATACACTTTGTTCATATTGGCAAGTGGAGCACGTTCGCGCGCCGGAACACAACGAGTATTGGGAACGACACAATCGGAACACAGTTTTGAGCTCCTCAAAAACCAATCTGGACCCAAAAAGGAACCTCCCATAAATTGTTAGGGCAAAAGAGGAACAAAACTAGAACCAGGCCACAAAAGAGGGCTACCGGCCACAAATGAGCCTGCCAACCACTAATGCAAAATCGGGGGCAAAAACAGGATTTCGGCACGGGTCTTTTTATGCACATCACCACACCTCATTTCCTCACACACCTAAGGCCGAAATCACTCTCCCTCTCTCTCTAGGTGCTTTCTCTCTCTAGATTTGCACTTTGTACGTATTTTCTAATGCCCCACGCAAACTTTATTCGTAAACCCTCTTTGATCCTCTGCACTTTGAACCAATCAGATTTTGTTTTCGTTGATTTTCTCAAGTTTTCAACACTTTGGGCTTGTTTCCCTCGAGTTTCTCTCGGGTTTTGTGAACTTTCCCACGTTTTGACTTTTTCTCCCATTTTTTCTCTCCTAGGGTTGACTTTTTTCCAAGTTTTCCCACTTTTTCTTCATTTTCTTTACTTTTTCACCAGTTTTCATCCACTTTTCAGATGGCAGACGACATTCCTTTTGTTGATTCCCCTCCCGAGGTTCCACCTGCACTTTCACCCCCTATTAAGGTTGAGGAACCGACGGTCGCAAAGGCCGGCGGGGCAGCGGAGGACATTGCTGTGGACTTCGAGGCAGAGTTCGCTCCAGGGCTCAAGCCTAAACCACTACCATTGCGGATGAGACCCTTTGATCCGGTCACTTACCATCCCCGCACGCACATGATGGAACCTGGAGGCATGGCGCGCTTTAACGATTTCGTCAGTGGCAAGCCAGAGGATATTTTGCTAAGGGAGTCGGACTCCCACCTTTCCCACGGCACTACCTAGGTATAAACTTTATTTTCATGCTTTCTTGCTTTTCATTTAACTACATTTCTTACACTGTCTTTTATCTGATTGCTCTTTTATCACTGTCCTTCATCTAATTCACTCTTTCTTTGCCACAGGGAGACTCCCATTCTTGCAGGGGTTACAAGGCAATGACGACCAGAGATTGGTATTATGAGCTCCCGCCCAAGGTCCGTGACCTTGTTGATAAGGCTGGCTTTGGCTTATTCTGCACTAGGCTCTCACGACATATGGCTAGCCGAGCCCTACTCGGAGCATTGGTGGAGAAGTGGTTAGATACCACTAACTCTTTCCACTTCTCTTCTATTTGAGAGATGACGATAACCCTCTACGACTTCTCGATGATCACAGGCTTAGGAGTAGGGGGTGATCTGATCCCTTTTGACATGGATATGGGTGAGTGGGAGGCAGCTTGGCTCTACCTACTTGGAGTGATCCCACCTCTATGTAGGCCAGCGATGGTCAGACACGGCTAGTTCTCCGAGAACTTTCGCAGGAGTCAGCCCGAGACACAGGAGGAGGTAGAGCAGTACGTCCGGGGCTTCTTGATGTTCCTCCTCGGTACCACCTCAGGTGGAACACTGTGGGTTTCTACTTACTGAGCGCCCTTATGACCCTACCCTGGGCTTGATTTTACGACTGAGGTTGGGCCGGCCTTGCTACTTTCTGTGGTTATATAAGTTTTACTTCCTGTATGAGGAGAAAGAGAGTTGGAGGCTACTGGAGAGCCTGGGAGATATGCATTACACCTTCAATTTTGTTACTTATGCTTTCTACTTTGCACTTTCTATTCAATATTTGTTCATGCATCGCGCTTTCTGTTTTGCACTTTTTATATCTGTTCATGCATCGTGCTTTTTATTTTGCACTTTCTGTATATGTTCATGCATCGTGCTTTCTGCTTTGCACTTTCTGTATCTGTTCATGCATCGTGCTTTCTGCTTTGCACTTTTTTTTTGCAGTTATAGGTTTACGCTTATTTCCCGGCTCTGGCTCTGGCTCCAGAGCCAGTGGATGAGATCCCTTCAGCTGTGCCTTACTCACGATGATATGACGGCCGGTGCCGGTGACGGTGTCGGAGCCGCGATGATATGACATTCGCCTTCTACAGTAGATACTTCGATACGGTGGTTGCCCACGAGGTAATTCGAAACTCGTAGTCTTTTTTGCTTGTATTCTATTGCTGCTGTTTTGATTCATACTTTGATAACTGACAGCAACTAACAATCTGTACGTTCTCTATTTGCATATCACATTGCAGCCATGGGCAACGATGCTAGCTGGAGTCAGGGACCAGTATGCTGGAGCTTGGGCTACCTCCTGGTACCAGATATTGCTGGAGGACCCAATCTGTCGGGCCTGGTTTCTGGGTGAGCATTTCATACACCAAACTCTGGGCTTACCCATCCCAATCGTTCCTATGCCACCCCCAGCATCCATGAGGACAACCAATAGCCTCTCAACTGGGGCTATTATTCAGTTTATGGTGGGGTTAGATGCCGACTATTTTAGAGCAAAGGGCTATTATCCAGACTCACATCATGTCATCCCTGATAGGAGTTTGCGAGGGCGATGCAATAGGTGCTCCTTTAGCGGGTGAGGCTGCTTAGAAGGCTAAGGCCGATATTGAGGGAGCCCCTCCCGTTGTACAGGCTGCTGGTTGGCCGGCGATCCCAACCGCACTTACATGTTGGTGGCCAAATGAGACAACCTATTAGATTTTGATAGAGCCACCCGAGGCAAGACACAGGTATGTCAGACCCCGGGGCGCACCTCAAGTATGAACCACACTTTACATCTTGTAACCGCACTCTCCCTTTTCAGATATTGATTATTCCAGATACTGATCATTCAAATGCACTTGCAGGCACCCACTGAGTACACAGAAGGCTTGCTCCAGTTGGTTACTTCTCTAGTTGGCATGGTACAGAGGAGAAAGACGTTGCTTGGTCTCCACAGTATCTAGGTATTTTCTCATGTTTTCTGCATTCATTTCACTGCTACCTCACATTGTTGTGCACCACACTATCATATTCCCACTGGTACACTGATACTCAGAATGAAGTTGCCTACGTATCCCGAAAATGGGAATCAGCCTTACGTAGTTCGGTTCAGGTTCACTCGAGTATTAACTCTCTCCTTTTGCGCTCTAACTTTTGCCAAAGTCGCCCTTTAGGGTTTTCAACCTTGCGAGCTCAGTTTTTATTTGTTTCTAATTTTTCATGCTCTACTTTTTACGTAGGTCGCCCTTTCGGGTTTTCAACCTAGCGAGCCTCTCAAGGGTGATATTTCTTCAACTTGTCCATATTGATCGGCTGTGAAAATTCTAGGCCATCTAGGTCCATGAGAATAATCGCTCCACCTGACCAGATAGATTTGATGATGTAAGGATCAGTCCAATCGGGTCTAAACTTGCCCCTAGGGTCATGGATGGGAGTTCGGTTATCTTTCAGTACCATATCTTCTTCCTTGAGATTCCTGGACTTAACCTTCTCATTAAAATCCCTAGCAATTCTACGCTAGTAGCCCTGAACATGATACAATGCCTTCAACCTTCTTTTATCAAATAGCATCAACTCCTCAAACCTGCTCTGTTGCCAGTCAGCCTCCGCTATCTGACACTTAGCTATAACTCGCAGCGACGGGACTTCAATTTCAATTGGCAAAAAGCCTTTCATCCCATAGATGAGAGAATAAAAAGTTGCCCCTGTGGATGTTCGGATCGACGTCCGGTAGCCCCAAAGTGCAAACGACAGTTTATTTGGCCAGTCCTTGTAGGTTTTTACCATCTTTCACAAGATATTCTTGATATTTTTGTTTGCGGCCTCAATAACTCCATTGGTTTGTGGTCTGCATGTCGACGACTTGTGAAAAGCCACGTTGTATTTCTCAAGCAGATCCACTACCTCTTTTTTGAAGTGTGAGCCGTTATCCAAGATGATTTCATTCGGCACTCCGTACAGGCAGATGATGTTGTTTCTGATAAACTTAGCCACATGCGATGCTTTCAACACGGCATAGAACTGAGCTTCCACCTACTTTGTAAAATAATCAATCGTCATAAGGATATACTCATGTTTATTCGACCTTTTTGGCGAGACCGCATCGATAGCATTGATTGCCCAAACTGAGAAAGGCCATGGTGAAGTCATGTTGTAAAGCTTTGACAGCGGAATATTCATACGATTGGCATGAATTTGACATTTGTGGCATCGCCGTACAAAACCAATACAATCCTCCTCTATGGTGGACCAGTAATAGCCTTGCCTGAGGATCTTCTAGGCTAGCATCACACTATTCATATGCGTCCCGTATTCTCCGCCGTGGATAGCCTCCATAAGGCGTTTCAATTCCTCTTCCTCCACACAGTTTCTGCATTCCCAGATAACCTCTTTTATACAGCTTGCCCTCGCAGATGATAAATTGGACGGCCAAACGCCATATTCCTCATTTGTCTTTGGCATTTGCCCCTGGCGGATACGTCTCCTTTTTCCAGAAAGTTCCAAATCTCATAATACTAGGGGTTTTTGTCTAGCACTTCATCTATCGCGACAATAGTTTCATAGGCTAGCGTGTATTTCTGTTCGATGATAATCGGACATATCCGGACCCCAAGTGGGATATCTACCATAGAGGATAGAGTCACCAAAGCGTCAACGAACCTGTTATTCTCTCTCAGTAGATTCGTGAATGTCAACTTTTCAAACCTCGAAATCAGAATATCCAGGGCCTGATGGTAAACCTCCATCTTCTCTTCTTTGACTTTCCAATCTCCATTTGCTTGAGAAACAACCAAGTTTGAGTCCCCAATGACATCCAACCTTATTGCCCCTAGTTCTAGGGCAGCTTCTAAACCAGCAATACACACTTCATATCCTGCTTCTTTGTTGGACACCTTGAACTGGAGTTTGAAGGCGAAAGGTATATGGGAGTCGTCGAGTGCTATTAGCAACACACCAATCCCATAATCGTACTGATTAGACGCTCCGTCAAAGTACATCGTCTATTTTTCCTCTTCCACATATAGAATGTCTTCATTTGGGAACAAATATTCCACTGTCTCATCTCCTTCTACTGGGTGGTCTGCCAGAAACTCCGCTACAACTCTTCCTTTAATTGATTTGTGCGTTACATACTTAAGATCAAATTCGGAGAGAAGAAGCAGCCAACGAGTTAGCCTACCCGTCAACATCGGTTTCTCAAAGAGGTATTTAATAGGATCCAATCTCGAAATTAGGATTACAGAGTGAGCTAACAAGTAATGCCTCAACTTCCGGGTAGCCCATACCAAGGCTAGGCAAGCTTTCTCCAAAGGAGTGTACCGAGTCTCATAGTCTAGCATCTTCTTGCTCAAGTGGTAGATGGCCTTCTCCACCCTATCCTCAGATTCCTAAGTGAGTATGCATCCCATGGTTGTATTTGTCACTAACAAGTACAGAATCAGAGGCTTCTCCAACTTCGGTGGTGACAACACAGATGGATTCTGGAGGTACTGCTTAACCTGTTCGAAGGCAAACTGACAACGATCATCCCATCGGAATTTCTTCCCTTTCTTCAGGAGACCAAATAGTGGTTCACAAGTCAAGGTTAACTTGGAAATAAACCGTCTTATGAATTGCACTTTCCCCAGAAAGCCACGCACCTCCTTTTCAGTCCTTGGTGATGGTATCTCTATGATGACTTTGATTTTGGAAGGATCTACTTCAATTCCCCTTTGTATGATCAGAAATCCCAGCATTTTCCTGTTGTTACCCCGAATGTGCACTTTTGTGGGTTCAACCTCAATCTGTATTCCCTAATCCGCTAAAAAAATTTCTCTAGCGCGGTGTACTGGCCCTCTCGTTCTTTGGACTTGACAATCATATCATCCACGTACACCTCAACCACTTTGTGGATCATATCGTGCAAAATGGTGGTTGCAGCCCTCTGATAGGTAGCTCCAACATTTTTCAACCCAAACGGCATAACTCGGTAGCAGTAGGTACCCCACGAAGTGGTGAATACAATCTTCTCTCTGTCTTCGGATGCCATCAGAATCTAGTTGTACCTGGAAAACCTATCCATAAATGAGAGCAAGGCATGGCCAGCAGTGAAATCCACTAATTCATCAATATACAGTAGTGGGAAGTCGTTTTTCAGACTGGCTCTGTTCAAGCCCTGAAAGTCTACACACACCCAGATTCTATCATCCTTCTTCAGCACTGGGACGATGTTGGCCAACCAAGTCGGGTACTCAGATACTAACAAGAAACCTGTCTCGATCTGCTTGGGGACCACTTCCTTGATTTTCAGCGCCCAATCCAGACGAATTCTACGCAGCTTCTACTTGACTAGTCGAGACTCCGGGTCAAGAGGGATCCAGTGCTGTACAATCTCAGGATCGATTCCAGGCATGTCTTTGTAGGAGCACGCGAAAACATCTTTGAAATCTTTTAATAAAGCGATTAAACGCTTGCGTTCCTCCGAAGACAACGTGGACCCGATCTGGACCAAGCGTGGATCCTTCTCAGTACCCACATTAATGGCAATGATTTTATCAATACAGGGTTTAGCAAATCTCTTCTCCTCTCAATTAATCAAGTTTTTCAAAGCCAGAGGAATTTCTTCCCCTTCATTTTCATTAAAATTTTGAAAATCTTGGTCAATACAATAAACCAGTGGCATAGAAGAGTACATAGAAGCTGCAGAGTTTTCATTCAAAAGGTCCAAATCTTCAATTACAGACTCAAAAGAAAAGTTGAATAAAGACCTAGACAGGAATTTGGTATCCGGGTTACCACCCCCAGAAATACCAGACTCAGACACAAACTTAGAAAAACTTGAATCTAATCCTAACCCCACAGACTTAGTGGAATCAGATTTTGGCTCATCACCCGATTTAGAACTGGAAAGATAGCCCTTCTCCAGTTGCCAAGTAAGATGTGGTGCCTTTAATGCATCCAAAATGCCACTAGTTGGGTTCACACCTGGTTCCTCCCTAATCATGGAGACAGTAAAGTTATCCCCAATGTCCCTAGGTCGGTCGCAAGATCTATCAGGAGACAAGCCAGTGCTGTCCCTACTCCAGGCTCGTTGTCATCTGAGTCACCTACTGTGCTCTGTTCAGCTTTGATGCTTGGTCCAACCCTTTCCTCATCACTGTCCTACAGTTGATGGTTGAAGAAGATCTCGAACCCGAGGACATGCTGCTTCGAGGAATTTACCCAAGGCTTGGGAAAGCCACAAAAAGGGAAGTTCTCTCCTTCTCAAACAAAACGGCCATTCAATGTCCCCTGGATTGGCCTGTAGATGAGTTCATAATGCTTTCTAGCTCTCTTGGCCTTGGCTCTCCTCTTCATCTCTTCTCCCTTCTTTATCCAGTCCTCTTTGGTAGGCACATAGCCTAGTCCAAAGGCATGTGGGTTGTATGGCACATCTATCAGTGCTGCAACACCTTTCCGACCACTCTTTCCAAGTCCCATTCCTGGAACGTGCCGCAGTTTGTTCATAAAATAGATGGACTAGGCGCTGACGTACATGCCTTCGTCTGCGGCCAGAATTGTCTGCACTATCTGGGCTTCAGCCAGAGTGAATCCTGAGAGGAATACATCCTTATCACTATGGTTGATCTCTAGCACTGGCATAGTTATCTCTGGTGGCGGATAGATAGAGGAGTTCCCAAAACAATTGCCACTCCTCCCCTCATAATGGTACTTCAACATCTGATTGAAAGCGGAGGAGACGACCTTCACATGGTGCAACCAAGGCCTCCCTAACAGCAAATTAAAGGTAGCCAGCACATCCAAAACTTGAAACTCGATCCCTTGCTCAACTGGGCCCACCTGGACTCTCACTTGCACTGTGCCCGTAACTTCTCTACTTGTGTTATCATACACCCGTATCACCTGGGCTGTGGGAACAAAGTCTGCCAGTTTGAGGCCAATTGCGTAAGTGGTACGGAACGGACAGACATTAATGGCAGAACCAGTATCTACCAACACCACCAGCACCTACTTCTCCCTACATTCCATTGATATGTACAACGGTTTGTTGTGAGCCGACCCTTCCGGTGGCAGCTCTTTGTTAGAGAAAGTAAGCATTGGCCTGGCATCACCTGGAAAGACTAAACCCACAAGCTACTCAGGCATGGTGTCAATGGACAATTTAGCCTTATCCATTGTCGACAATACTGCCTGTCGGTGCACTCGTGAGGCCATGAGAAGACCCTAGATGGAGATGTCAGCTTGGATTTTCTTGAGCTGTTTCAATATTGACTCTTCTTCTAGTTGCTTCTCCTTCTGTTTCTCGACCTCCTTATCCTTTCCAGACGCCTCTGCTTGATCCAGGTGCGGCGGCTTAAAATACCACCCCTTTCTTGTCAGATGGTCTATCTCCTCAACATACCATGTATTATCTGGGGCGCAGTCGCCCCAGTCTTCGTCAATATGGGCCAGATACAGATCGTTGTCATCTTACCACTCGCCTTCAATTGTTGACAAACAGTTGTCTGGCTCTACTTGTATCATCTTCACATCATAGGTGTCCCCCATAGGGTGTCGTAAAATTATGGTTTCTGGCTGTCTTTAATTCTTTCTCGTTCAAACTGCTTTAGTGCAGCTTCCTGTTCAGTATCTATAGTGTTCACAACACCTACTGCCTAGGCTGGGTAACGCTCTCTGGCAACTTTCCTTTTTCATCAGCCCTTCGAGCTACTACAGCTATCTTTGCTTCTTTCCTTCTGGTTTCATTCCAGTTTCTTCTTTTTTATCTAGCTCATCACTTAGCCATCCAGTGTTATCAGTCGATTCATTCAAGTCGAAACACCCAATCTATATATCTCCCTGATCATGCTCATCAAAGAATTGCAAATTGTCCAAATCCTTTTTGAGGTCTGCCAAATCATCCAACCTTTGACCCGGGCCATCTTTCTTGACCACATTGATGTCTGTCGAGCTTGGTAGCACCAGTTCAGGCTTGGTCTAACTAATTGACACAATATAGTAACTCGGGTCGTACGTCATCTCAGATAAGTCGCCAGCACACTCCGACAACAGATTAATACCTTCTCCAAGGTTAACTCCCCTTCCATTGTAAGTTTCATCACCACAAGCTTGAGTTGAGGTTTGGACGTGTCCATCATGAACAAATCTGTGCCTTTAGGAATGAACAATGTCGGTTTTGGTAGGTGAGAGGGAGTAATATATACGCTAGGGTCGTAAGAGGTGGCCAGTGTATGGATAAGGTTAAGGTTTCAAGGTGGAGGGACTTGATTATGGACTGGGAGTGGATTTATGGTTACGTTCAGTTCTGAGGTGAAGTGATCACCTTGTTGTCAATGAGATCCTGAATCTCATGACGCAATCGAAAGCACCGATCAGTGTCATGACCATGCTGTTGGTGAAACGCACAGTATTTTGCGGGGTTGTGTTTAGGTGGAAGTGGATCAGGAAGTAGGCGAGGTTTTAAGGGTTTTAGGTGCCCTTCTGACCAGCACCTTCATGGCTTGAGACAGAGTCATGTATAGTTGGTTAAAAGTCCTCCAAGGTCGGATGGGGTTGGATAATGTTTGTGACCCTGTGTTGGCGAAGGGGTCGGCGGTTTTTGTGGTAGTGACAACACTTACATCCAACAACCTCACAGCTGTGCTACCACAGATTCCAACCAACCATTCTGATCTGGTCCTTCTCGAAAGGCCTTGTGGTCATCATCGAGACTTTAGCTCTTTATCTTGTAACAAATTCAAAGAAACCCTCCTCGACTCTTAGCGTGTTGCCTCAAGATCATGAGTTATAACCTCAATCTCTGTATTATACAAGTACTGAGCAATGAAGGCCTCGGCTATCTCCTCCTAATTTTGTTTGACATAATCCTCCAACTTAGCATACCAAATGACTGTTATACTCGACATGGTGCGGCCAAAGAGAGACAGTTTCTGTGGTCTAGTTAAGCCCATTGGCCACAAGATATCATAAAACAATCGCAAGTGGACTATCAGATCCCCGGAGTCGTCGAATCAATCAATGTGCGGCATTTTAAACCGAACTGGCAATGTAACTACAGAATCAGTATATCCATCATCTATGTCCGGGATGGAGTTAACCCCTTGTGCTCTCTTGAACAGCTTTTCCATTTTATTGACCTTGAGTGCAGTTGGATCACCTCGAACTCGAATAGAGCCTCGGTCTAATAAACCGGGGCTTTGGAGGCTTATGCTGGGATTGGCTCTGCTTGATTGCCGTGGTTTTCTTGAACATTGGTAGTATAAGTGGTGGCTCCGGGTGCTGGGATAGCCGCGGTAGGTGCATAGGATGCAAAGGCCGCAGCCGGATGTGGTTGTTGTTGTTGCAGTCTAATTATAACCTCAACTTGACGAGCTGTAATCTCGGCCTGACGGGTTGCATCGCGTTGTAGTGTCTCAACTGTTTGCTGCAACTGAAGTATTAATTCCTCCATATTGGCTGGGGGATACTGTGCCATGGGAATAGGTGATTGTCTTTGAGCTGAGCTGGAAGTAGACAATTGTTCTTGACCTAGACTAAACCCAAGTGAGCTGAGGGGTGACTACTATAAGAAATGGACTGGTGAACTCTGTCTGATTCTCCTTTGCCTTGTAACCGGTGGTAGTGAGGTAAACACAAGTTGTCCTAGAACAAGATCCTTGGCCTTGCATAGTATTTTGACTCGGGTCCAGAGTACTTACGGGATATCAGAACCTTCCGAAGCTATGGTTCTAAACTACCTAGCAAAAAGAAATAAAGCAAAAGAGCAGCAATTAGAAACCACACAGCACCTCAGCTAAGATGTACACAGACATGATCAAAGCTGTAGAACTGTACTCCACATTGAATTCTGCTCAAACAGATACCAACTGTACCACTGATATGCACATTCCTGCACAGTTTCACTGTAAAGCACATACCAGTTAAAAGAGAACCAAAACACCCCTATGAGAGGGAGAGGGTTACCCTGTCCTAGTTTTTGTCATGAACTGGGTTTCACTATTTCAAACAAGCGGTTTCATGCAATCCTGCATTTGGGTGATCATCCTGTCCTAGTTTAGATTAATCACTAGGGCTTTACTATATGCAGCTAGGCCGAATGGTCAAAGGGGATACCTCAGCAAGACTACCTAATATACCTCTCACACCTAACACTGAGAAGTGAAAGGAGGATCAAACGGTACAACGGTAGTCTAGATCCAAGGGTTGTGTTCCCATCATGGCAGAGCCCACGACCGGTCAGCCTTTTGGCAAGCTTTTGGGCAAGCCTCCGGTAAACCGTCCAGGAATAGCAGATGGCAAACACAGTGACTTATGCGCACCAATGCAAAGAACATATAAGTGTAAATAAAATTTTACATTATGAAGTTCGAGTCAAGTTCTCTAATTTGCCCAACAAAGTCGCCAAAAACTATAGCTCGACTTTTCATGCTCCTTTCGGATACAACTAGCCCTACAGTTTGGGCTCCCATGATTCTGAATCTGATTCTACAAGTGCAATGTGAAATAGATAAACACAAATGAGTCTAAATCCGACAATTCTTTTGGAAAATCGATTTTGAATCAAAATGTCAAAAATGGACTACTTTGCCAAATACAGAGTCACCACCTAAATATTTTTAGAAAATTTAGGAAACCCATGACTCGTACCAAAGGACACGTGTCCGTCACCACCAAGATTGTCTCGGCTCGGGAAACCAGGTACAAGAGGAGAAGGTCATGAATTGAGCACCACACTAGCCCGATCAAAGATCGGCCTCTACTAATCATGATGTGATTTTTATTTACATTATATGCTCTTATTCCAGTTATTAGGCTATTGTTACTATGTGATGCACACACAAGTGTAGACTAATTTGCAAAAGTGGGAACATTTTTATTTCAAGTTTGTTTTTGAAATTTATTTGAATATGTACCACTTGAAAAAAGTGATCTCATATGTACACTACTCAAATTATTCCAATTCAAGCAATTAGCCTTCATTCACTGGCATTCAAGCAAGTATATCAATTAACCACTTAACCTCATGGCAAGCATGCTAGACATGGCAACAATCACACAAATGCGATATACTAAAGCACAAAAATGCTCACCTCTTACTCCAAGGCAAGGCAAAAGAAACAAAAGAGTTAGAAAATATGCATGCCCCTAACTAATGCAACATGACTAATGCAACACATGCAATGATGCAATTAATAGGCTCGACTACTAATTATGACATGTGAATCAATTTGAAAGCACGCGGTTTAAACACGTATTCAACGAAGTAATAAATGACAATGCTTGTTAGAACGATGAACCGAGCCTTGAAACATGCAAGACAAGTGGATGAAAACATGAGAAATGCTAAAAGAAACATGATGTTCTAAACTACCCATTATAAGCAAGTAAATAAAAGGGAGAAAGGCGTGGAGTTAGAAAACATACACATTATTATAGGTTTTACCCTCTCATAAAAGGGTCCGAATAAATGCCCTAACTAATTACTACGAATTAACTAATCTATTACAAACCCAAATGAAATAAATTAACTATACTAGTTAGTTATTACAACACCACAAATTAACTAACTACTTTAGCTAATTAATTAAGTACAACACAACTAACCAATTATTCTAACTAATTTAACTAATTAGTTACAAGTCTGCTACTCTAAGTACAACATACTAATATTACAACATCATTTCAACAGATCCCGAGAATCGAGGGATGGTTCATTCATGGATGTGGACTTCCTCCCGAAAATGCTCTCTGTTTTGCTACCGGAATGCTTCTGTTGCACAATCAAGAACTTGCACTATTTTCCCACCTCAGTTTCTGCTCTGTTCTGTTGGAAAAGGGACATTGTCTTTTTGGAAAAAGTGGCCAGCAACCCAGAAGTAGTGGTCAGACGGCCACAAATAGTGGCCTGCCGCCCAGTAAAAGTGGCATGCCGCCGACTGATGTTGAATTTCTCTTGCTGCAATAGAGAACAAACAGAACACAAACAGAGCATTCTCAAGGGATGTTTGTCCACCCTGTCTCTCCTTATCATCAAACAACTCAAAGGAGAGATAGGCTCGATTCGCAAGCCATGAATCGACGCAATTTCATTGCGTGATGACTTATGAACCAAGAGATACAATTTCCATAAATGCACAATAAAAAACTCTCAAAATCTCCTCCCTATCATGAATTGATCAAGGGAAAGGGTTGACATTGATTCTTGAACCGTTTTCATCACTAACGAGTATAAAACGACTCAAGACTCAATGGGTTCAATTAACGTCTGATTGAACCCAAACCATTTTATTTTCTTGTTCCATTTTTAAACCATTGATTACCCCTTTTTAAATTACCTTCCATTCATTAGTCAATTAAATCCAATAATGAGCTTTAAGTCCACTAAAGGAGGGAAGTACCAAACCAAATGTTGTGTTAGGCATGAAAAGAAGATCATGCCGTTGGTAATGAACCCCCAAAGGGATTAAACCATTAAGCACAATATCACCCTTTAAGCTTAAACAACACTCCTTTTGGAGCAACTCTTAAAATAAAGAGAAAAAGCCAAGAAAGGATGGAGGTTGCAAAGATGCTTAAAGGTGAACACAAGTATGGAAAGTTTGAAATAAATGATATCAACTCAAATAGGTTGGTGGCTAAGGCCTAAACCACTAAGCCTATGAGGACCATTACACTACAAGCATGCAATACAAAGCATAAATGAAACTAGCTCTTAAAAATAGTCCTAATTTACACTAAAACAATGCTGGAATTAAAGGAAAAACAACTAAAAGAGTAAGCTAAAAACATTGAGCAATTAAGCTAGGAAACAAGCATAAGGAGGGGAGGCTAGCCCCTCAATTTTTGGGACTTCAAAACATGATTTTTTGCCTCTGAAAACCTCTAAAAATTAGTGGTAAAAAGCTCAACAAAGGTTGATAAAAATGTGGGAAACACAAGGGTAAAAGCCTATGAAACAAGGTTCAAAGAAGGGCGATCCACCCCTCTACCTTTAATGGCTTTAAATCACAAGTTTCAGCCCAAAAATACAGGTGAGAAACAACTCAAAAACAGCAAGAAAATATGAGAAAGAGATGGTACAAAAAAACTAGAATGTATACCTCTTGAAGAGGAATGATCCCTTGAATTCCCAAACCACTAACTTCACACTCTCAAGTGCTAAAATGCAAGCTTAAGCACCTCAGCCAAGATCCCTCAAGGTTTTGTTTATAGTGTCTAGGAAAAGGTTGTGTAGGTTGCAAGAGAGAGAGAGAGAGAGAGAGAGAGAAATATTTTCCAAAACTTTTTGCTCTCCAGAGATTGCTAACCCTAAAAACATGAGAGGGGGTCATCTATATATAGAAATATATAAGACCACCTCAGAAATATATATACAGACACAGCTGGTATCATGCACGCACCTGTGGAGACAGCTGGCACAGCTGGCAAAAAGATTTGAAAAAATACACAAATTGGCGGCGGGCCACACTAGTGGGCGGCAGGAGCCACAGGTGGGTTTGCAGGTATAAGTGGCCGGCAAGCCACTAAAAGGGGTGGCCGACCACTAATAGTGGGCGGTTGGAGTCACTAGTGGGCTTACAGGCACCCAGATAGTTAGGCTTAAAAAAATTGTTGCTTTGGTCCAAAAACAAGGAACAAGGTTTATAGGTTCAAAACTGAGGTTTCTTGTTGAGGAAATCAAGCATTTGACAAGCGTACACATTCATCATTGAGTGATCAATCAGTGGCGCCCAAGTCTTAAGTCCAGATATGTCACATGCACATCTGTTTCACATTGCTCTGTTACAGCACACTTGCTGCATTATGAAAAAAAAAATGTACTATTTCCAACATTACAAAAAGAAATGATACAAAAGATTCCAAAGCCAAAGCTTTTATATGGTGAAATGATGACCTATTGTGTAAACAGGTTGATCAACGAAGAACACTACTTGCGAAACCAATTTTTTCTAATAAGACACATTTGTTACAGCCTAAAGCCAAGATAAAATTACAGACAAACATCAAGTACAAAATGATATATCATATCAGGGAATAATAATTACTTGCCAGCATAGATGGTGTCCCCAATAAGCCAATTAGCCTCTTTAATTTCCTCAATACAAACCTACAGTCAAACTAAATTAAGAAATCAACATTCAAATCAGAACCCAAAATCAAAAATTAAAACATGAAACTATCCATATTCAACTTAACATTTTCTTTCCTACTTATAATACTAATTATACGTTAAATACTAAAAACTATCACTGTCACAAAAATAATATATGTTATACATCACTACTATCTGTGCCGAGCAGGGGGAGGTGTATGGGTGCCATATCCAGGATGTCTAATTTTGCGAGTTCCCTTGTGACGTGGGGGTTCTGCAACCTGTGTGACACCCTCCTCAATAGCTTGATGTCTGTCTCGCTTCCTCCTATAAGGAACAGGGTCCACATGCACAATAGGTAGTACTCGCTCATCAACATGTGATCCCCCTTCCCCATAATGTGTAACTCTCTTGGTAGACAATGGAATCCCATCTTCGCTCTGAGTACCTCCCTCTTCAGATTGTGTAATGGCAGATACTGGGACCTCCTCATGCGATGCATGTATAGTTCGAAAATGTTGCTCATCAGCATGTGATCTCCTCTCTTCACTATGTGTGACTATCTCAGTAAAGGCTGGAACCCTCTCCTTGCGACGTGGGGGTTTTGCAACCTGTGTGACACCCCCCTCAGTAGCTTGATGTCTGTCCCACTTCCTCCTATGAGGAACAGGGTCTATAGGCACAATAGGCAGTACTCGCTGATCAACATGTGATCCCCTTTCCCCACAATGTCTATCTCTCTCGGTAGATAATGGAATCCCATCTCCGCTCTGGGTACCTCCCTCTTCAGACTGTGTAACGGCAGATACTGGGACCTCCTCGTGCGATGCATGTGTAGTCCGAAAATGTTTCTCATCAGCATGTGATCCCCTCTCTTCACTATGTGTGACTGTCTTGGTAAAGGCTGGAACCCTCTCGAGTGATAATGTCAGTCCGTCTCCAGAATGTAGAGCCCCTGCTGCTGTATAAGAAACACCCTCCTCCAAATGTATAACCCCTTCTTCATGTTGTTCTGTCATTGCATTCCCAAAATCTTCCATGCGGATAAGGGTTTGACACCAATCAATTAACATGGATCTAATGTCTGGTATAGAGGTAAAGTCCCTCTCAATATGTGCCTCGCTATCTACCACATCAGATGGTTCTGCCTCTGCATGTGCGTGAACTTCAGGCTGTGATGGAGGTACCCTTGCAAAGTGATCTTGCTCATGAAGAGCTGCAAGTGCCTACCTGGCCAGTGTGCCAATATGTGATCCCTCTAGAGATGCGTTACATATTTGTACCAAATGACCACTCTAACAAACATAACAAAAATGTTAAAATTGAAAAACCATATTGAATATGAGTAATAATGTTGACAAATAAATATATATCTATATATACGTACCACGAAATCAAATGTACATGCAACACGACTAATGTATCGACGGATGATGCATCGATACCATACCATGTAAGGATCATCATCATGCATATTACCATTCCATGGTTCACCTATAGCAATGCGGGTTCGGCGTTGATCCCATAATTGAATCCACTCTTTGTGATGCTTCACCCAATCTTTAGTTTTGGTCCCACGTAAATCAAGGTCATGAAGAGCAATGACAGTGTCACAATTGTGGGGTATAGTCTGGTGAAATCCAAATTATCGTTGTACTCTATCAAGATGGTGCATCTCGACAATGAAAAAATAGATCAATGGAACTACTGCTTGCCATATATCTGCACCATCCGAACAATAGGGTGGAAGCCCCTCAATCAACTCAGTACTGTAAGGTCGCCACACCACCTACAACATAAGTAATAAATATAAGTTAAAAAATTGAGCATTATAAGTAACTCATGTTTACTACAGTAAAACATAAACATAACACTTACATGTGCAAAGGTCTGCCTGTCTAAGGAATAACGATGTTGACGGAGGACATGAGTGGAAATCTCTCAAACATTAAATGCATCCCACCACCAACTGAAGATTTTAAACAAATGAGTATATTATTAATCAATACTATAATAATGTCTAAATAATCATAGTAAACTAAAATATAATAACATGTAAATGATTAATACCGTGTGATGATCGGACTTCCACTATTGGTTGTCTAAGAAGATGACGCGAAGCAATGTGGGGAAATCTATACCACGCCCAGCTTTGAACAAGGATGAGAAAACCAGAAATGTCATGCATACGTTTGCGAGATGCACGGCATAACTCTCGATACAACCAAGATAGTGCTGCACTCCCCCAACTGTATTCCCCAGTAGCATCAAAGTCCTCTAGTAAAGGCAGAAACATTAATTGCACCATATTACCAGATTTGCCTGCAAAAATGCTACCACCCAAAAGCTGAAGAATGAATGCTCTAGCATAGCGCTGAACTGTGACATCATCAACATCAATGGGTAAGTTGTCGTAAGTTTGGGAAAGCCACATCATGTTTAACCTCGAGCCTTTGAGCTGGTTGGTAGGTGAACTGTCCCTAGAAGACGATCACATACAGCAGGCCAATCATAACTAGTATTCCCTGTAACAGCGTTACCATCAACCCATAGTCCAGATAAGATACTGACATCTTGCAATGTGATGGTTGCCTCCCAGATGTTAAGTGAAATGTGTGTGTCTCCGATTGCCACCTCTCTACTAGTGTAGAGTAATAAAATGCCAATCTAATTGTATGAACGACACATGGGATGAGTCCAGAAAATCCTGCTGCATGCATCAGGGCATCCCATACATGCTATCGTAGCCTCACGACGTTAATACGTAAGTATAACGGAGTCAACATCATCCTGTGTAAAAATAACATAACAATTAATACAATTTCACTTGACATATAATGTAAGAATTTAAAGCAAAGAAAGTGTCACATATACGTACCGAGGCAGTCCCTGCTAAAGCTGATCGGTGAGACTGTCTGTAGCGTCAACACAGTAGGATTAGCTAGACCCGGGCTCCATCGCTACAATAACTTGCAAATAATATATCGAACATGTAAACATCAACATTGTGTTCAAATTTATCATACAATAAATGTGAACAATATAAATCAATAAACTTGTAATTAATTAAAATGAATAGTATCTTTTTATTAATGGGTCACAACAAGATACTGTAGTCAAATAGGCTAATAAAAACTATGATAACTAATTTAAATGGAAGATTACTATCTCTGTAATCTACGTTTTGTGCACTCACATATAATACAAAGGCAGTTTCATTGTAGTACAGTTTAAAGAAAAAAGTTAAAGCAAGTCTATCTCAATTGGGATGCAAGCGAATGCAACGGCTGATGGTTATACTGATCATGCGTTGTTTTGTCTATGTTCTATTAAGGCCAATTTTCATCATGTTTTGTTATTTAATTGTATTGTTGGTTTCAAACCGTAAATTCATTTATTTATTTATTTATTTATTATTTTGTATCCTATTATCTATTCTATTCTATTATAAAAAGTTCAATTCAATGAAATTTGTTTTCATGAATTCTTTTCCACTATGACATAGAATTCTGTATTTAATGGATGACGATATTTTTATTACCTTGACAACAAGATTGGAAACATCAGACACAACATTATATCAGAAGGTTAAACTATTGTAACTAATTACAAAGCATGTTTGATGCTAATATACAAAGAACCTTCCTAGCAATACTTGGCATCATGAAATATCTATGAGTCAGGCAATTATAAAAAAAAACATGTATGGAACAGTACAATGGGGTGTGTGTGTGTGCAAGGCATCACCAAATATCACCAAAATGCCTTCATAGTTGGAGTTTTTTTAAGAGTTAATGCAATTTTGTACTGAAATCGCAGCTTCAAGATGCAATTTCAATTTTAAATCGCATTATTAATATGCGATTCCAAAAAGTGAAATAATTTGAAAAGATAGTCAATTCCATTATAGAAAGCCGAAAATTCCATTTTATGTGAACTACAAAAAATAAATGTCACACAATCTCAAAAGTCCAAATCAGCGAGTTTTTTTTTTTTATGTGAATATTCCAAAAAATTAAACTATTCTTGTAAATAACCAACTTTTCAAACTATTTCTCAAACAAACTCACTTTTTAAAATCGCAGGTTCAAAAATACGATTTTGTGGTGAAATCGTATCTTCAACATGCAATTTCATATTGACATGGCTAACATCTATATATCAGTAAGTCAAGTGAATATGAAATGGAATCTTCAAAATGCAATTTCACCATGAAATTACATTTTGAACATGCGATTTCATGCTGGAAAAAAAATATATTATCATTACTAATATTATTAGCTGGTTTGACCCAGATTATTGCATAATGAACCCATTCACAAAATGTCAAACTCAAATCCTCCACTTCCATTTCACCCTAGGCCCATTTGGATCCTATAATCACTGCTCACCTAAGATTTTATTGATATATCATCTTTACAAATTTGGTCCATATCCAAGAGGGTTAAACTATTCGTCTATGTTTATCTTTTTCGTACTTAAATTCCATTTCTCTGCTGTAACTTATTCCAAGCAGTAAGTTATTCTATAAGCCGAATCTAAGATAAACACACACAAATATATATATATATATATAACAACACTCTGTTCAACCAAAATCGTGAAATAAAAAAAATATAACACTAAATTCCACCAAAATCATAAAAACAATGCTTTCAAAACACTTTGATAGATCCAATGCTCATGTTCAACGGTGTAACCTTTGCAAGACCATCTTATTTGGTTCCAAATCATACTTCTTTTCTGAAAATATCTTCCACGTATGTTTCTTCTAATTAAGCTTTTTATGATTAAACCTTTTTTAAACACTTAAAGACTTCAGTCAAACCTATCAAAATGAAAATGCAAAAACCAACACAATTGAATCACAACCAAACTAACCTCAAGAAACAAACAAATCAAATGGTCTATAAATTGTATACCAACAAAAATTAGCCACATATTAGTATCTGTCTACCCCACCTAAAAAAGCTATGAATATATGCTAATATTGACAAATATAGAGATAGGAATCAGAACTATGTTAGACTCCCAAAACCAATGGATAAAAACAATTTCCCAATGACTAAGAAAGTGCACCTTAATATGTAGGAGTTTTCTTAAGTGTGCAATTGCACACCATGTGCCACTTACACAAAAAGTGTAAGTGTAAGGTGTAAGTATAAGTGTAAGGTGTAAGTGTAAGGTGTAAATGGGTTGCATATGATGTGCAACCTCAAAAAAGGTGTAAGTGTAAGGTTTAATTTTTCACAAAAGGTGTAAGTGTAAGGTGTAAGTGTAAGGTGTAAGGTGTAAGGTGTAAGGTGTAAGTTGCACACCATAACCAAACCCTAATATGTATGACAAACCCACATAAGATATATAGTAATACTTTATTTTTAATGATTTTTAAAAAATCTTTTAGTTAAATTTTTATTTTTATTTTTTAGATACACATAATCTAAATATGCATCTAGGTTCAATATTGTCAATTTCCAATTAAAATAAAAAAAATAACAAAATGTGCCCAAATAGGTCACAACACAAAGGCAAAGAGAATAGGATATATTGGAAGAAGACAACTTGAGAGACTAGTTCTCTCTCTGTCACACACATACACACACATTTTCTCTGAATTAACTCTTATTTTAATTGCCATGATCATGTATTCTTCAAAGCACATGTCACCATTAGATTTTTATCATTCAAAATCTCAATTTTTTCAATTTGTTGATGCACCCAGCTAATTTACCAATGTTAAAATGAGAAGAAAAAAACAAGTCAACCCTTAATCTTACCCTTGGTAAAATTGTCAATTTTACACTTCATTCCATTCAAACAGAGATTGTTGACTTCTATAGCTCAGTTCCTTATCTATTTATATTTGTTTTTGCATATTTCCAATTGAATACACCAAGAATCGAGATTATTATATATATATATATATTGTTTTAATTTAACTATATATATGTTCATTGGTTTAGGTTGTTTAAATTTAACTATAATTTAACTATATTTGTGGAGATTCAGCACTGGGTATCTGCTCCACTACAACAAAAATTATATTTAATAGCATTAATTTATAGCATTTTGTAAAATGTGTTATAAATAACAGACATTAATAACATTTTCCAACAAAATGCTATAAAAAAGTTTCAGACCATAACACATTTTATTTTTCTTAGCTATTTTGTCAATGTTTAATACAGTAGCAATTTAAAAACATTATAACAAGTCATTAATCTGAAGAATAATCATAGTTATTAGTGCAATAAAGGAACGACGCTATATAAGGCAAAAAAAATTTCCCTCCCAAAATTTGGCTCTATTTTTTTGGGGGGTACTTACCAATCAGTCCTATTAACTAGACTTATTTATCTATAGGTCCTAACTAATAAATTTAACACTATAAAAATAAGAAATTAATAAATTTATCACTATAAATTTATTCATAAAAATAAAGAGACTGATAAATTTATCACTATAAATTTATTCATAAAAATAAAAGATTGATAAATTTATCTTTATCACTTAATAAATTTATCAATAGGACTTAATGGTTAATAAGTCTCAAAAGTAGGACCTATTGGTAGTTTACCCTTTTTTTGGGGTCAGTTTCCTGCTTTCCCACAATTTGATAACCTCTCCTCTTCATCCATTCTCTTTCTATCTCCTATTTCTTGTGTAGTTTCCCACCCAAAATCTAGCTCTATTTTTTTGGGGTCAGTTTCCTGCTTTCCCATGATTTGATAACCTCTCTTCTCCATCCATATCTTTCTATCTCCTATTTCTTGTGTAGTTTTCAAGATTACTGAGGGCTTGAGAGCAGATTTGTGTGGGACAATTCATCTATCAAGGTATTTCTGTTCTCTCAATTTCTTTTGTGTTGGACAAATTTGTATCAGCTAAGTTCTAACCTTGTTATTGTGAATTTCAATCTTACTGGGAAATTCTTGTTGGAAACTTGTATATGGAAATCAAGATTTGTGTTATTTTACAGAAATTCACTCTTTTTTTATTTTTTTTAAAATAATACACTGGGTTTTGTTAACCTGAAAATTTTTCCCTCTTTAACTATGCTCAATCTCAGCAAGTTGTCTCTCTGTCAGAATCTTTGTTGGTCCTTCTTGTATGTGTTTTTATTCTTATTAGAAAGTGTCTCTTCTTATATGCTACATTGTTCGTATGATGTAATTATTTAATCCTCAATGAAGCTTGTGTGAAATGAATTGAATTTTCATACTTGTTATTTACTTCTTTATATATTTGGATGAAAATAGCATTTAGACTAATTTTTCTATTATATATAATTTTTGTTTTATTTTTTAAAAAGAGTAACATGAGAGCTTTTAGAAAATGCTATCAAAGAAATTTTATAGCACTCACAAACTATTGTGCTAAAGTGTTTTTTTTTTTTGTCAAGTCCAACAATATAATAGCATTCCTAGAGCACTATAACATATTATTTTATAGCTTTCTTCCATTGCATTTAATAAATGCTAATAAAAAATATAAATTTTCAATAACTTGGGCTAACACAGCATGCCAACAAATGCTATTATATACTTTTGATAGCATTCATTGCATGCTATAAAAAATGATATTTGTTGTAGTGCTCTGTATTCTTCTAGGTATTGCTTTGTTCTTATTGTATAGAAACCCATCTTCATCTCCTGCTTCTCAAAACATGGCTGGTGAGGAAATCCCCAAATCTAATTGTTTTTGTTTCCTACTGCACTATTATTCATATATGTGTTGCATATTTTTATTTTTTATTTTTTTGAAAAACTTTTATGTTTATTTGATGTTAGATGATGTTGCCCATGACTCATGAGTTTAGTAATAAATTTTAGTTTCTTTCTCATATATTATTTGACAAATTATTGGTAGTATTTTGGTGCTCTTCTCTTCAGTTTTCTGCCTCTGTTTATTTACAGTGCTTTGTTTGGATTATGATAATAAAGAGAAAACGAGAAATAGAGAAGTTTTGATCACAACTAATTTGGATTGAACTAGTTTACAGACGTAGTCAAAAAAAACTGTGAAAGCAAGGAAAAAACTAGTAAATAAAGCAAGACCCATATCAAAAGTACATTGTAAAAGAGAGCAGTTACCTGAGAACTCGAGCTTCACCGTCAAACTGAGACTGAGAACTGAGAAGTTGAAGTCGTTCACTGCCAGACTGAGCATAAGATGGAGAAGAGAAACCTTCAATTGTCGGCGAGAGAGCTATTACACAACGTCAAAGTCGCCGGCAAACCAAATGGCAAGGAATCTAGTCGAGATCGAGAAAGAAATATGAGGGTTTCTCCAATTTTGATTTTCAAATGGTTTCTCTAAATAGGGTTTCTCCTATTTGGATTTTCAAAGATCACACTCATGTATACTTCATTGAAATTGCATTTTCAACTCACGATTTCAATGAAATTGCATTTATAACACACAATTGCAATTTGCCACGGTGGCAGTCCATGTCATCATGAAATTGCATTTTCAACATGCAACTTCAAGTTGAAATTGCATGTTGAAATTGCGATTTCAATTTGAAAGTACAATTTGAAAGTGCAATTTCAAAAACCAAGTTACTTTCCCAAATAGTTTGAAAAGTGGGTTAATTCTCTAAATAGTTTTTTTTTTTAGAATATTTAAAAAAAAAAAAAAAAAACTCGACATCCTTGAGGTTCCTTTACGTTTTGAAAATTATATTTTTCTTAAGATTTAAATTTTTATTATAATTTAATCTTTTTGTTAGTCAACTGTTAAGTTAATTAATAAAAAATTAATATAATAAATTAATTTTATAAAATATCTATTTTACTCTTATTAAAAAATTATTAGATGAATAAAGAAAATCTGTAAAGAATTATAAAAATTTATTTAATACTAATACATCTATTATTATACTATTAAACATTTAGGTAATAGTCCACAAGTTTTTGTGGCATTAATTATCACAAATATTACAATTAGATCATTTTCAATCATAACTAAAAAAAATAGTTATAATCAAACTGCATAAGGCATAACTAAATATTTTTTAAATTATAACTAAAATAATATTATAATCAATAGTTATAACTAATATTATAATAGGTCATAATCAAAGACCACGACTGGAGCACATAAAATTTTGTTAAAAGATAAATTGTTTATCAATTTTATATAAGTAAACATGAGTAAAATAAGTATTTTAAAAATTATTTTTTTTATTAATTAACTAATGAAAAGATTAAATTAAATATAATTTTTGTATTAAAGATAAACTTCAAAGAGTGTCCTTGTAATTTACCCAAAAAAAACCAATATGGTGTTGGGAAATTCTTCCATGACAACAAGTTTGTTGGTTGGTGCCTCATTGATTTACCTGTTCTTTTCTCCAACTTTTTTCTTTGGGGATAGAGCTTAAAGTCAATGGGTAATTTCATGTGGGAGAAAAAAAAATTTATAAAGATATAAAGAAAAAAAATTAGGAGTTCTAAATTAAGAGTTTTAATAGTTTTAATTGATGTATGGGTCCTGTGTGATGTGATGTTTTGACTTTAGTTTTCTTTTTCTTTTTTTGAATTTTCACATCATTAATACTCTTTTAGAATTTTCAAATTAAAAAAATGTATCATTTCTGAAGATATAAATTGTAAATGTATATGTAATAAGGTATCAATAAAAAATTATGGGGGATAAATATCCCTTACACCTCATGTGTTGTCGATAATTTTTTTTTTTTTCCATTTACCCGCCTGCTTATAATTCCCCTATAGTCAATCTTCCACAAAAGCAAGCCTACTTTTTGTTAAAAATACAAATTATTGTTTTGAAAATTTTTTTTTTTTTTGTGGACAATTGTAAAAAAAATAAAAATAGAAATAAAAGATTTGACCCTAATAACAAAACAAGATTTGAATTTTTAATTTTGTCAATTTAAATCTTAAATTTTTTATTTATTTTCAATCTAAATCATTTGTCTATTTTCATTAACAAAAATCAATAAAAAATAATATTTAATCATTAAACTTAATGTACACATACAATATTTAAAATGCTTATTTTCATTAAGTGTTAATGGAGTAAAATATATAAATATTTTTTTTTTATCGATTTTACTTAACGAAAATAGATAAAGAATTCAGATTGAAAACAAATCAAAATTTCATAGTTTAAATTAACAAAATTAAAACTTAAAAACTTATTTTGTTACAATGATCAAATTTTGAGATTTTTTTTTTGTAATTTTCTCTTTTTTTTCATAATTTCATTGCCACACCTTACTACACCACCATGGCTAGAATTTGCCGGAAAAGTCTCCGGTGGTGATAATGATTTGAATAAATGGACAAATGATCTACTACTATTATAAAAGTATGAAAAGTTTGACATGTTTTTTTATTTTTTTTTAAAATTCAATTTTACCCTCTCAAATTTACTATATTTTCTAAGCATTCATTTAGGATGTGGGTTGGCTTTTTGGCTATTTTAGCCTAGGGCTAAAAAGTCTCATTTAAGATAGCCTTTTTGACTTTTTTTAGAGGAAAAATGAAATGATTATGAGTTAGATATGACATTTTGGCCTATTTGGCTAAAATAGCCAATTTTGTCCTATATAGCTATTTTAGCTCAAATGGGTATCCCAAACGTAGCATTTGCCCTAAAAGTCATGAAGAGTCCTATATAAACTAACTGTCTTTTTTATTTTTAGAATTGAACACTAAAAAACGAATCTGTTTCCAAGAGCCTGCCATGTTTTCTACTTTTTTTTAAATTTCAATTTTACCATCACAAATTTACTATATTTTCTAAAAGTCATAAAGAGTGCTATATAAACTAACTATCTCTTTATTTTAGAGTTGAACATCCAAAAATGATATATCTGCTTCCAAGAGTCCTATATAAATATAAACAAACCATCTCCCTTCTTATCTACTACTATTATAAAAGTGTGAAGAGTCTACCATGTTTTTTACTTTTTTTACATCCCAATTTTACCCGCTCAAATTTATTATATTTTGTAAAAGCCGTGAAGAGACCTATTTAAACCAACTATCTCTTTATTTTTGGAGTTGAACATTCAAAAATGATATATCTGCTTCCAAGATGCCTATATAAATATAAAGGGATAATTACATTTTACCCCCTGTGGTTTCACGCATTTTCACGTTACCTTTCTGACGTTGATAAATGTACTCATAAACCCCCTGTAGTTTTGACTGAAGTGCAAAAGTGACAGAATCTGGTAGACTTAACAGTGCGTGGGGCAGACGCGTCAGAGAAGCGTGTTTGTACTGAAGTTAAGGGTTTTGGCACCAAATTTAAGGTTTTGAGTGACCAAATTTACCTTTCCACTTTCTTATATATATATATAAGAAATGATGTTTCAGAGAATCTGAGCATGGATTTGGCTTCATGAAACATTGATGTACAACCTCAAGATCGTCTTTCATGGCCACTGATTTGCAGAGTTACCTGACAGGGACGCTATTGCCAACAATGGAACAAGGGTAGAAGCTAGTGGTGACCACCAACGGATGTACCAGTAGTCCAGATGGGTTTGGATGCATTTCATGGGTTGGATGCATTTCATGAGTTAGATGCATAGGTTGGATGCATTTCATATATATATATATGTACACGAAGAGAGAGAGAGAGATATGGGTTTGTGGGTTATGAGTTGGATGCATTTCATGGGTTGGATGCATGGGTTAGATGCATTTCATATATATATATATATACACGGGGAGAGAGAGAGAGAGAGAGAGAGATTGGGGTAGAGGTTTGTGGGTTGGATGCATTTGATATCTATCATATATATATATACACACATAGAGAGAGAGAGTTCAACTGTGAGAAAAATAAAAGTAACATGGCATTCATAAGAAAATTGAAAAAAAAAATAGGTATTCTAGGTTGTGTTTGGTGTGGAGTTCTAATCATGACTCCACACCCATATTTGAGTATGGTGCTTGGTTACAATTTTCAAAAATTAATTCCACGCCAGTTTTGAAAACTCGTTTCAAGCAGAATTTGAATTTTGAAATTTGGCCTACTCGGTCGTCTAGCCGGTTGACCGAAACAGTGCAAATTTTTTTTTTTTTTTTTGTGGCAATTAGCACCTGCTATTTTTTATATATTAAATAAAAAATATGTTCCGAATTTTTTTAAATTTTTTATGAGCTTTGAATAGAATTTTGGGTTGTGTGTTTAGTTATGGGTTGTAAGTTTTTGAATCAAATATCATATATCACATCAATTATTCCAAACTCTTTTCAAAACTCATAACCAAACAAATTTTCAACACTCAAATCATAATTTCAAAACTCACAAACTCAAAATACAACTCTATTCTCAAATCATAATTCTAAAACTTTACCAAACGCAACCCTAGTCTTTTCAATAATTCTGTCACGTCCTGTCACTTTTGCATTTCAGTCAAAACCACAGCGAGTTTATGAGTACATTTATCAATGTCAGAGAGGTAATGTGAAAACGCATGAAACCACGTGTAACGCCCTCAAAATAAACCCACAATCAAACATTCAAGACATGCTTAGACATAAGAGAAATAAGCATAATTACATTTCATCAGAGTATTCATTACAAAATGTATTACATGTTGACAACAAAAGTAAATGCCCTACAGGCTTACAACTTTCCAAGTCAACACTTGGTTACAAAGAGAGAGTGCTAACTCTACACAAAATGAGCCCTTGGCTTGATATACATGTAATACAAAAAGGAAATCACAAAAAAAATGCCTCAGCCACTAAGCCTCTCAAGCTACGTCCTTGGAGATAGCATGCTACCTGTACCTGAAAATGATGTCCCATATAGGGTGAGCCAACGCCCAGTAGAGATATGCTAAACATAACATGAGCAATAACTAAAACATTAGCATTTGATAAATGTTCAACTCACATAAATCAATTCATAACTCATTTTAATTACATGACACATCTGTCCATGTTTCCTTCCATTTTCCATTACTTATCAGTTCTCAATTTATGAATAAGGCTCAGAACCTGGCCAATAATTTAATGAGACTATAACTCATATCAACAATACTTCCATACTCACAACAGATACACATGCTTGCTGTATCAATAATACGTAAGAACACTTCCATACTTCACAACAGATACACATATTTGTTGTATCATTAATTCAATAGATACACATTTTGGTGCTGTATCAATGGAGTTCATCTCCTATCTCCTCCAAAACAATATCCGGTTTAGAGGTCCATCCCCCATCTTTCCCTAAACCGTGGAGTACATCCCATATCTCCTCCCACACAACACAATGTATATAAACGCATATCATATACATAATCAAATCAATACATAAAATTCATGTATTATATCAACCGCCATATTCGATGGCATACTCAATTGATTAGTTTTAGTTTGCCTAATCATCATGCATTGTCTACAACAATCAAGACTATCCTCCACCGATAGCCCAAAGTAGTTATTTCTAAACAGATAATAAATGCCTCAACAGATATATATAATCTCAACATTTTCAAAGGGAGCGATTAATAAATCCTACTCCACCATTTTGTCTCATAATGAGCCAATTTCATTATTTCCAACTCAATTCCACATTCCCATAACAATTGTCATTAATTACACTAATGACCCATATATACCAAAACATGGCATTTTCCCCACTTTCTCAATATCGACCCAAAGGTCCCAAATATTATCAACAACATCAACAACCTTCCTTTTAGACTCAAAACACAAATGTTTGAATCAAAAGAACAAAACTCCTCTTTCCAAAACAACACATCTCAAACCCTAACTTCCCAAATTAAACTATTTATATAAAAAGCTCAACATTTAGGTTAAAGCTCATAAAGATGAGTAGGAATCCCTACCTCAATAGATGAGACTCAATGGAGGTGATGAAGAAATCGAAAATGCTCCAAATCCCAAGATTCTCAGATCAAAATGTAGCCCTCAACGATCTCCACACTTTTTACAAAAGCCCAAGGGTAGAAAATCACTCCTACTAGATCAATCCTAAGAGAGAAGGGAGAAAGTAGTGAGAGAAGCTCTCAAAAATGGCTTTTCGGAAAAGTAAGAGAGAGAGTGGAAGTTGAAAAATGGTTTAAAATCACACAGCTGATATCTGATATACGTATGACCCGCTCGAGCGGAGAATAGGACGCTCGAGCGTCAAGCACAAAAACTGGACCCGCTCGAGTGCAAGGATACCTGCTCGAGCGCCAAGACACAACTGCAAAACACACCCGCTCGAGCGCAAAGGAAAAGCCGCTCGAGCGTAGATTTTCCCCTTCCAGTACTTTTACAGACAATGAACTACCCACTCGAGCGTCAAGATACCCGCTTGAGCGCGACCCGCTCGAGCGCGGCCCGCTCGAGCGTAAGAAGATCCGTTTGAGCGTGAAAAACACACCTGCAGAAGTTTTGTAAAGGCACGAAATGCTGAGAGTGCGTAAACCCCGCTCGAGCGCAAGAAGACTCGCTCGAGCGGACAACCAAAAATCAAACTCCGCTCGAGCACAAAGGGACCCGCTCGAGCGTACCACCAAAATTCTGGGCAACAAGTAATGGGACTAAAGCTCCACCAACCTGTTCGAAACACGCCCAATACATCCTAAAACTCAAACATACGGAATTAAAGGATAACAACAAGATATACAACCACCAACTCCACGGAACCTAAGTCCGGAATACAACAATCAAAGGAAGAGAAATCGGGATCGCTATACCACGAGGGGTAAAATGTAATTATTTTAAATATAAACAAACCATCTCCCTTCTTATCAAAACAAAAAAAACACAAAAAAAAAAAGTCGTCTCCTTATTTTTTACATTGATGATGATTGAAAAATAAAAAATAAAAAACTACTCTTTCTTATTTTGTGTCTACTTTTATACTGATATAGATAATATTTACAATTGTCCATCATGGATCAAATCACTGTTTTATCATTTAAAATTTTCAACTGAGTATGTATTCATTTATTGTTTAGTTGTATTTTGGATACAGATCAATTTTTACTCATAAAGTCTTCATACTCTTTTGGCAACTGGATTAAAAGTCAGCTTATTGACTTTTTGATTTTATTTTTTTTTTTTGGTTACATTACCTCTCTATTTTTTTACATGTTTTTTTAAAAAAATAAAAAGTCAATTTTTAATATATTTCCAAAAATAAGCACGCATACCAATTTAAGAGACACGCATAATTATAGTATTAATTGTTAGTGAAAAATCACGTGTTACGTGCAACACACGTGCCAAATCACTAATATAGATAAATAAGGGAACAGATAGATAATATTTAAATATATTGATGACATGTGCACAAATAAGGACATTTTGATCTTTCGCATTAATTGTCCAAAAATTTTTTTTTCTACAAATCTCTTCCGTTTCTTCAACCATCACAAATTCAATAACTAAATGTATCATTAATTTTTAATAAGAATAATATTAGGGATCATGAAAAAAATATCATGAAATACTTTATGAAAAATTTTCATCTTTTAATTAGTGTGTGGTGTCTTATTGTATGTGTAACATAACGGTGGAGAATCTTTCATAATCATTTTTATAATATTTTTTTCATAATTCCTAATATTACTCTCTTAATAATTATTAAAAATATATAACGAAAACTAAGGTACAAAGTGCAACTTCTAGAATACTATGTGCGAAGTTTAAAAAAAAATCAGTCATTTTAAAATAGTGTTACTATTAACGCCCCATCAATTATTTTGAACCTCTTATTTCTTTGGACTCCTGCTTATAAATTGTAATATCCTTAAAATTTCTTTTCTCCTCCCAAATAATATCAAAGTTATCCTTGTAAAAATATTCTACATATTCAAATGCACACCCCTACACTCCAAAAAGTTTCTCTCTTAAAACCCTAACAAAACCCACGATGGTGAAACCTCTCAAAACTAGTGGGAAAAAAAAAATTTGTGTGATTAAGAAGTTTTTTCTCTACTTCATTCCGAGATTTGTCAATCTGTTTGATTTTTTTTTTCTATTACCTTTTTTCACACACAACACAATCCACTTTGTTGCTTCTTTATTTGGTTTTCTGTCATTCATCCATGGCCTCATTATACTTGTATGCTCTCTGTGTAAGCAAAAATGGACAAGATTTCACCCTTCGATCGACCACCCAAGGGTGGTCCGACCTCCTTTGTCTATTTGCTTCTGTTGCTGCTGCATCGGTTATATGTTCCCGAATAAGTAAGAAATCTTCAGTTACCTGTTCCTGAACACATAAACAATATTCAAGCCTATGTTCTCGAATTTCGGTCATATGAACGGGAGTTCAGTTCCAAAAAAATGGCGAATAGTTTTTATTACTTTTGTCATTTTTTTTTTAAGAAACTTACTCTTATAAGATCAATCTCCTCTGAGCTAAGAACAATATCAAAACTATGAACCTCTTTTAAGCTTTTATTGTTGTACTCATCTCATCTCATAGAGTTATAGTTGCCAAATAAGTGTATGTAATCAAATAGTTACCACCGTTGCCGCCGAAATATTGTCGCCAGAGAATTTTCAAGGTTTTGAGAATGGATTAGTTTTAAAAGTGAGATTTGGAAAAAATGGATAGATGGTGATAGAGATATATGCTCTCATAAATCCTAACTCTTGATGTACTAAGTATATGGGCTTAATTATGAAATGAAGTGTCCCAAAATTATTAATATCCTTTTTAATAATTTCATTTGAAATTATTATTGTAATAAATAAATAAATAAACTAAAAAATAGAAGGTTTAAAATAATTGATAGAGTACTAATAGCAGCATTCTTTTAAAAACAATGTGTTTAGGTATATGCTTGACCAGGTAAGCAAAAGAACGACCCACATTCCTTGAAGTGTCTTTTTTACCTTTAGAAAAAATGCTCACGTAGCGTTAACATGGCTAACATTCCTTGAAGTGTCTTTTTAACCTTCAGAAAAAAGCTCGAGTTAACATGGCTAACAACATACCAGTATAGAGACAACAAAAGATCAAGAAAATCCTGCCCCCATTAGCTAACATAGAAACGGACTCCCAGATAGCAATAGTTTCTATGTGAATCTCTTCCCGACCAAGTGTCAAGGTGCGCCTATCCAAGGGTCAACACCTTGATGTCACACACATTTGTGCCCTTTGGAAGAGCCAAAGACATCCCTAAAAAGTTGTTGGTGCAAGTGCAAGCAAAGGCCCAAGGCATAATGCAAAATAGTCCAAGACATGCCATAAAGCAAGCTAGCCACCAAGTAACAACTTTAGGCCAACTTTAAGAGGGTCAAATGTAACATTTTTGCCTTGTAAATTTTTATGTAAATACCTTAGTATTAAAGGTATTAAAGGTGTTTTGGAACCAAGAGTTGTAATTTTTCTATTTTTGTAGAATTTTTAAAAATCCATTATGACTCCTCAAACATAGTAGATGTTTCCTCCTGCCAGCTAGGAAATGGCTTAACAACCTATATATAAGGAGGGGGTACCCAAGTGTTGAAGCAGACCACTTGTGCCTTTAATGTACCCCAACCTAGCTTATGGTAAGGCAACTTTTGTAGCACTTTTAGTGCATTGTTCAACTATTGTAATGCCTTCTTTTGAGTAATGAAAATTTCATTTCGCCTTTAAATTGTGCAAAGCCTTTCAATTGTTGCTTACTTTACTTCTACCTTGTTGATTGCTATTTTGTGGCTTATCTCCAATCTTATGGCTCATCAACATAACTAAAAT
The DNA here is from genome assembly GCA_036172215.1 of Camellia granthamiana. NCBI lineage: Eukaryota > Viridiplantae > Streptophyta > Magnoliopsida > Ericales > Theaceae > Camellia > Camellia granthamiana. The sequence continues at coordinate 104,478,705 of CM069908.1, read as the reverse complement.
TGTGTTTGCTTGTCTTTGCAAACCTTTTGAGCTTTATTGGTGGGCTAGTGAAGGGAGTTAACTAGCGCCACACACACTTGCATATTTTTGTCAAGGCTTCCGCATTGCCAGTGTGTGACAGTTGGTATTAGAGCCCAGTCTATTTGGCTTTCTCTATTATTAGCTTTCTAAATGGAGGGTACTGGCAATCGTCAACCCACGCAAAGGGAGAGAATTGAGCTCTTGGAGCAGCGTATGGACAACATGGAGGCCATGGCAGTTTCATTAGCCACCCTTGAGCAACGGGTTTATGATCTTAAGCAAACTCATGGCCCTACTCAAGGGCATGATTTTGAGGATGTTGTCACTGAACTCAGGCTGGAGATTAAAGACCTTAGTGGCCAGGTTGGTGTTCTTACCCGTGCCTTCGGCAATTCACCTAGTGGTGGCATGAAATTCACTAGGGCGCGTGTGCCCGAGCCCCGTGCCTACGGTGGCGCCCGAGATGCCAAGGAGTTAGACAACTATCTTTTTGATATGGAGCAATATTTCAAAGCTACGAAAGCCGATGCTGAGGAGACAAGGATTTCTATGGCCACAATGTATTTTTCCGGTGATGCCAAGTTATGGTGGCGGACTAAGCATGATGAGATGCAACGCGGCTTATGCACAATTGAGACTTGGGAGCAACTTAAGCATGAACTTAAGCTTCAATTCTTCCCCGAAGATGTTGAGTATAATGCCCAGCGTGCTTTGCGGGATCTCAAGCACACTGACACTATAAGAGATTATGTGAAAGAATTCTCTAGGCTTACGCTAGACATCAAAGATATGTCAGAAAAAGACAAGCTCTTCTTCTTTCTTGAGGGATTGAAGCTATGGGCCAGAATTGAACTTCAAAGGCAAAGAGTGCAAGATTTAGCCCATGCACAAACAGTAGCTGAATGCCTTACGGACTACGCCGAACCTAAGCAACGGGATAGTGGTTCCCCGCGCAAGAGCAGGGAAGGAGAAAGTCCCAAGGCTATGGCAAACCTAAGAGTGGGGGAGCCAACACTTCCACATCCAAAACCCATTCGGGTGGAGAACAATGGCAATAGAAGAGCTATGGTGACAAGGCAAAAGCCCCTCAACAATTCTCTACAAGCAAAGCAAAAGACCCTATCTCTTGTTTCTTATGCAATGGGCCACACCGGTTATCTGAATGTCCACAAAAGCGTGCCTTGAATGCTCTAGCAACTGTGTCTGACCGTGTCTCTCAACCAAGTGATGATGATAGTGAGGAAGAAGACGTGCGGTCTAAGCGAAGTGGCAAGGGTTCTAAGGCAGCTGGCTCTAGAGTGGGAGCCTTTCATATGATGAATGCCATGGAGAAGAAGGCTTCTACAGGGAGGCCTAAGAAGAATGCCAAGAGTGGCAAAATGGGCAAGCATTCAGATCCCAAACAACTTGTGGAGTCTAAAGATGAAGGCAAAAGGAAGAAACCCATGTATAGTGGGGAATCATCAGGCAAGTTGAACAAGAGCAAGTCATCCAATAAAGGTTTGGTGTTTGTGGATGTAAAACTCAATGGGAAGCCCCTTCGTGCGTTGATTGACACTGGGGCCACCCACAATTTTGTTGCGGGGACTGAAGTTGAAAGACTTGGGCTATCTTTAGAGAAGGATGGCAGCCGCATCAAGGCGGTTAACTCGACAGCGCAGCCTATCTATGGAGTTGCAAAATCTGTTCATTTGAAGGTCAGCACTTAGGAAGGAAAAGTAGATTTCACCGTAGTGCCCATGGATGACTTCCAAGCCATCCTTGGGTTAGATTTCTTAAGAAGCACAAAGATGGCAGTCATGCCTTATTCTAATAGTATGTGTGTCATGGGGGATAAGCCATGTCTCATTCCTGCTATGGCTACCAACAACAGTGACCGGTTTGTCTCAGCTATGCAACTCAAGAGGGGTGTTAGGCATGGTGAGCAAACTTGGGTTGCTGCCTTGAAGTTGAATGAAGCTCTTGAATCTACTCATGTCCCAGCCGCAATCAAGAAGGTCTTAAAGCAATTTGCAAATGTTATGCCTGAACAGTTGCCTAAGGAGTTGCCTCCATGCCGAGGTGTGGATCATGCTATTGAGTTGGTGCCAGGGGCAAAGCCACCAGCTCGTGCACTATATAGAATGGCTATTCCTGAGTTGAATAAGTTAAGGAAGCAGCTTACAGAGTTATTGGAAGCAGGCTTCATCAGACCATCTAAGGCCCCATTCGGTGCACCTGTCTTATTTCAAAAGAAGCATGATGGTAGTCTTATGTGTGGATTATCAGGCACTCAACAACCTGACCATCAAGAACAAGTATCCCCTTCCTCTCATTGCAGATTCATTTGATCAATTGAGCAAAGCAAGGTATTTCACAAAGCTAGATCTTCAATCGGGGTACTATCAAGTAAGAATTGCCGAGGGAGACGAGCCTAAAACTACTTGTGTTACTCGTTATGGCTCTTATGAGTTTCTTGTCACGCCATTCAGCTTGACCAATGCCCCAGCAACATTCTGCACCATGATGAACGAAGTTTTTCAAGAGTATTTGGATCAATTCGTGGTAGTATATTTGGATGACATTGTAATCTATAGCTCCACTTTAGAAGAGCACATGGAGCATCTTCAGAAGGCCCTTACCAAGTTGAGGGAGCATAAGCTTTATGTCAAGCTAGAGAAGTGTTCTTTGCCCAAGAGAGGATTAAGTTCCTAGGGCACATTGTTGAGCATGGATGCATCAAAATGGACCAAGAGAAGGTCAAGGCTATTCAAGAGTGGCAGTCACCCACTAATGTCTCAGAGTTGCGGTCATTCCTTGGGTTGGCTAATTATTATCGCAAGTCTGTTGAAGGCTACTCAAGACTAGCTTCTCCATTGACAGAGTTGCTAAAGAAGGGCAAGCCATATGTTTGGGCAGAGGAGTGCCAACAATCCTTTCAAGCCTTGAAAGAAGCTATGTCAAAAGATCATGCTCTTGCTCTACCAGACTTAGGTAAAGCTTTTGAGATACAAATTGATGCATCTGATTTTGCTTTGAGTGGTGTTCTTTTGTAGGATGGTCACCCAATTGCCTATGAGAGTAGAAAGCACAATGATGCTGAACGGAGATATCCAGCTCATGAGAAAGAGTTGCTTGCAGTGATGCATTGTCTGAGGACTTGGAGGCACTATATCTTGGGCTCACGGTTGTTGTAAAGACTGACAACACGGCGGTTAGCCATTTCTTAACACAGCCCAAGCTAAGCACACGACAAGCACGGTGGCAAGAGAAGTTGGCAAAGTTTGATTTTGCCTTAGAATACAAGGCTGGTGCCACCAACCATATTGCTGATGCACTAAGTAGGAAGGCGGAGCTTGCCGTGTGTCATCATATATGTTCACTTACTTCCATTTCAACTAGCATCAAGGAGAAAATCAAGGCTCATCTAGACAAGGATGCTATGGTAGAGAATCTTATGAACCTTGTCAAAATGGGCAAGACTCGCCAATTTTGGGTGCAAGATGGACTTCTAATGACAACAGGCAACCGCATATTTGTACCCAGGGCTGGTGATTTGAGGAAGACACTTCTTAGGGAGTGCCATGATACACTATGGGCAGGACATCCAGGTTGGGAACGAACATTGGCCTTGGTGAAACAAGGATATTATTGGCCCCAAATGCGTGATGATGTGGAAGAATATGTCCGCATTTATCTCACTTGCCAGCAAGACAAGGTTGAGCATAAGAAGAAAGCAGGCTTGCTTGAACCTTTGCCCATGCCTAAACGTCCGTGGGAAAGTGTATCACTTGACTTCATCACTGGATTGCCCAAAGTGGGAGATATCGAGACTATCTTGACTATTGTGGACCGGTTCTCCAAATATACCACATTTGTTACTGCCCCAAAGTATGTTTCAGCGGAGGAGACTGCCCAACTCTTCTTCAAGCACATTGTTAAGTATTGGGGTGTGCCTAAAAGTATTGTTAGTGATCAAGATACACACTTTGTTGGCAACTTCTGGACGGAGTTATTCAAGCTTCTTGGGTCACAACTTAATACTTCATCAAGCTACCATCCGGAGACGGATGAGCAAACAGAACGCTTCAACTGTATGCTCGATGAGTATTTGCGCCATTTTGTCAATGCCAATCAACGAAATTGGATGTAACTTCTTGATGTAGCACAGTTATGCCTCAACTCTCAAAAGAGTAGCTCCACGGGCAAGAATGCTTTTGAGATAGTGAATAGCCAGCAGCCACTGTTGCCCCACACAGTGGATGGACCTTATGAAGGAAAGTCTCCCAGGGCTTACCAATTTGCTAAGCAATAGAAGTGAAACCATGACATTACTCGTGCCTATCTTGAGAAAGCAGCAAGCAAAATGAAGAAATGGGCTGATGAAAAAAGGAGGCCACTTGAATTTAGAGCTAGGGATTAAGTTATTGTCAAACTCAACCCTGAGCAACGCAAGTTCATGAGGGGAAGAGACAGAAGGCTAGTGCGCAAGTATGAGGGACCGGTAACCATTCTGAAGAGAATTGACAAGTGTGCTTACAAGATAGATGCTCCATCTTGGTTGAAAGTGCATCCGGTTTTCCATGTGAGTTATTTGAAACCTTACTATCCAGACCAGGAAGATCCAACCCGCAATGAGCAGCAACACCAAACCATCACAGCCAAAGCAAAAAAAAGGTCTATTGAATCTATCTTGGCCGATCGGGTGAAAATGGTTTCCAAGAAGAAACAAAGGCAATACTTGGTGAAATGAAAAGGCCTTGGAGATGAAGAAATCAACTGGGAACGGGAGGCAGACTTGTCGGCTTTTCAAGACGAGATTGATACTTATTGGGCCAAGTCGTCGAGGGCATCGATCGTTCAAGTGGGGGAGACTGTCAAGGTGCACCCATTCAAGGGTCAACACCTTAATGCCACACACATTTGTGCCCTTTGGGAGAGCCAAAGACATGCCTAAGAAGTTGTTGGTGCAAGTACAAGCAAAGGCCCAAGGCATAATGCAAGATAGTCCAGGACATGCCATGAAGCAAGCTAGCCACCAAGTAACAACTTTAGGCCAACTTTAAGAGGGTCAAATGTAACATTTTTGCCTTGTAAATTTTTATGTAAATACCTTAGTATTAAAGGCGTTTTGGTACTAAGAGTTGTAATTTTTCTATTTTTGTAGAATTTTTAAAAATCCATTATGACTCCTCAAACATAGTAGATATTTCTTCCTGCCAGCTAGGAAATGGCTTAACAACCTATATAGAAGGAGGGGGTAGCCAAGTTTTGAACCAGACCACTTGTGCCTTTAATGTACCCCAACCTAGCTTGTGGTAAGACAACTTTTGTAGCACTTTTAGTGCATTGTTCAATTATTGTAATACCTTCTTTTGAGTAATGAAAATTTCATTTCGCCTTTAAATTGTGTAAAGCCTTTCAATTGTTGCTTACTTTACTTCTACCTTGTTGATTGCTATTTTGTGACTCGTCTCCAATCTTATGGCTCATCAACACAACTAATATTGTGTTTGCTTGTCTTTGCAAACCTTTCGAGCTTTATTGGCGGGCTAGTGAAGAAAGTTAACTAGTGTCACACACACTTACATATCTTTGTCAATGCTTCCGCATTGCCAAGTGTCCCAAAATTATTAATATCCTTTTTAATAATTTCATTTAAAATTATTATTGTAATAAATAAAATAAAAAAACTAAAAAAGAGAAGGTTTAAAATAATTGATAGAGTACTAATAGTAGCATTCTTTTAAAAACAATGTGTTTAGGTATATGCTTGACTAGGTAAGCAAAAGAACGACCCACATTCCTTGAAGTGTCTTTTTGACCTTTAGAAAAAACGCTCACGCAGCATTAACATGGCTAACATTCCTTGAAGTGTCTTTTTAAACTTCAGAAAAAAGCTCGAGTCAACATGGCTAACAACATACTAGTATAGAGACAACAAAAGATCAAGAAAAATCCTGCCTCCATTAGTTTCTATGTGAATCTCTTCCCGACCAGATAGCAATAGTTTCTATGTGAATCTCTTCCCGACCAGGCCAGGCTGAATCAGACCACCACAAGTAACAAATCCTCGATGGGGATCATTGTTTTGAGGTAGAGAAAGCGTGGTTGACAAACCACTTCAAGGAGGCAACTGTGTCAGGCAACTGCGTGGTTGACATAAATCGTTTTGAAAACTAAATAAAAAATAAAAACAACAACAACAATACCAAGGAGCCGTGATAATCTAGCCCACATGGTTCACTTTTATTAACCTTTTTGTGCCCATAACTTCATTGCAGGAAGGGAACAAACAAAAAGCAAAGACTACGCATACCTGTACCCAATTTGGATTCCAATGCTGAATTATGAGAAATTTTGAATGGGCCTCCCATAAAGGATATATAATTCAAGGGAAGAGACGGTGGATGATAAAGGAGGAAGTCATAAAAAACTGAAAAGTAACATTGATAGAAACTAACCAAGCATATCAAGAAAGGGAATTGAAAGTGAACATGAAAATGGCAAATAAGAGAAACAGAAATTAGAGAAGGTTTTGAACTTGTATAATTCACAATTATATCAGACGAAGGCAAACTAGTTTCAAACGTTTTAAGCTAGCAATAGGAGTAGCAACATAAACATTGTTCATAACACCACTACGCCAAAGTTCATTATAAGTTTCAAGTTTCAACAAACCAACGGCAACAAATTCTTGTGAAGTGAAAGCTTTATTGAACACAGAAAAAGCTGAGATACATGGTCAAGATATGTTCCTTGCACTGCGCATCACCTGCAAAAACAAGCATTTTGAAAAGAAAAAAAAAAAATCAAATTTGGGAAAAAATATAGCTGCTTAAAGCGAGAAACGATGACGGGGAAGGGAAGGGTTTAGTGAGTATATAATTGACATAGCACATAGACTCTTTGGTTTACATAATCAAAACATGTCCCAATCCCAGTGTGCATAGAATTTTGAAGGCCATTTCAAATTTTCAACATATGACTAACAAAGTAAATCCTGCATTCCTCCTGTGTGTGTATTTTCATGCTTCAAAAGTGCTTGTACTGTTAAGGGAACTAACAATGACTACACAAACAACAGTCTGCAGGTAATATGAATCCTCTATAAACCAAATTCTGAATTACAAAACACAAACAAAAAGAATCTTACTCCTTAATTTACAACCATAACCCACCAGCTAATGTTCAGACTTTTTTTTTTTTTTTTTATTGGCATTCAGACTTCTAACCACTAACTCTAAAAGATTGAAAAGAAGAAGGGGAAGAAAACAACAGATTAAGAAAAGGTAAGCTCTAATAACTGTTGTCGAACAGAACAAATATAAAAAATAGCCTTTTATTGACTAGCCAAATTACCATCAAAGTTTACACTGCCAATATATCATCAGACCATGAGAGAGTAATAAACTTCAACTATAGCTTTTACATCCATTATGCGAAGTTTTACATCTAAATTGATGGAACCAACGTAATACGATGTATATGAAAGTAAATCTATTATTCTGATTTTTATTTTTATTATTATTATTTTGGTAGGACAGGAATAAAGGAAGGAGAAGCTGCATCATGCAATAGTAAGACTTGAACCATAGGCATCACACTTGGTAAGCGGAGCATCTCATCCACCAAGTTAGCTCGTGGTCTTAAATTTTAAGTGTTAACTAAAAGGCCTACACAAGTGATTCCAGGCAGAGAACCTTGAACAATTCAATATAATGAGAAAACAGCACATGCTACAATCTCACCCTAAAACGCATCTCACATTAAGAGCAGTTTTCTCCTATGCTCCAATCAGAACTTATAAAAAGTGGAAACACCTAGTTGCCAGAGGTCAAAAAGCACACACATCAAGAATTGCAAGGACCAGCACTACTCGATCATAAATTAAAGAGAACAGGGTGTTAAGGGTTGATTGTAATGTAAAAAGAGCAGGAAGTTAAGGAGTGGAAGCAAACTGCATCAACCAGAGTTTTCTAATATACAATATCCACTATGGTTCCACTCTCATCTGAAAATTTCAGGTACTGCGGTTCGCGCAGCACATCAGAACAAGTTATTTGTTCAAACTTCAAAGCAGTCCTCCAAAAGGTCTTGATAGACCAGCTTCATTCAGATCACACTGTTTTAGGAATAACTCAATAATATCACAATCTCAACAATGAACATGCTTGACCTCGCATAAAAACCTCCCTTTTCCTGATTTGTTTTCACGAACACAAACATGTTAAAGGCAAGAAACCTACTACAGTTATTTCTATCTTTGAATCCCGCTGCTTCACTGTTACAAAAGAACAGATCTCTTTGTTCACTTTGTAGCGTTGCTCTTCAGAGCATCTGATGTTAGCCTAGAACACCCTCAATCAGTCATCTTATCCAGCAAGAAGTTAGTCCAACAAGCTGCAACAGGGTGAATGACTTTAGTACTTCACCAGATCATGTCTTCCATTGGTCCATGTTAGCGTGATATTATCAAACCTTAAATACTAGAATAAATAATTGCAGAAGCACCAACATGCTACTTATTCCCACCTAAAAACATAAAATGAACAATTGAATAAATTGAACCATTACTTCTACTAAAACCTAAGATTTAAGTCTGAGCCATCAATAAATTCCGCATCAATAAATTGAATTCTCACACTCATGCATACACAAAAGTTATCCAGCACTGAATCCTTCATTATAAGATACATATAATGTTAATTTAAGTAAAATGGCCATCTAATAATTTCTTGATGACTAAAAATAGTTTTATATATCAACCATCCAACACAGTCCTTTTGCAGAATTATGCCTTTTCATCTGAACCCAAATTAATCAAGTGATCAAACCATAACATTGGCAGTCTGAATTAGATGATTTGTTTGCCACCATTTTGGCAGCACTAATCCCTGAATTTTAATTTTAACTATTTGTCTAAATACATGACAATTATGCCTACACAATTCAAACTAAGTGTTCAGATTATGATTATCAACTGCCCACAACTCAACACTTTACCCTTTTTGTCATTTTATCTTTAGTTAGTTACGTAGCAATATAAGAAGGTAGTGTTCGATTCGCTCAAATGATTTTGGACAGGACTAGAATACTTAAGTCTCCTCAATTAGTGAATGGTGATTCCATTTGCAATTTATATTCTTTTCTTTTTTCACTGAAGCAAACATGGGAATGGTATTTCGACTGAATGACCATTACCATTCCATTCTAGACAAGGATTGATTGAAGAAAACTATACACACATAACATATGAAGATTGCAGTAATGCTAAAAATTTGGCAGACACATCAAACAAACGACAGGTTAACGATATTCGTAACAAGAAATTGGGGCATGGCCTCAGGCAGCCTTGATTTCCAACAGACAGAAATGAATACACCTACGAGGTCCAATACAGGATTCAAAGACAAATATACATACAAATACAGACAAATCAAAATATACCCATCACAATTTAGACGCATTTCTCTATAAGAGAATTTCCAATCCTTCATCTTATTTTTTTTCCCCATCAAATTTGGGTAAATCTTTTTAACTAAAAGCATCCCCAATTCTTCACCTTTTCTTTCCTCAAATTTAAATTTGATGGGAAAAAACTCAAAAATCATCTCCAATCCTTTCATCAAATGTCATCAAATCAAGGAAGAGCCATTTTTTTCATCAATTTGAGAACTAATCAAATCCTTCATTAAATTTGAATTTGATGAAAATTTAAACTAATGAAGCATTGGAGATGATTTTTTTTTTTTTTCCATCATATTTGATGAAAAGGGAAATTTGGAATAAGAGTACTTTTAAAAAATATTTTGATGAAAGGATTGGAGTAATTCATATCAAATCATGCTTTTTACTCAAATTTGGTATCAAATTAGATGAAAATTTTGGTGAAATTTGGTATCAAATTAGATAAAAAATTTGGTGAAGGGTTGGAGAAGCTCTAAAAGCTTGATTTGATATGGGATACTCCAATAGCTTTTCATCAAATTTAACTAAAAGCTTGAATTGGTGAAAATCTTGAATGTTCCAATCCTCACTCACTCAAAAATATCATCAGATTCTTTTCAAAAATTCCAAGCTTAGGCCATCTCCAACGTTTACTCATATCTTTCATCAAATTTCAATTTGATGAAAATTTGGTGAAAACGGTGCTCCAATCCTGTCATCAAAGTGATAGCAAATGAAGGAAGCGACAAATTTTTCATCAAATCGAGTGTTTAACCTTTCATCAAATTTCGAAATTGACCATTGGTGGACAATCGGGTGGATGACCAGGGGACAACCGAGTGGACAACCAGAATTTGATCAAAATTTACTCTACGCGGGACGACCAGCAGAATTGATGAAAACAATTGGAGTGAATCATATCATATCAAACTTTTACTCAAATTTGATGAACGATTGGAGATGCTCTTATCCCCAAAAGCCACTTTTGTCAAATTTGGTGAAAACTTGACTTGAAAGAAGTTTGATGAAATGAATGGCGGCCACTTTCACCAAATTTTTCATCAAATTAACGATTGGAGATGCTCTAAATAACCATACACATACAAAAAATAAAAACACACATAGATGATCATAATTGCATCAAACCCTAATTTCAAACAAAGGAACCCAATAACAAATCCATATACGAATCAAAAGGCAAGTAAGTACCTGAAAGACGTTGATAGATCTTTGGCGGGGCTTCTCAGTGAGTGTGAGAAGACGATGATGAAGAATGAGAGTGTGAGTGGGAGTGCGAATGAACATAGATCTTGTTGTAGGCGGTTTCGCCGACGAGGTAGATGCCGAAGGCGACGAGAGCGATGCCGAGGCCAGGAGTGGCGTGGCGGAGCTGGTTCGTCAGCATCGGGTGCTTCCTCCACTCGTCCCTCCTCCTGAAGAACTCCCCTGTTGGTCCCAATGGCTTCCCCATCTCTCTCTCTCTCTCTCAATGTGTGTGTGTGTGCTTGAAGGCTTGTATGTGTACGAGTATGATGTATGTCGTTGCTTGTTGGATTGGAGAGAGAGAGTGGGCTAAAATTGGCGTCCTTAAGTTGGACTTTACTGCCCAGATGGGCTGGACCAATACCTTGCCTAGTTCACAAATTTTGGGTGTGGCCCTAGGAGAATTTATTGCAAATTAGACTACACTTTGTCCGTTTTATGTTTGACTTTTGAAGTTTTTTTTTTTTTTTTTTTTTTTTTTTTTTCACTTTTATCCTTCATATTTTAAGTTTTTTATTTAATTTACTCTTAAAACTGATTTATGTTCAAATTTAGACAAAAAAATTCCACGTTAATTGCCACATAACATAAAAAAAAAAATTATTATAAAGATATTTGAATTTGAAATCATGTGACTGTTAATGTGCCATTTTTTTCTAAGTTTAGATAAGTTAGCTTTTGGAATAAATTTAAAAAGGGAATAGCTTCCCTCCAGTCCAATCACAGACTGAAGGGTACTGTTGGGCCTGTGGAGGTCCACCATAGGTCCCATTTTGATAATCTGAATCGTTGAATATGTAGAACTCATTGAGTAATATATACTTATAAAAAATCACGTTGATTGGATATCGATAGCTATGTGATCAAATCAGTTTTGTATAAAAAAAATTTGGATGGTGAAAAATAAACGTCTTACGAAAATATAATTTAATCACATAGCTATCAATATCCGATCAACGTAATTTTTTACAAGCATATAATACTCAACGACTTCTACATATTGAACGATTCGGATTTTCGAAATTGGACTCGTGGTGGGCCTCCAAGGGCCCAACAATACCCTCTAGTCTGATCACGAACTGGAAGCAAGCCATTCCCATTTAAAAAAACTTGAAACTTGAAAGAAGAAAGTTGAAAAAACAAATTTTAAGGGTCAAAGGAAAAAAATATCCAAATATAAACGGAACAAAAGTATAATTTATCCTAAAAATAACTCAAAATAATTGTAAAAATATAGATATGTAAATGGAATATACATATACAATCAACTAGGCTAATTTAGTTGATCACACATAAAGTCAATAGACAATTCTTATTATATGAAAATATTAATAATTTCTCCATGAGACTTTATTGTATAATTTATTTCTTCCTTTGTATGGGCTTATATATGTATTTCTTCCTCTATATGGGCTTATATATGTATATTGGATTTTGATTATTCAATTATAATTATATATTGTAAATACTCTTACCCATTTAAACTATTAGGAAAAAAAATGAAATCTATCGGTACAAGTGGAAGACTATAACTCATTCTACTAAAACACATCACCTCTTAGAGCATATTTGGTACCATATAATTAAATGAAATGGGAATAAAATGAGAGTAAGAATGAAATATAAGGTTAAGTGGAATAAAATGTCCATTCCTATTCTATTGTTTGGTTGTCAACATAGAACGATATAGGAATAGGACAATAATTCTTATTCTTGTGTTTGATTATACCTATTAAATTAATGGAATGGAATAAGTTTTTATTATTTAGTTGTGTTTTTTTTAATAAGGTAGTAACAAATAAATTAAAATTTTATATAGATGACGATAGTGTTAATAATTGTAGAAGTGATGGTGTGAGTCATGGTAGCGGCGGCGGCATCAGTGGTGGTAATAATAGGGATAGTAGGATGGTGGTAGTGGTAGTAGTAGGTCATTGTGGCGCTAGCAATAATAGTAAGATGGTGTTGTAGTGGTTATGGTTGCAATGGTGGTGGTGGTGGCAGCGGCGATAATGATGGACAACGACAGTAGAGTAGTGGTTCTCGTGATGGTAATGGTGATGGTGATGATGGTGGAAGGTAGTAGTAGTAGTGGTGGTAGTAGTGGTGATAAAGTAGTGGTGGTAGTAGTGGTTGTGGTAGCGGCAGCGACGACAATGGTAGTCGTGGTGTGATGTTTGTAAAGGTAGTAGTAATAGCGGTAAAGTTGTAACGGCAGCGATGGTGATGGTGATAGTAATGGTTGTGGCGGTGGCTGTAGTTATGACGGTAATGGTGGTGGTGTGATGTTTGTAAAGGTGATAGTAGTGCGTGGAATGGCAGTGGTGGTAATAGTGGTTGTGGTGGCAGTAGTGGTTGTGGTAAGGCGGTGGAATGGATGGTCGTAGAAGGAGATAGTGGTAGTAGCTAAATAATAATATATATTTTTTAAGTATCAAAAATAAAATAATAATAAAATTTTATGAAAATTCTATGATAGAATGAAATGACCATTCCTAAGTTTGGAGAAAGAAATAGATATTCTTACATTTTGTTAGAATAACTATTCTCACTAAGATAAGGTGTACCAAATAAGAAAAATAGAATACAAAGTTAGAATGGGCATTCCATTCTAGTCTATTCTATCATGTCAAACTTATTTTTATACTTTCATGTTTTTACAATTATTTTTAAATATTTTTTTATTAATTTGTAATTCTCCTATTATAACTCATTCTCCTATTTTTTACGTCTATCTATACCTATGAATTTCATTGGATCCAAAAATGATACATTGGAAGACTTTTCGAGTCTTTCCAATATCAATGGATGAATTGTTTTGCTCCTATATCTTTGAAAGGAAAACAAAAATTCCTAAGAATTGTTTTCTGAATTCGAAAGAGAATATTTCTCAATAACTAAGGCTAAGTTTGGCTATCCTAACTAAGTATACAGTTTTTATCTTTTTATCTTTTTTCCATCACATCATCTCTCTACTTTTCTGCACATCTTTTCGTAAAAAGACAAAAAGTATACTTATTTAGGTCATCCCAAACAACCCTAAAAAGTGTAACATGTCAAAACCTCACCGTTTAAGAAGTAACCACAAAAATAATGGAACCTTCTGTTTCTTTTATTTTTTTTATCTATATGTTTTTGATACCAAGTAAAATATAATTTATTATTATTTTTATATTAAAATATTTTTATTAATTTGTAATTCTCCTATTATAACTCATTCTCTTATTTTTTTTTACATCTATTTCGATTAAATGATTCTAAAATAATAATAAAAAATTCTGTCAATTTTAAAAAAGTTTATTAAAAATGAAAATAAAATTTATTTTTAAAATTGTATTATTTTTGTCCTTTGTAAGCATTTTTTAAAATAAATTAAATCTATTTAATCTTTAGGTTTGTCCAATTGAGTTAGATGTAATGTAAAAAAAAATTACTAAACAAGAAAATAAAATCCAGTTACAAAATTCACAGAAACGCTAAAAAACACTTAATTAGATAATGGGGATTTTTTTTTAAAGATCCCTGATATTAAGATTTTATAACATAAAGGACACTCAATATTTTCATAATATCTAAGGTTCCTCAACATCGATCCAGAGAAAATTCGATCCAGAGAATTTTTCTGGACGAATCACAAAGAAATTTTCAAATTTCTCTGGACACATCACATAGAAAAATTTCAAATTTTTCTAGACACATCACAAAGAAAATTCCAAATTTCTCTGGACAACAATGAGGACTAGTACTCTACTCCAGAGAAAATTGGGTTGGTCCAGAGAAATTTTCTGATTTGGATTGAATTTTCTCTGGGTTGAACTCAATTTTCTCTAGGTTGGTCCAGAGAAATTCTCTGGTTTGGACTGAATTTTCTCTGGTTTGGTCCAGAGAAATTCTTTGGTTTTGATTGAAATTTATCTGGATTGATTTGAGGGATCGTATACATTCTCTGCTTGGCATTTCATCAAACACCTTCTTTGCTAAATCCATGTCCCCAGCTCTGTGCATATTTTGCATATTTTCAAAACAAGCATATACAGAATCAGAATCAAGTATTTTCTTTGATGAAATATGATTATTTGTTCAAATTTGGAAAAGAATATAACAAAATTATTTTGAGGGTAAGAAATCCATGAATTGAAAGCAACATTCACAATGTGGAAATATGTGAATTCTATGTAACTCATTCATAGCATATTTATTACATTGAAGACATATGAAATTTAATTGAAGACACTTGATCATTTTTCTTTCTGAAACTCCAAAGACTATAATTGTCATTAATGTAGTCAAGGAAGCTTACAAAACTACTACGTGGAAGCCACCCATATAACAATGGTGCATGTTTTGATGACGTCATCTCGTGTCTGCATCTTTGGCTACCATGGCTCGTCTTTCTTGTCACCATGGTCCTTATTCCAGAGGTCTATCGACCGCGACTGGAGTTCGGAGTCAATTCGAACTAATTCATCAGCGGAGTAGTAAAAAGTGCAATATTCACGAACCCTCGCAGCTCAGATCACGGTGGTTCAGCTTAGATTACAGCATTCCAACGACGGTGTGGTACAGACAGAGGCGAAGGTGAAGATCAGAATGTGCACAAAGAGAAAGGATTTGGTTTGGATAGAATGAAGATTGGAAAGAGAGAGAGAGAGTCAAATTTCTCTGATCTGATATATGGGTATGGGTTTAGGGACTTTAAATATTAAAAAATAATATTGTGGATCTCTTCCATTACTAAAAATGGGAGAGGAACCTTAAACTAATTTTTTCTTAAATAATCGTATGAAAAGTCTAATAACATATTATAATATGATGTACATCTCTGAATTAATGTTTATTATAAATTATTGTGATATTTAGTTACATTTTATATAATAGCGAGGGCAATAAATAATGAATTCAAATAGTGTTTGTTTAGCTTCTAGTGTTAAGTAACACCTTACTATCACAATGTTAGTTATAATTAAAGTAATTTTTAAGTATGCGTAAAAGCAAATATAGATTAAGACTTAAACATAATTATAATGAAATTTTCATATTTAATTTTTTAAAATCCATCAATAATTGAAGAGGGATTTGGTGATGGACCTATCATTGTCTAATTGTCTTTCAAAATGACAGGAATTATATAGGTACTTTCAAAGAGCGCTGCTATTAACACCTTCCTTTCTTCTTTGGACCCCCCATGTCTTTTATTTTTTTTAATTTTAATTTTGTCTAAATATAAAGTTATATTTTTACCCTCACCCCTAACATTCTAACCCTAATTTCCCAAACCCTAGCCCCCATTCCCAACCACCACCTCCGGCAGCTCACTCACCGGAGCCCTCATTGCCGGCAAATATGTTTTCATTTTCGAAATCATGAAAACAAAATGTAGAAAAATTATTTCCAAAAATCGGAAACAAACCATTTCGACAAATACATCAAAATTTGATGCTTCAAAAGAAGCAAATCAAGCTTTAATGTGTTGTAGATCTATGTCTGATGCAAATGGTGAATGGATGTATTGGAATAAATTGCAGCCAAAATTACTAATTCCAGATTTGATCAAAAGAAGCAAATCAATCCTTCAATTTTTTCATTCTTTAAAAGAAACAAACACACCGTAATTTCCCAAACTCATATCACCGCTGCCATTTCTGAAAAACATAGGGTTAGGGAGGGTTAGGGTTTTGAGAGAAGGTGACGAAGAAGAAGATGTTAGGGATCGAGATCGAATTCGAACACCACCACAACCACCCTCCCAGCAATTTTCCCTCTCGATTTCGTTTCACACTCTGCAACTCTCTCCTTCTCTCTCTCTAGCCACAAATCTTCCTCGTTCTCTTCATCGACAGCGATGGCGCATAAGACATGGGAGTTGGAGAACAACATCGTGACCATGGAGACTTCAACGTTAGCGAAGTCTGTCACCATCTTCTACTGTGAATATTTATTTTATTTTTTTTGGAAATTGGAGTTGGAGATTTCAATTCCAAATTTGAGGCGCGAATTCATTACTTCCAGATGTAGAAAGGTCGCCGAAGATGAAAAGAGAGGTCGCCGGCGACAGTGACAGTGATAGTAGTGGTCGTCGATGGAGATAGTGGTGAAAAGATTGATGGGTTAGGGTTTGGGAAATTAGGGTTAGAATGTTAGGGGTGAGGGTAAAAATGTAACTTTATATTTGAACAAAATTGAAATTAAAAAAAAGAAAAAGAAATTGGGGGTCCAAAGAAGAAAGGAAGGTGCTAATAGCAACCCCCTAATGATGGGTCGTTGAACACACCAAAATTAAATACTAAACTATACCAAATTCCATTAGAATAATGGCAAGTCTAGGTATCGATCCACAGGGACTATTGTGAAATTAAACTAATTTAATCGTTAAATTCCTAAATTAATTTTGATAAAAAAAGATTGAATGATCATAACCTAATTTATTAACGAATAAATTAAACTAAGGAATTAGATTATTAATAATAAATGAAATTGGTTTACTGAATTGGAGGAAAAACTAGGGCAAAGAATCCACCACTAGCCACGTAACTAGGGTTTCCAATTGAAATCAATTATCCTAGGGTTTGAACAGATTAATGCTTTGCAACTACAAGTTCAAAGCATTTAACAAGAAAATCATCACATTCAATGTACGGGCACGAACCATCTCAAGTAGTACGAACCGTTCACTCTAAACTAGGGCAGTGACACGACTCGTCCCTCGTAGTATGGTTCGTCTCATACCTTGAATGTGAAAGAATAGAAAACTCATGTATGGATAACATTCAACAATCACAGAAAGTCAAATATTTGAAAAGATAATGAAAATTATATATAAAGAATTTCTAAAACACCATACAATGGTTCAAACCTTTACATAATTGAGAATCAAAAGGAAAACAAAATAGTTACATGGCTAGGGTTTCATCAAAACCCTAGAAAAGACGACTAGCCACTCATGGAGGAGTGGAAGGATGAAGATGGAGAAGAAACCACCATGGAAGACATCTTGGAGCTTTTGCTTTCCTTCTCCTTTCCAAACCCTAGCCTCCCTCCTTAGGTTAAACAGTTTCAGAACCCTAGAAAAGCCTTTTCCTTTTCCTTTTATACTTCTACTCACTTCCAATCAGGTTTAAAACATTAGTTTGACTTTTCCAGAAAAAGTCAACTCTGTCCAAATTTGGTCTTTTTGCCCATTTTATGCTCCGACGATGTACAACCTGATTGACATTTAACACACATAAATTATACGGTTTGACCAGCAAGTGAAGTTAAGAGATTCTAATTAACGGCCTCAATGATGTACATTTCGGCCTTAATCACATCCCCCAACTTACTACTTGCTAGTCCTCAAGCAAGTAAAATAAAATAAAATAAAACAAAATCTATCTATTTCCTCTTTCGTGGGACAACGGTTACATTTAGCATATGCAACAAGCCTTTTAAACCACAAGGTTACCCCAAGTGGACGAGTAGAGTCTCGTGAGGGTTTCCAGAAATGATACCCACAAACATTAACATATTCATATATACTCAACAACAAATGACCACACTATTCCACCTAACAATCAACCTTATGTGGCCACTACAGTGTGATATTGAGACATCACGAGTCATTAAAGACACAGTGGACAAGCATGAAGGAACCTATTGAGTCGAAACCACAATTCGGTTAATACAAAAGTAAAGTTCCCTATACTTGTGCATGCTAGTAGACAAGTCATGAGTATCCTCAGTGTAAAGTGCAATCTCCATATTAGTTAACTATCCACTATAATAGCCCAATGTAACTCACAATAACACCAACATATACAGAAAAACTAACCTGTTGCAGCCAAGATTCTCAAAAGTAGTTTTTTTTTTTTTTTTTGTAATGACTGTGCAATGTCTTGATCCATTAAGCTTTCTAATCAACTCATGTAACAAGCATTGGGCCAATGACTCCCAAACCAGACGGTTTTAGGGCACTAGGTGTAAAGACACCCTTACGGGCTTAATAACTCGAGTTGAAAAGGCTACGAATCCGAACAAGTCATTCTTCTTATTTTTTCTTAACTGTGCAATGTCCAAGTCCCTTAAGCTTTCTAATTAACCCATGTAGCAAGTTTTGGGCCAATGACTCCCAAACCAGACGGTTTTAGGGCATTAGGTGTAAAGACACCCCTACGGGCTTAATAACTCGAGTTAAAAAGGCTACGAACCCAAACTAGTCAAGTGTTTTTTTTTTTTTAAGAATCTTGGCTCCTCATTTATTCTTTTCTGCAACTCTAGCTATTATCAATGATGTACACCAGGGATTATAATAAAAAGATCACCGCTATGATAGTGTGTTAATGTGAATTAAGGCATACTCATGACAAGTGTACTAAAACCACAAACACAGACAACTCTCCTTGTGCAAACATCGCATGCAAGTATCTACCCAATAAACCCTTTTCATACAAGTCTACTATGCTCTCCAATTGACATATGCAAACATCATCACACTACTAGCAAAAAGTCACATCAAGTGAAGTAATGCAATCAAGTGAAACAAGTATAAGCATGAATTATGAGCCAGATAAAAAATGCACAAAAGAAAATATAACCCCCATCCCCCAACTTGAATATGACATTGTCCTCAATGGAAAAGTAAAGAGAAATGAGAGAATATTACCAGAATTGTAGGTGCACATCCAGGTAGGCAGAGAGTAACATGTATACACTTCCCTTTTTTTCTTTTTTTTTTTCTTTTTTTTTTTTTGTTTTGTTTTTTGTTTTTTTTGTTTTTTGGTTTTTTTTTTCGAAGAAAAGAAAAAAAACTAAAAGGAAAATAAAAATAAAAAGAAAAGAGACAAAGGAATATACAGGTGGGGACTACGGGGAAGCCGGTGGTGGTGGTGGCGGGAAGTGCTGGGCGAACAAAGCTTGCATCATAGAGCACGTCTCAAAGGCGTCATCATGAATCCGTTGCTGGTGGAGCGAGCAGCTGGTCGAAGGTCGCCCGGGAATAGTCGCAATGCGCCTGAAAATCCGTACGCAACTCCATGAGACTCTGGTGATGATCACGAAGAGTACTGTGGACCTGATCCACAGAGTGCTGAAGCTGTAAAGTACTCATCGCGAGTCATGTAGAGCGGGTCCCCTTGGGGAGGCACGGGGGAAACAGGATGAGCTGGGTGGTCATGTACAGGATCCTGAGCCTCAGCAACTGGGGCACCAACCGGCTGCGGAATACGAGATATGCTATGTTGCCATTCCCGCTGGCCGAAAGTAGGATACCCTCTATCAATCTCCTCATCCCTCAGCAACGTGGAGGTGGTTCAGCTGAAACACAAGGGTCAGCAGATGGGCAAAATGGTAGTGGCCAAGTCAAGTTTTGCATAGGATCAGGCCGAACTGCCTCTCGTAGAAATTTCTGCAAGTGCATGAAGATGATACGCGACAGTGGGACCTGATAGCCATACTGATACCCGTGTAGAACCCGAACAAACTCCAATCGTCGCTCAGCTCGATGCCCAAGTGGAAGGACATTCTTATGGACCACAGAATCTAGGAATGCATAGCGGCTAGGCAGCTTGCTCCGCCGTAAGCATGTGAAACTGAGATCACCATGGGCCCCCGGGAAGTATTGCTGGATGAGGCTATGGATGGGCCTGTCGATCCTCAACTTCAGGGAATGGCTGATATTCCGGCCTTGGACGAAAAACCCTAACACTGTAGCAATCATGGATGAGGTGATGTGGACAGCCTGACCATCAATGTTCGAGAGCAGTCCAGCCTCGGTAGGTGACTCATATAGGTTCTGGTAGAAGAGTCGTACCAGACGAGGATAAGTTGGTGCTGTGACAGAGCAAATGCCAATTGTTGCCGGAGTCGGAGCTGCTCAACGGCCCAAGTAGTGTCTGCCTCACCCTGAAAAAATTGCAGGTTGAACTGCGTAAGCTTGTGAAGAGGGCGTGAAGCCCACTCCCGGCCGGGGCAAGTCACGCGGTGGGGGTGGCGAGGATGGTGGTGACGGTGACGGTGGCGGTGGTGGCGCTGAAGAGGTGGAATCTCTGGCCTTCTTGGAGGGCCCGAGCAATACGTCGACTCATATCCTGCACACACCAAATAACAAATAGACACAAAACCCGTGGAACCAATCATGAGAATAAAATAAAATATGAAAACACAAGTTTGCCCACTAATGTACCACATGCAATTCCCACTTTTTTTTTTTTTTTTTTTGGTGTAAAAACGAAAATAATTAATAAATGAATAAAAATGTCATTAAATTAAATTAACTAAACTAGAAAATAAATTACATTAAACTAACTAAACTAAACTAAACTAAACTAAACTCTTAAATAACTAAACTACAAAAGAGACTAAAGTATAAAATAAAATAACCTAAACTAAACACTTTTTTTTTTATTTTTTTATTTTTATAGAAGAAAAGAAAAGAAAAGAAATAATATGAATAAAAATTCCGAAAATAAAGTAAAATAAAAACTAAACTAAACTACTTGAATAATTAAATGAACAAAGACATTATAGAATTAATAATTAAAATGAAATCACTAACTACACAAGTATAATAAAAATAAATAAAAATAAAATAAAACAAAATCCACTAAAGTAATTAAGCGAACCAGAATCACTATGAAACAATTTAAACTAAACAAATAGAGGGAATAAAAATAAACAAAATTAGGATTAGTATTAGCACATGATTTTTGAATTTTTTTGTTTTGTTTTGTTTTTTTTTTTTTTAGAAAATTCCCGCACGTGCGGGGCCCAAGCCGCACGTGCGGCTTTCATCTTCTCCAGAAGATGGTCGGTTTTAAATTATTATTATTATTATTATTATTTTTTTTTTTTTTTCACACTAACTAAACATGCATTCTACAACTCAAGAAAAAACAAATTAAATTAAAACAAAACTAAACATAAAAGATAAAGAATGAACACTAAAAAAAAAAAATAAAGCACTTATGAACTTTTTTTTTTTTTTTTTTTTTTTGGGGGGGGGGGGGAATGAACTATAGATCAACAATACACAAAAATAAAAATAAAAACTCTACAAATTAATCCTACATCCACAAATCTACAAAAAAGAAAAGAAATTACATTGAAAAAGTGACGAAAAGAAGAGAAAAAAATTAGAGGTCCGCCGGAAAAAATGGTGGTCGCCGGAGTTTCGACGGCTGGTAAGGAAATAGGACGCCGGCGGTGAGATGGTGGTGGTGAGGAAGAAGAAAGAAGAAGAAAAAGGGAAGAAGAAGAAGGAAGAATAAGAAGAAGGAAAAAAAAAGTGGGTTTGTGTGGGGTTGAGAAAGAGAGAGATAAGATAGGAAGAAAGAGAGTGAAATCTGAGAGTGAGAGGGATTGGGAGAGAGAGAGAGTTAGATAAGATTTGTTTGGGTTTTTTTTTTTTTTTTTTTTTTGTACGAAAATAAAAATAACAAAATAGGAAATAAAAATAAAATCAAATAAAAAAAAATACGATTTTGTTTTTTTTTGTTTTTTGACTTTTTTTTTATTTAAAAAAAATTATAAATTAAATAAATGTATATTTATTTATTTATTTTTAAAATTTATTTATGTACTTATAAAAATTTATTTACTTAAACAAATTAAAAATGAAAGAAAATAAAAATTAATAATAATAAAACAAAACAGAACAAATTTTTTTTTTTTTTTGATAAAATAAAATAAAATAAAATAAAAATAATAAATAAGAAAAAAAAAATAAAAATGCCGCACTTGGCACGCACCTGCTTTTAAAGCAGGGTGCGTCTCTCAAATTGCCAAACTTCCCGCACGTGCGGGGCCCAGGCCGCACGTGCGGCGATTCTCGAGCCAATTTTTTTTTTTTTTTTTTTTTTTTTTCGGAATATCGGCGTCCCGCACGTGCGGGAGTCAAGCCGCACGTGCGGCTGGTCAACGCACGCACGCCGCGCACCTGCTTATTTAGCAGTGTGCTCCATCTTTGATTCTCACATTTGCCGCACGTACGTGAACAGTGCCGCACGTGCGGCGATTTCATGCTCTCTCTTTTTTTTTCTTTTTTTTTTTTCTTTAATATAAAATGAACAAGTATAAACCCTTTTTTTTTTTTTTTGATTTATTTTTTATTTTTAACACAGAAAATAAACATGAAAGCATACTTTTAAACACAGAAAATAAACATTTCTACCTTCAATTGACATCCGGAATAAATATAGCACAAAAGAACATACGGAATGCCCACTAAAGGTATGATCTTCACGCGAAAACCACGGGTACTACTTTTCTCCCTAACTGTGTTTGTAACTTTCCCTATTTTCCAACAAGGTGACAGACTAGGTTGATTCGGTATCCAGAATCGAGGCGCATAAAGCTACCTCAACCTATGGGGCTGCAATACAGAGTTCAAGCCGAGGTAGTTTTGAAGCAATCTCCACACCCCTGGGTATTTAAACCAGACTCTAGTCTCGGAAATCCCAAACCTTTGTGTTCTAGGCTTTGCCATTCGAACTCTAGTTTCCACCGTCTCAGTTGGTCTCCTAGGAACTCACTACAAACACGGTTAGGTGGCTATACCAGACCGTCAGATGCCGTTCGGGCACGGCTAACACCAAAGGAATTACACCTTTAGAAGATTTAAAGTCTCCTAGACGCAAGTACAGCATGACGAGAGCAAAGAAAAAACAAAATAACATAGAAGGGAAAGAAAAAGGAATAAGAAATTAATCTATCAATCGAAGTAAAATGGGTCCATCAAAGCAATGGACTCAATCATATCCCAATTCCCAATCCCCTCTATATATGGTTTTAATCTTTGGCCATTCACTTTGAAAGTATGGCCAGTCTTTGGATCTCGCACCTCCACGGCGCCATGAATGAATGCCTCAACAACTACAAAAGGGCCATCACATCTTGATCTTAGCTTACCCGGAAAGAGTTTCAATTTTGAATTAAAAAGCCACACTTTTTGGTCGGGTTCAAAAGATTTCCTATTAATGTGCTTGTCATGGAATTCTTTAGTCCGAGCTTTAAAAACTCTCGAACTCTCATATGCATCATTCCGGATTTCTTCCAACTCATTGAGTTGTAATTTCCGGTTGAGCCCAGCCGCGCCCATATCAAAGTTAAACTTCTTTATGGCCCACAATGCTCGGTGCTCAAGTTCAACAGGAAGATGGCAAGCTTTACCGAACACCGCTCTATATGGTGACATCCCAATGGGTGTCTTATAAGCAGTGCGGTAAGCCCATAATGCATCAATTAACCTTTGTGACCAATCTTTCCTATCCGGTCTCACCGTTTTCTCAATTATGTGCTTTACCTCCCTATTTGAGACTTCCACTTGGCCACTAGTTGAGGGTGGTATGGAGTGCCAACTTTATGAGTGATAGAGTATTTCTTAACTACCGACTCAAAGAACCGGTTACAAAAAGTGTGTACCCTGATCACTTATTATGGCTCTAGGAAACCCAAAACGACTAAAGATGTTTTCATGTAAAAACTTGATTACCACTTTATGATCGTTTGTTCGGGTAGCTATTGCCTCCACCCCACTTAGACACATAATCTACTTGCCAAGAGAATGTACTCAAACCCGAATGACGACGGGAAAGGGCCCATAAAATCAATCCCCCAAACATCAAATATTTCTACTACAAGAATAGGGGTCATTGGCATCATATCACGCCGAGACATCGAACCCATTTGCTGACAGCGCAAACAAGTTCTACAAAATTGATGGGCATCTTTAAAAATTGTGGGCCAATAAAACCCACTCTGTAAAATCTTGGCGGCCGTTTTATGCCCACTAAAATGACCGCCACATGCAGAAGAATGACAAAATGTAAGAATGCTATGCACCTCACTCTCCGGCACACAACGTTGGATCACTTGGTCAGAGCAGTATTTAAACAACTCCGGATCCTCCCAAAAGTAATACCTGACCTGTGAAAAGAATCGGTCTTTGTCTTGCTTAGACCAATTCTGCGGAATTTGTCCAATGGCCAAGTAATTTACAATATATGCAAACCACGGGGGGCTCGCTTGTGACAGCTCAAAGAGTTGTTCGTCCGGAAACGAATCATGCAGAATAAGAGGGTCACTATTATACTCAACAAGGATTCGGGAGAGATGATCCGCCACCACATTCTCGGATCCTTTCTTATCACGGATCTCTAAGTCAAATTCCTGAAGCAACAAAATCCATCTAATCAACCTAGGTTTGGTCTCTTTCTTAGATAGTAAATACCGCAAAGCGGCATGATCAGTGAAGACTATGACCTTGGAACCTAGGAAATAAGACCGGAATTTGTCTAAGGCAAAGACCACAGCTAGCAACTCCTTCTCGGTAGTAGTGTAGTTCAATTGAGCATCTGAGAGAGTGCGACTAGCATAATATATAGCAAATGGTGCCTTATTGACCCTTTGGCCCAACACAGCCTCGACAGCATAATCGGAAGCATCACACATGATTTCAAAGGGAAGTGACCAATCTGGTGATTTCATGATTGGGGCAGTGGTTAAGGCCATTTTCAATGTTTCAAATGCCTTTAAGCATGCCTCATCAAAGTCAAAAGGTGCGTCCTTAACCAGTAAACTACACAAAGGACGTGACATCTTACTGAAGTCTTTGATGAACCTACGGTAAAAGCCTGCATGCCCTAAGAACGACCTGATTTGACGCACGGAATTGGGTGGAGGAAGGCCTGCAATGAGGTCAACCTTAGCCTTGTCAACCTCTATACCTCGAGGGGACACAATGTGTCCCAACACTATACCCTCACGAACCATAAAATGGCTCTTTTCCCAACTCAAGATTAGGTTTGCCTCAATACATCGTTCTAACACTCTAGTCAAGTTCCTAAGGCATTCCTCAAAAGACGGTCCAAACACCGAAAAGTCATCCATAAAAACCTCTAAGAATTTCTCCACCATGTCGGAGAAAATGGCCATCATACACCGTTGAAAGGTCGCCGGTGCATTACATAGCCCGAAAGGCATGCGCCTGTAAGCAAAAGTGCCAAAAGGGCATGTGAATGTGGTCTTTTCCTGGTCAGCGGGGTACACCGGGACTTGATTATACCCCGAATAGCCATCAAGAAAACAATAAAAACCCTGCCCCGCTAACCGCTCTAGGATTTGGTCAATAAAAGGTAAGGGAAAATGGTCCTTCCTAGTCGAGGAATTTAATCTCCTATAATCAATGCACACTCGCCACCCAATAGTGGTTCGTGTGGGGACTAACTCTCCTCCCTCATTTTCAACAACAGTGATGCCCGATTTCTTGGGTACCACTTGTGTGGGACTCACCCACTTGCTATCTGAGATGGGGTATATGATACCCGCATCCAACAATTTCAAAACCTCCTTCTTCACCACCTCTTTCATGTTAGGATTCAGTCTCCGTTGCATTTCGCGAGAAGGTTTGGTGTCCTCCTCTAGGTGTATATAATGCATGCACACGGAGGGATCTATCCCTTTCAAATCAGCCACTGACCAACCTATAGCACTCCGATGTGCCACAAGAACACTCATTAACTGACTCTCCTGCTCAGCAGTCAAGTCAGATGCAATGATAACTGGTAAAGTCTCTTGGGGCCCTAAAAAAGCATACTTGAGTGTGGCCGGAAGTGGCTTCAACTCAAGTGTAGGTGGTGTGACCAAAGATGGTGGGGCAGGCTCTCTCGATAGAGGAGGAAGTGACTCAAACCAGGCTTTCCATGGAGGAAAATCCGGTGTAGAAGAAGAATTAAGCAAGACATTCACCTCCTCAACTGACCCATCTATATCAAAATTGTCAAACCCAAAATGAGCTAGACAAGCCTCTAAAGGGTCCTCTATAAGAATGGAGGGCAAAGCCTCCTCAACAATCTCATCCACAACATCCACTAATAAGCACTCCTCTCTCTCATGAGGTTGTTGTGATGCTTGGAAAACATTAAGTTTCACTTGCATGTTGCCAAATGAAACTTCCATAACCCCGGTCCGACAATTAATGCATGCATTGGCCGTAGCCAAGAAAGGTCGACCCAAAATCACCGGGATTTGTTTCCTCGAACTGGCTACCGGTTCCATATCTAAAACCAAAAAGTCAACAGGGAAGTAGAACCTATCAACCTTAACTAATACATCCTCAATCATGCCACGTGGCACTTTAAGGGACCGGTCAGCCAACTGAAGAGTAATAGTAGTGGGCTTCAACTCACCAAGCCCAAATTCCTTGTACACAGAGTACGGCAACAAATTGACACTCGCCCCTAAATCCAATAAGGCCCTATCAATGAAATGGTCCCCTATAATGCATGCAATGGTTGGGGCACCCGGGTCCTTAAGCTTAGGAGGTGTGTCATTCAACAAGATGGAGCTTACTTGCTCCGTGAGTAAGACCTTTTGGGACACATGTGTCCTAGATTTACGCTTTTGCGTACAAAGGTCCTTCAGAAATTTGGCATATGATGGTACTTGCTTAATCGCCTCCAACAGGGGGAGGTTGATTTTTACCTGTTTAAAGACCTCCATCATTGCCTCCATAGATGCCGCCTTCTTATTAAAAGGGGACGGTGTGTCAAGACATTGGGGAAAGGGTGCCTTAGGCACATATGGTGCCTTGGGCTCAAATGAAGTGCTAGGGACTAAGTCATCCCTCTTAAGTGTTTCCCCCTCACCCTTACTCTCACTAGGTGAACCACCGTGGTCACCCTTCCTAACTCTAGTTGCATCAGACGCAACTGACTGAGGCTCTAATGTCCTACCACTTCTTAAAGCAACCACCGCCTGCACTTGCTCATGTTGCTTACCATTTCCACCGGAACTCTCAACCCCGTATTGTCCCTTAGGGTTGGCCACAGTTTGACTCGGTAATTTTCCCTCATCTCTCCGATTCATGTTGTTAGCCATTTGACCCAATTGGGTCTCTATCTTGGCAATAGAGTGAGTGTGGGAGTGAACTATCGGTGCTAACCCCTTAAGTTCTGAGAGAACTTCTAACACCTGAGTCTCAAAGGCAGAGTTGCCCTGAGGAACAGGCGGGGGTTGTGGTTGTGGTTGCCGGTATGGTTGTGGGGGTCTATAAGGTTGCGGTGGTCGGTAAGATGATTGGTTGGCAAAATTATTGAAATTCTGCCTTGATGGTGGAGGATTGTAAGAAGTGCCTTGTGAAGGGGGTCTCCATGAGAAATTAGGGTGATTTCTCTATCCCGGATTGTATGTGTTGGAGTATGGGTTATTACCCGGGTTGGAGAATTCTTGAGCCGCATTCACATGCTCTTGGACTAACTCCGGAAATTGTGATGCCGAAGGGCACTCACTCAAGTCATGAGCAGGGCTCGCACAAATAACACATGCCTCGTGAAATTGAGGCTGATCTTGCTGGGTAGGGGCATGTCCTATAGCTAATAATTGGTCCATCTTGCGGGACAATGCCTCTACTTGTTGGGCTAACTCTAGGTTTTGCCCGACCTCATAAATGCCCCCTCTTTTTGGGGCTCTAACTACGGGTTGCCAGACTTGCCGGGCTGCGGAGGCATGGTGAAGGGAATTATCACTTAAGTTCTCAAACAATTGCCATGCCTCGGCATCATTTTTAGACATAAATGTCCCACCACAAGACGAATCCACCATTTGGCGGTGTGGCTCAGTTAAGCCATAATAGAATGTTTGAACAAGTTGCCAATCAGGCACTTGGTGGTGGGGACACTGCTGGAGAAGGTCTCTAAGTCTTTCCCAAGTCTCATGGAATTGCTCGCCATCCATTTGAGCAAAGTTTGTAATGGCTCGCCTAAGTTGGTTGGTTTTACCTATGGGAAAGTACTTCTCCAAGAACCGTTGCTGTAATTGGTCCCAAGTTGTGATTGAATTAGCAGGTAAAGAATTTAGCCAGTGTTTGGCTTTATCCTTTAACGAGAATGGAAACAATCGCAACATTAAGGCTTCATTTGTGAAATTCTGGATCTTCACTGTCGAGCAAATTTCCAGAAATTCATTCAAATGCTTATAAGGGTCATCATGAGTTAGTCCATGGAATGATGGAAGCATTTGTATGGTGCTGGACTTAATCTCATAATGAGCAGCAGTGGTGTTGGGCAATTGGATGCATGATGGTGATGTATATGCAGTGGGTGTAAAATAATCCTTAAGGGTCCGGTTAGGCACATTCGGGACATTAGGATCTGCCATCTCTAATGGCTCAATATATGGATATGAATACTCAAGCCTAGGAACACGGGCAGAAGCCCTAAGTCTCCTAAGGGTCCTTTCTAGTTCAAGGTCCAAACTCCACAATTCAGGGCGACAAGAACGACGCCCGTGCATACACTACCCACACACACACAATAAGTTCGACTCTGTGCACTAAGTATGAAAGCAAAAAACCAAAGAAAGAAATACTCACAGCGGTTTAACGAAAACGCTTTACTCGTCTTGCGGATGCTTGACGTGTAGACGTTGTCTCCAATCCCCAATTGAGCTTTGACTTTCGTCTTAGCACTTTGGTGCTTTGCTTGTGAGTGTTTGCTTCTGTTTACTCACTTTAGTGCTGCGTTTTTTTTTTTTTTTTTTTTTTTTTTTTTTTAAGCTCGGCTGCGCTCCGTTTGCACTTCAATGATAACTCCAATTTCAAACGCTCTGCACACTTAGCAACACCAAAAGCATAAAATCCTAAACTAAAAATTAAAATAAGAATAAAACTTTAAATTAAGTAATTTCGCCAGAAGTCCCCGGCAACGGCGCCAAAATTTGATGGGTCGTTGAACACACCAAAATTAAATACTAAACTATACCAAATTCCATTAGAATAATGGCAAGTCCAGGTATCGATCCACAGGGACTATTGTGAAATTAAACTAATTTAATCGTTAAATTCCT
The DNA here is from genome assembly GCA_036172215.1 of Camellia granthamiana. Lineage (NCBI taxonomy): Eukaryota > Viridiplantae > Streptophyta > Magnoliopsida > Ericales > Theaceae > Camellia > Camellia granthamiana. The sequence continues at coordinate 104,449,179 of CM069908.1, read as the reverse complement.
AAATTAATTTTGATAAAAAAAGATTGAATGATCATAACCTAATTTATTAACGAATAAATTAAACTAAGGAATTAGATTATTAATAATAAATGAAATTGGTTTACTGAATTGGGGAAAAAACTAGGGCAAAGAATCCACCACTAGCCACGTAACTAGGGTTTCCAATTGAAATCAATTATCCTAGGGTTTGAACAGATTAATGCTTTGCAACTACAAGTTCAAAGCATTTAACAAGAAAATCATCACATTCAATGTACGGGCACGAACCATCTCAAGTAGTACGAACCGTTCACTCTAAACTAGGGTAGTGACACGACTCGTCCCTCGTAGTATGGTTCGTCTCATACCTTGAATGTGAAAGAATAGAAAACTCATGTATGGATAACATTCAACAATCACAGAAAGTCAAATATTTGAAAAGATAATGAAAATTATATATAAAGAATTTCTAAAACACCATACAATGGTTCAAACCTTTACATAATTGAGAATCAAAAGGAAAACAAAATAGTTACATGGCTAGGGTTTCATCAAAACCCTAGAAAAGACGACTAGCCACTCATGGAGGAGTGGAAGGATGAAGATGGAGAAGAAACCACCATGGAAGACATCTTGGAGCTTTTGCTTTCCTTCTCCTTTCCAAACCCTAGCCTCCCTCCTTAGGTTAAACAGTTTCAGAACCCTAGAAAAACCTTTTCCTTTTCCTTTTATACTTCTACTCACTTCCAATCAGGTTTAAAACATTAGTTTGACTTTTTCAGAAAAAGTCAACTCTGTCCAAATTTGGTCTTTTTGCCCATTTTATGCTCCGACGATGTACAACCTGATTGACATTTAATACACATAAATTATACGGTTTGACCAGCAAGTGAAGTTAAGAGATTCTAATTAACGGCCTCAATGATGTACATTTCGGCCTTAATCACCTAATATTTTAAAACTTGTTTCTTTTACTATATTACTCTCATATTTATCAACTCTCCTATTAAGCCATCCTCACAATGTATTTCAGAGTAAAAATTTACTTTGAATCATAGTAAACTTTACTTTGCACCAGAGCAAAATTTTGTTGTTGCAAAAAATAAAATATATACTAAATGTACGAACCAGAGTCAAATTTAACTTTTACATCTATTAACAAATAAAAAAAAAAACACAATCAGAAACAACAATCAATCTCTCTCTCTCTTTGTCGCGAACAATTTCTCTCTCTCTCTCTCTCCCATTATTTGATTTCACACACACACACACAGAAAATTACAACAAAAACAATGAGAAACGCACATGAAACACATAATGATACAGACTTGTATGTGAATAATAGTTACATAAAATGGAAATAAAGCACATGAAGCCAACAGAAGCAAACAACTAGGTTCAACTAGGTTTGACATAAGCAAACAACTAGGTGAGATCGTCATCGTCCTCGAGAAGCCGACGGTGATTGAAGCTGCTGTCAACGAGGTCCTCGTCTTCAACGTTGCCTTTTCTACTGAACCGAAAATCCAGATCTATCGTCACTGCTGCTTAGTTGCGAGATCTAGATCTATTGCTTCCAGATCTAGATCCACCACCACTACCGGCGCGTGAAATTTGTGCTCTCCGTCGCTGATATTGGTAGAGCGGATGAGGAGAGAGACGAAGAGGGTGGGAAGATCTAGTTGAGGGAAATAATAGTCTGATAAAATATTTAAATAATAAATTTTGTCATTTATAGAAAATTTTATAATAATGAGGGAGTTTTGAAAGTATAATTTTTTTCTTAATCATTTTAACAATGAAAGGAATGTAACAAGGGTTTATAGCCAAATTTCCCATAATTGAAAGAGGGATTTGGTCAAATCCTATCATAATAAAATTTTAGTACATTAAAGACAAGCAACTTTTTTTTTAAACGTCTAACAAATATTACTATGTTCAAAATATTAAATTTTAAAATAATATAACTTTTGATGTAAATTCTAGTTTTTAATAAAATTAATATTTTTAAAATTATTTTATCAAGATTTATTAAAGAAAATCTATATTGACTACAAAATTTTTTAAAAGTAAAAAATTATTATTATTAAAATTAATATAAATAATAACAATAACATATTATTGATGGTAAGATATTATTCTAATTTACCGTAACATGTTAATCTGGCCGTATTTAATTTTTTTTTTTTATTTTTTTTTTTTGGGCATGTTCAACGATATTCCCAACAGTAGACTCATCACCTGCTTCACACAACCTTGTCTTATTCAACCTTCTTCCGTATGTATAAGATATACACAGAGAGAGACGGAGAGGAATCGGAAGTAATCTTTGTGGGGAAGAGAGAGAGAGATGACAATTCTTCAATTCAGTCTCGCTCTCTCTTCTTCTTCTTCTTCTTCTTCTTCTGCTTCTTTTCCAGTGTTGTTGGGAAGTAATTTCAAGATTCCCTCAAAATATATTCCCTCACTCTCACATTTCTTGAATTCCAAACACTCCCATCTTCTTCACTTTCCCAATTCACGAGTTTCTGGAAGTCCCACCAACAAGTCAAGATTTTCCAAGTCCAAGATCACTTGCTCTGCCAAGTCTGTGGACCTAGAGGTGATATATATGTGTTCATGTGGTTCTTGGTTTATTTATCATCAACACCCAACTTGATTTTTTTATTTGTATTTTTAAATTTTTTGGACAGAGTTCTGAAATTGTTAAAGAGAAAAGTGTCTCTGTCATCCTTTTAGCTGGTGGAAAGGGCAAAAGGATGGGCGTAAGTCTCTTCTCTCTCTCTCTCTCTCTCTATATATTGGTGTGGATTTCATATATACACATTGTTTTTAATTGTGGTTTGTTTGAATGGCTTCTCAAGAAATTGAATTATTGGATGTTTTTTCATTGAATCTGATTTATTGATTTTGAGCAGTTAGTTCTACTTGTTGTAAATAGCAAAGTTTATGCTTTCTAAGGGTACCTCCAATCCTTGACTCAAACCTTTATCAATTTTAAATTTGAGTAAAAATCACTCAAAACATACTCCACTCCTTGCCCCAAACTTATATACTAAATTGAGTTTTACTCAAATCAAGAGAGGCTCAAATGTTTACTCAAACTTTTCAAGGCTGTTTTGTGGCTCTCTATTTTACTACTCTGCCATTAGTGAGGCTTTTAGGGTTGGTTTGGGAAGTGGCTTTTTTATACTTTTTTGCTAAAATATGAGGTGAAAAAAATTGATCTGTTTGGTAGAGTTTTTGAAATTTAATTCTACCCCTTAGTTTGAGTGTGTTGTTTGGTTATAGCTTTAGAAAATTAATTACACACCCACTTTTCAAAACATCCACTTTTCAATATCATACGTCACATCACTCAATTTAAACTATTTTCAAAACTCATAACCAAACAAATTTTTCACACTCAAATCATAATTTCAAAACATACAAACTCAAAATACAACTCTATTCTCAAATCATAATTCTAAAACTCTACCAAACACAAGGAAATGGTTTTTTGGTTTTCTACGGAAAAAAGTGCAAAAAAATAAAGGGAATGGAAGGAATCTTTAACTTTTTTTTATATATATATATTTTAACTTTTAGCTTTTTTAGTGGGTTTTTTGGCTATTTTATTCTCTTCCCAAACAACCCCCCCTTCCTGGGAGTCTTCTCATTGTTGGAACCTCATTTTGAACTGCCTGAGCTAGATGACAAAGCTGAACTAGAAGGTACCTACCTTTTTTGATGCTATCAAAGTACCTCGCAATCTTTGCTTCCATTGCTGGGAAAGTCTTCCTCGGAATGTAAGTTGAAGCGTTGAAGAAGTTTTCTCGCCAATCTGACTCTGGAATAAAAACCTTTTACTCAAATTTATGCTTAATTATGAGTTTGTCCATTGGAGTGGTTCATATCAAATGAAGCTTTTACTCAATTTTTTTATTGAAATTTGAGTCAAATTTTGACTAGGGGCTAGAGATGGCCTAAACAGCTTGTCCTCATTTACTATTCATGGCAATTTGAAATATCACCTTATAACCTATAAGTAAATCTGTCAGGAGAAGATGGGTTTGCTAAATGGCCAGGAAATTTTATTGTTTTCTTGTTATCTACCTAGATTGATACTTTTCAGTACAAAAATAAAATTCAAGTGACTTCACAACTTTTGGTAGCATTTTTGTACAGACATTATTGCTATTTTCGAAGAAAATACCCATTTGTGGATTGAATGAATTAATCAGTGACTGCAAAATTTAAATTAATTCCCTTGCAAGTTACCACTTCCTCCCAAGTCTTCACTTTATTTTTTTAACCTAAATCTCTCTCTCTCTCTCTCTCTCTATATATATATATGTATATTCATCCTTACATGCAAACAAAATGCCATAAATTTCCATCATTTGCTTACATGTGCATGACTGTGTTTCCAAGTCAGTACCCAATTTTGCAGTTCACATCTAGCATAAGATGTGCCATGTAGCAGGCAACAGATTGGAGAATGCCATACAGGGCACTTGAATGATTTTGGGTTTATCAACTATGGAGGAATTTTCCATTAAAATTTTGCTATGAAGTTAAGTATTGCAATATCCGGCTACAAGTTTGAGCTTTGATATGCAACCCATGACATGGTGGAATTTCCCAAACTTCAAATTAGTTGGACTAGAGTTGAATATTGTGTGACAGTAGTCAGTAATTCAATATCTGGTCAATATTTTGATTTTGTCAGACAAGGCATGTTTGATTGTTTGCTCCACCAAGGGTTATATATTCTGTTGAGCATTGAATCTTTGAGCATGATACCTGTGTAGAACTTTTATATAATTGTAGTGGAAAGTGACCTTGCTCAGGCTTATCAAGCCATCACAAGCAGCCAACATAGGGATTCTTCAATACCTAACTTCATAAGTTTCTGCATTGTAATAGAAGTTGAATCCTCTTTCCTTTCACTTTTTTTTTTTTTTTTTTGATAATATCTTGCAAAACAAGGGGTATTGATGCAGTTTTGACTTTCTGGGATGTCTGTGCTGCACGAGTACAGTTGTTTTTATTAGCTTCACTAATTTTTTTTTCACTTGCTTTTAAGGAGAATGTAGTCATGGTTTGTATTTTGTGCATATGTATTTGTTGATAATTATATGCAAAACAATGTTTGCCAAGATGCTTATATATTTGCAAAGACATGTATATTTGTCAATAAGTATTCTTGAATTCTTCATTTTCTTCAGTTCTTGAATTTTCATCTGCCAGATGACGGTTTTGTTATGTTTGTGCGAATAGGCAAACATGCCAAAGCAGTATCTTCCGCTTCTTGGCCAACCAATTGCTTTGTATAGGTAACTTACAACAACTCAATTTAACTCTGGAAATTCTTATCCCCACTAATTGGATTTTGATTTAATATAGAAGAGTTTCCTATGACTTGGATGTCCCTCTTAAATGATTTATATATCATATCATATGTTAGTAGCATCCTTGAATCTTACAATGTGATACATAGAACTTGTTAAATCACCAATTGTTCCAAAAGCTTAAGCTGTTATGTTAAGCAAGGGGCCCCATAGCAAGCTCTCCAACATCCTTCCTCACTTGCAACCCCTTCTTATACATGGAGAAGCAATCACCCAAACACAATTCAAAATTTTTATTTTTTGGGTTCAAATCGTTGCCCATTGAGTTCAAAGGCAGAGGATTTATGAGTAGTGTTTGGGTACATTAAACCACATTGGTATGAATTGCCTAAAATGAATTTATTTTGTATACCTACTTATATGGTATGTCATGTCCTGCAGTTTCTACACTTTCTCGCACATGATTGAAGTAAAGGAAATCATCGTAGTTTGTGATCCTTCTTACAAAGACATTTTTGAAGGTGTGTAGACTCTTCATTATGGGTCAAGCAATATACATACATGTGGTGCATCGCCTTCTGATTGTGTTTGACTGTGCTGTCTATGTTTTACTTTCTTGTAGTGTTATAAGAGATATTCAAACTAAGTCGTTTGTCCTGTTCTCAGACATAAAAGAGAATATCCATGTAGACCTGAAGTTCACATTGCCTGGAAAGGAGAGACAAGATTCTGTATACAGTGGTCTTCAGGTGCATATATTATTATTATTTGCTATGATACGTGTCCTATGTTTTTCGTGCAATATTTTTTATTTATTACATTGCTATTTTTGTTAGCATAGTTGCTTAAAAATCATAATTGATTGCATCTGTCAAAGAAGAAAAAAATATTGAAAATAAAGAAAAGTTGATTGTGGTTTTTGAAGTGTGTAAGGATATCTTAGTTGTGCTCTCTTGTTTCATAAGTATACCTGTGTAGTGTCAGGATCTTTCCTTATATTAACTTGGTTGCTGAAATTATACTTGAAACCTATGAAGCACGGACATGGACACAGATACGGATACGGACACGGGACACGGCAATTTCTAAAAAATGGGGACATGGACACGGCGGGAGACACAGTGAATTTTATTTTATTTATTTTATATATTTTTATGTGTTATGTAGATTCATATTACATTCATTCTAAATTAAAATTAACAAACACTAACATAGTAATATTAATTGAATAAACATAACCATTACATTTAAACAAATTAATAGATCATCCATTCACAAAAAAGTCATAATAAATGATAACAAGAACAAGACGAGAAGGGGAAAACATTCAACATCCAACCATATTTTTCACAAAAGTACTAAATAAGAGAAGCAAAAGATTATAAAAAAAAAAAAAAAAAACCCTGCCGTGTCCCCACATGGACATGTGTGTCCCTGCCATGTCCCCTACAAAAAAATCATTAAATTAAAGAGACACGCCATCTGGCGTGTCCCATACGTGTCCCCGGCGTGTCCCTGTGTCCCCGGCATGTCCCCGTGTCGGACACCGCCACGACACTAATTTTGAAGGGTCCATGCTTCATAGCTTGAAACTGCTACAGGGGATGCATTGTTGTTTGCTTGAGAAATAAATTCAGAAACATTTATTTTTTAATGAAATTTGTCAATGGAGTTCTTATCTTTCATTCCTTCTCATACTATTACAATGCAAGCTTTCATTGATGCCATGTGCTGTAAAATTCAAACCTGATGCTTAGTAGAGCAGTGAAGGTTTTTTAAAGTGGGTTTGTTCGCCTCAGTTGTGGTCGCAGCATATCCCATACGAACTCTGTTGCTGATTTGACTCAGTTTCTGTCAATACTTTGCAAAATCAAGTGTAAGAAAAATTATTAAGATGTTAGAAATAATAAGAAAGCACATTATGATGATTTAATTGGTGATAGTTTCAAATGAACAACCTAGCACAGCTGACATGACAGAAGAGATAATTACAATCTTACGGGTGCTATTGTGTTTATGAGGATATTAAATTCTTTGCTGCCTTAAAAATTTTCTTAACTACTGTGAAAAGTAAACCATCTTCTGTCTCTACATTGAAGTTTATTTTGACAATTAAGTATTTAACCAACCCTAACGACCTTTCAACGTGACAAAAGGATTCATCTGAAACATTTTAAATGATATTGATAGGTAATGTTTAGTCACGGTTTGTTGCTATTATTCATGTTTTTAAATAGTTCTATACATTAAGGTATCATCCCATACTTGAAGCAACTCTTCTGAGACATTCCTATTTGATTTGTGTTTGGCATGCATCCACAAGGATAGCCACAGTCTAATACTTCTAGCAAGCCAGAATGGTTTTCAGAAGTTTGTTTCTTGCATGTAGTAAATTGATCATGTACAATGTCTAAATGCTTGTGAATGTATTGGGTTGTAACCTGTGGGATTCATTTGAATTAGTTTGTCATTCTTTCCATTTTTTTTATTTATTTTTTTGATCAACAACAAAATTAATTTTATTGACTAATTAAAAGGAAGAAATGAGGACATTCTTTCCAAATATTTATTAAACAAAGGCATTTTTCTATTGGCAAACTTTTTAACTGATACATACTGTTTTGTTTACAGGCAGTTGATGTAAAGTCTGAACTTGTCTGCATCCATGATTCTGCTAGACCTCTGGTGACCACTGGAGATGTCAAAAAGGTTTGCTGTCGGGAACTTTGTTCTACACATCTAGCGCTTTGAATGAAGTTGTTCTCAGAAATTATTTATTTGAAAAGCAAAGTTTCTAGACATTATGGTAGCTGTAGTTTTTCTTTTTGTAAGAGATAGATAGAAAAGGTTGCTTATCTTTATATTTGGTATCTGTATATGTGGTGTATATAGTTAGTCCTTAGTGTCATAACAACTAATTCAAGTTTGTTGCACCAACAAGCAGCACAATTCTGCTGACTTAACATAAAAAAAATTCAATTTTCTTACCTTATTTTGTTGTGTTTTTATTAGATCTGCCACTTTGGAAGGGAATTCATGTTTTATGAAGTTAACTTTGTTAGGTATTTGACTGTTGTTCACTCATAACTCTGAGCTCTTCAGTTTCAGCCTAGGCTTGTAATACCAGGCCAAAAAGTTCTGTTGGATTTCTGAGATGTTCCCACTTTATGCATGAAGCATTGCATATTTCTGCTGATTTGTTATGTGCCAAGAGACTATAAAGGACGCTGAATCCTCAACAAACAGCGGCTATCAGTTTCAAAATTTAGATCATGTTTCTCTCCTCATAATGTTTTCTCATATTATAGTGCTTTTGTTTGTTCCTTTAGCTTTATTTTCTGTTCTTGTATTTTTACTACATAATTAATTGAAGTTCTGTTAAGAAAGATAAGGGATCTGAAATGCTTTTTCTTCTTTTTGATTTTCTGAGTGCACTGGATATGATTGTCTGGTTTACTTTGTGGATGAATGTGTTTGGAGGATATTTTGTCATTATTGGCCATCCTTACGATTTTTTTGACATGACTTTCACACTAATATAAGCACAAAATGAAAAGAAACAAAGTGATTTCAAAAACTCAAAACGCTATATTTAATTACATTGCTGATAATTGCTGGCATTTAGATGTTAAGATCTCACTAGAGTAGGAAGCATCAAATCTATTGCATCTTTGCTTACTTGTAACCATGTATGGAGATTAAATTTTAGTAGACGGAGATTCCATGTAGTGAGTGCAATTTAATTTGGATTTACTTGCTTGACATAACTAGAAAAGTTTTTATATTCATTCTATAGTATTTTTGTTGTAGTTATTGGAGGAACATGTTAATTAATGGGTTGTTGTGTTTTTTTTTTTTTTTTTGATGATTTGGTGTCCGGGCCAGTTTACGCGTACCTCGACTAATCTTGGGACCTACACAAAGCGTCCCCTCCACGTGGATCGGGCAAAGCTCGCGGACATGGCCCCAAGGAGCGGATTGCTCCTAGTGGGAGTTGAACCTAAGACCTAAAGGGAGCACACCCCTAGGCCCCAAGTTGTTACCCACTAGGCCAACCCCTTGGGGTTGGTTGCTATGTTTCATGCGGGGATGGAACTAGGAAAAAACTATGAGGGGCCATGGCCCCCTACTTTTTTGAAATATACTATTTGTCAAAATACTTTTAAAAAATATATATCTCATTATTTTGCGTTCTTTTCTTATTTTGTACTAAAAAAGCTTTTTAATCTTATTAGAGATTGTTTCCATGGTGTTTGAATTTTTGTTTAATGTGTATATATATAATTTATGTATCATATTGTATATATATGTCTGTTTATGTATATGATGAAAAAAATTATTCGCCTTTTGGCCCTACTGATAATGAAATCCTGTTTCCGTCATGGCATATGATTCCAAATATTTGAAGTGTAACTTAAATTATCCTGAATAGCTTTAGTTTTACTCTTTATTTCTTTCAGACAATTTTCCTTGACAGTTCAGAAATGTATCCTCAAGAATCACATTTGCTATTTTGGGTCAGGTTCTTAAGGACGGTTGGCTGAATGGAGCAGCAGTACTTGGTGTTCCTGCAAAAGCTACAATAAAAGAGGTAATAATGTCAGTTATTTCTATATGTAATAGTTGAAGCTGGACTTCTATATGTAAAAGTGGTGCCAGGGCTTGCAAATGTATATGGTTGATATTGAGAAATAAAACTATAAGCCACTATACAGGAAAAAATCTACATTGTATGCAGAATTCAAAAATGTATCAGGGGTTGGGTTAACCTTCCCAGTCACCTACTAGAAGGAACCCAAAAAATATGTTTTTGTTGCGTAAGTTGGTTCCTTTACTACTTCAAAAGATTGCCAATTACTCTCTCCCCAAGTGCACCCTACTAGTGAAGAAAAGGAGCAGCAACTGATGTTGTGAAAACCCGCCATCTCAAACAAGGGCAACAATATAGGCCTCCTGAGCCAACCTACAACTTCTGCAAAGGCTATTGTTTGATTTCCTTCCTTGCTTTCTTATGCATACCACACCAACTGGGGAAAATTTTCCTCTCTTCTTTGGTTATTGACTGTCTGAATCTTCCCAATGAATGGCTGACCACACAAATAAACAAGTCATACCAGAAGTTCCAACCAACACCTTGTAGTTAGATATCACCTCAAACTTTCCTGTTATATTTTGCTATTCAGCTATCTGTGCTAATATCAAATCCCATCATTTTATATGACTACAACTCATGTATTTTATGGCTGTCATCTCAATCTTGTATCACTATGACCAAACCATCTTTACCGAATCGCTCTCTTCTTTTCATCAACTGCTACAGTAATCTTCACCTGATGTGAGTGAACAAGGAATGGGGCACCAGTTATTGTGCTTTTGAACTTCTCACTAGAGCATTCACCTTGTCTCAGCATCCTCATCTAGCCACTAATTTTCACAATCATTTGTTTCTAGTTTTGTGATTTGGTATATTTTCTATTTGATTAGATATTGCTTTGCTTAAAAATGAGTGAACTGAGCTTCTTATTGTTAAATGGCAGAAAGGGAGTTGTTATGACGCTAACAAAAAACTGAAAGTTTGTATGTGGACTTATATTCATTAATATATTAGATACCTGTTACAATATTTTTTACTGATCAATGCAACTCTTGCATAATCAGTGGACAGCAACTTCATTGTATATGCAACATTTTCCTAGATAGACTTGTTGCATTGTCTACACATGGGAAATAGAAGAAATTATTCTAATAATCTACTGTCTCATAGTTTCCCTTTGAAATAGTTTTCATAATATGTATTGTAAACCATTTCAATTGAATGACTTTGACCTTGTTATCTATGTAATGAGTTATGAAATTTATTTCCAAACTTCTGTGCAGGCAAATAGTGAATCCTATGTAGTAAAAACTCTGGACAGGAAAACACTTTGGGAAATGCAAACCCCACAGGTTTACTGTTGAAAACACTTGGAATTCACTTGATTCTTATTACCACAAATCTAGTTTTGAATTAGTGATTGACATAACTGCGTTATTTTCCTCTCTTTGTTTCCCCCAGGTCATTAAGCTGGAGTTGCTCAAGAAGGGTTTTGAACTTGTTAATAGGTTGTTTATAATTCTGTTGTTGTACAGCTCTCTGTTATGCTATTTGAAATTGTACTTCACCATTCCGGTTATTTTTTTTACAAATGTGCAGTAGTTTTTTGGATTTCATGGGCTAGTATATTCTTACAAATACCTGGCGTGTTTCTTCCTTCTTTGAATGGATGAGTAAACAAAGATTGAATCATGTCCAAGGTTTTTTTTTTTTTTCCTACAAAGACAGCATTAGTATAATTAGATTACAACTAAAAGGGTTCGTTGCTACTGCATCAACTCGAATCCCTGATCTCCTCGTCACCACATCCTATGGTGTGGCTACTTGACCATTGGGCCAAACCCCAATGTGCATGTTCAAGCTTGATATTGAATTTTTATTACGTGTGATTGGGATGAATATGTTGTCCATGTTTTTCTAGGCAGTCTACAGGAACCAAAAAATTCAATGTCAAGCTTGGACATGAAATGTCCTACATGTCTTTCTAGGCATTATATCTTGTAATGAAAAACATTAACAGCAAGAATATGTGAATCATAAGTGTATACTATTGTAAATATTGCTTTTTACTGTGAAGATATTGTCAAGACCTTCCTAGTGCACTCAAGCAATGAGCTGAGAATTGCCATCTAATTATGATACTTGTTCTAAAGTTTATCAAATTTCTAATAATTTATTTGTAATAAAAAGATTGATATTCAAGTGTATCTGCAGGGAAGGCCATGAAGTCACTGATGATGTATCTATTGTGGAGCACCTCAAACATCCCGTATACATAACTGAAGGATCTTACACGAACATCAAGGTAGTGAAATTTGCTGTGTGATCTTGAGGGGAAAGGTGGACTAATAATTCAACACAGAACTGTTACCTTGTGGTTTCTTACATGCAATTTAGACTCAATTCATTTTTTTCTCATTGTCTTGAAGCTCAATACATAACCGTGTTTTGCTTTTCATTTATGAACTAATATGCAAAGTCTTTTATGATTTGCAGGTTACGACTCCTGATGATTTATTACTTGCAGAAAGGATATTGAATATCAGCTCCTCAGAGGCATCATAGTAAAATTCGCTCTTTTTGGCCCAATTCCCCCCCCCCCCCCCCCCCCCCGGCGGGCAGATCTGGGCTGAAAAACACAGTTTTCGAAATTCATTTTTTTATATAGAGGGTTTTGAAATGGAACTACTTTTACTCATTGAAATGTTTCTAATGGCAGCTAGTAGAAAACGAATAAATGATAAAATTGATGGGAAAATAATAGTATGATTCTAATTAATGATGTCGAATTGGGAAATTGTATCAGTAGTTGGTTGAAGTAAGGTACTGGGATCTTTATTGTCATGGTGGAAAGAAATGGACGAAAATTTTGTTGGAGATGAGATGCAATGACACGACCTGTCAATGCGGTAAAGCTGCGGGTTGGGCACTTTTAAGGTCAAACAGGTTGCAAGTAAACAAATATTCTTGATTTCCTAGTTTTTCACTTGTTTTGCAACTTTTTAACAGCTTAGAATCATAATTGTGTATTGCTTTCAATCTGATTATCAAACCAGTAAGCTCTAATACCATTTGAATGCTACCCAAATAGTAGCTATTTCGGGACTCTTTTTATTGCTCTTCATCCTGGGCCCTTATTTTGCACTTGTTAGGCTTCTTTCTTTGGGTTTTTGGTTAAAAGGAACTTGAGGCTTATTTCTGTTTGCCTCATCAAACAACAATAATCAACTACTTTTTTCATGTCATTACTAAGGTTTGGCAAACATCTAGCTAACCTGCCAACCTCTCCAATCAAACTCAACTTGATCTCAAATGAACAATTTTAGTTCATCGGACAAACGGATGTGGGTAGCAAATATACAAATGCCATCGACAAAACCTAATTGGATCGCATGGAATTAGATACTCTTCATATATAATGATATATACATATTATTTATTTGTTCAATAAATAAAAAAAATAAAACTTAAAAGCAACACTTCAGATTTTTCGAGAAAACCAAACCAGACTTCTCGATGTTTAGCCAAAAAATTAATATTTTTTCATAAAATAGGATTTGTTTTTTTCATTTTTGGTAAAATATTTGTTTAATCTACCAACCCAATCCACATTCACTTGCCAACTTGCCCAACCCACTCAGTTGATTTAGAAACCATGAGTGATTAGATGTAGATGAGATTTTCTCAACTCGAACTTCATTCAGTTAGGTGACAGATAACATGCAATCCCCAATCACCCCTAGTCATTAATAATCCACTGGCGTGAAATGAGTAAGAATTTGAAGCACTAGTGACATTTTCGTTCAGTTTCTCGTCAAGCACGACTAAGTAAATTTGTGTTTGTTAATTCTTAACTTAACAATCCAAAGTAAAACTACTCCTTGCAAAGAAGAGCGGTGTGATAAAAATCCAAACTAACTAATAATATCATAAAGCAATCATCTAAATTGCAAATATAAACCAAGCTTTTAAACTACTGAATAGACAGTTTCCATCCAGCCGACCATAATAGGTCATATCAGCTCCACTCATCCCATAATTACAACCCTTAGCGGTTCGAGCATGAGCTAGAGTTGGTGCCCTAGAACAACTGAATAATTACCAGGTAGCTACATCAGGCACTGTCTGGAATCAGGATTTGTTTCCGGTCCATGAAACTGTGTTGTCCAATAGTTATCAATACAACCCTTGTTGTCCATAGCTAGAATCAGAATATGCCCTAGAAGCCCAAGTACTGAATAAATTGAGACATGCTTGGTGATCGAGAACTGGGCATTTCATCTCTGATCATGCTGCATATATACACATAAATATAATATGAACCGAAAATTGGAACATATGCCACTATTTCCCATTCTTACGTCTTTTTCATTTCGTTCTATAGTCTATATGGAGCCAAACAAGGCCTTGATGATTTTTTTCTTTTTTTTTCTTTTAAAGTTCATCCAAAATACTAGTAATGCAAGGAATTGTTCTTCATGGGGGAGAAGATGCCCCTTTCTTTGTTTTTTTCCTTATTTGCTTTCACAAAAATTGGCCCGATCTAGAGAACTGCAGGAATCCAGCTGCACAAACTTTACATTCTTCTCTTCAATACACCGATATCCATGCAAAATGGCTCTACACGAAAAGTAAATATTAAAAAAAATATTTTACGAAGGAGGAGAAACACATTGCTCTTATCCTCTGATTCTATTCTCAGTCTTCTTCGGCTTGGCACATTCTCCGAACCATGAAAATCGCACACCTTTGTCTGATCGAACAGTAGTCCTTTGTTTAACCTGATAGCATGCATTACGTTTATAATATATATCATTTGATGAGTGAAACCAGTTCTAAACACATGGGGAAAAATAAATAAATAAATAAAATTTATGTAACAGCATACCTTTGCCCTTTTATCAGGTTTGGTATTATTCCAACAGAAAAGGCCACTGCAACCCCCAGCTCCCGTCCCTGATTCGTATCCCCTGTAGAAACAACAAGACGAGCATGTTAGCATTTTACAACATATAAAAGCCTTCACACTTTGGCCAAGACTCATAAGACTCAATGTATCACTAAACAGCTATATCACACAAGTAATTTGAATGCCATAATTCAATAATTTGCTACGAAGTCCAAAATGGTTTTTGCTAAATAAACAATTCATAAGAGCTAAATTGTATATACACTAATGATTATTCCTATACCAATCAATATCATAAGTAATTAATTCAATAGTTTGCTACCAAGTTCAAAATGGTTTTGCTCAAACAAACAAACAACTCGTAAGAACTAAACTTTATATACACAAATTATTATTCCTATACTAATAATTAAGATCAAAATTGTTATAATTAAGATGAAAATTGCTAGATTTATTCAGATATCAATATTAGGAAGAAGCACAAAGGTGTTGAGATGGTGTATGACTACTACATTTTCTTTTGCAAAAAAGCAGACATAGTTGTTGACAAATTCATACTAATTCGGCAAAGTAGACATTAAAAACGGCTCAGATTTAGCATTTCTTTTCTTGAAATTTTATCTGAAGCCTATGAATCTTGTAAACTTTTTCAAGGCAAAAGCCCAACCAAATTCAATATCAATATGTTAGGTCTAGACTGCATCTTATAAAACTTAATTAGTTCATGCCAAAGAGTTTAATGTTTCATTTGTCAATATAAAGTTCTGTATGCTTAACAGAGGCGGTATATCAACCAGAAAATTAAAGACACGTACTAGCAAACACACGTATAATAAATAAAAAGGATGTCAAGAACTCACATGCTCTCTTTGCTGAAATTGCCCAAAAAGCTGCCATCATGCAACAAGCTTGGTGAGATGGGGCAGTGATCGATTCTTTTACCAATCTGGTCCTTCTGGACTGCCTTTTCATCATTAATCTTCAAAATCTTGATTTCATGGTTTAATTCATTTTCCCAACGCTGGGATGTTAAATCCATGGAATTTATGGATTCCATCTGATTTTGAGGATATAAGCCTTCTTGAGGCAGGATTTGATTCTTATCAGGTTTCAAACGACTCAAAGATCCGGGAGTACCTTTCTCCACAGCCTGTAACCACGCAGTTTCTAACCTCTGCTCGTGGATAATCGATTCTATTCTCTGCACCGGAACCCTCTCCTTCGTACCACTTGTTTTAGTGTTCCCTTCTGCCAATGGGATTGGAGTATCATCAAAGCTTCTACTAGATACTTTCAGCGGTTCCCGACGCAAATCAAGATCAGAAAGCCCATCCGTAGATTTTGAGCAAATTGCTTTTCTTTCCCTGTTAATCACCTCAGTTGTGTCCATCTGCTTCTGACCCGAAGAATCTAACAATGCAACTGTTTTCCCACTGTTTATGGAAGTTTCACCATCTGGCAACAGTATAATTCTAACCTCTACATTGTATCGCAAAACAATTTCAAATGAGTTGGTGATGCTGCTTAAAAATCTTTCGGCTCTGGCTTTAATGTCTTTATTTCCAAATGCAACATAAGCAATAAAAAGACCTGCAAACAGGACATGTTAGACACCACACAACAGCTTTGTAAATTGTAAGCGAAAGAATTATGTAACAAAACAACTGTCAACTAAAATTTCTAACCAAGGGCTTTGCAAATAGAAAATGAAGCTTAAAATCTTGCAACTCCTTGCTCTTGAAATTGCTGAGGCTCCATTTAATTAGAAAGAACAAAAAAGAGGTGTGAAGTAAGAATGAAAGAAAGTGAAGTGAAAGAAAAGAAATGGAAAGGAAAATATATATTTTTTTGCAAACATTTGATTATGATGAAATTTTGGCAAAAAACAATTATAGAGAAATTTGAAATTTTAATTTTAGGTAACCTCTTATATGGATAAATTTAAAATTTCCTGTGTTTTTTTTTTTTTTTGGCAAGAAATTAAAAACTTAGATATAATGCTAATATGGGTTGTACAAAAAAAATTAACCTTCTTGTAGTTTCCACTATTTTCATGCTAAACAAACTCAATAAGTCTTTTTTTTCCCTCCCTTTCGGTACACGACAGCTTAAGTATTGATGATAAAATGATGTTGTAAATGAACATTAACATAATATATGTCTCACACCAAATATTCTTCAAGTAGAAGATAAATAAAGCACGTAAAAAGGTGTCCTAACCTTCAACTTCGGAGATAGAGATGAGCTTCCCGTGAGTGAGAAGCAGCTGCTGCAGTGTCTTAGAATGACATCTTTCAATACATTGCACCCATATATCATCCAACTTAACTGAGTTCATGCATCTTGATATCAAACTACCGACCACAACATCATCGCGTGAGACAGCTGACTGATCACCACCATTCATAAAACGGCTTTGCGTTTGCTCGGAATTGATATTGGGACCATTAGTTAGTAGGAAATGATCCTCTTGATTGGTCAAATTTTGGAGAGCACCCTTAGGCAAGGAGGAAGGAGAAGTTGACTTTTGGGGTGTATAGTGAGAATCAAGCCTCTGCTTTTGGGACATAATAGTCTCTCTAATAGCACTAGATGGATCGTCCTCAGTTGTCTTTGAGCTCTGCCTCCTACTGCTTCCTGACTGAGTTGCATCTGATGAAGACACTGATCCTAGCTGTAATAAGGTTGCTGTGAACCATGTGGAACGCTCACTTGAAACTCTTAGCTGTTTCTCAGCCTCTGAAAGAAGCTTCAAAGCATTCTTCAGTCTGTCCAATTCTGGTTCAGTCACTGGAGAATATTCCAACCATAAAAAAAGGCTCCGAGTCACAGCAGTAAATATATCAAGTTACTTACAAATATAGGAATTCAAAATTGAACAGAAAAGGATGTTTTGAAATTTCTCTTACGTCGGTGACCACCAATAGCTGATATAATGCTCTATTAGGGCAAGTGTAGAATCTAATGATATCAAAACTGCAAGAAAGTCATTCATGCATCACATGATATATAATCCATCAGAGATTGTGTGAGTTTTGACCTAGAATTGAGAATCCTATAATTTGTTCTATTTTCATTCGGCGCAAAAAAGGAATAAAAATCTGGGTCAATAAGGGCATGTAACTAATCTTACACGCTGACACAAACCACAATTCCATAAATTTGACTCCAATGTTGGTTACCAATCAACCCATGAACTAAATTCACGGCAGAACCCACAAATAATTGCAGAACTGATTAATTTATCGGTAAATAGTTAGAAGTCGCCCAACTAAAGGCATTGCATGCTTATGGACAGTTTATCTCCATATTGATGGGAGATCTGCCCATCTCATGGATGCTGAATTCCCCATTGTGATCTACATAGGATTGTACAAGTCTACGTTGCTCTTACTAGAATTTAGATGAGTTCAACAGCTTTTATTTATGCTGCAGCTGCTTCATATAAAGGCAATTTAAAGCTTCCAAAGGTAACATGACCTGTCATTGTTACCTTATCTAGGTGGTCTCCATTGCAAACCATTGACTTTGAAATAAAAAGATGAATTGAACGCATGGACTGATATTAATATTGAACAACACCTTGAAATTTAGAAATCGACAATCTTCTATGTCCAAAAGCTTATAATATTGAAGACAAAGCAGCATAAGAGTGAAGTGGGTGGTACTTACAACTTCTCCCACCAAAGGATGAATCATTGTACTTCGAATCTATGATTTGGTATGTTCCAGCAATGATATCCATAATGAGGGTGGCCAACTGAGACATCACAACCATTGGATCAACCCCCGAGTCCATTAACTCTCTGGCTCTTTTTACTGTTTCAGCAGTGTCCGATGACATGGCTAACTCTAATAGTTCCAGTAACTTTTCATCAGAAACCACCCCAACCTGCAGAAAACAAAGTAAATTAAACAATTTTAAACCACTTAACTAAACAGTGACTGAACAAACAATAAAAAAATAAAAAATAACAACGCTCAATTAGTACACATTAATGTGTGTTTGGGAGGGGAATGATTGAGTACACACCTAACCTTTGGCATAATGCACAAAGTGGTGGTCCCAAGATTTGTGGAGTTTCGGATTGACAAATGTAAAACAATGGTCATAATACTCATTAAAAAAAGAAAACAATTTGTGATGTTGAGCGATTAATTTGAAGAAAAATACACTACAATATATTGGCTGCCAAATTAAGAAGTCTACCCTATCGTATCATATTTTACAATGCCGTATTATGTTCCCGTTCCTCATCTTAGACCAATCAGCGTTCTAGGTAACATTATCTGAACTACGTTGGCTCATGCTAGACATAAAACAGCAAATTGGACAGAAGCCACGAGGAGGATATTCTTATGGAAACTCTATTTGGAACAAGTTCAATCATAAAAAAAGAGAAGCACTCAAAAGTAGATCATGTAAAGGAAGGATAGAGCAAACTTACAAGTTCATTCACAAGAGATGTAGTAATTCTCTTTCCAAGCAAACTCAACTGGTCTAGCATAGTTTCAGCATCTCGAAGCGAACCATCTGCATTCAATGCAATCAAATCCAGTGCATCTGCTTCAACATCTAAATTCTCGTCCGCAGAAATCTTTCTCAACCTGACCACAATGTCGTTATCCTTGATTTTGTTAAAGATGTACTTCTGGCACCGGGACAACACAGTACGGGGCACGTTGTCAAGATCAGTTGTCATGAATATGAACACAACACGTGGAGGCGGTTCCTCAAGAAACTTGAGCAATGCCATCCATGTCTTAGAAGGCAACAAATGACACTCATCAATAACGAAAACTTTGTATCGCGAAAATGCCGATGAAGGCCCAACTGACAAGTGTTTCAAAAGGTGCCTAACTCTTTCAATTCCCTTCTTACTGGTGCTATCAACTTCCCTAAGATCCCTGTTCTTACCAGAGATGAAATCCCCGCATTCTCTACACACCCCACATGGTTTAGTTTCTTCAGTGGCAAGACAATTCAAGGCAGCAGCAAAAATCCTGGCCGTAGATGTCTTCCCAGTCCCACGAGGACCTTGGAATAAATAAGCCGGGACAATCCTTCCCCTTGAGATTGCATTCATAAGAGATTGAACAACAATGTTCTGCCCAATCAATTCTTCAAAGAACATTGGCCTATATTTCTGGCTTAAGCTCCTGATATTTTCCGGTGTACTTTCCCTATCTCCTTCCCCATTTAGAGCTACAACCTCTAATCCTTCTTGACTTCTACAGCTAGCCGACCACCTCCTACCATCCAACCGACTCAAAGCCTCCAAATCTAACTCCCCAAAGTTTGTCGAGAGCTCATCATCACTATTCCCAGTTCCTATAGACGAGCCTCCATGGCCATCACCACTATTGGTTAGCAATGGTATAAGTCCTCGAGCAGTCCTAGAAGCAAATCTTCTCTTTTTGGAACCGGATGATGATCCCCTGCGTCGACTATGATACATACTTTGGCCACCACAAAAAATGCTGCTTCCTTTTCTCCTCAAAGTATCAGAAAGCGAAGGCGAATAACAACTTCCACAAGCCCCTCTATGTTTTGGGGTTGACCTCTTTGACCAATAACAAGGAATCCCACATCCATTCCGACCCGAAAAATCCAACTGATCATCCACCTCATCATCCCCATCATTGAAGGACCCAGTAGTGGCATCCCAAGATCCAACTGTGCTCGGATTCCGATTCACATACCTATTGTAAGAACTCGTTGACAATGCCGGTGTACTATAAGAGTAAGACGAGTCCTCTTTTCGACTATTTCTCAAAAATTTAGATGATGAGTGAGACCAATGCTTGTGCTTAAGCCTCGAAAGCAACGGCGAGGCAGCTGAATATCGCCGCAAATCCTCAGAGTTACAATAGTCCTCTGTATCATCAGATTGGGCAACCAGACTCACAGAGTCATCTCTACCCAATCCTAAAGCAATTTTAGGCAAACCCTCTAAAGCTTGCTTTGAATTCCTAGTTTGAACAATTTGTTGTCTTAATAAATTAGCTAAATGGGTATTTTTCTTAGATTTCTTCTTAATCGCATTACGTTTGATCGAATGAGTAAAGTTTGTGCCTTTGCATTTGAAGATCATAGAAGCATACCGATCAGCAATATAAGTATCACTCTTGGAGTCTCCTCCTCCACCACCATTTCGCGCATCGCTCAAGCTATCTTCCATACTCTCTTCTGGAATCGAAGAAGACGATCCATCATTCCCATCATCATCACCATCTTCATCATCATCATCAAGCCGAGTTCTCTTCTCCGATTTCACAGTCGTCGATATGCTCTTCTCGCTCGACGATCTCTGAGTCCTCCAATTGTAGAGAAACACCTTCTTGTCTCTCGAATTGCCGCCATTGGTTTCGACTCGAAATGGGTCGGCGGTTATGCTGCTCTTGCGGTGGTGGTGGTGGTGGTGGTGGTGATATTGGTGGTTGGAAGCCGAAGCTGCTGCATTCATCGCCGCCGCGGATCTGGCGGAGCTGAGAGGGGACCGCCAGGAAGAGCTTGTCCCTGGATCTCTCAACACTTTAGCGGCTTTTCTGATTTGGGTTAGTTCCTTCTTCAAATGTAGATTGCTCGGATCAAACCCACCGCCACCGCCACCGCCTCCGCCGCCGCGCATTTGTGACATTAGTGAAATTTGTGAGATTGAAAAGTTCAAACAACAAGGAGACTGAAACAGAGGAAACCCAGAAGACCCATTTTAGAGGTTCATTTGAGTGTGCTCTTGTTTTCAATATTGAAATGAGTTTTTGACTTGAATGGAGAGATGAAGAGATGTGCAGATCTAGAGAGAGAGAGAGAGAGAGGAATGGGGATTCACATGACTAGGGTTTTAGAAGGAGCGGGCTAAAGAAGATGAAGAGGAGAGAGAGAGAGAGCTATGAAATGTGAATGACGATAGATGGAAACGGTGGACTTGAATGAAAATAGAGAAACTCCCTCCAATTCCGCCGAGACAAAACTTTCACACGCACGCATTCAGATTCTCGCACTCCTGTGTATTTGTGTGTTTTACGAGTGTGCTAATGGGGAGTGTGTAGGACTAGGGATTTACCTCTTTGCTTTTGTCCCAACCCCAACACACGTTTTCACTGTTGCTGTCTGTTTGGATCACATGATTTGGTCAGAAAATAATGGTGCTGTTTGGTGTAGCTGTTAAAACAGATTATAACTTATAGCTTAACAGATTATAGATTATGACTTTAATCAGAAGTTGTTAATCTGTTTGGTATAGCTGTTAGATTATAGATTTAAGTTGCTGAGTAGTGTTTGTTAAATAAGCTGTGAAGTAGCTTTTTTAATTAATTTTTATTTTTTATTATTCACTATTTGTCTACATTTTTCATAAAAAATAATAATAATATTTTATAGTCCATTTGGGTCTTTTTCTATTTTTTAAAAAATAAAAAATAAAAAAATCTAAGAGTATAACCATGAATTAACATGTCCACAGCAGAAGCTGATAATCAGAAGCAAGGGGTGAGCAGCTTCTCAGAATCAGCTTTTTTGACTTAAAATAAGCTGTTAGAATCAGAAGCTGTTTGAAATAAGTTTAACCAAACAGTCCAAAATAACTTTTTAAAAGCCAGAAGCTATAAGCTGGCTCAAAAAAGCTGCAGCAAACACCCCCAATGAAACAAGATTTATCACAAAATTTGTATTTGGCGTCATGGAAAATATTTGATACGTCTCTATTCATAAAGAAATGTATGATAGAAAGTAAATTGAAAAAAAAAATGATAATTTATTTTTTTATATGTATTTGAATAGATGAAAATTTTTATAAAAAAATGATAAAAAATATATATATAATCAATGCATAACAGAGAGTTGTAGAGAGAAATATGAACAAAAAGAAAAGATTTGTGAGAAAAAATAAATTTCTTTGTATATTTTGTAAGAAATTGTTAGCTTAACTAACAAGTTAATTTGAGTTGTTAATTAGCTTAACTTTAATTTCCAACTTTATAGGACACTCTATCTAAATAAATATATATAAAAAAAACTATTTCTTTTATTTTCTTATATTATCTATTTAAGTAAACTGAGGGATTACTGAAAATAATAAAAATAGAATAAAAAAACCAAATTAAAGTCAAATTTTATTAATTTTTTTTAGAACTTTTTTTTCTTTGACAAATTTCTACTCAAATTGTTGATCCAAATACAATCTAAAAGTGATGTGATTTGGTAAAAAATAAATTTTGTTGTAAAATTTTTATAATATCAATATGGTTCATTAAAATACAAAGAAAAAAAATCCGCCCATATTCTTTTTCACATATTTTGTTTTCTAACTCAGGCAAACATGATAATGAGATAATATAACAATTTATTTTCTTTTTACACTTAGATGATAAGTGTGTGGGGGAAAGATTTACCACACTTAGCAATGGTGGCGAATTGGCATGCACTCAAAGGTGGATTGCTTGAAAACTCTCAAAAAAGGAAGAATTCCGAATGTTAGTTGGTCAGGGGACTCTCTGATACCTAAATCAGTATGTGAATACTAAAAGTTGAATGTAAAAGTGTAGATTGTTTTGTACCTTTGTTGGGTTGAGATGTTGTGCTTATAAGGGATACATATGACTGTAGGTGGCGGTTGAGAATTCTTTACCACTCTTTATGTTCGTTTTGTTTTATATGGATTCATATCCCATGTTTACGAATTTCTAAGAATGATAAGGTCCATGTTCATTGGGTTACACGTTGACCTCGTTTGGTTGTTTGAATTACCAATCTGAACCCAAAAGATAGTTTTAGCTTACGAGCTGACTCTAAATCCTACTTGTTCCTGAAGTATTATAATTCAGTCATTCCAATGAACTTTATCTTAGTTTGGTCACATGGCCTTGCTCTAATCATGTTTGGAAATTTTACCTCTCACAATAAGCCAAAATCTTTTATTTTCTTATCTCACCAATTATACCAAATAAATTGTTACAATTCTAATAGTTAAAAAACAATAAGTAAAATTTTATTTTATTTATAAAAAAAAATGTATTATGTAGATTAGTTCTAAATGTTGACTTAAACTTTCGGGATAAACTAAAAAAGTCAGTTTATTAGCTTATTTGTATTATATTACTTCTCTATTTTTCTACACGTCTTTTCGTAATAATAAAAAATGTCAATTTATAAACCATATCAAAAACAACCAAATTCAAGAAAAAAGTAATAAGATTTTTATTCAATAACATAGTATATGATCCAGACTTTATTCTGAATAAAATTTTGGGTAATTTGTGGTACCTAGACTTTGTTGTTTCACTTTGGATAAGTTTCACTAATTTTATTTTGTTCTTCACTTTTTAATTGCAACAATTAAATCTTGAGATTTCATCCCATGTTTCAACTGTTAATCTTGTGATTTTACCATTGAAAATTTGAGTGAATATAAGAGATGAAAGTGAAACTTGAGTGAAAAGTTGTGTTTTATAATTTTTTTTCTAACGCTCATAAAACATGCTGACATGAATACTTTTCTTCTAAATATTTTTTACAATGAGTGACAAAAAGATCAAATCAAAACACATGATAAAATTTGAGAACTTACTATAATTAAAAATTAAAGGATCTTAAGTTGAAAAGTGTAATTTGCCTTTTTACTTCTTTTTTTTTTTTTCTTGGTTGCTACAATTACATTACATACAACATTAATTGTAAATATATTTGTTAAAAGATGTAAGAAATCTTTTCATATTTTACCATTTATAGTTGATTTAAGTATAGATACTTTTATATTATTTTTCTTCTTTTGTGCATGAATTCATTACCACTGATGTTATGATTTTTATTTATTTTAATTAAAAATTTCAAAAAATTAATTATACACCTCAGCCAAATAAAATTAATGAAATAGATATTTGTGGGAAATGGTAATACAACTGACATATAAAGAAAATCTACATGAATTATGTGATGAAAATGGAAAGGAGAAAATGATAGATACTGCTCAATAAATTTCCTAGTGGGCAAAGGAATGGTACTATGGAATGTGAATGGAAGAGTTGTTGAAGTAGAAAAATTGTGAAGTATCTTCGTGGCATTACCCAACAGCCAAAGAGTTACAAAATATTTCTCATTAAAGCAACTTGTGAGAAATGTATTATCTAAGCATTTAATATAATACTAGAAACTTGAAAGGTGGTAGACTGGTAAAAAACTTTAGAGTGTAAATTTTAGGTCTCGAGTTTGAATGCGAGCACTATCACACAAGGTTGATAGAATGAGCCTTCCAGATCTAGGTGAATTGTACCTAGTGTTTGAAGTATGGGTTTGAATCACTACCTATGATCGAGTGACTCTGTTATGTAGCACCACTTAACATGACCCCGGGGGCTTTGGCTTCTTTAGGATGGGTTTAACTTCCCTTCTCTTTTTTCCTTTACTCTTCTTGAAGAAAAAAAAAAAAAAAAAAAAAATTCACCACTTATTAATTATCATATAAAATTCCTACAATGATCTTTACATTAATTCAAAAAAATAAACTTTTAAAAACCAAACCATTATGGCATTGACATTGTGAATGTTCTCAAATGAAGGGTTTTGCTTGAATTTATTTGACAGATTTTTACATTAAATAAGGATTTTCAGATAACCAACTTATGGTAAACACATATATACACTTTTATTTGAAAAATCAGAGATCAAACCTTATAACAAAAAATGATAATTTTTCTCCTATTGTAAAGGCTCTTTATTAAATTAAATTAGTTTTTGGATTCTTACAGTAATTAGATTATGATTGTCTAAATGTTATAATGTTCATCTTTATAAATAATTTCCTATCAATTGAGTAAAAAAAATCCAAGAGTCAATACTCAATTTGACCATGAAATAGTGTGTTAAGATATGACATTAGTTTCTATTGCAGTAGGATGACTCAATTTGATGGTGAGTTAAAATAAAGTAAGATTGTATAAAAACGTTACAAAAAAAATATAGGTCTATTTTGAGAATATGATAAAAAGTAATTTTTGGACTTTTAATCAAGTTTTTAGTTTTTTTAGATAAATGATTTGAGAAGTTGGTAAAAAATTACTTTTGACTTTTTTGATTAATATTTATTTATGATGTCAAATCACAATAAAATGACCAAATTACCCTCATTAATTTAAAATATTTACAACTTCACTCATGTAGTACATTTTGACTCATGAAAGGTAGAATTGTAATTTCACCAGTAGCTAATAACCAACTTCTCAAATGAAAAAAAATACAAAAAAGCCAACTTTTGACTTTTATTACAAATCAAAAAAAAGTGACTAAAAGTCAACTTTCCAAAATAGCCCATAATGATATTATCTAATTATCCGGCAACCAAACATGTCACTTTAAAACATAGGGCCATGATAAATCAATGAGGTGAGGTAAAGGTATCAAATTTATTACTTTGTACGAATTCTCTCGGCGAATTATGAGTAAAATGATATATAATAACAATAAAAAAAGAAGAAAAAAGTGTGAATTTTCAACTAAAACTTTCAACATTCCTTGTAAATGTGGGTTTTAACCAGATCTAGCACAAAAGACAGCTTTGATACAGCTTTTTTTTTTCTTTTTCCAATGTTTGAAAGTACACAAATCTTTTGCATTAATGTAACAAATTTTTATATAAAATGATTGTCAAAAGAGATAAAGAATTTTGTTTGGTATTCACATAAATAATGGTCCATTTTCATATAAGATTTTTCATATGAATTCTGAATTTCCTAAATCTTGTCCTTTGTATTTGCAGTTGACAGTAATGATACATGAAGCAGGGGTGGTTCAGTGCATTTTGACTTTTGCCAATTTTGCTTGTTGGGCCTCTTCTTCTTCCCAATTATTTGATATGGTATTAATGGTATAGACCAAAAAAAAAAATTTTATCTGTACTTTCAATTTTTATTTTTATTTTTTTATGTATGAGTTC
Organism: Camellia granthamiana; assembly: GCA_036172215.1. Classification (NCBI taxonomy): domain Eukaryota; kingdom Viridiplantae; phylum Streptophyta; class Magnoliopsida; order Ericales; family Theaceae; genus Camellia; species Camellia granthamiana. The sequence goes on along the minus strand of CM069908.1, from coordinate 104,422,434 downwards.
TTAATTTGTCATATTTCTTTATTTGATAACTTAGATTTACATAATAAATATCATATATATATAAGATTTATTATATTTAAAAAATAATATAATCCGTTATTTTATACATATTAAAATTATTGACAGAACACCGAACGAATTTGTTGAGATTTTTTTTGACCCCAACATAATAAATGTCATATGCATATATATCACTCATCATATACACACATAATTTATTGTATAGATCCAACAATGATGAAATTTATTTAGTGACACATATCATTTTCCTCATTTATAAAACGGCATATAATGTCGACCGTTTAGACTAGCATAAAGTGGAAATTATTATTATTGAAATTTTATATAGTGTGCATATTTTATGATTGGAAAATGATCGAGAGCTCGAAAAAGACGGCTCGAATTGGCTCGAAAACCCCAAAACGATGTCGTTTTGGGGTTTTCGTTTTTTTTTTTTTTTTTTCTTCCATTTTTGCCATTTTCGTTGCAGAGGCGAGGGAGAAGAGGGAGAGGGAGAGGGAGAGAAAGAGAAGAGAGGGAAGAGGTCGTCGCGCAGCTCGCCTCCGGCCGTCCGCCGGCCCGTCGCAGCTCGCAGCTCCGCCCCTCGTCGGCTCTGCCCCGATCGCGTCGCCTCCGCTGCCTCCGCCCCCTCCTCCTCCTCCTCCTCCACTCCCCTCCCCTCCCCCTCCATTTTTTAGGCCCCCTCCAGTCCCCTCCTCCCTCCTCCTCTCGTCTCCTCTCCTCTCCCCTCCCCTCCCCCTCCATTTCTGCGTCTGAAAACAAAAAAAAAAAAATTCGAGCCGTTCGAGCTACGTAGCTTTCGAGCTACGTAGCATGGTCCTTTATGATTTCAAGTGTGTACTCAATAGCAGATCTAGAACACGAGTAAAAAGGACAAATTAAAACTATTTAGTTTTTAGAAGATACGGTGTAACGATTTGAATTTTTTACAAAAAGGCAAATAAAACTTTATTCAAATGCACTGATAGCTATTTTGATTCTGTTTTATTAAATGATGAGCATAAACAAAATAAATTTGAATTTTCAACGTAATGATATTGCCTACAAGTACAAAACAAATTGTTCATTAAACATTAATCTGAAGTTGTTACCATCATAATCTCTCTCTGTACCAGACATTTCTTTCATCATGAAAAAAAATAGGTTCATGATTCTAGATCAATTGTGGAACCTTAAAATCAAAAGAGATGATCAATCCAGAAAAATTCCCATAAATACTAACTTTAAGTATTGGAGTGACTTTGGTCAGTACTGTATCGAGGTTCGATTGCTCTATTTTGTAAGTTGTTGACTCAGGAACTACTACACAAGATCTACATAATCAATGCCAATTTATGATAATTTTATTTTCTTAATCAAATTCTTAACAAATGTGCTCAAAATTTTTAATATTAGCATTTTATTTGCTACTAATATTCCAAACTCATACACATCCATCCTATGAGTATGCAATAAGTAATAATAATAAATAAATAAATAAAACCCTATTTATTCAAAAAGAGTCCAACTATTTGGAAGATCTTAACACCCTATGAGACTTTACAATGAAAAATGCAAATTGATAATGTACTTTATTTTTTTTGTCAATTAAAGCTAGAACTTTCTTAAAGTACTTTTATATCACTTATGTAGTAATTTATGGCCCTACTAAATTGTTTCTTTCAAAAATAAGTTTATCGACACATAATTAAAATAGAAAGTGTATTAAGAACTCATTAAACATGATGAAGATATCAACCTATGAGTATATCTCTAGTGGGCCTATCATGCTAATATGTATATTTTTTTATACTTTTAGGTAAATTAATTATGTGCATATAGGCTTACTCTTTTTCCAATAATAATCAAAATCATGTAAATAATGATATAGATTAGTAAAAAATCATGATATATAAACATTTTTGTTTGAGTTATTTAGTATTTCTTTCTATATTCCTTTTATATGGGCACAATCACCATCATCTCATCTTTTTAATTAGCGTTAGATCTCTGTAAAATACATCTTGATATAAATACTAAAAAGTTGGCACAAAAAATAGGAATTCAGATCTTCTATAGTGCACCGTATAGTGTCCCAAAATGACGTTTTGAGCCAAAACTTAAAAGAAAAGAAAAGAAAAGAAAAGAAATCTCCCTCCAAAACGATATTATTTTGAAACACTATAGGGTGCACTACAGGTAATACACTATAGAGGATCCAGATTCATAACTAACAATGTCAAAATTTGAAAACTTTAATGACAACCTCGTTAAAATCCCCAACTATTATAATATCGGATTTGATTTGTCTCAAGTTGATCATCTTAACTTGAGAGAACTTTTAGACCTAATAGATTCATTTTGGAACTAATTTCAATAATTCGACCCGTTCAAATAATAAGCATATTGAAACTGTTTTGAGTGGTTGTAGGTGAAGTCCACACGGATGCAAAAGTATAAACAGCATAATCTTTGCCCTTTTTAGGGCAACAAAATTTTTAATCGAACCATGTGAGTTTTCATTCTTAATATATAAAAATTTCTTCTTTTCCATATAAGCCAAGACCAACTTTTATGCTTTTACTGTTTGTGTTCTTAAATTCCATTTTGTCTCTTCATCTTGTAACATTGATGATGATGCTAAGTTATAATTCTAGTCAAAATGAAATATTCATTTGGTGTAGTGTTTTTCAATTTAAAGTTGATTATTAAAAGACAAAAATTAAAAACATTTCTTATTTAGCTTCCCAATAATTAACTTTTATTATTTTCCAAATTATTTTTGCTTTATAAATTGTATATAAATGTTGTGTTAAACACTCTGCCACATATTTTAATTTTTGTAAAACAATAAAGTCATAAAAAAAAATAATTTATAAATAAACTAATAAATCTTATAAGTTTTTTCTTACTAATGCGAATCCGTCACATTATTGTGAGCTCATGTTCGAATTTTAAAATTTTTTTATTGCATGATACATTAATTAAAAAAAATTATAAAATTTATTTGTTCACATACAGAAGAGCTAATGGTATACAAAGTTTTTTCTTTTAAGACTGTCGCAATAGAGGAAAAAAAAAAAAAGAGAAAAATAAACAAGGGAAATTACCAATCAAGAGTACTTTCAGAAAATTATTATAAATTTATGAAATATTTTAAAAAATTAATCATTAATATTTGTAAAATTTACCATTCATCTGCAATTTTTTTAAAAACTTGCACTAAATTGATATTTTTTCAAATAAAAATTCCATAAGCAAAAAGAGAAAGGAATTGATGATGATGATGATACTTCTTGTTATTTTTAGCTCTCATTATAAGGGAAATTTCATCCACATGATTGGTTGATTGCATGTGTGTGGTCATAATTCTAAGTCAAAAGACAAATTAAGGTGGGAAGAAGTGGAAACACAAGAAATAATATGAAAATAATAAATAAATAAATAAAAATTAGCCAGCTCTGAGTTGTAAACTAATGATAACATTTAACAATAGCATCATTATCAAAGACATTTTTTTGGTGAAAAAAAAGTCATTTTCACTGTGAGTATTGAATATATGTTGGAATTAACTTATCAATAAGTCATTTTAAGCTTCCACCAATCATGGAAGCTAATATAATGAATAATTTATAAACTTTAATTTCTTTTTGCATCACTCAACATTAAATAGAAAACAACATTAAGACACTTTGCAAAATGTTTTTACACTTTATTTTAATCCATCCAACTTTATTAAAGCATGTTGAGAAAAGTATATAGGATATGGATCACTTGGCCATGTTCAACAAAGAATTAATTAATTATATGTGAAACAATAATTTTAGGTAGACAGAAAAATTAAGGAAAACTTACTGATAAGTCTCATATACAAAATTTAAAATCCATCTAGTTTCAAAATAAAATATTTGACCAATTAGTTTTATATATTTTTAATTGTTACCAAAAAACAAAAATTTTAAAGACGCTCCTACATCCCACTACCGTCAAACTTCCGTCAAACGATCATTAGAGACTCGCCAGAATATTCAACATCATTGGGAAGTCGCCGGAATATCATCGGAAATTCGCTAGAATATCGCCAACATGTTCTTAATGTCATCGGAAGTCGTCGGAATGTCTAGAATATTTGCTGGATGTCAAGAATATCATCGGAGACTCACCGGAATGTCTAGAATATTGTCAAAAAAAGAAGAAGAACAAATTGAAAAATTAAACTGAAAAAAATAGCAAAATGTGCTAAAGATTGATAAACTGAATGAAGAAAAAAATCTAAGAACAATAAACAGCAACAATGAATTTTTTTTTTATTATTTTCAATTTTTGCAAGGTTTAAGCAAATAATTTTCAATATTGATCAAACAAAAAAACAAGTTTTAAAACTGTAAAATATTACAGTTTCAAAGTATGATTCTATTAAGTATTTATCCTTATTAATCAAACTGAAAAACATGTTATGAAACTGTAAATTTTACAATTCTAAAGAAATTTATGAAATTGTAAAATTTTACAGTTCTAAAGAATGATTCAATTCAACATCAAAAAATTTGAAATTATAAAATTTTACAGTTTTCACCGCCTGTAATTAAAACTCGAAAATAACTTATTTAGAAATTGAAAATTTTATCCATTATAACAGGAAAATAAAAGTGTATACTACAAAAAAAGTATTAAAACTAAGAGATTGAAGGAAAGAGACAAATATAAAGAGATGGTTGAACTCTGACAACTATTTTTTAGTTTAGATCTAGCCGGATCTAACGTATATCTATTCAAATCTGATGTAAATATGAGTAAATCTACATCAGATTTAAATAAATCTACTCATCTTCTTCGTTGGAAACTCATCTCTTTCGCTGTCGGTGAACACGAAGTAAAAAGTTGGTGCTCGGTGGTTGCCCGTGAACCCTAATCAATGGTAATTGTCGGTTGCTGGTGACTATAGATTAGAAAGAGAAAGAAAAAAAAAAGAAGGTGTGGTCGTGGTCGCCGCTGATATTAGAGAAAGAGAGATACAGAGAAGAAGCAAGTTGTGAGGAAAGATGAGAAGATAAATGGATATAGGACTTTTGAGTCTATCTAAAAGGTTTTAGGATTAAATAGAATAGACACTTTTCAAAAAGAACTTGTGGGTAATTTGCCCAAAAATTAATATGAAAGGGGTTGTTTAGCATCTTTGATATTAGTATACTTTTTTATCTTTTTATCTTTTTTAGATCACATCACTTCTCTACTTTTTTGCATATCTTTTCGTAAAAAATGAAAAATTACATTTATTTAAATCATCTCAAATAATCCCTTAAATTCATTTTAGGTGTAATTTTTGTACATTTTTTGTGCACCTAACATTAGTGTATGCAAAAAAAATGATCGATACTCAAGTGTAATATGAAGTAAAGAAGAAAATGGAGTAACATTGCTAAAAAAAATGTTAAAAAATAATTCAGATCAAAATTAAGAGTTGTAAAACCCCTATGCTTGTTTAGTGGCATTTCCCTTCCGTTCTCTTAAAAAATGATTACATATAATTATAATAATAATAATGTCACGATGATCAATTTGTAATCTAAAAATTATCGGGAGAGGTTTATCTCCAGTCTACAATTAGGTCTAATGGGACCCACTAAAACTCTTGTTTCAGTTATTTGAATCGTTTATTTTATATATTGAGTATTATGTATAGATCATTCATAAAATTAAAAAAATTAAATTGATTTGATTATCAAAATCGCATTATTTCATTATATTTATGTTCAAAAAAATGGACAATAAACATAATTTTGAAAATAGACTTTCAATTTTTCAAAAATAAATATAATAAAACTATATAATTATGATTATCAAATCATTTTTTATAATTTTCTAATGCAAATAATCTATATATAAGACCTGGCAAAATATAAACAAATTAGATTATCAAAACGTGTTCCGCAAGGCCCAACAACACCATGTGAACTAGAGATAATTCTATCTCAAAACTATTTACTATTTCATTTGTCACTATTATGCTCTATTTCGCAAAGTAGGAAAAAAAATTAATTTTTTGATTTTTTTAACTTATTATTTTTTTAAATATGTAAAAAAAAAATAAAAAAATAATATGACCCAAATAAACTAATAAACTAATAAGCTAACTTTTTTTTAATTATCAAAATAGACATACATTGAATTCATGGATCATACTATTCCTGTATGTTATCATTACAGTAGTAATACATAACAAATAAAATATATAATATCATAAAACATTATTGATATATGTAACCATATGGTCAACGAGCATGTAGAAAAAGATAGCATTTTTTTATTTTTATTTTTTTTGGGAGGAAAATGATGATTGGTGATTAGTGCCAAAGCGGTACTTCTTCTATAATAGTTGATGATGAAAAGCAGCGCATGTGGTGAGGCCGACTCCCACACACACCCCTTTTGAGGCCACAAAACCGCTTCTCTCAATCACGTCCCTCTCAATTATATTCTCTCCATCTATTTTTTTTTTTTTAATTATTGTTTTTTACAACTTTGACTAAACATATTATTTATATATATATATATATGCTTTTAAAACACTAGATTTTTAATATTTTATTGTGTAACAGTATAAAAGGTAAATGAGGTGATTTAATGTGAACTTTTTATTTTATAATAAAAATGAGTTTTATTTATTAAAATAGTATTGTCATATTATTTTTCTATATGAATAGAATTTTCTTATTTTTTTGGTTTACTTGAATGAATTGTAACCGTTCTATTCATTCCATGGTAATGTCTACTTTCAAATTTGATTCAATAAAAATGATTGAAAATTATATTACAAAGAAAATCAACCTTCACCATTATAAAGAAATGATGTCATCAAATTATTGAAAATTATATTACAAAGAAAATCAACCTTCACCATTATAAAGAAATGATGATGACAGATAAACCATAACATAACATAACACGACATTACATAAATGACGAGATTCATTACTCACTATTTTGTAAAAGTGTCATGCTAATTGTAGCACTTGTATCCTTTAAACTATTGGAGAGTGTATTAAATTCCTTTATTTTTGTTTTGGGAGTCTTTGGAGTTGTTGTATTTTGGTTTTGGAGGAGTACGATTCGATTTAGACTTGTTGGGATTGTTCATTCGTGCTTATTTACGTTGAAATTTTTTTTGGGAATTTGGAAAATTTGTTATAGGGTCGATACCACGGTTCTGAAGGTCAACCCTTTCCTTGTTGTGTTGTTTTGGGTTACATTTTGAAATTTAGGGTCAACACCACTGGTTTCAAGGGTCGACTCTTGTCTTCTGTACACATTAATGTCTCAGCTTTTCTTTCTGAAGGGTCGACACGACTGTCTGAAAAGTCGCCCCCTGTGAGTAAATTTTCAGATTTTTGGTTCGATTTTGAGCTCTACTTTTTGGGGGGTTTGACTTATTCTTTCCTTTGACTTTAAGGCTATTATTCTACCATTATAAATAGGTCCTAAACACACTTTTCTCATGCAATTTTTCTTTTTCTCTCTCTTCCCTTTTTAACCCGTGAATCCCTCTCTCTCTTAGAAACTTAACTTTCTTACATAGATCTCTAGATCTACTTGATTAGAGGCATATTTTCACCTTGGTCCTTTGAGAAAGGTTGTAGGTCTCATCAGGAGCTTTCTTTTGATCCAATAGTTTCATGGTTTCATCGACTTTGGTTTTGTTCGAGTTCTCCTCTTCGCTGCAAGAGGCAGGGTCTATTTCTTAAACTCAATATGAGTTCGGTAGCATATTTGTGCCGTATTTTGTTATGTATATTTGGTAGTTATGTGGTATGGGTAAAAAATGTGAAAGAAAGATTTTTCAAAAGAGTTTTTGAACAAGGTTATGATTTTGTAAAGTTAGTTGAGATATGTTGACATGTTGACTTTTTTTTTACTCAAAAGTGATTTTGAAAGAAAATGAGGTTTTGTGAAATTGGAGGATTGTTGGGTTATAATTTTGCTACTATGGTTATTTTTGGTAATCAAAATTGCATATGGATCTCTAAAAGTGGAAAAGCCCCAATTTATAGACAATCCCTACATGATATTGTTTTGGGAGTTTGATTGATTTGTGATAAATGGTTTGGTTGGAAAAAAAAATGGTTATGGGAATTTGGAAGTGGGTGTTGTTACTCTCTTAGAAAATATATCTATATGGTTATCTTTTAATTCTTGCATTAGAGATAACTGTTTTAGCTATCGATGGAGGATAACATTGCCATGTGTTAGAAATTGCATATAGATTAGGCAATTTGAAATCATTCATATCATGGAGCATGTAATGGATTTTGAAAATTGAAACTATATGTTTTGAAAAGAGGTTTTGGAAATTCTTACATTATGTTTTGGAACATTTGCATTATTTTGGAAAAATAATATTTTGAGTTACATGTATTGTACTATTGAAAAGTGTAAATGAAATGGTGAATTTGGGAAAAAATTGTTGTTACATCAAATAAGTTGGCCTGTATGTCTAGGGTGAAAATCTTGAAAACCGCACATATACATGGGTGTCGATCCCGCAGACGAAATTTTTGTGAAATGACAATAGTAGTGCTTGTACTGCCTACGTTTAGATGGATCCCGGCTTACGGTTTCCTCCAAACGAAATTTCCAGGAAATGTTGTATTTGTTCTGGAGATTTACACATTTATTTACTGTTATGTTGGTTTCGGCGCATGATGTTTGGAATATGGTTTTAACAAGATATTTGCTACTGTTTAGCGATGTGTTCGCATTTGATTTAGCAATGTATTTGCTGGTTGGTATTGAGATACCGGGATTGGTTTTTTTGTAAAGGAATTTTATATCAAACAGATGATTTGAACTCAGATAACGTTTTGAGTAAACGTAAGGTTTTGGTAATGGGAAATAAATAATTTTGTTGAGTAATCAAATGGATTTTGGAAATGCATTTGGGCATAAATTACCAATAGATCCTAATAATTGGATTTAATTCCTATCAAGTCTTATTGAAAATAAGTCTTTGTAAATTGTCGCTAAAAATAATTTTTTTATAACAATTTTTTATATATGTCGCTAAAAATTGATAATTAGTGACTTTTTTTTGTCATGATTTTTATAAATTGTCATTAAAACTTACAATTAGTGACATTTTTTTATGACAAATTCTTCCCATAAAACCTACTAGATAATAAGTCCACTTATTAGGACCTACACGTAAGTACTCCTATATGTATTGCATCATGATTACTTATGTTGGTGGAGCATGTTTAGTTTTTGAAATATTCTCTACTGACTTTATGCTCACCCTACGTGGTTGAATTTTTCTTTTCAGGTGTACATATATAGATTCGGATTGTGATGTGAAGTTATGTTCGAACTGTGTAGGGTGGTTCAGTTATTTGTAGGCCAAGTGTCATTTATGTTATTTATTGACTGTGTGCGATTCTTTTATGTATGATGTAAGCCTCAGGACGTTTAATTTGATTTTATAACATCTGTACATGTTTTAGTCACAGAACATCCATTCGACTTAGATCTTGTATTTAGGAATGTATATTATTGGATAAACGCATATATTGTGTGGCTATATGACATTCATTTGCATGAGAGTTGTTATGTATTGTTCATCATCAAGTAATTTATTCACGCGAGTCAGACCTTGTTAATTCGGGGCGTGACACTAATGCCCCTAGAAAGTTCTTAATGAGTTTACTTTCATTAAATTAATCTTGGAATTTGTTAAATATTAGTTAATAATTAGTTTTATGCATAAAAAATATAAAATATTATTTATAAAATATTGTATATAAATTCAAAAGTTAAGAAAATAATCAAAATAATTAAATGCTAACTAAAAACTAGAAAGTTACAAAAATCATGATCAATAAATATAATTATAAATTCACCTTAACAAGTATTCTAGAGACACTCATTAACGTTAGTTTTTACGTCATCATAATTTTAATACCATGTTAAAATGTCATTTATATTTCAAATCTTAAATTATTAAGAAAGTGATCCAAACAATACATAAAATATTAACATATCGGAACTTCAAACGCATGATTCATTAGTCAAAGGTGAGTATTGTATGGAATTAGGATCAGCAAGGCTGGAAAAAAATATGGTGGAATCTAAATCCATTTTAGGTTAAGAAAATGCTCTATAACACATGCCAAGGTCACATGCTGTCTTTGAATAGTCCACTTGAATATATATTATTATTAAAAGTGTCATTATTATATTTTTAACAATGAAATTAAATATTTAGTGATAAAATATTATTCTTTTGGGATTAAATTTTTTATTTGAGAAAATAAATTTTTTTTGGACCAATTTATTTTGTTTGTGAAATGTATTTATTAGCTTCATTTTCAAAATGTTGTTGCTAAAAGTCTTTTTTTTTTTTTTTGAAAAATTGTTAACAAGTCTAATCTAAGGAAGGTATAAGGCATTAGGTCCAGTGGATATTTTTTGTTGTTGAGAAATCCACCATTTGTGAAATAGTTTAATGAGAAGTCCTTTTATAGGTTTTGGAGGACATTTTGTTTCTAATTTTATTCCTTAATTTATCTGTTAACTTTTTTTTTATCTGTTCAAATTTATATCTATCTGTATAAATTTTTTTCTGTATGTTCAAATTTATATCTATCTGTTCAAATTTTTTGCCTATTTGTTCAAAATTTTTAACTATCTGTTCAAATTTTTTGCCTATCTATTCAAAATTTTCCCTGTATTTGTTTAATTTTTTTCCCCTTATCTGTTGAAAAGCTATTTTTAAAAAAATTTTCTATCTGTTGAATTCTATCTGTTTGAATTTTTTTTTTCTTATCAGGCATATATCCACTATTTATTGAAAATTATCAAGCATATATCAACATTCTATTTGTACAAATTGATTTCACACACAGATTTGCACAAATTGGTTTCAAAATTTTATTTTATCTATTAAAACTAACAATACAACCAAGCATATTTGTTGAAACAACTATTTATAATCCATAGGCCAATCAAACACTCTTAACCAAGCATTATCTGTTGAAACAACCAAGCATTATCTGTTGAAACAACCAAGCATTATCTGTTGAAGCCAGCACATAATTATTGTAATCTATTTCATCATCTATATCATTATAAATCTATTTGTGATATAGATGTGGTTTAATCTATGTGTTTAACAACAACAATAACAACAACAATCTAAACTTACATTACAAATAAATAAAAAAATAAAAAACGAACAAATCAGAAAGAGAGAGAGAGATATGGGAGATTGCAATTTGTTTATCATCTATATCACTATATAACTATAGATCTATTTGTGATATAGATAGACTCAGCCTTGTTCAGATCTATTTGTGATCGACGAATGCACAATGACTCAACTTTGTCTAGATCTGATGACTCCGACTTCAAAGAATCTCGATTTCAATGGCAAATCTAGAGGCAAATGGCGGGAGATGAATTGGTTAGAGAGGCGGATGACACTGGAGGTAGATTGGGATTGGAATTCATCGTCTGATGAAGAGATGGAAGAGGAAGAGGATGAGGAGAGTCTCAGATCGATTCCACTTACTGAGATCGAACATCAACTCATATTTATTCCATACGACCTAGGGTTTCGACCATCATCTAGCGAAATCAAGATAGTGAATATTTATAGATCAGAGAGCGTGTTCGATTTGTGAGAACTTGAGGAACCTCAGACGTGGAGATGACAACATAAGGTTAGGGCTTGGTGTCTCTGGATTAGCCCTAATATAGAGAGAAAGATTTAATAAGAGAGAAAGAGAGAGAGAGAGCAATTAGAGGGATTTTGTCGCTGGATTTGGGTTTCGAGAAGAGAGACGATGGAATGGCGAGAATAAGAGATCTTGCGACAACGGAAGGAGTGGTTAAGGATGGCGACGACTTGGCAAAGGTCGACGGCTATTCTCTGCCAGCGGTGAGTGTATTGGTGGTAGCGATGTCAGAGAATGAGGAGAAAGAGAAAAAGAAATAGATAAGGAAAAGAGAAGTGAGACAGAGAGATTTGGGGAAGAATAAAGATTGGTAGCTCGAGGATTTCGCCCCTGAATCCCCCTAAAGCCCAAAATGACGTCGTTTTGAGCTTTAGGTTTTTTTTTTTTTTTTTTGTTCTTCTTCTTCCATTTTTGATCTGAAACCGACTGAGAAGAAGAGAGGAAGAGGGAGAGGGAGAGGGAGAGAGAGAGAGAAGAAGAAGAAGAGGGGAAGAGGAGCAGCTGGTGGTGTCGCAGCTCCGGCCCGCCGTCGTCGCCGCGCCCCCAGCTCGTCGCAGCAGCAGCTCCAGCTCCAGCTCCGGCCGCCGTCCCGCCTCCGGCCCCGCCTCCTCCTCCCCTGTTATTAGGGCCCCCTCCAGTCCTCCTTCTCCTCTTCCTTCCTCCTCCTCCTCTCCTCTCCCCTCCATCTTCCTCCTGATTTCTGCGTCTGAAAAAAAAAACAAAACAAAACAAAACAAAACAAAAACGGCAACGTTTTCTATTCGGGGGATTCGACGAAGCATGACTGTTTGGGGAAATGGGTTTGAAAAATGGGTTTGAGAGATTAAGAAAGAGAGAGAGAAATGGGTTTCAAATTGATCTCCAAATATTTTTTACAACAAAATTTTTATTTTTAAGAATAAAATAATTTGGTTCCTAAAAATTTTATATGTTGTAATGACATAGAAAAAGTAACGAATATGCCACATCGATTATTATAAGTATACTATGTGTGGGTGTTGATTTCCGACCACACAACCAAACGGGGAACTCAGCTGGAGAGCACCGACAGAATAGATTAAGCCCGAACAACCTAACACAGAAAGAAAAGAATTCGACGGTGGTTCGTCCACCCGAGGGCACTCCGACGATCAAGTCAGTAATCGAATAAAGATAACAAACTGTGCTTAACTCAAAAGAAATAACTTATTGCTCACAGTATATTACACATACCTAAGACCCACGGGGGTGCCCTGCTTTTATAGCCAGCACTGACCTGATTCCTGTAGAAGCATCACTTTAGTGGACTTAGGCTCAATGCTCATCTTGAACTCTCAGCTAGATAAGGATAAACTCCCCAAGAGCTTTATCTTTATCCAGATTGAGGTCCTCTCCTGTTCTAGGACTTTTGTCCCTTATCTACTCATCTCGGATTGCGGCATTTTCGCAGATAACCTCGGCCTAGCCGAGATCACCTCAGCGTCAGGACTAGGCCACGTGGTATCTCAACTGACACTCCGGTGTCACTTCGGCCACGTGCTATCATTCACAAAATATGTCCCCACAACTGCCCCTAGGTTTTATTACCTCGGCAACCTGAGGTGATGGAACCTACATCGTCTATTTGCATGCTTATGTCGGTTAAAATTGATTCTTCCCTTCGACCGAGATCATGATTTGTCGGTTTCAAATACCTAGGACTTAATTGTCCATCTTTATCAATGACCAAGAACCAAAAACCAAGTTCTTTGAGTTCCTTAATCGAGATCGTTCCTCTAGCCGAGGTTTTCACTTCATTAAATCAAGAACTCCAAGAGTTTTATATGCTCATGAGTTGTTACGTGCGGTTTTTTTTTTTTCAACCGTTTCTGCTACGTGTCCTCTCCTTATTAGTTTGTACCTGACACAAGCTATCAGGTCGCGTCGCTTCTGCACACGCCGCCTGACAAGCACTTCGTCCAAGGCATTTCATTATGGTTTGCCGCCTTTTTGAGTTTTTAACAAAACTCTTTCTTCTCCCTCCGTCTTTTCACTTTCACGAATTCAATTTGTCTGGTCTCTCTCTCAGACTCTCTTTCTCTTTAACATTTCACTTCCCAACCACCATTTTTCAAGCTTTCAAGTTCTGCAACTACCTTTTCCGTCACCGCCAGCGCATCGTTCATCATTCGACTCTGATCGTTCAACTTGTTTGACTCTAGCATATCTCACTCCAACTTTAATCGGTAAGTCCTCCGATTCCTTTTTATTTTTATTTTAATTCTCCACTGCTGTTTACTATTCTTGGCCATGCTCATATGACTTCCTTTTGAATTATTCTATATGCTTCCCCTCACACCTGTTTTTGTGGAATCTGTATATGCATTTGTAGTTGTTCTCTGTTTCTATGTTCGCGCTTTGGTCAACATTTCTCATTTCTTGAATATGTTTACCATAACATAATCTGTTCTTGAATTTGAGTGTGCGTATTACTTCCAGTTTTTGCTTACTACCTTGCACACACTCACTTATTGTTCTGTAAATTTATGATTTTTCTGACTCTTGATTCTTGGTTACCTTCTTGATTTCTGAATCATTCTCATTTTTCTGCTTTTCTTGTTGTATTTTCAGATTTTTCCCTAAATTCCTATTTCTGTAGTTTCCAGGATTGGGATTTGCCTTAGAATCTTGTTCTTTAGGAAAATCGAAATGAATCCCTTTTAGATCTTCAAAAACCCTTGCACTAGTGCCTGTTTAGATGTTAGTCGAGGTATCCAAACCTATATCCATCACTCTGTTGCCCAACCTCCTTCTTGCCAAGATAATGGGTATGTTCAAGTGGAGGGTAGATACCCCAGAAAAACTTGAGCATTTTAGGAGAGAGTTTTCTATCCCAGCCGATGTCCAAATTAGGTTAGCTAGGGAGGAGGACTCTATCATGCCAGATGGAGATTTCATACCCTTCCCAATGGTTACCTTTATTGAATACGGACTTCGGTTTTCCCTAGACACTCTCTTTCGTGAAATCCTTCACTATTACAAACTTAACCCTATGCAACTTGCCATTAACTCATACAGGGTTATCAATAGCATAATCGAACTAGCACACTGAGAAAAGGCTAGGATCACTTTAGCCGACATCCAATTCTATTATACCATGTGTCGTATTCAGTCTGAAAAAGGCTACATATACTACCTTAAACCCAGATCCATGGCCTTCGAACTAATAGCCGACCTCCCAAACTCCAACAAGGGTGCTGGAGATGATTACTTCATCGTCTCGGGCAACTGGAAGTTTGCTAGGGTGCTGGAGATGATTACTTCATCGTCTCGGGCAACTGGGAGTTTGCTCCTGATGACGATCTTTATCTCTATCCTCTACACTGAGCAGCTTTTAAAGAGGGTGATGGTAAAACTTAGTCATCCTACTGTAATTCCCTTTTTGATTAAAGCTTGCCAACTCATTCGTCTCTTACTAATGATTACTCTCTATTTTGGTTTTTTGCAGTTCTTCCTTAGCCAGCCAAGGGATTTCGGCAATCATACATCAACTCTTAGATCTTCCTATGCAAAAATGAAAAGCCCCTCTTCTGTTGAATTACATACCAACATACAAATCGGCTTTGCCTGACGTCCCTCGGAGAAGTCAAACTCCACCATCTGTCTCAACCCCTCCAGTCACCTGTCACGACCCAAACCCGCCCCTATAGGTTTAGGGTCGTAACTGGCCAGTAATCCGAGATTACCAAAGGCCTTCCTGTACAATAAAAAATAATCGGGGCTAGCGGAAGCAATATTCAAAAATACACCAATAGTCCAATGAGCTGTGCATCTATATGAATAAACATTTATCATGCAAAAACGTTAATTTACCCGCATGCAGTACATAACTTGTAACTTAACATTAATACATAACGTATGCACATAACAAAAGTTTACTTCAGGATCAAAAGCTTGACAATGGCCTTTCAGGCCTAGCCCCAACTCAGAGGCACACAAAACAACTCGGTAGGTTTCAAAACGGTGACTCAGCTATAGACCCCTTCTGAGCTTGCCATAAAAAATGCTCACCTATATATATATATAAACAGCGAACTAAAACCATGTGAATAACATTAACGTAAAGGGGTTAGTGAACGAATTCCAAATACAATATCCGTAAAACAAATCATATCACAATCAATCATATCAGTCTCATATCAGAACATAACGTAATGGTACATCACACAGAACATATCACATATCGTCCTCTGACTAGAGTAATCGGTTCCGGATACCGATTGAACACATATCACCACAATGAAGTGGCTAACGACATCTTGTATCACATATATGTCATGGACCCGCATTTACATGCCGTCCCCTATGACTTGGGACTATCTGTGGATGCCATAATAGATTCACAAATAGGACATTCGTTCACATAATCAAGATAGCATTTCAAGAAACCATAGCTTATCGATAACAATTAAAACATAACTTATATCAACATATCTTTACAGAAATGTTACTCATAGTGGCCTTCAAATACCCGTTGTTCGGTCTTCGAGTCTTGACCTACAAATACAAATATTCATAGCACAATTTCTCAATATACATTCGAGTCAATTAGTCGATTCTTAACCTTCGTCAATTTATTCGTTACTTGTTCGTTCGGTTGTTTCTATTCTTTCTTTAATTTCTTGCATGCTTATAATATGCATATGGATGTGTATGATACGTGAAAATCATGTAAATGAAGGCCCATAAATTAGAAAACTTAACTCAATTTTTAACTAAAAACTTAATTTATAATCATAGATGTTCTAAAATGTATTTAAATTGAATAAAACTTTTAAATTAAATTACATGCATGGATTAAAGATCAAAATTAAACAAATTCCTAATTTTCAAAGTTTTTCATCTTCCTCTTCAAAATATGAGATTGAATTAGTTCAAATTCTTCAAAATCTATAATGCATGTACAATTAGAGTGTTAAAACTTACAAAATTTGTTCATGCATGTAGAAATGGAACTCAAATTCATGCAAGACTACAAAAATCAAACTCAACATAATTGATTCTCAATTTAACTTCCATAAATTTGAACCTAACTCCATTTATTCATCATCTTGCTAATTTCTTCTATTTATGTGAAATTGAACCCAAATTTAACAAATCATAATTCATATTCTTCATCCTAACTTGATTTTACATGCAAACCCAAATTTTAACAATTTATATAATTGATTTACAAATCTTTATTTTCAATCCCCTCAAAGTCCATCTTGAATCAATTTTTTGTCTAAATTAATTAAACAATACTAGAAAAAGGATAGAATTCCTTACCTCATGATGAGTTTTCCATAATTTTTAGCTTGAGTTTTGATATCTCACAAGGCTTTCTTCTTCCATTTTCTTTCTTCCTCTTGGTCTCTCTCAGCCGTGCTCTCTCTCTCTCTCTCTCAGATTCCTTCTCCTTTCTTTCTTTTTTGTTTTTGAGCTTCAGCAGGTTATACATTCACTCTCACACACACACCTCACTTCTTGACCTCAACATAGCACACCTGCACTCTCCTTTGATTTCCAACACATCACATACACACACATACACAAATTTCTCAATACACCCACACCCATTTACACCCACAATACTAATTTAGTCCATAATTCAATTTATGTCTAGGAATAATTTAATTAAGCATCAATTAATCTTAATAAATTTTAATTAACACAAAATTAGTTAATTATAAATAATCTCAAATCCCACATAATTTAATTAGTCTAATTGACTTCCATTAGAGCCTAATTAAATATATTTAAATTTATCAATCCAAATCATATTTTTAACCAACTTCCAAAAGGCTTTAAATATCAAATTAAACTTATTTCCATCATCAATTTTGGTTCCTCAAATTATTAAGGTCTTTAATTTTGGATCAAACTTCAAAATCTTCGCCAATAAATTACATATTCAAATTGGACACCCTATAAATAAATTTAATTCGTAATAATCACAATTCTCAATCCTCATAATTTAATTAACTTAATTAACTCCAATTCGGGCCCAATTTAATTGAATCTCAATTTTACTAAATTGAATCAAATATTTAATTAAACTCCCAAATGGGTCTGTAATTAAAATTAAATTGACTCAACTTCTTAATTTCACTTCTTTAAGCCATTGGACCCTTAATTTCTAATTCCAAAATAAGTCTTTAATAGAATCATATACGAGTCAAATTCCACAATTCTCATAAATCCCAAATTAAATTTGGATAGCGACCAATTAAAGCCCTAAATCTCCTTAATTAACCAAATATGAAATAGAATAATACTTGAGACCCCCTTTTGGGGGTCACCCCCTCACCCCCTTTGCCATGTGTCAGGGAGTGATTGGAGGAGCAGGAAAAAAAAGAAAAAGCAACCAATGAGAGAGAGAGGGGGTCAAAGGGGGTGATGGGAAAAGGGGGGATGAATCATTGTTGTATGAAATATTATAGACGGCGGGGTCGTTACATCACCTCTTCAACAAGAGCTGATTAGGCTTCCTCTTCTGACCCAATTGAGTTGCCATTAACCTCTGCCCCCCAACTTATCCCGATATCCCAACGCCGATGTTGTCGTCGTGCCCCAGCAAACGAACCAGCAGGCAGAACTCATAGCCACAAACGTCAAGACTTTGAGGCGTCGACTTACGATCCAGCAAACCCACTAACAGCCTTGCCAGCAATCCATTTCAGCACCAAAGTTATCCTCACTGCTACTGCTAAAGACATGGGCCAAAAACCCGTTGTTGAGGGCCTCCTAGCCGACTTGCCAAGAGTGGTCACTGTTGCCTCTTCTTCACCATCTCATTCCCAACCCAAACAAAAACCAAAAAAGATAAAAAAGGGCTAAGGCAAAAGCCTCTGGCACCCAAATTGAATCTGAAGATACAGTACCAATCTCCAAACTCGCCGAAATCGAGAAAACAGCCTCTGCTGCCGAAAAAATGCCTGCTGCGGCCGATCCAACTGATACCGCTCGGTCAAAGAAGCTGAGGTCCGAAGTTGCAGCAACATCGGGTGCATTTAAAGCCAATGAACCCTGGGCCCTAGCCATCACGATTGGGAACCAACCAATCAGGGCTGGCGACAGTGCCATTGACAATATCGAGGTTGGCGTCATTCTTTCCACAGTCGTTCTTCTCCCAACTGATCTAAATCTTATGGCCGAGATCACAGGGTATGAAAATTTTGCTTTAATGATACAACACTCTGTTCTGGTAAGTCTTTAACTCTTGTCTTTTATGGCTTTTTACTTCAAGTTCTCATACTTCAAAATTTTACTAACTTGTTCATTCTTTTTCTTTTAAGCGATCCAGCATGTTCATTCCTTTGCAATGAAAGCTGAGGATTTGAAGAAGAAATTGGTCCACAAGACCAAAGAGGTGCTGGCTTTCTCACCTCCTTAAATAATGCCAAGGCCAAGATCAAAGTTCTGTTGGATCAGGCCAAGGCAACCAGACGAGCTCGAGACCAAGCCGAGGAAAAAGCTGAGGCAGCCGAGGCTGTAGCTGAAGTGCTAAAGTTTGAGATCAAGGATGCCGAGGCCAAAACTGCCAAGGTCAAGGCAGAGCTCCAAAAAGTACTAGCTATGAAGGAAGCCGAGATCAAGGCTACCGACGAGAAAGCTTTCTCAGAGGGGCAAGCTGCAATTCGTGATTCGTACAAAGATCAAGTCAACCAAGCCTATAACTGAGGCTTCTATCTCGGCTGGACTATAACTCTCAACAAATTATCTGTCCCTACGGACTCCGACCTGTGAGATATCAGCAAACTCCAAGTGCCTTTCCCTCCGACTTCCAAAAAGTCAGACGAGGAGGCCGACAAGGAAGAAACCGACGCAAAGGATGCCGAAGAAGAGGAGGGGGTTACTATTGGGGCCAAGTCTCTTGGACTTGACTCATAATGAAGAAGACTTGGTTTCTAAGGCTGCCTCTCCTAAACAAACAACTTTTGAGGCCGAGGTCAGTCTAGTCGAGAAAAGCTTAGAACAAACACTTTTGGAAATTGACGCCAAGATAGCGGCAACAAAGGAAGCCACCTTGTCAACCGAAGCTGACACAACGCCAACAATCGTAGTTGAGCAATCTGAGACCAATGCCCACAATTCCATTGCTTAGGAATTTTGACTTTGAACTTTACTTTTGGATAGTTTGTAATTTTCTGTAACTTTTGGACAAGTAATCCCTTTTGTCAGGCCAAAGTGTTTTTTTGTTTCTGAACAAGTTTTTTCCGAATGTATGTTTGTCTTTTTTTCCCTAAGTTTTGAATGCTTTGCTTTAGATATGCTTCACTGGTTTCCTTCAATGCATTTCATGCTTTCATACTTAGAATATTTTTTGTATTCCTCCAAAGTACACCTTAACTTGTGCAATCACTTTGGGGTAAAGTACCTCGGATATGAATATTGACTATTTGTCTCGATCAACACTTGAAAACACCTCGGGTAACACTTAAAAAATATTTCGAATATATATTTTTTACAAGTGATGTTTCTCTAAATTTATTCAGTCAAGTATTGCTCCTTCATTTCCACTTACTGTCTTCTATCAAGACTTCACCCTTCCAATCTTGATAACCTGGTTGGTCACCTCGGGTAATATGTATCTCTGATACATCTTTCATAATTATCTCGGCTAACTCCAACTTATAAATTTCTTTGAAATTTCAACAAGTGTTAAGCCCATTTTAACTTGTAAATTTTTCTAAAAAATTTCAACAAGTCCCAAGCTCTTAAGTTAATTTATCATTTCTGCTTCCTGCCCCCTAATGTAAACCTAAGTTCCATTTAAGTTCACATTATGCATTTGTCGCCGAAGTCAGATTCAAACAAAGACTAACCGAGGTGTTCACCCTTGGTTTCTTAGTTCTATTCCGAGTTTAACTCTGCCGACATGGCAAGTCTCGATTAATTCAACTTAATTTAACTCTATTATATGCAAGTATAATTCAACTCTGCCATATAATAAGTCTAAGTTATTCGTCATGTTTCATTCAGAAATATCGCCAACTTAGTTAAAATCTATTATATACAAGTATAATTCAACTCTGCCATATAATAAGTCTAAGTTATTCGTCATGTTTCATGCAGAAATATCGCCAACTTAATTCAACTCTATTATATGCAAGTATAATTCAACTCTGCCATATAATAAGTCTAAGTTATTCGTCATGTTTCATGTAAACACATCGCCAACTTAGTTCAACTCTATTATATGAAAGTATAATTCAACTCTGTCATATAATAAGTCTAAGTTATTCGTCATGTTTCATTCGGAAACATCGTTATAGGATTAGTTTGCCCTATCGCACAAATTTCAAATTCGAAAATCAAGCTAACATTTTATTGTTACTTCAGCTAATAAAATTATGACATAAACTTTACAAAAACAAAAAACTGATGATAAAAAAACTTCAAGTTGCAAGTGTTCCAAGGTCTTGGCAACTCTTTGCCCTCGGTGTCTTCAAGTCGATATGCCTTATTGCCAGCAACCGAGATGATTTTATAAGGCCTCTCCTAGTTTGGGCCAAGTTTTCCCTCCATGGGATTCTTTTTGTTGTCGACGACCTTTCTTAGGACGAGGTCCCCAACCTTAAACTCTCTTGGGTTAACCTTCTTGTTGTAAGCCCTAGCAAGTTGTTGCTGGTATGCCCCCAACTGAATTGTTGTTCTCTCTTTTTTCTTCTCCAGTAAGTCTAGATCTCAGGCTAGGGAGGACTCATTAGTCTCATTCTCTACTCCCTGGGTCCTGATCCTAGTGATGCTGACTTCTAGTGAGATAACTGCTTTAGTGCCATAGGCCATGGCAAATGGAGACTCCCCGGTTAATCTTCTTGGCGTAGTCCGATATACCTAGAGTACATTGGGCAACTCTTCCACCTATTTTCCCTTTGCTGCTTCCAGCCTCTTTTTGATCTCATCCAAGATAGTCTTATTGGATACTTCTACTTGACCATTGGTCTGAGGGAAACTTGGAGTAGAGTAGTAGTTCTAACTTTTGTACTTTGCACAAAAGCTTTTGATTAGCTTACTGTCAAATTGTGTACCATTGTCTGCTACTATTGCCCTTGGGATCTCAAACCTGGTGATGATGTTCTTCCATATAAAGTTCTTCACATCAATATCTCGAATCTTCGCAAGGGATTCAGCTTTCACCCACTTCGTGAAGTAGTCAGTTGCTACTAACAGAAACTTCATTTGCCCAACTGCTTGGGGCAATTGTCCAACAAGATCTATGTCCCATTGGGCAAATAGCCAAGAGATGGATACTGGGTTCAAATCTGCTGTTGGTTGATGTATCAAATGCGTAAACCTTTAACACTTATCGCACTTTCTGACGTAGGCTTCAGCATCCTTCTATATGTAGGGCCACCAGTACCCCTGAGTAATGGCCCTATGAGCACGTGATCTGCCCCCCAACATGGCTTCCACATACTCCTTCATGTATTTCATACAAGAAATCTTCAAGTTGGGAAGGATGCATACATCTCAAAAGGGGACCAGTGAAGAATCTTATGTAAAGATGGCCATCTGCTGTTAGGCTGAACCTGGCCGATTTCAACCTGGTCTTATGTGCCTCTTTTCGGTCATCTGGCAGCTTGTCATCCCTAAGGAACATCACTATTGCATCCATCTAACTTAGACCCATCTCCACCCACATTGCTTCGTACTCTGTGATTAATGGTTCTACACTTGAGCTTGATAAATAATCAACCATTATTGTCCTTGCCTCCCCTGATTTCATTGCACTAGCCAGCTTAGCCAAGGCATCGGCATGGCTGTTATCATCTCGGCTAACCTGTTGTAGCCGACAATCTTGGAACAATGCTAGTAGTCTAACAACTTCTTTAACATAGGCTATCATTCTTTCATCTCGAGCTGCATACTCGCCTGTTGTCTGATTCACAATTAGTTGGGAGTCACAAAAGACTACCACATCATCGGCTTCACTGCTGCTGCTAGCTTGAACCTTACAATCAGTGCCTCATACTCTGCTTCATTGTTTGAGGCCTTGAACCCCAAACGAATAGATTGTTCTAGCATTCACCCATCTGGCGATACTAACACTACTCTTGCCCCCGCTCCTTGACTATTTGAACTTCCATCAACAAACAGGCAGAAGGAGTCGGCGATGTAGATGTCGCAGGGCTTTAGTTTATCTTCTTTCTTTTGTTTTGCTTGAGTGGGGTTCTTTGGCCTCAGTTGGGTTTCTTCTTACTCTCCTGGGCACCCCAAGCCACGACTCACCGAAGTTTGACGTAGGATGGCACCAGGTGTGAACTCAACCACAAAGTCGGCCAAAACCTAGCCCTTAATTGCTGTTCTGGGCCTAAACTCTAAGTCATATTGACCCAACACTACTGCTTATCTGGCTACCCTGCATGTCAGATCTCATTGCTACAATAGGGACTTCAAAGGATGCTCAGTTAGTACCACAATCTTGTGGGCTTGGAAGTAGTGATTCAATTTTTTCGAAGCCATCATCAAGGCTAGTGTCAACTTTTCTAAGGGTAAGTGGTCTCTGCACTTGCTAGGGTTTTACTCACATAGTATACTGCCCTTTGATCTCCTTTCTCTTCTCTGATTATCACTGCACTTACTGCATACTCTAAAACTGCCAAGTATAGGAACAATTCTTCTTCAAGAATTGGATTTGACAGAACCGGAGCTGTTGTTAGGTACTTTTTTAAGTCGGCCACGGCGACTTCGTACTTCTCTGTCCACAAAAAATCTGTAGCTTTATTTAACAAACTAAAAATGGTTTACACTTATCAGAACTTCGGCTGATAAACCTATTCAGGGTTGCGGCCCTTCCAGCCAACATTTGTACTTGTTTTGCGGATGTCGGGCTTTTCAAGTCAAGAATGGCCTTGATTTGGTCTGGACTTGCATCGATGCCCCTTCTAGTAACCAAGTATCCCAGGAACTTACCAGATCCAACTCCGAATACGCATTTCGAAGCATTGAGTTGGAGCCGATATAGTCTCAGGACATCAAATACTGTTTTCAAGTCAGCTAAATGATTTTGAGGTTCTTTGGTTTTCACGACCATGTCATCAATGTACATTTCTACTATCTTACCAATTAGATGTCTAAACATTTTGGTTACTAACCTCTGGTAGGTTGCTCTTGCATTTTTCAACCCGAAAGGCATCACTCTGTAGCAGTACAACCCTTTTGGGGTAATAAATGCAGTCTTCTCCTCATCAGGGGGATACATTGTTATATGGTGGTATCCCCTGTAAGTATCTAGGAAGCTCATCCTCTCATGTCCTGAAGTGGCATCTACTAACTGATTAATCTTGGGCAGTGGACAACTATCCTTGGGACAAGCCTTATTCAGGTTGGTGAAATCAACACAAACCCTCCATTTGTCGTTCTTCTTTTTCACTACCACAGTATTGGACAACCAAGTAGGATAGTTCACCTCGCGAATGGCTTTGGCTTCCAGCAATTTGTCCATTTCCTCCTCAACGGCCTTAACATACATTAATGTCGGCCTCCTCGCTTGTTGGATGACTGGTTTAGCCGACCTGTCTACATTGAGCATATGGCATGTGACCTTGGAGTTAATAACTGGCATCTCGTGTGGCGTCCAGGCAAATACTTCTATGTTGGCTCGTAAGAAATCTTCCAACTCCCTTTCCTTATCCTCGGCCAAGTTTGAGCCAAGAAGGAAGAAGCGCTCTTTATCCCTTTCTTAAACCAGAATTTTCTTCAAGGCTTCCTCACTCTTCTCGACTGGTTTTTTGTCGACATCATCTATAACTTCCATGCCTTCGTCTTCAATTTCTGTTGTTTCTATCTCTTGCACATTGCAGGTGGATTTCATTGTTGCCATGGAGTAATTTTTTGCTTGCACCTGATCCCCTCTAACTTCATCAATTTCATGCTCTGTTGGGAACCACAACAGTTGGTTCAGTGTTGAGGGAACAACCCTCATTGCGTGTAACCATGGTCTTTCCAAGATAACATTATAGGAGAAGGGGGTGTCAATTACTGTAAACTCTGTGCTTACCTTCCTGGTGCCTGCCTGCACCTCCAAATTTATTGCTTCCAAGGGCGATGTCGGCGTTCCATTTAACCCGATCATTGGGCTATTAGACTGCTCCAAATCATCTTAATGAAGGCCAAGCTCCTTGTAACATCGGACATACATGATGTCACAAGAGCTGCCTTAGTCGATCAGAATGCGCCTTACCTAGCATTCCCCAATCTTTAGGGTCACTACCAGAGCATCGTTGTGTGGATATTGCACTATGTCTAAGTCTTCCTCAATAAAGGACGCCATTGGCCCTTGGCACTCGTTTGTCCTAGGTCTCCTTTGCTGGACTTGATACACATGCTGTAAGTATTTCACCTTCTAGGTCTCTTTTCGTATATCATTCTCATTAACCTTTGAATGGATCACATTGATCACCTGAGGTTCTGCTTACTATGGTTATAGTAGAGGTGGTGCTACCGGTGCTTGGGGTAGTCTCGCCTGCTCTTCTCTCGTTCTAGCCTCATCTACTAGGTCCCTCAAGTGACCCTGTCTGACCAGGTCTTCCAAATGCATCTTCAGGACTTTACACCCCTAAGTCGGGTGTCCATCCTCATTGTAGTAAGCATAGTGCTTCCCAAGGCTTCTCTCCATAAACTAGCTAGGAATCTTCTCCAGCACTCTATAATACGGTTGGTTCCTGATCCTTTCTAGAACTTTATAAATCGAGATCCGAAATACAGTGTTGACTGCTTGTGCAGCCCTCAGCCTTGATTCTTTCTTGTTAAATACAGTATTACCTTAGCCTCTCTTCGGCGAGCCGTTTCTCTTCTCCTGCATCAGCGCTTTTGTTACAAGCGTATCCTCTTCTGCTCTGGCATATTTCTCGATCCTTGCCGTGAGCTCCTCTATACTCTTTGGTAGAGTCTTTGCCAATGACTTCCGAAGCGTGCAATCATCCTGCAGGCCGTTCTTAAAAGACACGACTGCCAACTCCTGGTTGCATCCTGGTATTCGGTTGAACACCTCACAATACCTTGTAGCATAAGCCCTGAGG
Organism: Camellia granthamiana; assembly: GCA_036172215.1. Lineage (NCBI taxonomy): Eukaryota > Viridiplantae > Streptophyta > Magnoliopsida > Ericales > Theaceae > Camellia > Camellia granthamiana. The sequence continues at coordinate 104,396,684 of CM069908.1, read as the reverse complement.
CTTTCACCCTCGCCAATTTTCAAAGCCATCAGGGAGTCTACCCTCAGTGGCTGCAACTTGTTTGTAACAAACCTAGCCACAAACATCTCGGCCAGGCCTTCCTAACTCCTCACAGTTCCTTTCGGTAACTTGTGAAATCAATCCGAAACGATTTCCCCAAAGGATGAAGGGAAAACCTTGCATAACAACGGTTCATTCTTGGTATACAAAGCCATTGAATTTAAATATAAGCCGACGTGAAAGTTCAGATTGGACTTATTGTCATATATCTGGAACCTCGGCATATGGAACATTTTTTGGGCCTCAAACCTATCCAATTCTACTGAAAACGGTGTTCTCAGCTTGACGGGGGATGTGACCTCGGCATTCTGCTGCTTCCTCTGGAGGTAGTCCCTCAAATCCTCCTTAGTAGGACCAGGAGCTCAGCTGTCAATGGATTTCAGCCTTTTTGGTGCGCTACTCTCGGTGTCGTTATGTGTCCTCTTGGACTTCTCTTCATTCACCGTATCGAAGCAAAGTTCCTTCCCCTGAACGTGCTGTTGTTCTTTAACATAAGTTCCCTTGGTATGAGGCGTCTTCTGAGACTCTCCTCTCACCGACTCTGCTCGCCCAGCATCCCGTGAAGGCCAATATGAGTGTTCTTTCACCCTGTTATGCTGAGGGACTGTTGGGATTGCTTTCTGCCCCCCTTTCTGGGTGTCGTTCTTGGCCACTAGAATCAGCGTGTCCTTCAATGGAAACGGTGGTTGCATGACGTTGTTCTGCATCATGAAGTTAACAACCGATTGTAGGTCTGCCAATTTGTTTTCCATTCCCTTTATCTCGCCGTCCCTCATCAGGCATCTATCTTTCCATACCTGGAGGTCGCTTTCGTTGTAATACTTGTCTCGGCCTGTTTTCTTCGGTGCGTCTGCCTCTTAGCCGACGTCCTTCTCCCCAGGATTCTGATCCCGTGGTCCTTCATCACTGTTTTCCTCCTCCATGTTAAGATCGATATGTTTACCACTTCCATTAGGGATGGCGTCCCCAATCTTCTTTTTCTGTTTGTTGTTGGCTATCTATTCTCTTTACGTTCCCATAGACGGCGCCAAATTGTGGGTGTTGATTTCTAACCACACAACCAAATGGGGAACTCAGCTGGAGAGCACCGGCAGAATAGATTAAGCCCAAACAACCTGACACAAAAAGAAAAGAATTCAACGGTGGTTCGTCCACCCGGGGGCACTTCGACGATCAAGTTAGTAATCGAATATCTTTCAAAAATAGCAAACTGTGCTTAACTCACAAGAAATAACTTATTGCTCACAGTATATTACACATACCTGAGACCCACGGGGGTGCCCTACTTTTATAAACCTGATCCCTGTGGACTCAGGCTCAATGCTCATCTTGGACTTTCAACTAGATAGGGATAAACTTTCCAAGAGTTTTATCTTTATCCAAATTGAGGTCCTCTCCTGTTCTAAGACTCTTGTCCCTTATCCGTTCATCTCGGATGCCGGCATCTCCACAGATAACCACGGCCTAGCCGAGATCACCTCGGCGTCAGGATCAAGCCACGTGGCACCTCGGCTGACACTCTGGCGTCACCTCGGCCACGTGCTGTCATTCACAAAATATGTCCCCACACCATGCTATTTGGTAAACAAAATATCTATAAATATAAAATAAAGCTACACGTATTAGTTGGTATGGTAATCAATGTATTAACAGATGATGTTACATAGTTTTATTGGCTTTGAGTCTTTGTAATTTGTATAATTGATAGATCCATAATTTTGAAATTGTATTGCTATAGTATGTATTGGTTTTGGCTTTTTTTGTCTTTCGAAAGTTAAAAATGTAATTAGAGCGTACCAGCAAGAATCAATAAGTTCTTACAAAAATAATAAATGCCAACCAATTAATCAAACAATTACTTCGTAGTCCTTTTAGCCTCAATGAAGAGGACTTTTACTGGTGACTTGTTTTAGGAGAAAATTCAGAAGAACTAATTACAAAAGTAAAAGAAAGAGGGAGAGAACAATGTCAGAAAATAATTTTCATTAAGTAAACCAATGTTTACAAATGTGCCTTCACACTTCCACAACCTCGAACGGGATTACAACATGAATAGACTAACTTAGAACTACTCCTAAGAAACTAAAATGTAGTGTGGGAAATAAAGGACAGGAATGTAAGGATCTGGAAATAAATAACTGGAAAATGTAAAGTAAAATAGACCGATTTCTGGATCTGGTTCTAGGTCCTGTAAATGTAGCCATCAATGGTTATATATAGGAAAAAATTCCAGTAATAACTGCCTGATAACCACCTAAAATTACCCACTCTTCCACCTTTATTCCCACAATGCCACATATCTCTTCATGTTTTCCACTAAGTCACTTTGTCCATCAAATTCTTCTCATATGCTTTAACTTCTTCTATCTTGTCTTCTATGTTCCACCATACAAGACCACTAATTTGTAACTTCTCTTAACTCCTAATTGATCAAAAAAATGCCAAGTGTCCTGCAATAATAATAATAATAATATTATTATTATTATTTATGGTGTCAACAATTGATATACTAATTAATATAATAATTGATGTGTATAGCACCATTAATAAATATATATTGGTTTGGGTTAAAGAACTAAGCTTAGAATCAACTGGATAGAACCGAATCAACCCAACGCATTATATGTAAACATTTTTTCAAAATAGTTTGTAGATTTTTCTGGGGGAGAATCACGTGATTGGTTGTAGCAAAATTCACCATAATAAATATAAATAACCAATTATATATGAACCAACTTAATTGAATCGATCATTTTTAATAGAATCATGTCATACAAATCAATAAATTTTATAAAATTTGCTTAATACTAATATAATAACGCTTGTCATATTATTGAAATAGATCTTGTTTTAGTTTATAAAATTTAAAATTTATTCGTTTGTATAGCATTTTCTTTAATGATAATGCCACCATAATTTATTTACCAATATATACTCATACTTGTTAAACACTAATGGAAATAAACAGTGACCATTCAACAACCAAACCAACTCATTTTGCCTCCGTTTGGGAAGCCAAAAAGTCAGACTTTTTGGCTATTTTAGCCACAAAAGACAAAATAGGCTTTTTTAGCCACAAAAAACAAAACATCACATCCAACCCATAATCATTACACTCCTCTCTCACAAAAAAAGTCAAAAAAGTCAAAAAGCCAAAAAGCCCTTCCCAAACCAAACTTTTAAGCCCAGGCTAAAATAGCCAAAAAAGCTAAAAAGTCAAAAAGCCAACTCACTTCCCAAACGGAGGCAGGTAAGCCCAAGTAGTGTAACATATTATTGTGATAAGTCACAATTCAAAGTTCTTTTCGATTTCTTATATTTATTAATAATAATAATAATAATAATAATAATAATAGCTGTGTCCAAACAATAAAAGACAGTTTGGGAAATCGTCTATATCTCATTTGTTTGATGATGATAAATTAAATTGATTAATATTAATAATTCAACAGACAACACTAAACAATAGTAGGTCCATCACCATCTATCACTGCAAATTATTTTGACTTATCATCTTCAAATTTGAGGTGATCAATGAATCTACGTGTGTGTATATATATATATATGCATGCATGCATGCATTTAATTTAATTTAATTTTTTTTTAAATAAATTTTGTGGGAGTGTTTGAATTAATGCAATGCATGTGCCCAATGAAACATGGGCTCCAACTATGAAATAAGTTTAAAATAAGTTTAATCAAACAGTTCAAAATAACTTTTTAAAAGTCAGAAGTGATAAGTTGGCTCAAAAAAGTCCCACTAAACACCCATATGATGTGATTTTAGATACCATATATCAAAAAAATGGTAAGTTTGCTATTGGGAAATTCTATAATACATATCTTAAAATGTGTAGGGTAATATATATATATATATTTCAGTTATGATCTTTTTGTAATCATTGGTTACAATTTAATATAATGTTGAGTGACTCGTTTGGGTATTAAATATTTTATTTTCGTTAAAAAGTATCTATTGTGGTCCTCTTTTGTTATAACTGAAAATAGTTTGATTATGACACAAAGTGATATCAACATTACAAAATAATTTTCATACGACAGTATATTGTAGAATCTCCCAACATTCTATATTGGGCGGTAAGTAAGAGAATTTTTTTGTGCGAGAATGATAAATATCACGTGGTATCTTTCTCTGTGGTGATTGGCTTGTAAAGTGTCCATTATATCTATGTTGGGTACTAGAAAGACAACAATGTCCATATTAATTTATGACTTATGAAAAATATCACAAAACAGTGTCATGTTTCTCAACACGTAAAATTATCCAATGATCAGTAAAGTCAATTTTAATGATCAGTAAATTAACAAAATTTATTTCAGTTTTTGAGAAAACCAATATTCAGTTTTACTGCTTATCAATCAATGATTATTTTTTTCCTAATTGACATGTAACAATTGAGGATGATTTTTGGGTAAATTAGTTATCAGTAATGCTAGAGATCATGAAAAATATATCATGAATATTATCATGAAAGATTCTCAACCTTTGGATTACCCATACAATAAAACACCACACACTAATCAAGACTAATCAAGGGATGAAAAATTTTCATGATGTATTTCATGATATATTTTTCATGATCCCTAACATTACTCATTAGTTATTTGCACCATAGAAAAATATGTGACACGTCACAATCTAACAATTGGATATTAGATGCACCTTTATGGTTTGGTATATATGTCTAGAGTGGGAAACTCCTATTTTTCCATGTCCTCATTAATTGAGTGTTCGTACATTGTCCTCAGAAAATTATTTAAGATAAAGATTTTATTAATGTGTATTTTTTAAGTATATGTCAAGTAAATTTTAAATGATTGTATATTTTATTATTTTTTGAGAAAACACATAAAATTATTTTTGAAAAGATTTATAAAAACATCCCACTTCTTAATGAGGGTTAACACTTTTCACTCATATAATTTAACTTAAATTTAACTTTGATTCCTATTGTTTTAATTTGAACAATTTGATGGTCCCTACACTTAAAAGTTCAATTTCAATTTGGTCTTTTTGTCTAAATTTTTGTGTTTTTTTTTTTTCCGTGTGCACTTGAAGAGACTGACGAATGTCCCAAAATCGTTAATTATAACTTCCAATATAAATGGAATGACCAAATTAAAATTAAACTTTAATTGTAAGGATCAAATTATTTAATTTAAAACAATAGGGACCAAAATAAATTGAGTCAAATTACAAAGGTTAAAAATATAATTTATCCTTTTGAGAAACATCGAAAATTTTCAAAAATTATTTTTGTACAAAAATGAAATCGATATAGCCTTTGTTTGGGAAGATGGGTTAGGTTGGATTGGGGGCTATTTTAGCCACAAAAGGACAAAATAGGCTTTTTAGTCCAATTAGACAAAATATCACATCCAACTCATAATTATTACATTCTTCCTTTTATAAAAAATCAAAAAAATCAAAAAACCTTTCTCAAACGAAAATTTTTAGTCCCAGATTAAAATAGCCAAAAAAAACGAAACCATTTCCCAAATGAACCCAATAAAAGAAGATGTGTGTCTTCAAACTATTCATTGCTTTATTTTTTAAAACATTAAAAACGGAAACAAAAAAATTTGAAATTTTGAAAATGAAATCGCAAGAAGCAACCAGTGTACTACCAGCTAATTGGATCCTGGTAGACAAGGCCTGCTTTAGGGTTTAGGCCCACTTCTGAATGGCCCATGCCATCATTAAATTGTCCATCTAAATATTATAAAGTCAAAATATAACTCTGATTGATTGTGAAAAAACATCATGAAAATTTAATTACTTGCCGTAGTTGTGGCCCAATGTAGGGCCCTTTATTGGGCAAATTACCCACAATCCTTTTAAAAAAAATGTATATTCTATTTATGGATGGTTTGAAATGTTCTACATAAATATATTTTTTAATTTTTTATAAAAAAAGTGTAAAAAAATAGAGAAAGTGGATAGAAAAACAGAGAGGAGATGTTGATTGATGTGACTCAAATAAGTCTATGTATGCAAAAAAAATATATTTTTTTAGTATATGTCAAACACCTACTTAATCTCAAAATCTTTTAGATAGACCTAAAAGTCCTATACTCATTTATCTTTTCTTCTTTCCTTACACTTTGCTTCTTCTCTGTATCTCTCTTTCTCTTATACTAACCACGATCATGCCTTTCTTTTTTTTCTTTCTCTTTCTAGTCTACAATCATTAGCGATCGGCGACCACCATTGATTGGGATTTATGGGCAACCATTGAACCCCAACTCCTTACTTCGTGCTCACCAACGGCGAAAGAAATGAGTTTTCGACGAAAAATATGAGTATATCTACTCAAATCTAATATAGATCTACTCAAATTTATATCAGATCTGAGTAGATCTACGTTAGATTCGGCTAAATAAACCAAAAAATAGTTGTTGGAGAACAAGCATCTCTCTATATTCGTCTTTTTCCTTCGATCTCTCAGTTTTAATACTTTTTGTACTATACACTTCTATTTTTCTGTTATAATGGAGAAAATTTTTAAGTTCTGAACAAGTTATTTTTGAGTTTTAATTCCAGGCAGTGAAACTGTAAAATTTTACAGTTTCAATTTTTTTAGTGCTGAATTGAATCATTCTTTAGAAACTGTAAAATTTTACAGTTTCATAACTTTATTTAGAACTGTAAAATTTTACAGTTTCATAACATGTTTTTCAGTTTGATTAATAACGATAAATACTTAACAGAATCATACTTTAAAACTGTAACATTTTATAGTTTCAAAACATACTTTTCAGTTTGATCAATATTACAAATTATTTGCTTAAACCCTATAGAAATTGAAAATAACATTTTTTTTCATTGTTGCTGTTTGTTATTCTTAGGTTTTTTTTCTTCTTATTTCAGTTTATCAATATTTTTATCACATTTTGTTATATTTTTTCACTTTAATTTCTCAGTTTATTATTCTTTTTTTTTCAACAATATTCTAGATATTCCAGTTAGTCTCCGGCTATATTCTTGACGTCCAGTGAATATTCTAGACATTTCGACGACTTCTGATGACGTTCAAAACATTCGAGCAATATTCCGGTGAATTTCTAATAATATTCCGTTGAATATTTTGATGAGTCTCCGATGATCGTTTGATGAAAGTCCGACGGATGTAGGAGCGCCTTTAATTTATTATTTTTTTAAAAAAAGTTTTTTGATAACAATTAAAAATATATAAGACTAATTGGTATAAATATTTTATTTTGAGATTAAATAAATTTTGAATTTTAAATATGAGACTTATCAATAAGTTCCTCCATTGTTTCAGTTTTGAACCTATTTTTTTTAAAAATAAATTAATAAATAATATACACCTTCTATAGGACTTAACATTAAAATCTGTACTCGGGAGTGTAGGAAAGTCACACATTGGTCTTCGGATAAGTGCAAGTCGTGTTTTAATATAATTTTTATTAATTAAAAATTAAATTATTTTTATGGAATTAAGCTAGTTTTTTTGGCTAGCTAGCAAAAAGCTAACTTTTAACTTTTTTAGCCAAAAAAGTTAGTTTTTTTTACCCAAGTCACTACTCAAAAAATTACCTTTTGTAGCTAAAAAAGTCGAAAGTCAGCTTTTTACCAAACACCACAGAATCTGACAATGTCTGTGAAAACTCGTGAATTTCATTTGTGTTTAGTTAGGAAATTTGGAAAGAGATTTGAAAAGTGAAAGGGAAAATATATGTAAAATTAAATAAAATTTAGCTATATTTTATTCACATTTCACTTACTTTTTTCATTTTTCTTTTCAAATCAACTAAACATGGCATAATAGTTACTAATAGAAACCAGATATATATATATAACTAAAATCCTAATCTAATTAGTAAACTATTCTAATATTATTTTGGAGAAACAACAAATTTCATGCTAATATTATGTAACTAAGCAGTTGACCCGTACAATACACGTGCTATTTTTTTCAAAAAATATTTGATGGTACATTATATGTTATAAAAAAATAATTTTAATTCTAATTTAAAATTAAAATTAAAATTAAAGTATAATTTTAATTATTTAGTTTGATAATATTAACACTATCGTTCTATAAAATTATTATTTGAATACTTATATATACTAATTTTAGTTAAATTATTTGTGTATTTTGATAATTTTAATTACATCGTATTATAAAAGTGTAATTATCATATAATAATTTTGTATATATATATTAAATTATAGAATAGTAAAATAAATACTGATTTTGATATTAAAAATAATAGTTAAATTAAAAGAAGAATTAGTAACATAAAATTAAAAGTAATTCTAACTATTTAATTTTCTTTTATATTCATTTGAAAAATAAAAATATATAGAAATAGATATTATATAAATTTATTAAAAAAATTAAATATAAATGTATTGCAGTTGGATTATTTAATGATTTTATATGATATATATATTAAATTATAAGATTGTAAAATAAATACTCTTAATTAAATTAAAATATCAACTATATAAAAGAAATTTAATAATAGCTAACCAAAAAGAATCACAGAATAACATCTAAACTCAAAAAGAAAAAATAATAAAAATATCTAAATGATAGATGCATCTTAGTGCGTGAAGTGATTAATCATTTGTAATATAATGTCAAAACATAAAAAAACTTACTATTCAACAATTGAAAAAGTAACTCAAGCAGTAAATCCAAACTTTAGAGGTTTCTCAAGAGTATCATTGTTGTACATGTTTTTCCTCTTGTGAGTTGTAATTATATAAAATAACGTACGAAATGAAGTATAATTTCATATATAGAATTACCATAACATTTAAACAACAAATTCATAATATAGAATAATATAAAATTGATATTTGGTATAGAATAATGCACGGAAAAATAAGAAAGAAAAAAAAAAAGAGGCAATTTAGTATCGAAAAAAATCCTAATATCCTTAAAGAATTAAGAAGAAAAATGTGAAACGCAAAATTGGTATTGGATTTGTGAATTATCTCAATTTACCATGAAAAACATATGAAAAGAAATATTTATGAAATAGAGTTCATATAAAATAGATAAAGTTAGTATAATTTAAATTAAGTTTGGATTTGTATATAACTTTATATGTAATTAAGAAAATACATGCTGACATGACTTTCTTAAAAATAAAAATAAAAAATAAAAAATATTGCTTTTAACATGTTAATATTATGTAATTAAATTTAACTAAATAATAATAATTACCAATTATATTTATGGGACCATAAAGTTGTCGAATCCACATACTTTACTTTTACTTTTTAAATTCAATAATAAGTTTCCAACCAATCTATTGGTACACCATCAATTACATTGCATGAAATGAATATATGAGTGTTTAAATAATTTCTAAAAGTTTTTTTTTTTTTTAATTATCATCAGAGAGTGAATCTTGATGTCCACTTTACAAAAATCCCTAACTATCTTACTTCTCAATCTTAGGCGATCTTGCAATTTATTGTTAAAATCTACGTTATTTCATGAAAACGCGATTTTGAGCTCAAATTGTGTTTTAAGAACATGATTTCAATAAGTTTAATAATAAGTTAATTGAAATCTTTTTGTTTGTTTGTTTGTTTTAAAAACATGTTTTTAAGAGACTACTGGACTTTTGGAAATAAGCTAGAAACATTAAGGGGTCGTTTAGCATTGACTAATATAACTAACTGTTTTAGCTTGACTTTTTTAATTTAATTTTTTTAGTTCCGTTTGATTTTTGTTTTGGGACTTCTTTTATTTTTAGGGTAAACTACTAATAGGTCCTACTTTGGAGACTTATTACCCAATAGGTCATACTTTGGAGACTTATTACCAATTAAGTCCTATTTGATAAATTTATTAAGTGATAAAGATAAATTCATCAGTCTTTTATTTTTATGAATAAATTTATAGTGATAAATTTATCAGTCTCTTTGTTTTTATGAATAAATTTTTAGTGATAAATTTATCACTCTCTTATTTTTATAGTGTTAAATTTATTAGTTAGGACCTGTAGGTAAATAAGTCTAATTAATAGGACTAATTGGTAAGTACCCCTTATTTTTATGATAGGAAAGTGTAATAATTATCCATAAAAAGGGATATTTTATCTTTTTTTGTGTTTTTTTGGTTCCAAAATCTTAGCCAAACCAGTACTAAAAGCACAATCAACTAGCCCCAAGCCCAAACTAGCCTGAATTTGTGAGCACTAATGAGGGATCTCCTCTTCAAACAAAGGGAGCATTTCAGTCATTTTGACATTGGCAGTTAAGTTAGTTATGGACATAAACCTTTCATGCCCACATTACAAACCACATTCCCATGTCACATTTGTTCACCACTTCACTGAAAGTAAGCAATCTGCACCACCTGAAACAACTCCATGCACAGATCATTCATCACCACCTCCACCACCACAACCACTGGGCAGCCCAACTCCTCGGCCACTGCACACGCCTCCACGCGCCACCGCCTTATACCCGTCTCATTTTCGACTCCGTACCACACCCAAATGTCCTTGTCTTCAAAAACATCCTCAAATTCTACTCCCAATTGGGTGCCCACAATGATGTGATCACTCTTTTTGGGCAAATGCAAAAAAATGGTGTGAGGCCTGATGTGTATGTGTACGCTATCTTGGTCAAATCTGTTGGTAAGGCTGCCACTGAATTACATGCTCATTTGTTGAAAATGGGTTATGGCTGTGATCGCTATGTACGCAATTCGGTCATGGATACGTATGCGAAATATGGGTCGGTTGAGGTTGCCCGTAGACTGTTCGATGAAATGTGTGAGAAGACTGTTGTAGATTGGAATTCCATGATTTCTGGGTATTGGAATTGGGGATATGAAGACGAAGCGTGTCAACTGTTTGAATTAATGCCTCACAGAAATGTCATCACTTGGACTGCGATGGTCACTGGGTATTCGAAGATGAAGGATTTGAAGAGTGCGAGGCGGTTTTTTGATGAAATGCCTGAGAAAAGCCTCGTCTCATGGAATGCAATGATCTCTGGTTACGCTCAAAATGGGTTTGCTGAAGAGGCTATAGCACTATTCCATGAGATGGTGAACGCGGGGCTTCAACCAAATGAGACAACATGGGTTGCTGTTATTTCATTGTGTTCATCACGTAGTGATCCTTGCCTTGCAGAATCACTTACCAAAATGCTGGATGAGAAGTGCATACATCTGAATTACTTTGTCAAGACAGCGCTTCTTGATATGTATGCAAAGTGTGGAAGCCTCGAGACTGCTAGAAAAGTTTTTAATGAGTTGGGTGTGCATAAGAATTCTGTCGCATGGAATGCAATGATTTCGGCATATACACGTGTTGGTGATCTGACCTCGGCTAGGGAGCTCTTTGATACGATGCACGATCGGAATGTTGTATCGTGGAACTCAATGGTTGCGGGTTATGCTCAAAATGGGCAATCAGCTATGGCACTTGAACTCTTCCAAGAAATGGTCACAACCAAGGACTCAAAACCAGATGAGGTCACTATGGTTAGTGTTATCTCAGCTTGTGGACATCTTGGCGCTTTGAAATTAGGCAATTGGGTTGTGAATTTCATTAGCGAAAACCAAATGAAGTTGAGTATTTCAGGGTACAATTCTTTGATTTTCATGTACTCCAAATGTGGGAGCATGAAAGATGCCCAAAAAGTTTTCCAAGAAATGGCAATGAGGGATGTGGTTTCCTACAACGCATTGATCACTGGATTAGCAGCTCATGGGAATGGTACTGAAGCTGTTGAACTAATGTTGAAGATGAAAGATGAAGGAATTGAACCCGACCGCGTAACCTATATTGGTGTGCTAACAGCATGTAGCCATGCTGGATTATTAGAACAAGGCCGTGAAATCTTTGAATCGATCAAAGATCCCGAAGTCGATCATTATGCGTGCATGGTTGATTTGTTAGGTCGGGTGGGTAAGTTAGATGAAGCAAAGACATTAATTGAAAGAATGCCAATGAACCCACATGGAGGGGTCTATGGGTCACTTTTAAATGCTAGCCGGATTTACAAAAGAGTTGACCTAGGGGAGCTTGCTGCAAACAAGCTTTTCAAGCTAGAACCACAAAATTCTGGAAATTATGTTTTGCTTTCAAATATATACGCTTCTAAAGCGAGGTGGGAAGATGTCGAGAGGGTCAGAAAGGCGATGAGAGAAGGGGGAGTGAAAAAGACAATTGGATGGAGCTTTGTGGAATACGGTGGTAAAATGCATAAGTTCATAGTAGGAGACAGATCACACAGACAATCAGATGATATTTATCGCTT
>CM069908.1:104254341-104379341 GCA_036172215.1 Camellia granthamiana | reverse complement strand
GAACTTAAGCAAAAATGTTTTTTGAATACTTTTGTACAGAATTTCACACTCACAAACAAAGAAACAAGCCAGGAACATGACAGGATAATCCCCATTTAGTTAGGGATTTCCATGGAACAAGGGCAGGATGAACCACGTTTTGTATGCAAGTACATGAACTAGACATTTAAGACGCTCCGGTCTACAAACCCTCAGACAAACAATAAAAAGGGAAAGCCCTTTTTCATTCCCTTCATGTCCACAGGCGTTAATAACAAAACAACTAAAATAACAACTCTAAATACATAAATGACAGTTTCATGGAATTCACCAATTACAGTGCTACATATGTGGGTTTGCCGGTGTCAATATCAACTGTAGATTAACTGCCTTTTTGCTCAAGGTACCAAGTATTACTTAACTGCACAAGGGATGGAAATGTTTGATGAGGCTACATACAAATACCAGGTAAATGAACAAATCAAGTGGAAAAAGACACTGAAACAAAATCTATAGAAGACAACTCTTATCGGGAGACAAATAAGATGTTAAAAGAAAGAATTGATAAAATAGAAAGCAGCCCAGCAAAACAAAAAAAGAGCCATATATTCTTCCCCACACTCCCATCTCCGCAAAACAACAGGGAAAAAAAGGTGCAAACATCAGAGCAATTGAACTATGCACTATAAAAATTATGCATGTTATCAGATGCCAGAGATTTTGGTACAAGATGGAACCATTCATTACAAAGAAACTATGAGGAGATCTGCCAATTCAAGTCTAAATTTTGATAAAGAATATAATCTTAGTCTATAACCAAAGTACGTGTATAAAAAATAAATAAAACCTATAACTGAACATGAGTACATTTGAAGACAACTGAAGCTCCATAAGGGATATAACCAAGGGTGGATGTCTGGAAAATAGACAATGGACAACAAAAGAAATAAGCACAATAAAAAGAGTCTAGGTGTAGCACCAGTGCAACACAAATATGCAAAATGAAAAATAAATGGAAATGTCCAGTGCATTGCATTTTAAACAAAGGGAAGAACAAAGTAGGATAGGATAAGCTGTAGCAAGTTAAATGATTCACAAATGAGAGAATTGGGAACTGAAAAGGGAAAAAAACGAAAGTACAAGGGAGTAGTAGGAACGGGTAAGAAAGCTACATAACACGCAGCCTAGTAAAATACCATCACCCTAAATGTCCTGCAAATAGAACCACATCAAATGACTAATGCTGCATATCAACTATTCAGAAAGCAAACTGTATATACTTCTAATAATAATATTTTTTGGGTAGGTTCTCCAATAATCTTGATAACAATCATAATCATCAAGAAAGTGATGGCAACAACCAAAATTCAAACATTTGACCAGCATGCCTCACCAAAAAACATATGGAAATCTAACATTCCAACAAGATATGAAAATCTAGAATATCCCATTGATTTTCAGAAAAAAGTATTACCTTTCACTCTTACCAAACCCAAAGCGTGCACCAAAATAGAATGCAACAGCAAGCAACCATGAATCGCTATGAACTGCAACAAGTGATAACCAGTCTTTCTCTTGCATTCCATCCCTGGCAAAGTTTATACCTAATGCTGGCTCGGGAAGCTCAGGAGGCACCTCCTCAACAGGCAGGTTGACTTCCCATGTCTCATTTGGAAGTCCATATAAACACAAATTCTCCTTATCTGCAAGAAAAACATCATGGCTCAGACAAAACAATGTACTCCTCTATAGAACAAGAATGATGCTCTTTTCCACCCACCAGCATATTCTTTTGAAGGTAATATAACAATGAATGTATTGTAACCATGGAATGCATCACCAGAAACTATAGAATATTATATGGAAAATGTCATTGTTAAAGAAACTTTTGTTTCTCATAAAAAATTATTAATAATAACAAGAAAAATTGGCCAACAAGGACAATGTTTCATTGCTGCTTTAAGCAATGAAACCTTCTCTAGCAACAAAGACAGCCGTTTTTCTAAGATTTAAGAGAGAAGCAATACGTAACTTGAGTAAGGTTCAAGCCATCTTTAATCTTATAGTGCCAATTTGAGATATGTCCAACAATAAGCACAACTAGCAAAAGAAATGAGCATTTAATATATTAAGCACTCAAAGTGTATGGTAATCATAATTATGGTGTTAATCTTATGACATATGTTACAACACATAAAAATTGTAAAATAATAGAACTAATCTACTACCAAATAAAACAACTATATGAAAATAGATAATCAGAATCAGAGCATCATGCATTACTTCAACAACTTGGAACATTGAACCACTACTGTTTCAGGGATAAAATTAATGAAATTGTTGAGAGAGCATTTAGAAAGCAAAATAAATAAATCACAATGTTAGGTGGTTACAAAGCCCAGGCCTCATAAAATTGTAAAATTAGTCACGATCACGCTCATCCTAGCTCTCCACTCTGCTTAAACTCATAACAATCATTGTGACACAATAGTTACACCAGCCAAAGGAGCATAATTTCCAATCCTTAGCTAAGGCACTTTAGAAATTATAATGTATTTATTATAGAACAGACTATGAAGCACACCTCTCCAGAGGGCAAGTACAAGTGTCTGACACACGCTGGACACACTGGGACACTTAGGACATGCTGGGATACACTGAGGACACGTTAAGGACGCACTGAGGACTATTTTTTTTAAAAAATAAAATAAAATAACTTTAATTTTTTTTACTAAAATAGCATACTTAAGGTTGATAAATTTGATAAAATTAAATATTTGACATAAAATATATATTAAATATTTAAAAATATGACATATAATTAACATATAAAATTATGGCCTTGTTTGGTTTGTTTTTTAGAAAAATTCTCTACAAACAAATTTTCAAGAGTAATCAAACCAAACAAATTTTTCCAAAAAAAATCTCAAAATTTTGTTTGGTTACTTACTTTCCAAAATCACTCTCTCTCTCATACACATCAAATCAATCACTTTTTTAAAACTCTCTCCCCAAAATAATTTTCCAAAACCATTTCTGAAAAAAGGCAAATCAAACAAGTTTTCGTACTTTTTATCTCAAAAACTACTCTATAAACACAAACCAAACACACCCTATATGTTTTGCACGTGTCCCCAACATGTCGGGTCCTGCATTTCTGAAAATTTGTGTGTCCATGTATCCATGTCGTGTCGTGTCAGGTCGTGTCATGTGTCCATGTCTTGTTGTACCACTAAGACCATCTCCAATTCTTCACCTTTTCAATTTGATGAAAAGTGCTCAGAAATCATCTTCAATCCCTTTATCAAATGTCATCAAATCAAGGGAGAGTCATTTTTTCTTCAGATCCTTTGTCTAATTTGAATTTGATAAAAAAAAAAATGTTTCTCCCTTGAATTGATGAACATTTGATGAAAAGATTAGAGATGATTTTTGAGCATTTTTTCATAAAATTTAAATTTGACGGAAAAAAAAAAAATAGTTTTAAGGATTGGAGATGCTCGAATACACTTTATATCTTCCCATACTAAAAACAATCAAGACATAATAAGGGTCATAATGCATAATGCTTCTAAAATTGATGTTCAACACACCAGTTCACAATTACAATTAGAAAAATCACGTATGGTAAACACGCACCTTTTTATGGAATCCAAGGGAAAATGTAACTGTTATTCTAATTATCAACAGTAACAAGTGTCAATTTAGAAAGAAATCAAACATTCAAAAAGAACATCATTTACTCTCCTCAAAAATGATAAAATGAATCACTCTCACTAACGACAAATGCCGTTAGAATCAAATCTCCGACAATATGTCAAGTTGGCTCCATGTTCACAAATATGACAAATTAAAGTAAGTTTAGAAAGTTCTTATTTAGTCCCAACTGTGTCAGCAATGATACATTTCATTCTCCTAATAAGGACACATTTCATTCTCCTAATAATAGATACTCAATGACATATCGATAAGATTTTCTGCTCCATTTCAAAACATTCTACTAAGCAACAAATAGAAAGCAGCAATCAGGTAAACAATCAAAATAACATAAACTCATATAATAAAAAAACCCAGAAAACCATACACATGCAAAAGTCAGCTAAGAATTCTATCTGCGGGGAGGCACGGAGAGAGAGTGAAGGCAAGCCCTATAAACCCACAATTCAACTTTTTCCAGCCTATGAAATAACGTTATTATCATCTGAAAACAGTGAAAGGCACTCAAATTTGACAACTAAAAGCACAGTTAATATCAGTAGTGGCTATAATCAGTATCTGAATTCTCACACACACACACACACACACACACACACATATATAAATAGAGAGAGGGAGAGAGAGAGAGAGAGAGAGAGAGAGAAATTAAACCCATGAAGATAGGGAAAACGGTAAGGGACTCACCAGGATCGCACTGCTGATAAAACTTCTCGACTTCTGCATATCACAATTAGCAAAACCAAATAATTATGAGAGACAGAGAGAGAGTAGGTGATATCTACATATATACATATGTGAGTTGTGGGTGTATATGCATCTGTATACATTCAGAAAATCGAAGAAGGAAAGACGAACCAGTGGTGAGAGCCTTGATCAAACCAGTTCTTCTTCCTTTGAAGTCAGCGAACACCTCTTCTACAGTCCTCGGTATCGGATGCGGTATCCCCTCCATTCTCTCTCCTATTCTCTCCCAAAATTCAAATGCGTATATCAACAGACCAACACAAATTTCTCCAAAAACTAATGCTGGTTTCACAGAATTGCAAAACGAAATCAGAGTAGAACCATCCAATTAGGGTTTTCGATGAACTAGGGTTTCTCCTACATGCTTCTCAAATCTATATAAACATATGTGTGTCGGTATACGAAAAAGGAAAGTAAAAGAAAATTGATGATATTTTCCGAGAAAGGGTGAGAAAATTTGGGATGTGATTGAAGAGGGAGAGAAAGAGAGGGAAGGGGAAGGGTTTTAGTTTGGTGTGTCTTTGATTTCACAATGCCTACAAATTCAACCATGTATGCGTGTGTATGGAGGTACATAAAATACTTATATATGAATCCTAATTGGAATTGGGACCTACGTGGCAGGAATTTATTGGTTTACATAAAGTTCAATTAGTACAGGGACCCATAGTTTTTGAAATTGATGGTGTGATCTACATTGAGGACTCGTTTTGCATAAGGTTATGGTTAGATAGTCAAAAAATAATAATAATAATAATAATAAAATAAATTAAAAAATTAATAAGATAAAATACCACATTTAAATTATAATTATTTTATTTTATATTTTTACAAAAGCTAAAAAATAAAAAAATTCATTCCAAATGAGATTTTTTAATTTTAAATTAAAATAATTAAAATAATTAAAAATTTAAAAAATTAACTCACATCGCAAACGAACTCTTAATGAAGTTTACTTGTAAAATTAATCTCTACATTAACTTTTTTGAGAAATTTTTTAGACACAAAATTTAAAATTGATCTGTTATTTATCTATTTGTGCATTATGTTATGTGAAGTTTTTTTAATTCGTTTTCTTTGATGATCGGGGTGTTCAGATCAATTTACACATTGTTGGCTACATATTTTGTACAAGTCAATCACAATTTAACACGTGGCAGGATGAGGAGAATACGGGAAAATAATTCAAGTCTTTAATCATAATCATACACGTGGCAGTTAATATTGGTTTTTGTAGATCTGTGTAACACTGGATCAGCAAAAAAATGCAAGTTGACGTGGCTTCAACGGTTATTCATATTTAAATTCAAAATTGAGAGGGAAACCTAACTGCAGATGTGGTATAGTGGAGCTAACTATAAGACAACATAATCAACAATCATGGAAGCATGGTTCGACGGTTAGAAATGCGGTTCAACAGTTGCCATTGAGAAATATAAATAGCAGAGAAGGCCCCAGAAAGGTCCCCAGACTTAGATCTAGAAAACCAGTTTTTATCTACTTTATTTCCTTTCCAGTTTTTTTACATTTCTTGTTCTTTATGTTTCTGTACCTCAAATTCTTGTACTGCACTTCGTTCATAGGAGTAGTTTCAAGTAGATTGTTACTGTAAATCTCTACAAGGCTGATTTGGATCTTTGTAAGTCTTTCATTTTACTTAATGAAATTTTACAATTGTCCTTCCTTTAATTATTGTTTACTTAATTTTCCTAAACAAAACCACCAATAAAAGTCATTTTCATTGAGGCTGAAAGAACTAAAACATAATCATCTGATAATTGGTTGGTAATCAACATTCTGTAAGGACTGATTGATCCTTGTTAGCACGCTCACAGTTACAAAAATAACCTTCGAAAGCCAAAAAGCTAACATATATTTTTGGTATGCCCAGTGGGACTAATTAAAATGGCTAGACATAGGAGACAAGGAGGAGACAAGGAGAAAATGAACGCCTGGAAGAAGGCGTAGAAGGAGAGGTAGAAATGCCTAATCTAGAGGATAATATGACGACACATCCTGTGGAAGTACCTGTTTCATCAGAACTTGTGGTCGAACAAACCAGCACTTCGGAACAAGTACCGTATGTTCAAAGTATTGGACGAGGCCAAGGAATTGGACCATCCACTGTTACATCTACTCAGCCAATGAATCCATGGGGAGGCTTAGTAGATACTATGGGACAGCAGTTAATGAACACCATGGAAAGATGGGCAACATCCTTTTTGGATCGAATGATTACTCATTAACCAACTAATGTAAGGCATATAGAGGAAAATTCAAATGTCCCTCAGCAAAGATTGGCTAGAGATAAACAGCCTATGTAGAGTAATGGACATGCTAATGGTCAAACTAATAGCCAAAACCATGAAAGACCACCACCTCAGTCTTCATATGAGCCTCTTTCGAGGCCTATGGCAAGTCAAAATGCCTCATTACTTAACAGTGAAGCCATGCAAATTGGTGGATCTGGCCCAACATAAGATAATGGCATAAAGATGGTTCCAAATCCCATGTTCGAAGCCATACCTGGCACGAGAGGGTTTCACTAATCCTTTGTTCGAATTTATACCTAGAGGGTTGGAAGGTTTTCCTATAACTGGAAGAGACACAACACCTGTTCTAGTACTTTTCGTAGGTCCTTTTGCAGGGCAGGCTCAAAAGGGTCACCCACATCCCCAACAGCAGCCAGCACCACAAGGACAACCAGTCCCAAACAAACTACCCTATAGATCAAAAGGACCACAAGCACAAGATTGTCTACCAAATCCTGTGTTTATTCCTCTAGTAGTGGTTCAACAAGCACAAAATATGGTCCCTAGGGACCAAATTGCTGATATTGTTAGGGAGATGTGTGGACCAATGGCTCAGGGGGTTCAAACTCCTATGTACAGAAAACCTTACCCAGAATGGGTAGATAGGGTACATAAATACCCAAGAGGCTCCAGGATACCAGATTTTGCCCTTTTTATGGAAATGGAAACCAGTCAACGGTCGAGCATATTGCTAGGTTCGCTGCTTAGTGTGGTGAATTTATTAACAATGACTATATGAGGTTAAGATTGTTCCCAAATTCTCTAACCGGGACAGCATTTGTGTGGTATATCAACCTTACACCTAGCTCTATCTAAACGTGGCAACAAATAGAGGAAGCATTTCATGCTCAGTTCTTCCAAATAGAACTAGAGGTTTCCATGGCAGACTTGGCAAGATTGAGTCAAAGGCCTGATAAGAAGGCTACTCAGTTTATTGCTAGATTTAAAAGAGCACGAAATAAATGTAGGATCATCTTACCAGAGCCTGAATTTGTGAGATTGGCTCAAAATGGTATGGAGTTCAGGCTTCGAAAGAAGTTTGACTCAACTGAGTTTAGAGACTTAGTGGAATTAAGCTATAAAATGTCTAGGTATGAAGCATTACTAGAAGAAGAACAAGATCGAAGTAATGCATCATACAAGACGTATTATAGAGATCCTAATTATGAAATTGATGCAGCAGAGATTGTAGGGAAAGAGCCCGTGATCTATGAAGCATTAATTCATAAAGACACAACAATTGACCAGCAGTTTAGAAAGAAAGACCTTCACAGGAAATACTCTTTTGATTTGACAAAGGCAGATGACATCTTTGATCATTTGCTTGCTGCAAACTTCCTGAAGTTACCAAAAGGAGTCAAAATTCTATCTCCAAAAGAACTTAAAGGAAAAATGTATTGTAAATGGCATAATTCTTGGTCCCATTCAACTAAAAACTGCATTGTTTTTCGAGACAGGATCCAGAAGCAGATTCGAAAGGGAAATTTGAAATTCCCAGCTAAAGCAGAAAAAAGCCATGGGGATTGACACTAATGCATTCCCAGAAATTAGAGAAGTGGCAGCCAATGTTATTGTGCCAAATTTCCAGAACTTGTTCTTGAAAGAATTGGAAGAAGTCAATGTGCAAATGCATGTTGCCAGTCAGACTACTGTCAAGAAAGATGCTAGAAGTCTGCCAGCTATTGGACAAGGTCTTCCAGACCAGAGGGAAGATTCTGATGAAGAAGCACTGGATGATGATTCTTTGGAGGCAGCTGTCATGCAAAGAATGTGTCCCAGATGCAGGTTGAGCTATAAGTAGCTGAAAGGGCTTCCGATTGATGGGAAGCAGTATTACAAAGATGTGTAGAGGCGTCTTAAACCAACCAATGCTTATAACAAAAGGGCATATCCAACTGGTATTAAGCAGCAGCCATTAATGGTTGAGCCAACGGCCATTAGAGTGCATTCCAAAAGCAAGAGACCTCTACATGAATCTAGACCACCTAACTATTACAGAATTGAGGGTAATCATCCTGAAAGGAATCCCGAAGGGGTTCAAATTATGGGATCAAAGCCAGGGATTGGCCTCCTAGATCAGCCTCGCACAGGATGGAAAGTGGCCATCTTCATCGAAGGCCTGAATTGGGTCCAAAACAGGGAGTCAGGGCCAAGCAGTGGCCTTCATAGCCAACTTCAAAGATGGATTCGAATGATGAAAGAGACAGTAACAACTGGGCCAGTGGGTTCATGGGTACCTGGAGTTCCAGATTAGTTTGTCATGCAGAACAAACCTAGGGAGATGTTTACCCAAAGGAATGTTGTTTGAAACCAAGGTAGGATGGTTAAACCTCTTTTGGTGACTCCAAACAATTGGGTGTTACTTAAGCACCAAAAAACAAAGGAACCAACTATGGTCTTAGTAATTTTTAGGTCCCACAGAAGGAAGATCCGATGAAGGTACACTCAGTATCAAAAGGATCTGAAAGAAAGCGGAGAAAGCTCTTCATTAGTCCAGCCAAAGAGCTAGGCAGACAGAGAAGAAAATTCAAAGTCAGATCATGATCCAAAGTCGACTCTTCAAGACAAAAGGAGTTGCAGCAGAGAACAATTAGCCAAAGGTCACTCCGAACTAAAAGCCAAAGAAAGATCCAATTTGGTAGAATTGGAAAAGGCTTTGATGGAAAGTGATAGTGAGATAGAGGAAGAAGTCGGCCTAGGCCAAAGGAATGAGTTAGTTGAGAAAGAGATGTTTGAAGCCTTCATGGCTGAACAGACATTTTTGGTTGGAAAAATAGCAGAAACAGACCATTTGAAGAAAGCTACTATTACTGAAGTGCCAGAATGCAGCATGGAAGATGCTTCCGAAATAGTTGAACAAGCTAGCCAAGAAGAAAAACAGGTACAGCCAGTCGTCCAATTTGGCTTGTTTCCTCCGGTGTCAATAAATATGGTGTTTATCTTACCACAGGAGTTTCAAGCTGAAGATGACAACCAAGGTCAGCAGATTGACCCAATTCCAATTTCCAGTGAAGACTCATAAGTGAGTATAGTGCAAAACGAATCCGAAGTGGCTACACCTATGGAAACTGAAGAAGAGAGTGAGGAACAGGTGAGTATAAACCTTTCATACCCTTTTGAGTATCCCACAACCTCCATGACACAGCATGTCAAACCGCTGTATATCAAAGCCTTCTTCGATGGGATACAGATGAACCGGGTATTGGTGGATAATGGGGCAGCAGTAAATCTGCTTCCGAAATCTTCTTTGAAGAAACTAGGAAAGAGGAACCCCAAAATAATCCCAACCAGTACAACTATTGCTGATTTTGCTGGAGACAAATAGATGGCTCAAGGCATTTTGCTCATCAATCTGAGTGTGGGAACCAGGGACTGTATGACTGCATTCTTTGTTATCAGCAGCAATGCTAAGTACAATGCTCTACTTGGTAGGGATTTGATTCACACCAACAAGTGTGTGCCTTCCTCTCTATATCAGAAAATAATGATGGCTTTGGGCAGCGGAGAGACAGAGGAGATCAATGCAGATCCTCAACCCTTCATACCTTGTACAGATTTTGCAGAGGTGTGACAACCCTCACCTGTGATTAGTGCTAATCTATGATTAATCATGATAAGTAACTGATTAGAATGAGATCCTGAATTGATTGTAGGAGTGTGTTGTTTTAAATGCATTTCTATCTGTTTGATTTCTGAATGAATTTGTTCGTGTTTTAATTCCGAATTGCGAATTGAAGGTCTTATCGGCGACCGAATCAGAAATTGATTAGTGTTTTATGCTAATTAGAATTTATGTGATTTTATGGTAGATTTAATTTAAATTTTGTTTTGGCATGATTAAATTAGATTAAATAATGTTAAATTACAATAGTTTGGATTTATTACAAGATTGCCATTGAGTGGCTAATTCTAGACCATTGTTTAGTCTTGACTCATATTTGTTTGGCACTATCATTTTTTCCATCCTCTAGAGACCAAACGTGAGAGAGAGAGAGAGAGACTTGGAAGAAAATTGGTTTCATCAAGATTTTGGCTTAGAGAATTAGAAGAATTGTAGGGAATTTGCAAAATTTGAGCTTCCATACCTAGAATTCAAGACCTAAGGTAGGAATTCATCTTCTTACTTGTGAATTTAAGTTGTTTCTTGCTTAGTTCATGGAAATTTGGAATTTAAAGTCAAGAATTAAATTGAAGAGTTGAATTGTGAGCTAATTCATGAATGCATGTTCATGTTCTTGCATTTTGAGGTTGTCTTCATGAGAATTTCTACATACATGTGCATGTTTTTGTTATAGTCCATGAATTCACCATGTTTTGGAGTTCAAACTTGTATTTGATTATGTTTTAGAGCATTGGAATTCATAAAAACTCATGCATGTTATATTCTTGTTTAGTTCATGAAAGATTCTTTGAAATTGTGTGCAATTGTCTCACATTTGGGCTTGATTTTACAAAATTGATCTTCAAAACATGTTGTAGTATGAGTTTTCAAGTGATTTCCAAAAAATGGGCCCAAAAGGTTGAGTTTTGATGCGTTGAATGCTTGGTTTGAGCTTGGGAGGCAAATCTGGAAATTCCAGATTTTGGCTTCCACACTCGAGCGACCATCTTTTGTTCAGAGCTCCGCTCGAGCGAAGGAATGCTGGCTTGAGCATAGATTGCAAGCTCTCAGGTTTTCTGCGTGTCCAGACGCACGCTCGAGCTAAGAAACCTATGCTCGAGCGAGGACTGTGTCTCACGCTCGAGCGAGCATCGAGCGAGCGTCAAGCGGAGATTTTCAACATCCAGCACTTTTTGCATTTTTACAGACCGATCGAGCGAGGAAGTCCACGCTCGAGAGACCCTTCTGTCTTGGAAAGCTCGCTCAAGCGTAGAAAGCCACGCTCGAGCGAGACCTCTGTTTTTTGAAAAATTCTGAAAAGTGTTTTAAAGTGCATTTTCGTATCCTCATTCTATCCTAGGCATTCCTAGGCCAAGTTTAAGGCATCTTAATGAGAATATTGATATAGAACCACACCAAGCATAGTTAGGGGCTAAGTTATTAATCCCGAGTGTGTGTTCATTCTGTTACTCTGTAGGGTTGGCATCCGAGGACGCTCGTTAGCTTGTCTATAGGCCAGTGCTCTGTGAGTAACAATGTTGTAAAGATATGTTCAATTATGATTATTTTCTGAATGATCAACTGTTTTACTTACTGAAACGTTATTATTTAATGAATGAATGTTTGTCCTATTTGTAAACTGTATTCGTGGCATCCATAGCAATTTACTGTTACCGTACTGTTATTACTACCGTCACAGAGATCTCTATCGGTTCCCATGTTTGGAACCACTACTGTTTACTGTTATGATGGCCATCAACTGACTGTTGGGTCTGTTAAGACCTACTGTATTGTTTTGCTAATGGATGTACCACATATGACTATTATGGTTCTAAATGATTGATTTACTGATGCAATTAACTGTTTTAATTACTGAAAGAACATTCATTCTTAACCCCTTTACGCATATGTTATTCACTGGGTTTTAGCTCACTGTTTATATTTATATGTAGGTGTCCAGGCACCGGACCGATGCTAGGAGCATCAAGTTAAGCTCTTGTTTTGTCAAGCCAACCACCGTGCCTCACTTTGAGGTTCCAAGTCCGTTCAAGCCACGGCTGTTTTAGGGTGCATCAGTTTCACCCTTTTGCCTCTGATCTGTATTTAATGTTTAAGACTTGATTGTACTGCTCTAGTTAGGGATTTGGTCCCTGACATGAATGTTTGTGTATATGTCGCATGTATATATGTTTCGGTTATTAATGTGGCATGTTTATAAAAGGTCTTTTTGCATCCAGATTGTCACAGCTCATTGGATATCTTTTATTTACTATTTTGGCTTCCGCTAGCCCTTTTACTCTGTATTACTGTCATTACTGTTAAGCAGGCCTTCGGTAATCACAGATTATTGGCCGGTTGTGATGCTAAACCCATAAGGGTGGGTTTGGGTCGTGATAGAGTGGTATCAAAGCAATATCAAAGTACGAGTTATACCGCACACACGTGTCCAAATGAGCTATATGATGTCCTAGAAAAGTGATTAGGACATTGCATGAACATTGTGAAAGTGTGTGTGGCCGTGATATGAATTTATGTGCTAATGTGTTTTAAGTAAGCAATTCCTATGTTTATTATCACTGTGTTGCATATAGTGAAATGGATAATGCAAGAACTGCTGATGAATTTGAATCATCTGAGGCCAGAATGGCAAGGTTAGAAAGAACAGTTGAACTGTTGACCGAAGCTTTAAGACAACAACAGAACCAACAGCCCCCACATCCTCCAGTACAACCCGAACAGAATGTTAATGATGACATAATTGCTTTGACACAGAAGTTTAGCAAAATGAAACCACCATCATTCCAAGGAGGCCCTGAACCACTAAAGGCCGAAGTATGGGTTCTGGAAACTGAAAAATTATTTGAGGTGTTTCCGTGTGCTAAAGCACACAAAGTGTTATTGGCCACCTTTACTTTACAAGAAGAAGCTAAGCAGTGGTGGATGCTTGTCCGTGATGCAAATAATGTCATGACTTGGGCTCAGTTTAAAAAAGCCTTCTTCGAAAAGTACTTCACTTAGTGTGTCAGGGATCGAAAAGTAACTAAATTTGAGCAGTTGAAATAGGGCACCATGTCGGTAGTAGAGTATGAATCTAAATTCACTGAACTTGCCAGATATGCACCGCACATGGTGGATACTGACTACAAAAAAGCCAGGAAGTTTGAAAGCGGCCTCAATGTAGAAATACTTGATCGAATTTAATGTTCTGAAGTTACTTAAATACGTGGATGTTCTTGACCGAGCAATAATAGCTGAGTCGAATATCAAGGCATTGAAACAGACTGAAACACCAGCGTCTGAGTGGCGCGGTAAGAGACGGGGCTTCAAGTTTAAGAAAGGCCGAAACAACTCATCGAATAAGAAGCAAAATACTGGGTCAACGACCAGCTCTAGTCAAGGAAACAATTCCATACCACCCTGCTCTTGTAAGAGCATTATAAAGGAGAAGAAGAGAAAAGAAACAAGGGTACATACCCTTCTTCGAGGCAGCTCGAGTAACTCTAGGAGGAGTTGAGGCAGTAGGAAGAGACTTTGTGGTGGTAGGCACAGGAACTGAAATAGTAGGAACAGTGGAAGAGATGACAACTCCAGCTCCTTTGGGCTTGGATTGGGACACATCCAGTACCATTAACAGGTCTTGAGAAGGAATGGCTAAGCGCACCTCCATGTTTGCCATCCACCAGTTCTGACATCTTTTTAATGTGTTACTTTGAGGAATGAAAGGGAAATACCTAAAGTCAATAAAGTCCTGGATGAATTTAGAAGTTGCTTCTTTTAATCTGGATCTTCGAACCTTCAAGTCCCTACTTGTAAGGCTTAAATTGGTTTGACTGCAGAGAGGTATTGGGACTCCTTGTGCGAAACCAAATTGCCTAGCAAATTGAGCAGGGCAATAGGGCCTAACAATGCATTTGTAAGCTCTGGGGTTCAGTGTCCCGATAAATAACTCTCTAGGGATCAGAATAGAAGCCCATATATTCTTGTGCTGAGGTGAAGAGTAGAGCCTATCACTTAGAAAGGTCTTCAACCAGGATGGGCCCAATGTTGGTAGGTTCGAAGGGACGGAAGCTGTGGAAAGGAAAGGAAGCTGGGAGTTGGTGGAAGAAAGAGAAGTAAAAAGCAAAAGTAGAAGGGTAGAGTGAAACATTGGCTAGCCTCATGCCATGAGTAGTAGGATTTGGCTCCAAAAACTTAAGGCATTTAGATTGTAGCTCAGTGAAATATGCAAAAAGCCAAAGCTGAAGTATCCAAAATGGACCTCCTTGATTGGCATCCAAAGGTTTCTCAGAAAAAAGGGAACAAGCTCTGTATACATGACCTAGAACGTATGAAGCTAAGGCCACTTTTTTCTGTAAGACAAGGGCTTCGGCAAGAGGGGCAAATTCAGGCATGATCCTCTAAGAAGAGGTGCAAAAAAGGAATTTGCAAAGCCAATATAATATGAAAGAAAAGAATTCCCTATCAGTTACAGGACCCTCCCTTTTATTCTCAGCCTTGACAAAGTCACTATAGGATGAGTTAAGAGAGGAGAGGGAAAAAGGGGTTTGTAGGTCAGGATAATCTAGCCCAATGGGGGTTCCAGTAGGGACAATCCTAATAAATGACAGATATCACGAACAGTAGGGGCCATTATCCCACATCTGAATTGAAAGAAATTAAAAGCGGAATTCCAAAAGCAAAGGGCAACAGGTATTAAGAAAAGGTCCTCTGAAATAGTGAACTTGGATAATTAGAGGGCGTCGAAAAGACAGAGCTCTTAAAGATCCAGAGTCCTATTAGGGACAACCCGATCATACCATTCTTGCCACTTTGGTCTCACCGTGGGCCAGCAGCGATGGGGGGCGGTTTATCCTCTAGCTTCCCCAGTCAAGACCACCTTCATAGAGGAGACAATGGTCTTATAGTCATGGATATAGAGCCGAAAACTCAGTAGAAATCTCCCTGAAGATGGGCCCAAGCACATACTCTTGCTGCTCATGACGACGATGAATGAAAATACGTCCGTCAATGGCACTTTTCTCACCAGCCTTGTACTTCTCGCACTCTGCGTCAATAGGCCTTTTTAAGGTTACAGACAGACTCGCACGCTCTACAACTGGCATTTTCAAAGAAGAAGAAGCCATTGATGGAGAGTTGTCTCAGAGGACGAAGTCGGGGAAGAGAATAGAGAGGAAATGAAGGTCGGTAGAGATGAAGGGTTTGTGCGATAGACAAATAAGTGAATTCATGACACAAAATAAAAGGGTTTTAAAACTTTTGTGTCTGGAAAATATACCAAAGTCGTTTTACACGGACGAAATTCACGAAAAGTACTAAAAGTATGGATGTGAAAGGTTTCCTTCAATATTGATAGTTTTGAAGGGAAACACATCTCAAATACTGATGTCAGCTTCGAAAAAAAAAATATTTGGCTTCGAAGCCAAATTTTGGTGCCAAGATCCGATAACAAATAGCTTCGAAGGCAAGGAGTCAACTTCGAAGCGCATTCCATGCCTAAGGCTGTCAGAATATTCAAGTATTCATTTACTTCAAAAGGATTGAGGGCCTGTTTCAGGGTTTGTCAGTAAAATCCTTCGAAGAAGAATTTGAAACACCTTAAGGTTAGAAATTGTTGTTTCAAGTGCCAGAACCAATAGTTGGTTTGATGGTACACAGAATAAATCACTTTTTAGAGTAAAACAGTGCAGTTCTTAAAAGAGGTTTTCATATTTTTGAAAATATGGACTGCTTGATTGAAACGAAATTAGTTGAGTTGAAATTATTTGATTGTACTAACCATATGTTGGAGAACTGGATATGATCAAATTGAGTTTCGAAGGGCAGAATTAATAAATTCGAAGCTTTGATTCTAAAAGGAAACCAGAGAAAGTTGTTAATTACACTCCATAAATCAAAAAAAAATTCAATTTGGGTTTTCAGTAGTTCAGTAGACATGATCGAATTGAGATACGAAGGATGAAATTATTGGTTTTGAAGCCTGAAGTTTGTTTGACTTCGACAAATGGGGTAAAATCAGACCATGACAAATAAAAGAAAATATCTTAAGTTTCATTAAGAGATAGACGATTACGTCAGAGGCCTTGTTTAGGCACATATTCAAGCTCATAAAAGTAAGGAACAAAGTAAATGACAAGATCATGGAATTTGGTCCAACTATGGTCAATAAACTTTTGTTCCTTTTTTATTCTATCTTCTATTTCCTCCAGGCTTGGTTGCTGAAGTTGAGGTGCTCTTACTTGACAAAGAGTTTTTCGGCCTTTATTTCAAATTTTGTTTCTTTTAACCCTTGTTCCACCTCATTCATATCCAAGTCATCCCATGTCACAGCCCAAACCCGGCCCTATGGGTTTAGCACCGTAACCGGCCAGTAATCCGAGATTACCGAAGGCCTGCTTAACAGTAATACAGTAAAACAGAGTACAGGGCCTGGCGGAAGCCAATACAGTAATAAAATAATGTCCAATGAGCTGTGACAGTCTGTATGCCAAAAAGATTTTTCATGCATTCATATAAACAGTCAGTAACAAAACAGTATCTACAATATATACAGTCATTCAAGTCGGGGACTCAATCCCCCACTAACAGCACAGTACAGTCTATATAGTATTACAAAACAGTGAGACAGTGCAAAAAGGGGAAATACTAAAACACCCCTAAGCCTTAGCATGATAGGCTCGGAACCTCGCAGTGAGGCACATTGGTTGGCTTGACAAAACTGGAGCTAATCCCGACGCTTCTAGCTTCGATCCGGTGCCTGTACACCTACATATATATATGAGCAGTGAACTAAAGCCCAGTGAATAACATAATGCGTAAAGGAGTTAAGAATGAATGTCCTTACAGTAATGAAAACAGTTCATTGATTCAGTACATCTGCCATTCAGTAATATGTGGTACATCCTTTAGCATAGCAGTACAGTAAACGATAGGTCTTAAAAGACCGAACAATACTTGATGACCATCAATCAGTAAACAGTAGTGGTTCCAACATGGGAACCGAGTCGATTAGACAAATCCACCCGTTCATAGACCGTCGGTGGGGCCATCCGTTCACAGACCGTCGATGGCAGAGATTTCTCAATCAGTAGCAGTAACAGTAACAATAGTTGCTAAGGATGCCACAGTACAGTTCAGAATATAGGACATATATTCATACAGTCAACAATATCGATTCAATAAACAGTTCAGTTCAGTATTTCAGAAGATGATCATTTGAACATATCTTTACACAATTGTTACTCACAGAGATTGGGCTACAGTATGCTAGAGCGCGTTTCCTCAGTCGCTAACCCTACACAGTTAACAGATCGAACACACTAAGCCATACAGTTGGGAAGGATAATAACTTAACCCCTAATTGCCTCGGTGTGTTCTACATCTATATCCTCATTAAGATGTCTTAAACTAGGCCTAAGAATGCCTAGAATGGGGATGAGGATGCAAGATGCACTTAGAAAAATTTGCAGAATTTTCAGTGACACAGGGTCCCGCTCGAGCGCAGGTTTCCCCCGCTCGAACGGACAAGCAAACAAAGGTCCCCGCTCGAGCGGCAACATCCCGCTCGAGCGGACCAAAAAGTACTGGATAGGTGAAATCTCCGCTCGACGCCCGCTCGAGCGTGTCACCCAGTCCTCCGCTCGAGCGCCCAATACTCCGCTCGAGCGGACTGATGCACAGTGCAAGATGCTGGGAGCTCGATTTCTCCGCTCGAGCGCTACTTCCCCCGCTCGAGCGGACAACCAAAATCTGGAAATTCCAGATTTGAGTCCCTAGCTCAAAACCAAGCTCAAAAGCAATATTTTCGATCCTCTTGGGCTATTTTCTGGAAAAACTCTTGCAAACTCAATGTACAACAAGTTTCAAAACTCAATTTAAGAAATCAAAGCCCAAGGGTGTTTAATCAAACTCATTTTCAAACCCAAATTTCATGAACATGCATGATCATACTACAAAGTGACATGCATGAGTTTAAATCAAATCAAAGCTTCCATTTCAAGCTCTAATGAGCTCTAAGTTCCAAAACAAGTTGAAAACATGGACTAAAGTCTAATTATGAACATGTTTGTACAATTTTACCATGAATTCAACTCAAAACTCATCAATTCAAACATGCATGCATGAATTCTAGCATAATTCAACATGTATGAACTAAAACATGCCTTAACTCTACAATTTGACTTGAATCATGCAAGAACAATCTTGAATACAACAATGAGAGGTTCAATTACCTTACTTAGGTCTTGAAATTCAAGTCTAGAGGCTCAATAGACAAATCTACACTTTAATTTCCTCCAAATGCAAGCAAATCTCCAAGTTTGAACTCAATTCTCCTATTCCTCTCTCTCTAGTCGGTTCTCACAAGGAAGAATGGCTGAACAAATGTTGTCTCTAAGTGTAATCAAGTCTCAAGAAGGTCCAAGTAGTGGGCCACTAGGTGTGGCAATTTAGTAATTAAGGCAACTCTTGTATTTGGCTCATTTAATCTAATTTAATCATACCTAATCACATTTTAATTAAATATACTATAAAATCACATAAATTCTAATGGTTCCAAATCATCAATCAATTTACGGTTCGGTCGCCGATAAGGCCTTCAATTAGCAGTTTAAACATATGAATTCAAACAGATAATCAATCAATCAAACAGATGCAATATGCAATTCAATAGATAAACTTATTCAATTTCAGTTTCGATTTCAATCAGTCCATTCAGTACTTCAGTTAATTCAATTATCAGTCATTATCAGTTCAGTTTAGCAGTAATCAGTAGCTAATTCAGTAGTTTATCGATAATCAGTACGGGGGTTGTTACAGTCTCCCCTCCTTATAAGGAGTTTAGTCCTCTAAACTCGAGTTACCTTCAGTTTGGAAGAAAACAGGATTCAGTGGAAACAGTTCTGGGTATCTTTTAACCATGTCATCTTCCCTTTCCCAGGTGGCATACACACCACCATGGTTCTGCCAATCAACTTTCACTAGCGGGATCTCTTTGTTTCTCAGTTTCTTGATCCGTCTATTTACAATCTGTATAGGCCTCTCCTCGTAAGTGTAGTCATCACTCAACACTATCCGAGTAGGCTCAATCACATGGAATGGATCCCGAAGATAATCTCTCAACATAGAGATGTGGAAGACGTTATGCATATGCTCCATTTCAGGAGGGAGTGCAACTTGATACGCCACCGGATTGATTTTCTCAATGATCTCATAAGGTCCAACGTATCTCGGCGCTAACTTGCCTTTGACTCCAAAACGAGTCTGGCCTTTCATTGGTGTCACTTTCACAAAAACGTGATCACCCACTTCATATTCTCGGTCTCGTCTTCTAATATCTGCATAACTCTTCTGTCTACTCTGTGCAGTTTTCAGTCTCTGTTGTATCAGTTTTATCTTTTCAGTCGTTTCATAAACAATTTCGGGCCCAAGCAACGGCCCATCTCCAACTTCTGCCCAGCAAATTGGAGATCTACACTTTCTGCCATACAATGCCTCGAAAGGCGCCATACCAATACTCGAATGGTAGCTGTTGTTGTAGGCGAATTCAGCCAATGGCAAATGACTTTCCAATTTCCCTGAAAATGGAGGACACACATTCTCAGTAAATCCTCTAGAGTCTGGATGGTCCTCTCTGATTGGCCATCTGTCTGAGGATGATAGGCACTACTGAGTCTCAGTTCAGTCCCCAATGCAGTCTGTAGGCTTTGCCAAAACCTCGATGTAAACTTCGAATCCCTGTCAGAAACAATGGACACAGACACTCCATGCAGTCTAACAATTTCATCAATATAGAGTATATCCAGTTTGTCCGCATTATAAATTGTCTTAACAGGTAAGAAGTGAGCAGATTTGGTCAGTCTATCAACAATGACCCAAATTGAATCCATACCTTTCCTGGAGCGAGGTAATCCAACGATAAAATCCATGGTAATATGTTCCCATTTCCACTCCGGTATTGGTAAGGGCTGCAATAAACCTGCAGGTCGTTGATGCTCAGCTTTGACTTGTTGGCAATGAAGACATTTCGATACAAAATCGGCAATTTCTTTCTTCATTCCCGGCCACCAAAAATTCAATTTCAAATCCTGGTACATTTTCGTATTCCCCGGATGGATAGAAAATTTTGAATTGTGGCCCTCATGCAGAACTCTTCTTTTCAGTTCAGAATCATTCGGTACACATAGTCTTTCCTGAAATTTCAGTACATCATTTTCAAATTTGAATCCCGGCCTTGGTTTAGATTCTCGTTCATCGATGATCTTCTTCAAGAAGTCATCCTGTTGCTGTTTCTCTTTAATCTCTTCAATCAATGCTGGTTGAGCAGAAATAGCAGCTAAGGTTCCACCTTACTCTCGCAAAACAATTTCAATTTCAGATTTTTCAAGATCATACAGTAGCTCTCTCTGCCCGGTGAGCAAACAAGCTAAGTTCCCAATCAATTTCCGACTCAATGCATCGGCAACGGTGTTGGCTTTTCCCGGATGATACAGAATCTGTAGATGTAGACGTCCCCGAACGCATCCCGGGGAAGGAGTGCGAGTCCCCCCCGTTCTGGTTCGATGTTGGGTCACTACAGTTCGAAGGACTCAAATGTCACGGTTCTAAATCTTGAACCAAAGAGTCCAAATCCGGCAAATCGTTTTGAAAACAGATTTTTTGAAAGAAGTGTCAAACATGGACTGCTTTGCCAGATACAGAGTCGCCACCTAAATATTTTATTTTTGGGAAATTTAGGAAACCCTGACTCGGTGCCAAAGGCCACGTGTCCGTCATCACCAAAGTTACCTCGGCTCGGGAACTTGGGTACGATTGGGGAAGGTCACTTCGTGAGCACCCCCGCTTGCCCGGTCAAAGACCGGCCTCTACTAACCATGATATCTGTTTTTGAAAACATTGTGTGTTCTTATTCCGGTTTATTAGCCTAGGTTACTATGTGATGCGCACAGCATA
Organism: Camellia granthamiana; assembly: GCA_036172215.1. Lineage (NCBI taxonomy): Eukaryota > Viridiplantae > Streptophyta > Magnoliopsida > Ericales > Theaceae > Camellia > Camellia granthamiana. The sequence continues at coordinate 104,358,041 of CM069908.1, read as the reverse complement.
CAAGTATAGACTAAGTCGTCTGAATTGGAACAAAACATTTCATGTTTGTTTTTGAAAGATGGTTTGCTACCCACAGGTAGGCTAAGACGTGGATTTGCCACCCTCAGGTGGGCTTAGAAAACACGGTGTTGCCACTATCTAGTGGGCTTAAAACAAACATTTGATGAATTGTCCCAATCCAAATAACACAACCTCCACCCACAGGCATTCAGGCAGTTTATATCATATAAGCAAATAACCTCATGGCAAGCATGCTATTCATGGCAACACTCACACGCATGCAAGGATGCTAAAGCATAAAACTCACCGAGTACTCCAAGCCAAAACAGAAACTACATTAGAAATCATGCATGATCCTAAGTATACAGAGATGCCTAATGCAACACATGCAAAATGCAACTATAGCAGGCTCGGCTATTCTAAACATGGCATATGGAATGCTACAACTAACACGTATTCAATTAGGAATTGAAATACAAATGCAGTTTGTATGATGCGCCGAGCACGGTGCATGCAAAACAGATGAAAGATGCAAACATGCTGTCATACTGTATGCTAATTGAAATATGCCCTATATCTAACCATTGTAAGCAGGTAAATAAAAGGGAGAAAGACGTGGGGTTGGAAGACATACATCACACTCACCCACACTTATTACAATTATGCCCTCGCGCAGAGGGTTCGAATAAATATACAGTCCCAAATGAAAGAATAATACAGTCCAAATATTACAGATTCCTAATTAATTAACAGATTAACTAAGAAAACTGTAAACTGGCATGCAAGCCAGGGGGTGCCTTGATTTTGATGAATGATGTACGTTGGAACTGCCTTGCGCGGAAATCCACTGGGATGTCCCAATTAGCCTCTGTTTTGTAATGTTTCTCGAAAAGCGCGCCAAGCCTCGGAAGACTGCTGATTCTTGATATGCTGCAACAGAGAGCAGGAAAGGGGCATAGCAATGTATTTTCACAGATATATGCATGCCTCGATCCTCGTGCCACCAATCACGCATATCGATGCATGATGGCCGAGGAGCCGGATTGCACAGCTCAATATAGGATGAATGCATGTGAATGCTACAACAAAACCTAACTCCATCATGGATAATCCGGAGTGTCGGTGACTTGGGAATTGAGATCCGTTCCGTCACTCGGAGTGCGGAACGTACCTCGTTTCCTGTGCCCAGGCTAACTCCTATCCCGAACACGATGCAATATGCATGATATGCATGAAATGCAGTTAACATATGACCTAGCATGCACAATGCTATGAAAATTAGATGCCTCGAAATGCGTGCACGCGGGCACGCAAACCGAGGCAATGATCCTAAGGCATGAAATGGCATACGCAATGCAATTGGACTTACACTAACATGGGAGAGCCTCAGCCGCACCCACACAAGAGGCCGTCGGATAAAAATAAAGTGCCTCGAAATGCGTGCATGCGGACACGCAAACCGAGAAAATGGCATACGGAATGCAACAGGACTAAAATGAGATACGTAATGCAATATGGGCTTACACTAACATGAGAGAGCCTCAGCCACACTCACATAAGAGGCCGTGAGATGAAAATGAGATGCCTCGAAATGCGTGCACACGGGCACGCAAAATGAGGAAATGGCATACGCAATGCCGTATGGGCTTACACCAACACGGGTGAACCTCAGTCACACTCACATAGGAGGCCGAGAGATGAAAAATGAGATGCCTCGAAATGCGTGCACACAGGCACGCAAACCGAGGCAATGGCATACACGATGCAATGAGACTGAAATGGCATACAGAATGCAAAGTGGACTTACACTGACATGAGTGGACCTCGGCCACACTCACATAAGAGGCCGTCGGGTGAAAATGAGATGCCTCGAAATGCGTACACACGGGCACGCAAACCGAGGCAACGGCATACGGAATGCAATGATGCTAAAATGACATAAAGAATGCAAAATGGACTTACACTAATATGAGTGAGCCTCAGCCACACTCACATAAGAGGCCGATGGATGAAAATGAAGTGCCTCGAAATGCGTGCACACGGGCACGCAAACCGAGGCAATGGCCCTAAGGCATGAAATGGCATGGAAATGATATGCAAACATGCAAATGAATTTCAGCACTCACAAATGATGCAAAACAGTCCCGAAAGGTGGGGAAATGACACCAAATGCACGGAATGGTCCCGAAATGCGATATTAAGCACCCGAAATGGCCTATAGCTATGCAATGCATGCACAATATGGACATGGAATGAAAATACAGTAGCAAGGCAGCCCCAAGACAAGCATTTTTTGCAGTAGAAAATAAGGCCAAACAGCAATCATAGATAGGGCAACAATGGTATGCAAAAATAGGGGCCAAGAGAGGGGTATTGAAGTAGATGGTAAATGAAAAGCCCAAACAGAAAAATTCCCTTCTATAACACTGAAGAGGGGCCAAAAATATGCACATTTACAGTAGATGACAACCCCAAAATCAGTATGAAAATATGCTAAAAATGCCATGCAAGATTGAGGCCACAAGAGGATATAACATGAAGTAGGCCAAACATTCATCCAACAAGGAAAGACCCTTAATGAAATATGTTAATAAGGTCAAAAAATGACCACTTTCAGTTCTGATCATGATCCAAAAATAGAAGCAAAATGGGCTAGCAAAGCATGCAAAAACAAGGGTAAAACATGGATTCAAAGCAAGTGACACATGGAGTATGAAAACAGTGTTGAGCCCTTCTTCAATGTTGAAGAGGGGCTCAAAATAAGCACAATCTCAGTTCATGAAATACTCCAAAACAGATCACACGTAGGCCAAACAAATCATGCAAATTTATGGTAAATAGGAGAGATTATGAAGTAAGTGCAAGATAGGGGGGCCAAACAGGGTTGAGCCCTTCTTCAATGTTGAAGAGGGGCTCAAAATAGGCCCACTCACAGTTTACATCATGCTCAAAAACAGATCAAACATAGGCCAAACATTCAATGCAAAATAATGACATATAAGAGGATATTGAAACAAGTGCAAGATGGAGGGCTCAAACAGGGTTGAGCCCTTGAACAAACATGAAGAATAGCTCAAAATAGACCTAGTTTCAGTTAAGGTCGGAGCCCAAAACAGTAAGCAAATAGCCTAAGAAATTGATGCAAGAAAGTGCTAAAAAAGAGGGGAAATGGATTTACCTTTGAAGACCAAAGCTTTTGGTGATTCTTGGACCAAGTTGCAACACCTTTAGCCTTTGAAAAGCTTCTCCTTGCTGCTGGAATGGAGTGGTGGTGGTAGAGCTTGAAGATGATGAGGAAGTGGCACCAAAACTTGAAGGAAATGGAGTTCTATGTATGTATATGCTTGAAGCAATTTTTCCAACCCCTTCTCTAGGGTTGGGAGGCTCTCTATATAGACAAGAGAGGGAGAGGACCATCAAGGCCAAAGTGGAGGGAAATGAGCCCTTATTTCCCTCCAAAAGGGTCCCCCGGATAGAGATATTTTATGGGGGAAAACAGTACACAGCTGTAAAGCACACATCCCAATAAAGCAGGCCGGCTGGGTGTTTTGGCTGCAGGTGGCCGGCCGGCCACCCCCCATGGCCGGCCGGCCAAGGGGCAAAAATGGAAAGTTGATTTTCTAGTCGGCCACCACATATTGGTGTCCTCCCATGTGTGTACAACAAGACCCTATGGTTGGAAATTGGCAACTCTGAAACAAGAGAGACAACATGCCACTTTTAGAAGGGGTTCAAAAGGGTCAATGAGAATTACTGGCCGGCCATATGTTTTTAGGGTCCTCCCATGTGTGTACAACACAAATATGTGGTTTTGGCTTGAAGAAAATGGCCCTAAGGTGTTCAACATTAGCCCGGAAGTGAGAAAAACGGGCGCCGGGGGGCGCCGGAGAAGCATAACTGGTTGCTGAGACAATTGATGGCCTCCCACCCTTCAGTGACCTTCCTGGTGATAAAACAGAGGTACCTGCCAAAAATGAACAAAAACCGATGCAAAACGAATGCTCGGGGGCCAAAACACGCAGTTCGGGGTCCCGAAAACTGGCCGTTAAGCACCGAAAGTGGTGTTTGGCCACGAAGTGGGTATCTAAGACCCCAGTGTCCCTTGAAAGGGAGTAAATGAGATACATGCCAAAAACCGGAGGAATCGGAGATGGTTAGACTGTCCCAAACCGAGGCACACGGCCTGACGGCTCCGAAAACCGGGAACCGGGCTCCGAAATGGGCAAAATGGCCTACGACCACGAAATGTAGCCCACGGCCATTGAGAGATGGTCTACTGGACCTCTCCCCCCTCAGGAAGAGAAAACAGAAAAAACCGAGCCTGGTTCGCAAACCGAGGCAAGGCACAAAAGAGGGTTCGGAAGTCCGGAGGCAGGGCTTACGGCCGCGACTCTGAGACTTCTGAACGAGCACAATATGCAACATCACCGAGCGCTCAATTGGTGACGTCTGAGTCTTAAGGTCGGTCAAAAATGGGGTGTCTACAGTTGCCCCTCTTTGACAGAACTCGGAAGTCAAGAAATGACGGGAGTGAATGTCAAAGCCCAGAGACGACCCATTTTTGACAAGGCCGAAGACTTAGACAATCATACAAAATGAACAGAAAAAAGTGCCCGCAGGCGTGCCCACAGGCAAAGGGGGGGCAAAATGCAAAGCGACATGCACAGAGCCAAATGATCATGCAAATGCAACAAGCTGTAATGAGGCAAGTATTCGCAAATAGATGCAACAGTTTTAAGCAAGAATGCAAAGCAGCAACTACATTTCATGCAGTTAGGAATGCGGAGAATCATTCGATTCTCGTCGCGTCTCACACGGAGAAGATACGATACCTGCGCGATTCGTCTGGTTGCACCAGCCTCAAATGAACCGTACATACAATATCGTGCCTGCAAAAGAGAGAAATTCAACAAGAACAATATGCTAACAACATATATTCAATGTGATTCCTGTGGTTCCGAAAGTTTGACACACGCAGTGTCGGCGAGTGAATGCATCGCAATGAGAGAAAGGAACACACGTGACAACGCACGCTCAGGCACAGAGGTATGGTACACCAAGAAATCATGCATGACAATGCAAAATGTTGATGAGAATGCAAGTTATGTGCAAAACAATGTAAAATGAGCACGAATCAGGGTGCTCGTTTGTTGCGAAACAACGAGTAAAGAAACGCGCATTTCGGTGAAGGCAACTTGATCGCGGCCTCTGATTCACCTCCCGGAGAGGTTACAACATGTTCAAAAAGGATACACCTTGATTTTGATGAGTAATGATGAGACACATGTCAGAAATTGCAGCTGAAGTTCCGGCGGAGCAGTTTCGCGCCAGAAAGTGCACTTTTCTTGAACTTTTTCAGGTCCCGGGAACTCCGATCTTCCTCAAAATTTGCAGAGACCTAGGGGAGCAAGGGGGGATCACCACCGGCCAAGTGGTTGCCCTAGGGGATGCCACCGGCCAGGGACCAAAAAGCAAATGGCTGGCCAGCCAGAAAAGGTGGCCGGCCGGCCACCTGTCCAAAAGTAGGGGTAATTTTGTCTTTTGCCTCATTTCTATATAACCTCTCATCCATTCATTCCGAAATCACTTCCACAGCTGTGAAAACTCCTCCCCTTGCTCCCCAAACCATTTTTTTCCTTCAGATCTGCACTTTATACACGCTTTTCGGCCTTCCACGCAAGTTGTTTTCGCGAAATCTTTCAGTTTTAAGCACTTTGAGCCGACTAAATTTTGATTTCGGTGCTTCTTTTCTCATTTTCACCACTTGAGGTAAGTTTGTCTTAATATTTGGAAGATTTTCTCGGGAGTTGACTTTTGTTGACTTTTTCATTTCCCGGGAGTTGACTTTTGTTGACTTTTTCTAATTTTGGCTCATTTTTGCTCATTTTTGCTCCTTTTGCAGATTTTCTGAAATGGCGGGTGATTTTCCTCACGGTGGAGGTCCTCCAGGTGCCGGGGGTGATTTTGATGCCATGACGTTACCTCCGAGGGTCCGGCCTTTTATTCCCGGGAGGTATGCCCCATCGGTACACATTCTTCCGCGGGCTATTTTTCGTCATTTCACCGACTTCAATGATCGGGTACCCGGGGATCTACTCCTGCGAGAGCCGGAGCATCACCTCTCTTACGAGGTACGAGAGGTATTTTACTTTATTTTCTGCATTTTTCGCGCATTTCGTAGCTTTGCCATGCTTGAACACACAGTTTTTAGCTTATGACATAGTGCTTTGCTCGCATTCTGAACATATGACTTGAACACTTGAATTTCTGAACTCTTGGCTCATTGATTGATTGTGAACGCACGACACACATTAGTTAAGAATTGAACACACGGCTCAAACACTGATTTGTCGAACACACAGCCCGAATTGATGGTGAACACACGGTACACACTGACTAAGAGTAGAACACGCAGTCCCAAACTCTGATTTTCCGAATACGCAGTCCAAGTTGATTGAGAGTAGAACGCGCAGTCCCAAACTCTGATTTTCTGAACACACAACCCAGACATTTGGAGTAAACACGCAGCCCACTGATTTTGAAATTTGAACACGCAGCCTAAATTTTGATTTTCTGAACACACAGCCCAGATATTTGAAGTGAACACGCAGCCCACTGATTTTGAAATTTGAACACGCAGCCCAGATTACAGGTGAACACGCAGCCCACTGATTTTGAAATTTGAACACGCAGCCCAAATACCAATTTACTGAACACGCAGCCCAGATTACAGGTAAACACGCAGCCCACTGATTTTGAAATTTGAACACGCAGTCCAAATACCAATTTACTGAACATGCAGCCCAGTTTGAAGGTGAACACGCAGCCCACTGATTTTGAAATTTGAACACACAGCCTAAATTTTGATTTTCTGAACACACAGCCCAGATATTTGAAGTGAACACGCAGCCCACTGATTTTGAAATTTGAACACGCAGCCCAAATACCAATTTACTGAACACGCAGCCCAGATTACAGGTGAACACGCAGCCCACTGATTTTGAAATTTGAACACGCAGCCCAAATACCAATTTACTGAACACGCAGCCCAGATTACAGGTGAACACGCAGCCCACTGATTTTGAAATTTGAACACGCAGCCCAAATACCAATTTACTGAACACGCAGCCCAGTTTGAAGGTGAACACGCAGCCCACTGATTTTGAAATTTGAACACGCAGCCCAAATACCAATTTACTGAACACGCAGCCCAGATTACAGGTGAACACGCAGCCCACTGATTTTGAAATTTGAACACGCAGCCCAAATACCAATTTACTGAACACGCAGCCCAGATTACAGGTGAACACGCAGCCCAGATTATAGGTGAACACGCAGCCCACTGATTTTGAAATTTGAACACGCAGCCCAAATACCAATTTACTGAACACGCAGCCCAGATTACAGGTGAACACGCAGCCCACTGATTTTGAAATTTGAACACGCAGCCCAAATACCAATTTACTGAACACGCAGCCCAGATTACAGATGAACACGCAGCCCACATAGATAGAGAGTAGAACACGCAGCCCTAACTCAGATTTTCTGAACATGCAGCCCAGTTTGAAGTGAACACGCAGCCCACATTGATTGAGAGTAGAACACGCAGCCCTAACTCAGATTTTCTGAACACGCAGCCCAGATTGAAGTGAACACACAGCCCACATAGATAGAGAGTAGAACACGCAGCCCTAACTCAGATTTTCTGAACACGCAGCCCAGATTGAAGTGAACACGCAGCCCACTGAACACAACTCATTCATTTCATTTGCACACAGCTCATTCATTTGATTTGCACACAGCTCATTCATTTGATTTGCCCACAGCTCATTCATTTCATTTGCTGAAACGTGTATTCATTCTGAATGGAGGTTGGCTCTCGCACGGTACGGGGGTATGGCTCCACTGCAGCCAGGGATTGGTATGTTGAGCTTCCGGAGGCTGTCCGGGACTTAGTTGATCTAGCAGGGTTTGGGTCCTTCTGCGTTGGATTATCACGCTGTCCTGCCAGTAAGACTCTGTTGGGAGCTTTGGTGGAGAGGTGGTGGGACACCACCAATTCCTTCCATTTTTCTGCCACCGGGGATCTGACTATGACCCCGCTAGATTTTGCTGTACTCACTGGCCTAGACATAGGAGGTTGGCCCGTTCCTTACGACGAGGATATGGGCGAGTGGGAGGCCGCTTGGATGTATTTGCTGGGGGCTCGCCCACCTATTGATAGAGCTTCGGGGAGAGTCCGGTACACCTGGTTCTCTTCCCATTTTCGGAGGCCGGAGATGGAGCCTGAGTCTCCTGCGGAGGCTGAGCAGTACGCCCGTGGTTTCCTCATGTTCCTCTTTGGCACCACTCTGTTTGCAGATAGGGGGAACACTGTCGGGTTGTATCTTTTGAGTGCCCTGGTGGACCTATCACAGGTCAGCCGGTACGACTGGGGCGGCGCCGGCCTGGCTACCCTTTACTGTTATATGAGCGCGACCTCTCGCGGGCAGGGAGACTTACTTGGTGGCTACTGGAGAGCCTGGGAGGTACGTTCTGTCCTCTTGATTTACATTTATGCTCCTCATTACTTGTTCATTGCACACACGGCGCACTTTACATCCTGTATTTTGCACTCAGCATTTGGTATTCACATTCTGCACTGCTTTCCACAGCTATGGGTTTATGTATATTTTCCAACATTAGCCCCGGAGATGGTGGTGGCAGGGCCCCTCATGACCCCGTATTCCTTGGTATTCGAGGGCGAGCACCGACCGAGGCCCCGAGAGACTCTCCTATATCTGCGACAGTACTTTGACACCGTGCGAACGACAGAGGTATTTCAGAACTCTCAGTTCCTTTCCGTATTCATCTTTGATCTGCTTTGTATATTCTTGATTTCTGATTGATTCATGCACTGGTTATCCGCAGATCACGTGGCAGCCTTGGGCGATCTTGGGCGATAGTCTCCGATTTCAGTATGTCGGAGGATTAGGCACCTCCCAGTACAGGATCCTGCTCGAGGGACCGGTTGGTAGAGCATGGTTTCTGGGGGAACGCTTCCTGCGTCAGGTGTGGGGATACCTTTCTCAGGATCCTCCTGCAGCACCTCCAGCCACTATGCGGACTGCTGATAGACTTTCTACCCAGGAGGTCATTAGCGCTATGCAGGGTACCGATGCTTTGGTACATCTTTCAGAGGGAGACTACGCCACTTATCGTCACACATATCTGATGCCTCCCTTGACCGGAGTGCGCGCTCCGCCACTGAGGCCCTCTGGTGTACCATCTTCGAGTCGGGCTCGTGCTACAGATATCCCCTCCTCCAGCAGGGCTGGTACGTCTCGAGGTGGGGGCGGATTCATTCCCCCGATCCCTCCGACTCTTCATCATCCCGGGTGGCCAGACATGCCGACCGAGTTGATGGGGTGGCAGTATGGGACTACTTCTCCGATTCCGATCCCTATAGAGCCTCCGATGCCTGGTCACAGATATGTCAGAGACCCTGATTCACCACCGGTATGTTTTACAGCTTTGATTTATCAGTCGGACATTTGGACATCCATTCCTTTACTGATAGTTTTGCATTTGTGTCTGTAGCCTCCAGTTGAGTACATGGATGAGATGCTTGGGATGCTGGCCTCACTTGAGGGGATGGTCCTGCGTAGAGAGGCGCAGTTGTCCATCATGGGCTTCTAGGTACCCTTTTAGTTTTCTGGTATTTACCATACTCCTGATGATATGCTGATCTTGAACATTCTACTGCATTGATAAGCTGTTTGTGTAGAGCACATCTGACACACACCCCACTCACATACTGTACTTTCATCTGGTTTTCATATTTGAACTGATGTATTGAACTGTTCATTTTCAGATGCCTCCTGTATATACTCCGCCACAGGCTAGACCGCCTGGGCCTTCTCAGGGAGGTAGACCGTCTGGATCTTTTCGAGGTGCTGGACCATTTGGGCCGTCCCGAGGAGCTGGGCCATCTAGGCCTTCTCGAGGGGCTCGAGGAGCGGGGTCGTCTCACAGACGTAGGGCTCATGTTATTGAGGAGGAGCCTGGTGAGGATGAGGAGGAGGAGGTCGCAGACCGTGAGTCAGAGACATCTGCTGGGGAGGAAGGCTCCGGTCTTGGTTCCGGGAGTGGAGACGAGGCTGAGGGGGATCCGGAGGATGACAGCTCCGACCCGGATGGCGATGATGGTGTAGAGGTTGTCCCGCAGAAGAGGATGAGAGGGCCTCCTCATTCTCGTTCCTGAGGGCATTGATGCTGTTGCCTGCTTTATTTTACTTTTTGCTAGTAGTTTGTAGCACTTTACAGATTATCAGGCAGTTTTATTTCCTGTAAAACTCGTACCTTTATTTGTTGTAAAACATGATGGAATGAAACAGCTTTTGAAAAGGATGTTTGTATTTGAAAGTCTTAGCATCGCATCGTGTCATTTTGCACAAAAATAAAATCGAATGAAATGTGCGCACTGTGCATTCACCGAGTCAGGTAATGAGTCGACACAATCAAAACAAACAACTCAACTCGTTAAGAAAAGACAAGATCTTAACAAGTTTACAACTCGATAAGCAAAGCACAACAATGTTAACGACTCGATAAACAAGACTTAACAAAATTGCATAAACAAAAGAGTAACAACTCAAAACACCAAATGTGACAGCTCGACAAAACTCACAACTCGATAAACAAAACGACAACTCGATAAGCAAAACAACAACTCGATGGACAAAACAAAGCGTACATTCAGATGATCTGGGTGACGGAACGCATCCAAAACTGAGAGAAATGGAGGCCTTTGACATTCCCGATGCATCGAGATGCCTCAAATTTCCTTCCGGAGCATAAACAGGACCAATGAGCATGGTGGGCCCCACTTTGCTTTTGGAGAGCCATAGGTGGCCGGCCTGCTAGAATAGGTGGCCGGCCGGCCACTTTTCTCTGCAGCCTCCAGAATTCTGACACTTGTCCTCGAACAGTGTTTTACTCCTCTATAAAAGCTCCAACTTCGAGATTCATTCATTTCATCACTGCTTTACACAAAAATGGAGGCATTTCTCGCAGAAAACCTCACATCTTGGATCTCTTCTCTAGATGGCTTGGAAAAGTTGAACTTCCGAGGTTTCGGCTTGAATGCACTATTCACGCTGAGCCGCACCCCACTGCACCTTCCTTTCCTCCATGCGGCGGCGAGATTTTGGAACCCGGTGACGCACGTTTTCAGCTTTGGAGGGCAAGAGGTATGTCCCACTTTTGAAGATTTTCAAGTTTTGATGGAGTCTGAACATTCAGAAGAGATTTTGCCTCAGTCTCGTTTCGGCCACGCCCAAGCTTTAGAGCGGATGTGCGGTCTCAACGCGCATGATGCTCGATCCCTGATTTGTAACGGGAGGTTGGATATCCCGAGCCTGATTTACCGATTCTCCGATGCCGGTGACCGCGGTGACCATTATCGGCAAGGTTTTCGACAACATGCCCTCTGCTTGTGCATGCTATCTCATTTTCTGTTTGTCTCGGGCTCCGGGGGAGCTAACATCCGTTTGATTGAAGTTGCTCAAGGCTTGAGGGAAGGAAAGAGCTGTACCGCCATGACATTGGCTGAGACACTGCTGGGTTTGGATGCCTTCCACCGCCAGGAGACAACCAGGTTTGCGGGGAGCCCACTACTGTTGCAGGTAATGTTTCCCACCCAAGCTCACATATGTAGTTGCTCACATCGCTCGGCCCTCAGGCTCGGTTTTTCTCACAAAACCCTCATCTTACTTTTCTCTCATCGCACATCTCTCTATTCTTTATTCTCTCATTTTTCATCCCTCCCCAGATATGGTTGATGGATAAATTGCAAGTTGTGGACTCTTGCCCTGCTTACTCAGCCCGCGGCTACTTCTTTCGACAACGCCTGGTTAACGCCTTTGATGAGGGATGGTGGGTTGAATGGATGTGCAACTTGTCAGCTGAACGCATTGCTTGGCGCTGTCCTTGGCTTAACCTTCCGGCGATGAGCTATAGGATGTTCCAGGATACTGGGATCCGGTTGATTGGCCTGACCCATTGTGTATTCTATTTCCCATTCCGCATTCTGCGCCAGTTCGGCCATGATCAGACTTGCCCTCCGGAGGGGATAGAGTATCCGGTCGCCTTCCCGATCCGAGGTGCACACCTCGCCCGACATACTACGGCTTGGAGGGCTAGAGAGCTCCTGCCCCCCGCCCCTATTTTCAGTTGCACTTTGTCTGATGAGTGCTGGGATTGGCTCAATGAGGAGGCACAGATTGGGCCTAGGTCGGCATCGGAGGCTTCGACTAGCTCCGGGAGGGGGCGCAGGGACATCTGACCTGACTATGCCCCAGATTTATTGCTTTATTAGTACTTTCAAGTTTTCATTATGAGTGTAATAAAAAGCGACTTCAATTGTATGCAAGAGCAAGAGAACCCTGTTTTGAAATCAATGAAATTGAAGGTTGTGGTACTGAAAATTTCCCGTTTTGGTCCAAAAATGGTCTTAGTTGTGAAAAGATTAATTTGAACAGAGTCAACTTTTATTAAAACTTTTCAAAACTATTTTCGATAAGGATCAGAACTGGACACGCCTGAGATCTGTCACTGAGATGCACAACCCCGGATTCCAGCAACTGGAAAGTTGCCCCTAGTCTGAATGGTACCACAGCACCTCCTGGCAACGGAAAGTTGCCCCTAGTCTGAATAACACTGCACCAGAGATTACGATGAATGCTGATGGATAAGGATGACTGAGATGATCAAAGTGGACAAAATTGATCGGGGAAAATGTTTATGGCTGAACTTCAGGATGAAGCTGCCTACGTATCCCAAAGATGGGAATCAAGCCTTACGTAGTTCAGGCTTAGGTTCGCTCGGGTATTTTTACTCTCCTTTTGCGCTCTAACTTTTGCCAAGGCCGCCCTTTGCGGGTTTTCAACCTTGCGAGCTCAGTTTTTATATTTTTCAATTTTTTTGTGCTCTGAGTTTTGCCTAGGTCGCCCTTTCGGGTTTTCGGCCTAGCGAGCCTCTCAAGGGTAGTATTTCTTCAACTTGTCCATGTTGATCGGTTGTGAAAACTCTAAGCCATTCAGATCCATCAGAACCACAGCTCCACCTGACCAGATAGACTTAATGATGTAGGGACCAGTCCAATTAGGTCTGAACTTGCCCCTAGGGTCGTGGATGGGAGCTCGGTTGTCCTTGAGTACCAAATCTCCTTCCTTTAAATTCCTGGACTTAACCTTCTTGTTAAAAGCCCGGGCAATTCTGCGTTGATAACCTTGAATGTGGTACAGTGCTTTCAGTCTTCTCTCATCGAAAAACATGAGTTCCTCAAATCTATTTTGCTGCCAATCCGCTTCGGCTATCTGGCATTCAGCCAATACTCGTAATGACGGAACCTCAATCTCAATAGGTAGAACGGCCTCCATCCCATAAACCAATGAATACGGAGTCGCCCCAGTTGAAGTTCTGATTGAAGTTCGGTAGCCCCACAGAGCAAACGGCAGCTTATCTGGCCAGTCCCGGTAGGTTTCCACCATCTTCTGCAGTATGCGCTTGATATTCTTGTTGGCGGCCTCAACCGCTCCATTGGTCTGCGGCCGGTATGTAGATGACTTATGAAAAGCCACATTGTATTTTTCCAACAAGTCTATCACTTCCTTCTTGAAGTGGGAACCGTTATCTGAAATTATTTCGTTTGGGACTCCGTAGCGACAGATGATGTTGTTTCTGATAAACTTTGCAACGTGCGAAGCCTTCAACACCGCATAAGATTGGGCCTCAACCCACTTTGTGAAATAATCTATCGCTACCAAGATGAACTCATGCCCATTCGACCCCTTTGGCGTGACAGCTCCGATCACATCAATTCCCCAGACTGAAAATGGCCATGGCGAAGTCATGTTGTACAGCTTTGATGGCGGGATGTTCATGCGATTTGCATGGATCTGACATTTATGGCATCGCCGAACAAAACCAATACAATCCTCCTCCATGGTGGACCAGTAGTAACCTTGTCTGAGAATCTTCCATGCTAGCATTACCCCATTCATATGTGCTCTACATTCCCCTCCATGGATGGCTTCCATTAGACTCTTTGACTCTTCGGCATCAACACACAGTTTATGCATTCCCAGATGACCTCTTCTATACAGCTTACCCCCACAGATGATGAACTGAACGGCCAATCTTCTTATTGCCCTTTTGTCCTTGACGTTTACCCCTGGCGGGTATACTTCCTTCTCCAAGAAATTCCAAATGTCGTAATACCAAGGGTGTTCGTCCTGAACTTCATCTATAGCAGCAATCAACTCATAGGCTGGTGCAAATTTCTGGTCAATGATGACTGGACGCATTCGGACTCCACACGGGATGTCTATCATGGATGATAGAGTTGCTAAAGAATCTGCGAACCTGTTGTTCTCTCTTAGTAGATGAGTAAAACTTAGCTTCTCAAACCGAGGAATTAGCAAATCCAAGGTTTGGTGATACATCATCATCTTTTCCTCTTTTACTTTCCAGTCTCCTTTAGCTTGAGACACAACAAGATTCGAATCCCCAATGACGTCCAATCGTCTTGCCCCTAGTTCCATGGCTGCTTCTAGGCCAGCGATGCACGCCTCATATTCTGCTTCATTGTTCGAGACTTTGAACCGGAGTTTGAAGGCTAGAGGGATACGAGAATTGTCGTGGTGCTATCAGCAACACTCCTATCCCATACCTATGTTGATTTGACGCTCCGTCAAAGTACATCGTCCAAGTTTCATCGTCGATATGCAAAATGGCTTCATCTGGGAACAAATACTCCACTGCTTCATCCCCCTCAACCGGATGGTCGGCAAGGAACTCTGCTACTGCTCTTCCCTTCACTGACTTGCGTGTGACATACTTGAGGTCAAATTCGGAGAGCAACAGCAACCAACGAGCTAGCCTACCCGTAAGCGCTGGTTTCTCGAAAAGATATTTGATGGGATCGAGTCGTGAAACCAACATTACGGAGTGAGCTAACAAGTAGTGCCGCAGCTTCCTGGTAGCCCATACCAGAGCTAAGCAAGCCTTTTCCAGCGGTGTATATCGGGTCTCATATTCCAGCATTTTCTTGCTTAAATAGTAGATGGCTTTCTCCACCTTGTCTTCTGATTCTTGAGCAAGCATGCAGCCCATCGTGGTCTTCGTCACTGACAGATACAAAATCAACGGTTTCCCCGGTTCTGGTGGCGATAAAACGGGCGGGTTCTGTAGATACTCTTTAATCTGCTCAAACGCAGCTTGACATCGGCCGTCCCATTGGAACTTCTTTTCTTTCTTCAGGAGACCAAAAAGTGGTTCACAAGTCAAGGTTAATTTTGAGATAAACCGTCTTATGAATTGCACTTTACCCAGAAAGCCTCTCACCTCCTTTTCAGTCCTTAGTGGGGGCATTTCTAGGATGGCCTTGATTTTGGAAGGGTCGACTTCAATACCCCTTTGTGTAATCAGAAACCCCAACATTTTTCCCGCTGTAACACCAAACGTACATTTTTGAGGGTTCAGCCGCAACCGGAATTCCCTGATCCTTTGGAAAAACTTATGCAAGGCGGTGCAGTGGCCCTCTCTTTCTTTGGACTTGACAATCATGTCGTCCACATACACCTCTACCTCTTTGTGGATCATATCATGTAATATTGTGGTCGCGGCCCGTTGATAAGTAGCTCCAGCGTTCTTCAACCCAAACGGCATTACCCTGTAGTAGTATGTCCCCCACGGGGTGATGAATGCAGTCTTTTCCCTGTCTTCTGGTGCCATCACTATCTGGTTGTAGCCTGAGAAGCCATCCATGAATGAGAGCAATGCATGCCCCGCTGTGAAATCCACCAACTCATCGATATGCGGTAAGGGGAAGTCGTCCTTCGGACTAGCTCTGTTCAAATCCCTGAAGTCCACGCATACTCGAATCCTGCCGTCCTTCTTCGGCACCGGAACAATGTTGGCCAACCAAGTCGGATATTCAGATACCAGCAGAAAGCCTACGTCAATTTGCTTGGTGACCTCTTCTTTAATCTTGAGAGCCCAGTCCGGGCGGATTCTCCTGAGTTTCTGTTTGACAGGTCGAGCCTCGGGGTCAAGGGGGATCCGATGCTGTACAATCTCAGGATCGATTCCAGGCATGTCTTCGTAGGACCACGCGAAAACATCTTTGAAATCTTTTAATAAAGCGACTAAGCGCTCGCGTTCCTCCGAAGACAACGTGGACCCGATCTAGACCAGCCGCGGGTCCTCCTCAGTACCAATGTTCACGGTAATGATTTCATCCATTAATGGTTTAACAAATCTCTCTTGCTCTTGCTCAATTAAACGTTGTAAAACCGGAGGAACTTCGTCCTCTTCGTTTTCATCAAAATTTTGAAAGTCTGAATTAATGCAATAAATTAGGGGCACAGAAAAGTACTCGGAAACCACAGATAGTTCATTCTCATTAGGCACAGCCAGATCGTCCAATTCATCGGTTACAACAAACTCAAATGAAAAGGAAAAAGACGACCTAGACAGGACTGTGGCATCCGGGTTAACATCCCCAGGAGTACCAGACTCAGACTCAGTCGAGCTGGAACCTGATTCTGACTCACAAGACTCGGTGGAATCAGATTCCGGCTCACTACCTGACCCGGTGCTGCTGGACAAAAATCCCTCCTCGTACTGCCAAGTGAGAGAGGGTGCGATAGATGCATCCAAGATAGCTGCTGGTTGGCTCGCAGCCGTTTCATCCCCAATCATGGAAACCTCGGAGTTATCCCCCAAGCACTTATGGTCGATCGGAGGATCAGAGAGTAGACATGCCAGCGCTACCCCCATTTCAAATTCTGTGCCCTCAGGATCCACTGCCCTATACTGCTCAACCTCAGCTGATGGGTCCGTCTGCTCTTCGGCAACATCCTCTCCGGGTAGTTGCAGGTCAAAAAAGATCTCAAAACCGGGCACGCGCTTCTTCTCCGCGTTTATCCACGGCTTTGGGAAGCCGCAAAATGGAGAGTCCTCCCCCTCCCGGACGAAGCGTCCGTTCAGGGTGCCCTGAATGGGCCTATGCATCAAGTCAAATGGCTTCCCAGCCTGCTTTGCTCTGGCCCTTCCAGCCATTTCTTTCCCTTTCCTCACCCAGTCCTCTTTGGTGGACAGATAACCCAGTCCAAAGGTATGCGGGTTATGTGGCACTTCGGCCAATGTTGCGACGCCTTTCCTGCCGCTCCTTCCTAATCCCATCCCGGGGATGTGTTGTAGCTTGTTCATGAGGTAGACGGATTGAGCACTGACGTACATACCTTCATTCACAGCCATGATGTTTTGCACAACCCGGGCCTCGGCCAGAGTAAATCCTGATATAAACATGTCCTCCATGCCGTGTTCGATTTCTAGGACTGGTGTAGACACCTCCAGAGGGGGATGGATTGATGAATTCCCAAACACAATGGCTACTCCCTTTCCACAGGGGTATTTCACCATTTGATGCAGAGTAGACGAGACGGCCTTCACCTGGTGTAACCACGGTCGCCCCAAAAGCAGATTGAAAGTTGCGGGGACCTCCAAGACATGGAAATCTATCTCGTGCTGTCCAGGCCCAACCTTGGTTTGGATTTTGACAGTCCCCATCACCTCTCGACTTGTATTATCGTATGCTTTGATCACCTGAGTGGTTGGGACAAAGTCCGCGGGCTTCAACCCGATTGCATATGCTGTTCTGGCTAGGCAGACGTTGATGGCAGACCCGGTATCAACAAGTACCACCGGTATCCACTTGTCTCTACATTCCACGGAAATGTAGAGAGGTCTGTTATGATTCACGCCCTCAGGCGGCAGCTCTTTGTCCGAAAAGGTTAATGCCGGGGAACCCCCTCCCGGAAAAACCAGCCCGACCAGTTGCTCTGGTGTAGTATCGATTGAGAGTTTGGCCTTGTCCATGGCAGATAGGACAGCCTGTCTGTGTACCCGTGAAGCCATAAGCAGTCCCCAGATGGAGATGTCTGCTTGTATCTTCTTCAATTGCCTCAGCACAGCTTCTTCTTCAATTTGTCTCTCTCTCTGTTTCTCAGCTTCTTTGTCTTTACCAGATGCTTCTGGTTGGTCTAGGTGCGGGGGCTTGAAGTACCGCCCACTCCTGGTCATGTGGTCCACCTCATCGAGGTACCAGGTGCTGTCTGGTTGATTTACTCCCCAATCTTCGTCTGTGTGGGCAAGACATAAGTCGTCGTCTTCCCACCACATCCCGTTAGCATCCAAAAGACACCTGTCTGGTTCTGGCAGACGTGTACTCTCAGTACCTTCATCTCATATGCTCACAGCATTGTCCGTTCTCGTGTCCACAGCACTCTCAGCCCCTTCATGGGCTTTTGCCTTTCTGATTCTCTCAGAATCCCAAAACTTCTCCTGTTCTGTCTGCGTTGCTGCAGTTTGTTGTTCCATTGTCTTTGCATCCATAATGCTTAAGTCCCGAGTGGAATTCTTTGTACCGGCGCTCTCCGGCAATCCATTCTGACTCTCGGGCCTTCCGGCCACAGTTGATACCCTTGCCCCTACCGGGCTCTGCTCTGGCTGAAACTCCACAATATCAAGCTGATCATCTAACCACCCGGTGGCCTCCGCCGACTCCTCATATTCAAACCAGTTGATTGTTGCATCTCCTGATTCTTGGTCGTTGAAGAAATGGAGGTTGGCGAAGTCCTCCTCCACTGTTGCTAGATCATCTGTCCCCTATTCAAGTCTGTCCCCCTGAATCATGCACAGTTCAGCTTTTTCTGGCAACCCCACACTCAGCTCAGACTGGCCCAATGATAAAATGTATTCGCTTGGATCATAGGCTTCCCCAGCGTAATTCCCAGACCGCTTGACCCCAGACTCAACAACTCTGTTCTCCTCTGAAACCCGCCTTATTCCGTCTTCAGTGGTCACCACCTTTGACTCGGATTGGGTTGTGAAGGTGTCCAACATGCACAAGTCAGTGCAGTCGGGAAGGATCACCTCCGGCTTGGGTAGGTGGGAGGGAGTAATGTAGATACTAGGATCGTAGGATACGACCCCAGTTTGGATGAGGTTGACTCTTTTGGGTGGTGGATCTTGGTTATGGGTAGGGAGTGGGTTGGTTGTGACGTTGGGTCTTTCGGGAGGTAGAATAATATTTTTGTCAATGAGGTCCTGAACCTCGTGACGCAGCCTGAAACAATGGTCGGTATCATGACCGTGCTGCTGGTGGTAGGCACAGTATTTGGTTGGGTTGTGAGAGGGGGGGAGTGGATTTGGTGGCGGCCTCGGCTCTAGGGGTTTTAGATGTCCCTTTCTAATCAAGACCCCCAGAACCTTGGACAAAGGCATGTATAGTGGAGTAAAGGTTCTTTGGCCTCTGGGCTGGAATCTCGGGGCTTGGGTACTGCTCCCGGATGTACTGGAAAAGGGGGTGGCCGCCATGGGCCTTGGCTGGGGAGGGGGATTGGTGGTGACCATACTGACCTCCGAAGTCCTTGTGTTTGCAGTGCCACTCGGGCCTGCGTTGTTATTGCGGTTGAATGTCCTCCGGGGTTGCTCCCGGTCCTGGTCAATCAGACCTTGCTTCATCGCATCCTCGATCTGTACCCCCATCTCGTGTAAGTCTGAGAAGGTGGGAAAGGGGAGTACGATCATCTTCTGCATGAGTTTTGGTTGGAGATTGCGCACAATCATCCTAATTTGATCTTTGTCTGTAGGCCTCAAGGTCATCATCGATGCCTTTGCCCTCCATCGAGTTATGAAGTCTGAGAAAGTCTCCTTGGCCTCTTGCCTCGTCGTTTCGAGATCACGAGTTGTAATCTCGATCTGCGTATTGTACGAGTACTGTGCAACGAAGGCCTCAGCCATCTCATCCCAGTTTCTCTTTACCTCATCTTCTAACTTCGCATACCAAATGGCTGCCACTCCCGACAAAGTTCGGCCAAACAGGGAGAGCTTTTGTGGTCGGGTTAGGCCCATTGGCCGCAGGATGTCTGAGAATAGCCGAATATGGACCATAGGATCCCCGGACCCATCAAAACGATCAATCTGTGGCATCTTGAATCTGTCTGGTAATGTTACAGCCACATCGGTGTATCCATCTTCGATGTCTGGGATGGCCTTCACCCCTTGGGACTTCTTAAAAAGCTTCTCCAGTTTGCTCAATTTCAGAGCTGTATGGTCTATCTCGAACTCGAAGGGAGAGTCCGGATGGTTGGCAGGTGTATGAGTCTTGGACAGTTGAGGCAGAAGCGGGGGCGGAGCCAACCCCGTTGGATGGCCTGTGTCCTCTTGAATATTCTGGACATTGGGTAGGGTGTTTTGGTGTTCAGGGGGGTATTCTGGGGATTTGGCAGGGCATTTTGACCAGTGGATGCCTGCTCGGGTAACGGAGCTCCGGGTAGAGGAGGAGTCGGGTGCGAAGTTGATGTTCCAGTTTGCTGCTGGAGCCTGGTAATGAGCTCAGCCTGTTGGGCCATGACTGTGGCCTGTTGCTTAGAAAATTCCGCTTGGCGGATGGCATCCTCTTGCATCTGTTTCATGCTCTCGTGCATTTGGCGCATCATCGCCTCCATCCTTGATGTATTCTGCTGTTCCATCTGAATGACCGGTAAATGTACCTCTATGGCAGACACAGAAATCTCAACCTGACTGCTTACTGTCAAAGTAGCCCTCTGTTCCGGTAATCCCTGTTCTGACACACTACGCCTCCTCGGCCTTCTTCTGATAACTGGGGGTAGAGAGTGGAACACTGGATGTCCGTCAACCAGATCCTCGGATCGATTGAGTCGGCGACCTCGTGTCCAAAGTGCTTGGGGTATATCTACGGGTTCGGAAGCAATTGTGCTACAAACCTGCCCTAGCAAAAAAAATAAATAAAGCGAAAAGGAAATAAATAACCAGATAAACGGATAGCATAACGGCTTAAATTAAATACACAACACACAATCGGGCATACAACACACGGTTGATAAGCTGGGTATACACTGTCCTCAATCACTGATTACTGTCCCTATATCACTGTTCCCCAAAACTGAATCCGATATCCGCAGACAACTGATTCTCAGATACTGACTGATGCCCGCATGCGTGATGCCCATTCTCAAAAACTGATGCCCGCAGGCTTGATGCCCAAACCCATAAACTGATACATGCATTCCCTGTAGAGACGCACTCTAACAAGCACATAACAGATAAGTGAGAGCCAAACACCCCTATGTTGGGGTAGGGTTTCCCTGTCCTATTTTGTCAGGAACTAGGGTTTCACTATGCACGCAGCAGTTTCAAACAACCTATAAACGGGTAAGCAACCTGTCCTAGTTTGGAATGGTCACTATGGATCCGAATATGCACTAGGTCGAATGGTCAAAAAGGGTGCCCCGGTAAAACCGGGGTTTGTGTTCCCA
Organism: Camellia granthamiana; assembly: GCA_036172215.1. NCBI lineage: Eukaryota > Viridiplantae > Streptophyta > Magnoliopsida > Ericales > Theaceae > Camellia > Camellia granthamiana. Next base: position 104,336,652 of record CM069908.1, on the reverse strand, counting down.
TACTGGCAGAGCCCGTAACCGGTCAGCCTTACGGACATGCCTTGACAAGACAAGCCTCCGGCAAACCGCTCAGGAATAGCAGATGGCAAACACGGTGTCCTAGGCGCACCATGCAAATGCAATGCAAAGAAACACACAAGTGTAGTCAAAACCAGATATCATGAGTTCGAGTCAAGTTCTCTAAGTCCCCAGCAGAGTCGCCAGAAACTGTAGACGTCCCCGAACGCATCCCGGGGAAGGAGTGCGAGTCCCCCCCGTTCTGGTTCGATGTTGGGTCACTACAGTTCGAAGGACTCAAATGTCACGGTTCTAAATCTCGAACCAAAGAGTCCAAATCCGGCAAATCGTTTTGAAAACAGATTTTTTGAAAGAAGTGCTAAACATGGACTGCTTTTCCAGATACAGAGTCGCCACCTAAATATTTTATTTTTGGAAAATTTAGGAAACCCTGACTCGGTGCCAAAGGCCACGTGTCCGTCATCACCAAAGTTGCCTCGGCTCGGGAACTTGGGTACGATTGGGGAAGGTCACTTCGTGAGCACCCCCGCTCGCCCGGTCAAAGACCGGCCTCTACTAACCATGATATCTGTTTTTGAAAACATTGTGTGTTCTTATTCCGGTTTATTAGCCTAGGTTACTATGTGATGCGCACAGCATACAAGTATAGACTGAGTCGTCTGAATTGGAACAAAACATTTCATGTTTGTTTTTGAAAGATGGTTTGCTATCCGCAGGTAGGCTAAGACGTGGATTTGCCACCCTCAGGTGGGCTTAGAAAACACGGTGTTGCCACTATCTAGTGGGCTTAAAACAAACATTTGATGAATTGTCCCAATCCAAATAACACAACCTCCACCCACAGGCATTCAGGCAGTTTATATCATATAAGCAAATAGCCTCATGGCAAGCATGCTATTCATGGCAACACTCACACGCATGCAAGGATGCTAAAGCATAAAACTCACCGAGTACTCCAAGCCAAAACAGAAACTACATTAGAAATCATGCATGATCCTAAGTATACAGAGATGCCTAATGCAACACATGCAAAATGCAACTATAGTAGGCTCGGCTATTCTAAACATGGCATATGGAATGCTACAACTAACACGTATTCAATTAGGAATTGAAATACAAATGCAGTTTGTATGATGCGCCGAGCACGGTGCATGCAAAACAGATGAAAGATGCAAACATGCTGTCATACTGTATGCTAATTGAAATATGCCCTATATCTAACCATTGTAAGCAGGTAAATAAAAGGGAGAAAGACGTAGGGTTGGAAGACATACATCACACTCACCCACACTTATTACAATTATGCCCTCGCGCAGAGGGTCCGAATAAATATACAGTCCCAAATGAAAGAATAATACAGGCCAAATATTACAGATTCCTAATTAATTAACAGATTAACTAAGAAAACTGTAAACTGGCATGCAAGCCAGTGGGTGCCTTGATTCTGATGAATGATGTACGTTGGAACTGCCTTGCGCGGAAATCCACTGGGATGCCCCAATTAGCCTCTGTTTTGCAATGTTTCTCGAAAAGCGCACCAAGCCTCGGAAGACTGCTGATTCTTGATATGCTGCAACAGAGAGCAGGAAAGGGGCATAGCAATGTATTTTCACAGATATATGCATGCCTCGATCCTCGTGCCACCAATCACGCATATCGATGCATGATTGCCGAGGAGCCGGATTGCACAGCTCAATATAGGATGAATGCATGTGAATGCTACAACAAAACCTAACTCCATCATGGATAATCCGGAGTGTCGGTGACTTGGGAATTGAGATTCGTTCCGTCACTTGGAGTGCGGAACGTACCTCGTTTCCCGTGCCCGGGCTAACTCCTATCCCGAACACGATGCAATATGCATGATATGCATGAAATGCAGTTAACATATGACCTAGCATGCACAATGCTATGAAAATGAGATGCCTCGAAATGCGTGCACGCGGGCACGCAAACCGAGGCAATGATCCTAAGGCATGAAATGGCATACGCAATGCAATTGGACTTACACTAACATGGGAGAGCCTCAGCCGCACCCACACAAGAGGCCGTCGGATAAAAATGAAGTGCCTCAAAATACGTGCACGCGGGCACGCAAACCGAGGCAATGACATAAAGGCATGAAATGGCCTGAAATATGATATACAATGAGACTAAAATGAGATGTCTCGAAATGCGTGCCCACGGGCATGCAAACCGAGGAAATGGCATACGGAATGCAACAGGACTAAAATGAGATACGTAATGCAATATGGGCTTACACTAACATGAGAGAGCCTCAGCCACACTCACATAAGAGGCCGTGAGATGAAAATGAGATGCCTCGAAATGCGTGCACACGGGCACGCAAAACGAGAAAATGGCATACGCAATGCCGTATGGGCTTACACCAACACGGGTGAACCTCAGTCACACTCACATAGGAGGCCGAGAGATGAAAAATGAGATGCCTCGAAATACGTGCACACGGGCACGCAAACCGAGGCAATGGCATACACGATGCAATGAGACTGAAATGGCATACAGAATGCAAAGTGGACTTACACTGACATGAGTGGACCTCGGCCACACTCACATAAGAGGCCGTCGGGTGAAAATGAGATGCCTCGAAATGCGTACACACGGGCACGCAAACCGAGGCAACGGCATACGGAATGCAATGATGTTAAAATGACATAAAGAATGTAAAATGGACTTACACTAACATGAGTGAGCCTCAGCCACACTCACATAAGAGGCCAATGGATGAAAATGAAGTGCCTCGAAATGCGTGCACATGGGCACGCAAACCGAGGCAATGGCCCTAAGGCATGAAATGGCATGGAAATGATATGCAAACATGCAAATGAATTTCAGCACTCACAAATGATGCAAAACAGTCCCGAAAGGTGGGGAAATGACACCAAATGCACGGAATGGTCCCAAAATGCGATATTAAGCACCCGAAATGGCCTATAGCTATGCAATGCATGCACAATATGGACATGGAATGAAAATACAGTAGCAAGGCAGCCCCAAGACAAGCATTTTTGCAGTAGAAAACAAGGCCAAACAGCAATCATAGATAGGGCAACAATGGTATGCAAAAATAGGGGCCAAGAGAGGGGTATTGAAGTAGATGGTAAATGCAAAGCCCAAACAGAAAAATTCCCTTCTATAACACTGAAGAGGGGCCAAAAATATGCACATTTACAGTAGATGACAACCCCAAAATCAGTATGAAAATATGCTAAAAATGCCATGCAAGATTGAGGCCACAAGAGGATATAACATGAAGTAGGCCAAAAATTCATCCAACAAGGAAAGACCCTTAATGAAATATGTTAAGAAGGTCAAAAAATGACCACTTTCAGTTTTGATCATGATCCAAAAATAGAAGCAAAATGGGCTAGCAAAGCATGCAAAAACAAGGGTAAAACATGGATTCAAAGCAAGTGACACATGGAGTATGAAAACAGTGTTGAGCCCTTCTTCAATGTTGAAGAGGGGCTCAAAATAAGTACAATCTCAGTTCATGAAATACTCCAAAACAGATCACACGTAGGCCAAACAAATCATGCAAATTTACGGTAAATAGGAGAGATTATGAAGTAAGTGCAAGATAGGGGGGCCAAACAGGGTTGAGCCCTTCTTCAATGTTGAAGAGAGGCTCAAAATAGGCCCACTCACAGTTTACATCATGCTCAAAAACAGATAAAACATAGGCCAAAAATTCAATGCAAAATAATGGCATATAAGAGGATATTGAAACAAGTGTAAGATGGAGGGCTCAAACAGGGTTGAGCCCTTGAACAAACATGAAGAATAGCTCAAAATAGACCTATTATCAGTTAAGGCCAGAGCCCAAAAAAGTAAGAAAATAGCCTAAGAAATTGATGCAAGAAAGTGCTAAAAAAGAGGGGAAATGGATTTACCTTTGAAGACCAAAGCTTTTGGTGATTCTTGGACCAAGTTGCAACACCTTTAGCCTTTGAAAAGCTTCTCCTTGCTGCTGGAATGGAGTGGTGGTGGTAGAGCTTGAAGATGATGAGGAAGTGGCACCAAAACTTGAAGGAAATAGAGTTCTATGTATATATATGCTTGAAGCAATTTTTCCAACCCCTTCTCTAGGGTTGGGAGGCTCTCTATATAGACAAGAGAGGGAGAGGACCATCAAGGCCAAAGTGGAGGGAAATGAGCCCTTATTTCCCTCCAAAAGGGTCCCCCGGATAGAGATATTTTCTGGGGGAAAACAGTACACAGCTGTAAAGCACACATCCCAAGGAAGTAGGCCGGCTGGGTGTTTTGGCTGCAGGTGGCCGGCTGGCCACCCCCCATGGCCGGCCGGCCAAGGGGCAAAAATGAAAAGTTGATTTTCTGGCCGGCTACCACATATTGGTGTCCTCCCATGTGTGTACAACAAGACCCTATGGTTGGAAATTGGCAACTCTGAAACAAGAGAGACAACATGCCACTTTTAGAAGGGGTTCAAAAGGGTCAATGAGAATTACTGGCCGGCCATATGTTTTTAGGGTCCTCCCATGTGTGTACAACACAAATATGTGGTTTTGGCTTGAAGAAAATGGCCCTAGGGTGTTCAACATTAGCTCGGAAGTGAGAAAAACGGGCGCCGGGGGGCGCCGGAGAAGCATAACTGGTTGCTGAGACAATTGATGGCCTCCCACCCTTCAGTGACCTTCCTGGTGATAAAACAGAGGTACCTGCCAAAAATGAACAAAAACCGATACAAAACGAATGCTCGGGGGCCAAAACACGCAGTTCGGGGTCTCGAAAACCGGCCGTTAAGCACCGAAAGTGGTGTTTGGCCACGAAGTGGGTATCTAAGACCCCAGTGTCCCTTGAAAGGGAGTAAATGAGATGCATGCCAAAAACCGGAGGAATCGGAGATGGTTAGACTGTCCCGAACCGAGGCACACGGCCTGACGGCTCCGAAAACCGGGAACCGGGCTCCGAAATGGGCAAAATGGCCTACGACCACGAAATGTAGCCCACGGCCACTGAGAGATGGTCTACTGGACCTCTCCCCCCTCAGGAAGAGAAAACAGAGAAAACCGAGCCTGGTTCGCAAACCGAGGCAAGGCACAAAAGAGGGTTCGGAAGTCCGGAGGCAGGGCTCACGGCCGCGACTCTGAGACTTCTGAACGAGCACAATATCCAACATCACCGAGCGCTCAATCGGTGACGTCTGAGTCTTAAGGTCGGTCAAAAATGGGGTGTCTACAGTAGATCATAGTCTTTAATCAGTTCTAGCCATCTCCGCTGTCTCATGTTCAATTCTTTTTGGGTGAAGAAATACTTCAGACTCTTGTGGTCGGTATATATTTCACATGTTGCCCCATACAGATAGTGACGCCAGATTTTCAGTGCAAAAACTACTGCAGCAAGTTCCAGGTCATAGGTTGGGTAGTTCTTTTCATGAGGTCTCAGTTGTCGGGAAGCATAGGCAATTACTCTCCCATTCTGCATTAAAACACATCCCAAACCCTTATGAGAAGCATCACTAAATACAGTATAACCATCCGTACCTGAAGGTAGAGTAAGGACAGGTGCAGTCACCAATCGGGTTTTTAACTCTTGGAACGCTGATTCCCTCTGGTCAGTCCAGTCAAATGATATCCCTTTCTGTGTCAGTTGAGTCAATGGTAAAGCAATTTTGGAGAAATCTTTGACAAATCGTCTGTAATATCCAGCCAATCCCAAAAAGCTTCGGACTTCTGTCACATTTGTTGGTCTAGGCCAGTTCACTACAGCTTCAATTTTCTGCGGATCAACAGAATTCCATCTTTGCTAACAACATGTCCCAAAAACATAACATGATCAAGCCAAAACTCACATTTAGACAGTTTACCATACAGTTTCTGTTCTCTTAGGGTTTGCAGGGCAAGTCTCAGATGATGTTCATGTTCTTCTACGCTTTTGGAATAAATTAATATGTCATCAATAAATACCACAATGAAGTCATCAAGGTACGGTTTGAAGATTCTATTCATGAGGTCCATAAATGCTGCAGGTGCATTGGTAACTCCAAAAGGCATAACTAAGAATTCGTAATGTCCATACCTTGTTCTAAAAGCGGTTTTATCAATGTCTTCTGGTTTAACTTTCAATTGATGATACCTCGATCTGAGATCAATCTTTGAAAATACCTGAGCTCCCTGTAACTGATCAAACAGGTCATCAATACGAGGTAATGGGTATTTATTTTTCACAGTTACCTTGTTCAGTTCACGGTAATCAATGCACAGTCTTAGAGAGCCGTCTTTCTTCTTTACAAACAGAACAGGTGCGCCCCACGGTGAGGTACTAGGTCTGATGAACTTTTTGTCTAACAGTTCTTGCAGTTGCACTTTCAGTTCCTTCAGTTCAGTTAAGGAGCTTTAGATACCGGTTGTGTTCCCGGGATTACATCAACGGTGAATTCAATCTCCCTGTCAATCAAATCCCCTGGCAGGTCATCTGGAAAAACATCTGGGAATTCTCTGACTATAGGAATACAGTTCACATTAGTTTTAACATTATCATCAGTAGATACAGTCAGTACAGAACACAGATATCCTTTATACCCTTTTCTAATCAATTTAACAGCCTTCACAGACGAAATCAAATACGGAGGAGGTACTACTCCACTCCCATTAAACACAAATTCGGGCAAACCCGGTGGACGGAAAACTACTTGTTTCGTTACACAGTCAATGGTGGCATGATATTTCGTTAACCAGTCCATCCCCAATATAACATCAAAATGGTCTATGTTCAATGGCAGTAAATCAATAAACAGATGCATATCCCCAACAATAATTTCACAAGCAGGATACATATATGCACATGTTATGGATCCCCCAACAGGTGATGATACAGCTAGCAGATAATTCATAGGTTCTAGGGGTCTATTCAATTTCCGTGAAAAAGCATGCGACACATAAGAATGTGTAGACCCCGAATCAATCAGTACATATGCATTTTGTGTACAAATAGAGAGGATACCTGACACAACGGTCTCAGTATTTTGCACGTCTCCCGGTACTAGGGCAAATACTCGAGCCTGCCTCATAGGCTCTTTCCCGGTAGCTTTGGGGTTAGGCTTTGGTGCTACTGTTGATGCTGCTGCACTCGGTGTAGCTTTACTACTAGCTTGTGGAGCAGAGGGACAGTCTTTAACCATGTGGCCTATTTTGCCACACCTGTAGCAAGCTTCTGATACCTTATAACAAACCCCTTTGTGCTTCCTGCCACATTCAGAACAAGTTGGAATGAAACCACTCCCTTGGCTGGGGCTAGTTGTTGACCCCGTGTTTTGCTTTTTGTTCGAGGGGTTATGCTTGCCTTTCTTGAATTTAAAATTCTGACTTTTCCCACGCCATTCAGACGCTGGTGATTCAGATTGTTTCACCGCTTCGATGTTCGATTCGGCCATCAATGCTCGGTCAAGAACACCCACATAAGTCGGTAGCTTTAAAACATTTATTCTGTCCAGTATTGCCACATTAAGGCCGCCTTCAAACTTTCTGGTCTTCTTGTAGTCGGTGTCCACCATATGCGGTGCATACCTAGCTAGCTCGGTGAACTTTGTCTCATATTCGACAATAGACATTGTGCCCTGTTTCAGTTGTTCAAATTCTGTCACTTTTCTATCCCTGACACATTGAGGGAAGTACTTCTCAAAGAAGGCTCCTTTGAATTGAGCCCAAGTCATAACAGTATTTTCATCTCGGATAAGCATCCACCACCTTCTAGCTTCTTCTTGCAGAGTAAAGGTGGCCAACAGTACTTTATGTGCCTCGGAGCACGGAAACACTTCAAATAGCTTTTCAGTTTCAAGTACCCAAGCTTCAGCTTTCAACGGTTCAAGGCCTCCCTGGAAGGATGGCGGTTTCATTTTGCTGAACTTCTGGGTAAGAGCAATTATATCCCCATCATTTACATTCACATTCGGTTCCGGCTGTACCGGAGGAGGAGGTGGGGGCTGTTGGTTCTGTTGTTGGTCAAGTCTAGCAGTTATCAGTTCCATCATTCGTTCCATTTTGGCCATTCTGGCCTCAGTTGATGAGGATTCAGTTTCCTTTGCAGTGCTTGCATTATCCATTATTCTATAAACAGTTATAACAGTTTCAATCATAAGTAGTTGCATACCTAAACAGTTTATCACATAAGCAGTCATGTGTTTAAACAAGTTAACACATTAATACATATTCAGTCATCACACACTTATCATGCTCATGAATGCCCTAATCGCTTTTCTAGGACACCCTATAGCTCATTTGGACACGTGTGTGCGGTATAACTCGTGGTTAAGTATCGCTCTGATACCACTCTGTCACAGCCCAAACCCGACCCTATGGGTTTAGCACCGTAACCGGCCAGTAATCCGAGATTACCGAAGGCCTGCTTAACAGTAATACAGTAAAACAGAGTACAGGGCCTGGCGGAAGCCAATACAGTAATAAAATAATGTCCAATGAGCTGTGACAGTCTGTATGCCAAAAAGATTTTTCATGCATTCATATAAACAGTCAGTAACAAAACAGTATCTACAATATATACAGTCATTCAAGTCGGGGACTCAATCCCCCACTAACAGCACAGTACAGTCTATACAGTATTACAAAACAGTGAGACAGTGCAAAAAGGGGAAATACTAAAACACCCCTAAGCCTTAGCATGATAGGCTCGGAACCTCGCAGTGAGGCACATTGGTTGGCTTGACAAAACTGGAGCTAATCCCGACGCTTCTAGCTTCGATCCGGTGCCTGTACACCTACATATATATATGAGCAGTGAGCTAAAGCCCAGTGAATAACATAATGCGTAAAGGAGTTAAGAATGAATGTCCTTACAGTAATGAAAACAGTTAATTGATTCAGTATATCTGCCATTCAGTAATATGTGGTACATCCTTTAGCATAGCAGTACAGTAAACGATAGGTCTTAAAAGACCGAACAATACTTGATGGCCATCAATCAGTAAACAGTAGTGGTTCCAACATGGGAACCGAGTCGATTAGACAAATCCACCCGTTCATAGACCGTCGGTGGGGCCATCCGTTCACAGACCGTCGATGGCAGAGATTTCTCAATCAGTAGTAGTAACAGTAACAATAGTTGCTAAGGATGCCACAGTACAGTTCAGAATATAGGACATACATTCATACAGTCAACAATATCGATTCAATAAACAGTTCAGTTCAGTATTTCAGAAGATGATCATTTGAACATATCTTTACACAATTGTTACTCACAGAGATTGGGCTACAGTATGCTAGAGCGCGTTTCCCCAGTCGCCAACCCTACACAGTTAACAGATCGAACACACTAAGCCATACAGTTGGGAAGGATAATAACTTAACCCCTAATTGCCTCGGTGTGTTCTACATCTATATCCTCATTAAGATGTCTTAAACTAGGCCTAAGAATGCCTAGAATAGGATTAGGATGCAAGATGCACTTAGAAAAATTTGCAGAATTTTCAGTGACACAGGGTCCCGCTCGAGCGCAGGTTTCCCCCGCTCGAGCGGACAAGCAAACAAAGGTCCTCGCTCGAGCGACAACATCCCCGCTCGAGCGGACCAAAAAGTACTGGATAGGTGAAATCTCCGCTCGACGCCCGCTCGAGCGTGTCACCCAGTCCTCCGCTCGAGCGCCCAATACTCCGCTCGAGCGGACTGATGCACAGTGCAAGATGCTGGGAGCTCGATTTCTCCGCTCGAGCGCTACTTCCCCCGCTCGAGCGGACAACCAAAATCTGGAAATTCCAGATTTGAGTCCCTAGCTCAAAACCAAGCTCAAAAGTAATATTTTCGATCCTCTTGGGCTATTTTCTGGAAAAACTCTTGCAAACTCAATGTACAACAAGTTTCAAAACTCAATTTAAGAAATCAAAGCCCAAGGGTGTTTAATCAAACTCATTTTCAAACCCAAATTTCATGAACATGCATGATCATACTACAAAGTGACATGCATGAGTTTAAATCAAATCAAAGCTTCCATTTCAAGCTCTAATGAGCTCTAAGTTCCAAAAACAAGTTGAAAACATGGACTAAAGTCTAATTATGAACATGCATGTACAATTTTACCATGAATTCAACTCAAAACTCATCAATTCAAACATGCATGCATGAATTCTAGCATAATTCAACATGTATGAACTAAAACATGCCTTAACTCTACAATTTGACTTGAATCATGCAAGAACAATCTTGAATACAACAATGAGAGGTTCAATTACCTTACTTAGGTCTTGAAATTCAAGTCTAGAGGCTCAATAGACAAATCTACACTTTAATTTCCTCCAAATGCAAGCAAATCTCCAAGTTTGAACTCAATTCTCCTATTCCTCTCTCTCTAGTCGGTTCTCACAAGGAAGAATGGCTGAACAAATGTTGTCTCTAAGTGTAATCAAGTCTCAAGAAGGTCCAAGTAGTGGGCCACTAGGTGTGGCAATTTAGTAATTAAGGCAACTCTTGTATTTGGCTCATTTAATCTAATTTAATCATACCTAATCACATTTTAATTAAATATACTATAAAATCACATAAATTCTAATGGTTCCAAATCATCAATCAATTTACGGTTCGGCCGCCGATAAGGCCTTCAATTAGCAGTTTAAACATATGAATTCAAACAGATAATCAATCAATCAAACAGATGCAATATGCAATTCAATAGATAAACTTATTCAATTTCAGTTTCGATTTCAATCAGTCCATTCAGTACTTCAGTTAATTCAATTATCAGTCATTATCAGTTCAGTTTAGCAGTAATCAGTAGCTAATTCAGTAGTTTATCGGTAATCAGTACGGGGGTTGTTACATCCCAGTACGCAGAGTCTTTATTCTTGAAGTCATAATATTCTTCGATGAGGTTCTCTGCTTCATACCGGGTATGAACTTGAAGGGCTGAGAGTTGGTTCAAAGATTAGGTGGTGGCCACAGAAGTTTGGTGCCAATGAAGAAGCAATGAGAGTTGGTCAAAAAACATCTGGAGCTCTGCTTGGGCGATGGGGTTGAGGACATGACCCCGGGTCATAACATCACAAGCCCATCGAAAGTTCTTGAGAGGAACATCGTCCTCAAGAACATTAAAGGGTAAGTGAGAAAAGGCTGCAAGCAGAAGTTGGGCTTGCTTTCGCTGAGTTGGAGTAGGGGGAGGTGGACGATTATAGGGAGGAAAAATCAGGTCCTCAAAGAGGGCAAGCCTCAGTTTCTCATCTAGTGGGGATCTTGCAAAGGAGGAGGTATAGAAGCTTCCATCTCGAAAGGAGGAGGGAACTGGGGGGTGTTAACATAATCAAGCCAGTCAGAAGAGCAAAGCTTTGCCTTCTGGGCTAAGAACGAAGGGCTATACCCTTGTGCCTCTTCTGGACGTTGGGTAGCTTGTACTATCTTCGTAGGCATGGAGGATGTGTACCATGCTACGAGCAAATTGTCCTCCAAATTGCGGCGGCGGTCAATGGGTACATATGGATAAACCACTGAACTCCGAGCAAAGGGAGGGAAAGTTAGGGGATCAACAAATTCGACAAAGTGATGATTGATTCGTTCTCTTAACTTAGATTCTTCAGGTTCCAGCCAACTTTTCCGACTAGAAGCTCCAGAGGAAGAAGAAGCTGTAGCCTCATCCCACGCAAAGGGTTTTAGGTTAGAAGAAGAGCTCCCAATATACATGTTTGTAAAATTTTGGGTTAAAGAATCGTGGATAACAGGTTCGTAGTCCAAAGGTTGATAATTTGCAAAACCTTCCATGACTTGAATATAGGAAGATGGGTAAAGGTAGCCAATAAATGCATGAAGGTTCTTTTGAGGATGAACATCATCATCGAATAACTCTTCGTATGCTTGATCAATGTAAGAGAAGATTGGTTTAGCCATAAAAGATGTATCAGTCTTTTCGAATACTGGAATAAGTGGGGATGAATTTAATGCAAATGATAAATGACGGTTGCATTTCTGGAAAATGCAAAGCCCATGCGCGTTCTAAGATGTGGATAAAATACCTTGGGCCACTAATATCACCAAGTATTGGGTATGCACATATTTCGACTAATTTTGAAATCTACACAAAGTACTTCTTCCATATAAATCAGATAAATCTCGAACAAATTTTGCAGACGTAAGAGTTGAACATTGAAAAAAACACACATCCTCAAACCCTACGTTACACCCGCTAGACTAATCCTTTAAATTTTATGTAAAGTTGGTCTCACATAAATTCCTACCCTTCACTTTCTATCAAAGTGAGAATAAGATCACGAGTTTCATGATTTTCATGTTTGAAATGAATTGGAATAAAATTGTAATTCGTAATTATTCATTTTGAGTTAGGATCATTTAAAGTGACCATAAAATGTATTTTTAGATGACTATTGTATGTTCAACTTTTATAATATTAACTATTTGTCATCCAAAGGCAAACACTAAGAAAAATTACTCTAAAAGGCACAAACACTATTTTTCTTTCCCTGTTTTTTTAGAAGAAGACGGTTGATAGATAATGAAAATTGTAAAAAGTGAAATGAAAGAAAGAAATAATAAATAAAAATTTATTTTCTTGCAATCATTTGAATAGATGCAAAATTTTGTAAGAAAATGATGGGAATCACTGCATAACAAGGAGTTGTGGAGAGAAATATAGCCAAAAAATAATAATAAGAAATCTTGTCAAAATTTGTGGAAAAAAATAAACTTTTCTATATATTTTGCAAAAAATTGTTACACTAACTAACAAGTTAATTTGACTTGTACAGGATAGTTTCCATTATTTTCTAGGACGTTTTATCTGAATAAACACATAACAAATTATTCAGTAAGTTTGGTTTCAATTTTCTGAATTCACTTTTTTGAAAATTGATTTTTTTTTTTTTTTTGTATTTTTTGTTTTTAGTGAATATTTTTAAAATCTTAAGCATTTTTTTTTAACTTTTTTATATATACTTTACTTAAATGTATCTAAATAGTAAAATATTTGTAAAAAATATTAATAAATTAATAAATACACAAAAATATAACAAAAATGTATTGAATTTTAGTTTTTTTTTTCTTTGCGTGTGTGTTTTTGGTATTTAGTTAATTTTTTAAATATTTTTTTCACAAATATTATATTTTTAAGTGTATTTATGTTAGGTGTGTCTAAAATTTTTTAAAAAGTTACTTAAAATATTAAAAAAGTCAATGAAAACAAAAAAAATACGAAAAACGAAAAAGTAAAATTTTCTGAAAAGTGAATTCTGAAAACTGAAACCAAACAAAGTTATTTTTTTTTTCTTTTTCTTTTATTTTTCTATATTATCTATCTAATCAATCTGAGCCTAAGAAAAAGGGATAATTACGAGCAAGACCCATGAAGTGGACTTAAATATCATTTACTCCTGTTAACCTTTTAAATGCACCAATAAATCCTTCATTACCTATATTACCCTCATTAATTTATTACTCCTCATTAATTATATCTTTTTTTCATTATATTCTCTTTTTTCTATTAATTTTCCAGGAAGCTTTTCTTTTCTCTCTCTCTACACCATTTCTCTAAAGAGCTTCAAACCAGCACCGTCTACCTCTACCGTCGCCATGGTTATCCACCTGCCACCGATCACTGTTGCTACCACCTCATTGTTCGATCACCTCCATCGTTCACCAACCATTTCTATCATTTTTTTTTGTCTTCACCATCATCAATCTACATTTCACTATTGTTGATCTATACTATACAACCTTCAATCTACGCATCATCGTTATCGATCCACTATTGCCGTTACCAATCTATAGCGTCATTGTTCAGATATGGCCATTTACGACGTCGATCTAGTATTGTAGCCATCTTTACCGTTAAGATACAGCCATTACATGGTTGTTGGAGCTCTTCTAGTGAGATTAGGTCTCTTTCTCTTCCTTTATCTTTTTCTCTCATCCTCTCTCTATACTATGTGATAGATCTCCATGAATTTGTTGGTGAAGATCTGATTAAACCAAATCTATTGTTTGTGAAATCTTGATAAATCTATAGTGATAAATTTATTAGTCCTACATTTTTTTTTGAGAATGTGTGAATGTGTTTGTGAATGAATATGTAAGGGAGAATGTAAAAGGGTACTGATTAAATGGTCTGGTTATTTATGTTAACATTTATCTCTATCTCCCTCTATCCCTTGTTATTTTTCTTAAACCAAATCAGTTGCAATCATGGTTTAATATATCAATGATAAATTTATCACTGAATAATCTTTGATTCTTGTATTGATTTGTGATGGTGATGATATATCCAGTGATAAATTTATCACTGAATGTGTCAGTGCTAGTGATAAATTTATCACTGAATCTGTCTTTGATCTTTTGTATTGATCTGTGAATGTGAAAAATGATGAGAACTTCTAGTAAAGGTTTCTCATTCCTCTACTTCATTCTCTTCATTCTTGTTTTTTTTTTTCCCCCTTATTCTCTATTGTCGCCACCAGATCTGAGGAGGTGGTGGCAGTAGTGACGCATTTGAGATGGAAAATGGCCAAAAAAATAGTCAGAGGTAGTTGTTGGAGGTCAATGGTGGTCGTCGGTAGCTATAAACGATGACTAGAAATGGTCGCTGGCAATCAAAAGTGATAGACAATAGCCAGAGTTGGCCTTCGATGGTCAGAAGTGATAGTCGGTAGTTATCGGTAGTAAGGTACCATGGCAATGATCTTATGTGTGGTAGAGGGTATTTTGGAGATATTGATAAATGAAAAAATAAACATGACTTATAGGTTAATAAGTCCAGTTAATAGGACTGACCCGTAAGTATTCCTAAGAAAAATAGTAGGAATTCAATTTCATCACTTATTTCCTAGAAATCTCACATTTTTAAAAGAATATTAATTACTTCAATAGTAAAAATTAATAATTAGGCCCATAATATTTAACACTTTATACTTTCTTATTAAGAATTCATAAAATTAAATATTTGAATAATATTTATGTAAATTCCTTTTAAATTCCCATTCAAACATAGCTTTAATTTATTGTACTTGCATGATACAAAAGTTAAAATGGTTAAAATGGTTAAATATTGCAATTCATAGCTAAATGAGTTTTGTCTTTGAGAGCCGCTACATTCACACAAAAACAGTCCCCTCAACTGACGTGGCGTGGGTTGGCAAAAATAGAATCTCAATTACCTTTGTCGTGCATTTGTTTCACGAGACCAAACCTCTTAACAAATACTATTTCTCTCTCTCAAATGAACTATCAACCAAACCTAAACCCTTCTCAACAAACTCTGGCCTTGTTTGGTTTATGTTTCTCAAAAATTTTTGGGAAAAATTCTCTACAAATAAGTTTTCAAAAGTAATCAAACCAAACAAATTTTCTCAAAAAAATTTCCCAAAACTTGTTTGGTTTACAAGTTTTCCAAACAAATCTCTCTCTCATACACATCAAATCAATCACTTTTTCCAACACTCTCTCTCAAAATAATTTTCCAAAACATCTTTTGAAAAAAACCAAATCAAACAACTTTTCGTAGCAGACAAAGATCCTGCAAAGTTATTGCAGTCACATCAACTATTTAATAAGGCCAACATAGCATTAAATGCGGGGAAGACCCCTCACACTGGACGATGCAGAATCACCATGAACGATGTCAACTAGACTATAGACTTTCGGCCAACAAGACAACTGGGAATGGATAAGGAAATTATGAGTAAAGGATATAAAGAAGCTCTTGAGACGCGATAAAGGTTAAGTTCTTCATCCCTTATTCTCTTTCTTTCTCTTTACAGTCAATCTACTCTACCCTAACTTGATCGTCGGAATGTCCATCGGGGGGACTACCTCCCCCCCCTCCATTTTGGACTCTTTTTGCAGGCACACTTCGTGGACATCAAAACCAGTAGATCCTTTAGAAGCATCGATCAATCTGACCCGTCCTCCCTAGGAAGAAACACATCATCAGTTGGCGCCGTCTGTGGGAAACATCTCTAGTCGACAGTTGTGTTCATTGTCACCGGAGGGAATCCCGTTATCACCCATCTCCTACGTCGGAGTGGATGGTCACGACCAGGTCCATGGCTTCCCAACACAATGCTGGTAACCCCGAAGCTGAGTCCTCTAACCCAAATAACCCACCTCCATATTTCGCAGAACTCACCAACAACATTAACCGTCTGATCGAACAGAATCAAGCCCTGATCAACGCTTTACTCTAGTGTGACTTACCTATCCCTCTTCCATTACCACAAATAGTTCCCCAGCACCCGAAACAAAACCATAATCATCACCAATTCCCACCTCAGGTGTCCCACGAAATATTTTCACCCTTCGCCCCGCGGCTCTAACCGTCGAATCGTAACGGTCTACACCTCCTTCTCCCAGGCTCGCAGCTCCGCCAAAAAGGACTACCGCCTTTCTATAACCATCCTCCATCGCACCATATCGCTACCTATGAAGGCAAGGCCAGCAACGTTCAACCCCCGATTCATGCTTATGGGGATAACACCCTCGTTTGAGACGAAGAACTGCGGGCCATGAAGCTTCAGCTACAAGGGGTCATGCAGAACATGTAACACAAACCTTCATCTACCGTCAACTCTCCTTTTACCGCTTCCATCAGAGATAAAGCTCTTTCTTCAAAGTTCAAAATGCCATCGATTGACACCTTCAATGGTACCACTGATTTGGTCGACCACATAGAAGCATATCGGGCACTCATGATTCTCCATGCCTTTTCAGACGAAATCATGTATCAAGCCTTTCCCGTCATGTAGAAGGGGTCAGCTCGCCTTTGGTTCAGCCAACCTCCCCCAGATTCTGTCACTTCCTTCCACTAGCTTAGTGAATCCTTCTTAAACCATTTCATCGGCGCTTAGCGATAGCGACATCTGGTGACTTAACTGCTAAATATCCGACAAGCAAAAGGGGAGTCACTGTATAGCTTTGTCACCCGTTTCAATGCTAAGGCCTTACAGGTAGAGGAAAATGATGACAAGGTTATTCTCCTAGCCTTCATGGCCGGCTTGTGCCCATAAGATTTCCTCTTCTCCCTCTTCAAGAACCCCCCGTCTGCCATGGCCACCCTTCTTGCCAAAGCCCAAAAATACATGAATGCTGAAGGCTCTCTGACAGCTCTCCAAGACTCCATATCCAAAACCCCACCCTCCAAGGACAGAAAAAAATAACTCGAGCCCAGGCTCTCACAATATACACACCGATCCCTTCCATATACAGACCGACCTGCACGGTCAGACTGACTAGCTTCTACTTGTCCACCTGGTCGGTTTGAACGATACACCTCTCTCAATTCACCTATGGAGCAGGTTCTAAACCATATTCAACGCGACTATAACCTAAAGTTGCCTCAACCATCAAGATCTCCCTCCAACCAGCGGGATCAATCCAAGTATTGTTGTTTCCATCAAGACCACGACCATAACACTGAGGAATGTGTCAACCTTATAGACCAAGTCAAGGATCTGATTCGCCAGAAGCGTCTCAACCGATTCACGGCAACTCGTCCCTAGCAAAGGCCTAGGACTGACCCCTCAAGGCACAATCGCCGACACATCCCTCCTAGGCAACCTGCACAACCTAGGCGGGATGATAAGCAGGCTCCACAACAACCCTAAGCACTAGATGGCCCTACCATCCCGTTAGGCGAAATCAGCATCATTACCGGAGGGCTTGCGTGCGGCGGACCATCTCGGTTGGCACAGCGAGCTGAGCTCAAAAAAATTAGACAAGGCTTCGATAAGGAAGTAACGACGGTAGACCGACCCTATAAGCAACCCAAGCAATGGTTTGAGCCAATCATCTTTACAGAAGTGGATTGCACAGGTGTTCGATACCCTCATGACGACCACCTAGTTATCTCTACCCTCTAATCAAACTACAAAGTCAGGAGAGTTCTTGTCGACAATGGTAGTTCCTCAGACATCATCTTCCTCAACGCCTACTGTCAACTTAAGGTTGGAAAAGAAAAGTTGTTACCCTTACAAACCCCTTTAGTCGGCTTCACTAGAGACCGAGTGACCTCCTTAGGCTCCATCGACTTTCCAATCACCATCGGGGAGTATCCACGACAGTCTACCAAACTCTTCACTTTCTTCGTCGTCGACTGTCCTTCCGCTTAGAATATCATACTGGGACATACGGCTCTCAATGTCTTGCAAGTTGTAACATCCACGTATCACTTGGCTATGAAGTTTCCTACTGATCAAGAGGTCGGCACTGTGAGGGGTGAATAGACGGTGGCCATAGAATGCTATGTCACCTCATTAAAAGAGGTCAAGTTGAAGGAGGCTATGATCATTGAAGGCCTTGATGCCAGAGACGGGGATGAACTAGTTAGAGGCGAACCAGTGGAAGAACTAGTTGAAGTTCCCATTGACCCCGCCTATCCAACGAGGACGGTTAAGATTAGTAGCCAGCTGTCCTCTCAGACCAAGGCCGATCTCACGGCTTTCTTAGCCGGGCAGAGCGACGTCTTTGCTTGGACTCATTCAAACATGCCAGGTATCGACCATTTTTTTATTATTCATCGTCTCAGTATTGAGCCCCAATTCTGACCATTCCACCAAAAACAGTGCATTTTCCATCCAGAACGCAACAATCTCATCGCCACTGAGGTGGACAACCTGTTGAAGGCCCAGTTCATCAGAAACGTGGACTATCCCTAACGGTTGTCAAATATGGTCTTGGTTCGCAAAAGTAATGACAAGTGGTGACTGTGCGTTGACTACTCAGACCTCAACCGAGCTTGCCCCAAAGACAATTACCCACTTCCTAGGATAGATCTGTTGGTCGACGCAACTGCAGGGCATTAGATGCTTAGTTTCATAGATGCTTTCTTAGGCTGTAATCAGATCTTAATGCATGCGGCCGACCAGGAGACACGTCTTTCATTACCGGCAGAGGGACTTATTATTATCGAGTGATGCCGTTCAGGTTGAAGAATGCAAGAGTGACTTACCAACGCCTAGTTAATGCCATTTGCAAGAACCAGATAGGTCGAAATATGGAGGTCTACGTCGATGACATACTTGTCAAAAGTAAACTCTCCTCCGATCACTTAGCAGACCTGCGTGAGACTTTCTAAGCCTTGCGCAAGTACCAGATAAAGCTGAATCCAGAAAAGTGTGCCTTCGGCGTGGGGTCTGGTAAGTTTTTGGGGTTCATGGTCAGCTACAAAGGTATTGAGGCCAACCTAGAAAAGATTAAGGCGTTAATAACGATGTAGTCTTCCAGAACGGTAAAGAGGTTCAGTGGCTTACAGGCAGAGTAGCCACCCTCAATCGTTTCATATCAAGGGCCACCGACAAGTGTCTTCCGTTCTTCAAAATACTTCGAACCTCTTTCGACTGAAATATTGAGTCTGAGGAGGCATTTCAATAACTCAGACAGTGCATGACAAATCCTCTCATCATTTCTCAAGCGATTGTAGGGGAGACCCTCTTCCTTTACTTAGTTGTCTCCCACACTGCAGTCAGTGCGACCCTCGTCAGAGAGGATGGCTCAATCCAGCGCCCAGTTTATTATATCAATCGCGCACTTCGAGGGGTCGAACAAAATTATCCCTTATTGGAAAAGATCACCCTAGCTTTGGCCATCACCTCCCGACGCCTCCAACCTTACTTTCAAGCCCACTTGTAGACACCCCATTTTTGACTGACCTTAAGACTCGGACGTCATCGATTGAGCGCTCGGTGATTGTGCATGTAGTGCTTGTTCTGAGGTTTCGGAGTTTTGGCTGAGAGCCTTACCCCTGGACCTCGAGACCTTTTTGTGCTTTGCCTCGGTTTGCGAACCAGGTTCTGTTTTCTCTTCCCGAAGGGAGGGAGAGGTCTCGTAGACCATCTCTTAGTGGCTGTAGGCTACTTTTTGTAGTCGTAGACCACTGTTCCCGTTTGGAGATCAGTTTTCGATTTTTCGGAGCCGTCGACCGTGCGCCTCGGTTCGGGACCGCTTAACTTTCTCCGTTTGCTCCGGTTTTTGGCACACATCTTGTTTCCTCTCTCTAGAGGGACACTATGGCCTGGGAGACCACCTTTGTGGTCATACGCTGCTCTCGGTGCTTAACTGCCTGTTTTCGAGGCGCCCGGCCGCGCGCCCGGCTATGCATTGTCGGTGCCCATCTTCTCGAGTCTATTTTAGCTCGAACCTTTTGACCCCTTTTTTTAGGCTTCTCGAGGAAGCTTGACCTTTTCAACCTTTTTTTTAATTTCTTAAGGAAGCTTGAACCTTTTGACCCTTTTTAGTTTCTCCAAGAAGCTTGACCCTTTTTAGCTTCTCCAAGAAGCTTGACCCTTTTTAGCTTCTCCAAGAAGCTTGACCCTTTGCTCCAAGCTTCTAAGAGAAACTTGAACCTTTCTTAGCTTCTTGAAGAAGCTTGACCCCTTTGCTCTAGCTTCCTCAAGAAGCTTGACCCTTTTTGCTTTAGCTTCTAAGAGAAGCTTGGCCCTTTTGCTCAAGCTTCTAAGAGAAGCTTGGACCTTTGTTTTTCTATAAGAGAAACCCTCTCCATCATTAGCAAAGGTTCAGATTTTTGGCCAAGGCTCCATACACATATATCTCTCTCTATATCTCCTCTATTTTGGCTAAAAAATGTAAGGTTCTTGGCCCCATTGCACTACAACTCTTAGCCCAACCCTTCCACCTTTGGTCTAAGCATCCTAGAGGCCATTTTCAGAGGCTAAGGGACTGGTTTTTGGGTCCAGAGCTGCTGGAGTTCTTGGCTACAAGGGTAACACTCCTTTTCCCTCTTTTATTCTCCATTTTTGCACAAGCTTTTAGCTTGTCTTGCATGCTATTTTGAGCTTAGTGTATAACTGATAAAAGTTCTGATTTTTCATGATTTTGATCTTTGTTTAAGGTCACTTTTGTGTTTGGGGTTGTTTACCCCCTCTTAGGCCTTGTTTGGCCTCTTTTTTGTGCCTTTTTTGTGAGCTTCGAGACCACCTTGTATTGGCCTTATCACCACTGAAATTCCAGTGGTGGGGATGGTGTTTTGAGGTCCTAAGAAGGAGAGGGCCATCCCCTCTCCTTGTTGTCTTGTTTGTTGGCATTTTTAGCCTTACAAAGGAACCCCTATTTGCACAGTTCTTGAGCATATTTCAGGCTGTTTTTAGTTAGTTTTAAGACCTTCATAGGCTCTGTCCAGAGCCCTTTTTGCCATTTTAAGTGTCCATCTTGCATGTGTAGAACAACCCTCTTTATAGCCTATTAAAGGAGCCTATCATTCTTGCATGCATGGACCATGTTTCAGTGGGTTTTTGGGCTTTATTTAACATGTCATACCTCTGAATTTTGTTGGTTTTGTGGCCTCTTGATTGCCTCATATGCTTGTAGTGTAAACCCCTTTCACTAGCTTGTATTGCATGCCATTTTAGCCTATGATTCTAGCACTTTTTGGCCATGCCTTAAACTGATTTTGTTCATGATTTAGGCTGCCTAAGCTCTGTTTTGTGGCCTCATGGTTGAAAAATGCTTGCCATGCATACTTGTTGTGTAATAGCCTTGCATAGCTTTGAGTTTCGGGGTCCCTTGCATGCTTGACTTGAGCTATTTACATGTTTTGGCATCATTGGGTAAAATATTTCAGAGCTTATACTTGTGCCATATTCGCATGTTTTCCATGCTTTAAGTGCTATTGAGAGTTGTGCTTGTATGCCTCATTTACCGACCATTGCGTGAGCTTCATTTGAATGCATTCTGAGCCACCATCCTAACACATTTTGCCACTGATTTTGGCCTGCATCAGGTCTGTTTGGGGTTGGTTTCATCATTTGAGCATTGCTTTGCATACCTCTAGTGTAATGTGCTTCACTAGTTTCGGTACTTGAGCCTATCAACATGCATTGCATGAGTTGTTGCATCATTTTGGAGTCATTTTGTATGCTATTTCAAAGCTGGAGTGTATGCCATTGTGCCTCATGTTTCATCTTTGCCATGCTCTTGGAGAGTTGTATCTTGTGCCCTTGGCTTGGAGCCTTTGCATTGTGCATGCTTGTGTATGTCTTGTTGCTTTGATTTCATCATTTCAACACTATTGGCCACTGATTTTGGCATGCTTGAGAGCTACCCATGTTAGTGTAAGTCCATCTTACCATGTTGTTGCATGCTATACATGTCCACATGTTTAGGTTGTATGCCTATTGCATATTGCATGTTAACATGCTCATGTTGCATTAGATTTGTTGCACACTTGAGTTATTTGCATGCTTGCTTGCTTGCCTAGGTTGCATTGCATTGTGTGTGCATCTCTTGCCTCTTGATCAATCATGATAGAGGTTGGGGCCCTTTATGTGTTTTGTGCATTTCATTCCATATTGAGTTGCACACTTGACTCTTTGACCATCATGCATGGAAATGCGTGATTGGTGGTCCGAGGGTCGACGACCATCCTCCCTTGAGTTCATAACATAATAAGGAGGGTGGTTGTGCACACATTGCTTCGAAAATGCATTGCCATGCTCTGTTTGCCCTCTGCTGCTGCAAAACAGGATTCTGCAGGAAGAGTTGGTCGACCGACCACATATAGTGCTGACCGACCAAAAATATCTGGCTAGTGGCTTCACAACTGGTCGATGACCATTTATCAATGGCCAGTGGATCTTTACCTTAGCCGGTGGCATCCCACAATGATCAGGGAGTGGTTCAGAATCATCAAGAATATTTTCACAATTCTCAAAGGTGCAAAACAGTGCAAACAGAGGCAACAGTGGCATGGCAACGGTATTCCGAGCGAGGCGACCAAGCATGAATCATTCAAAGCATTCCGGGGCGGGGCTGCGCCCACCTCCTTTTGTAATTAATTTATTAATTGATTAGGGTTTTTGTAATATTTAATTAGCTAGAGTAGTTAATTATTTATTCGGTCTGTATTATTTATTCGGACCCTCCGAGCGAGGGCAATTGTGTAATGAGTGTGCGTGAGTGTGTGTATGTTTTCCAACCCCACGTCTTTCTCCCTTTTAGTTACTAGCTTACGATGGTTAGATTAGGGCATGTTTCAATTAGCATACTTATGCTCGCATGCACCAGGCTCGGCGCATCATACTAATTGCATCGTATTTCAATTACAAGTTGAATACATGTTATCTGTAGCATTTCACATGCCATCTTAGAATAGTCGAGCCTATCTTAGTTGCATTTTTGCATGTGATGCATTAGCCATCTTAACATGAGCTAGGATCATGCATTTGATTACTAACTAGCTTCTGTTTTGGCTCGGAGTACTAGGTAAGCTTTTATGCTTTAGCATCCTTGCATGTGAGTGAGTGACTGCCATGATAGCATGCTTACCATGAGGCTATTTGCTTATGTGATATAACTGCCTGAATGCCTGTGGTTGAAGGTTGGATTATCTGAATTGGAATAATGCATTGACTGTGAGTTTTAAGCCCACTTGAGAGTGGCAAATCATCTTGTTTTCTAAGCCTACCTGAGGGTGGCAAATCCACATTTTAGCCTACTTACGAGTAGCAAACCGCTTTCAAAAACAAACATGAGATGTTTTGTTCCAATTCAGGTGATCCGGTCTATATTTGTATGCTGTGCGCATCACGTAGTAAATCTAGGCTAATAACCGGAATAAGAGCACATAATGTTTTCAAAACTCGATATCATGGTTAGTAGAGGCCGATCTTTGATCGGGCGAGCGGGGGTGCTCATAGCTAACCTTCCCCAATCGTACCCAAGTTCCCGAGCCGAGGCAACTTTGGTGATGACGGATATGTGGCCTTAGGCAAACGAGTCAGGGTTTCCTAAATTCTCCCAAAATAAAATATTTAGGTGGCGACTCTGTATCTGGCAAAGCAGTCCATATCTGGCACTTCTTTCTAAAAATCTATTTTCAAAACGATTTGCCAGATTTGGACTCTTTGGTGATTTATCAATCTCGCATTGCACTTTGCGAGATCAGATTAAGAACCGTGACATTGAGTCCAAACTGTAGTAAGCCCAAGATGAACAAAACGGGGGGAATTTCCCTCCCGGGACGTTCGGGGACGTCTACACCACTCCATAGTGGCTCTCACTGACCAACCTTTGAAGAAAATCATGCAACAGCCAAAGTTGTCGGGTTGACTCATGCAGTGGTCTGTCGAATTAAGCTAGTACGAAATCTCTTACTGATCCCGAACGGTTATCAAAGGCCAAGCCATAGCAAACTTTATCTTGGAGTTCACCAATCTCACTCCAAACACACACCCTCTACCAGTACATATCACTCCTGATACAGAAGACCTCCACTCCTAGACTCTTAGTGTTGACGGTTCATCCCACAAAGAGAGTAGTGGAGTAGGTCTAATCCTCACTACTCAGAGGGTGAATACTTCAAATGTGCCCTCCATTTCCTGTTCGCAACAAGTAACAATAAGGCTAAGATGAGGCCCTCATTGCAGATCTCCGGCTGACTAGAGACATCGAGATCGAACATCTCTGAGTGCTTAGTGATTCCCACTTGGTGGTTGGATAGATAATCAGTGAGTTTGATGCCAAAGAGACGGTCATGCACTTATACAGGGACATCACTCTTCCCTATACCCGCCTCTTCAATAGCTTTCACATCAAGCATGTCCCCAGGTCAGAGAATTCCCAGGCAGATGAAATGGCACAATTAGCCTCAACAGACCAATCAGACCTTCACCACGGCGTTCGAATCGAATACCTAACCCACCCCGCAATTTCACCAGATCAGCAAATGATTCATCTGCTCCAAGACGAGCTTATCCCATTGGCCCAGGACATTATCACATTCTTAAAATAGGGAATACTACCTACAGATAAACAAGATGTTGCCAAGGTTAGGGCTCGGTCGTCAAATTATGTCCTTATCGGTGGCATCTTGTAAAAGTGGGGATTCTCACGGCCGTACCTTAGATGCCTCAATGATGATCAGGCCACTTACGTCATGCGAGAAATACATGAAGGAGTTTGCGGCAACCACTCTGGGGGACGGTCTTTGGCTCATAAGATCCTTCGCATGGGCTATTTTTGGCCCACGCTCAACCAATACGCCATCGACTTTGTGCTTAAATGTGACAAATGCCAGTGTTTCGCTAATATCCTATGCCTCCCCGACAAAGCTGATCACGCTTAGCAGCCCTTATCTTTTTGCCAAATGGGGCATCGATCTCGTAGGCCCCTTGCCGACCAGCCGAGGCCAAGTGAAGTTTGTTGTGGTCACCATTGATTTCTTCACCAAGTGGGTAGAAGCAGAACCCCTTGCCAAGATTATCGAGCGGAATACCACTAGGTTCATTTAGCAGTCTATTGTGTACCACTTTTGGTCCCCCCAAGCCATTGTCTCCGACAATGGCAAACAGTTTGACAACGCCAAATTTAGAGCATTCTGTGACGAGCTCCACATTAAGACTTGTTTTTCTTCCCTTGGCCATCCTTAAGTCAACGGCCAGGTAGAAATCACTAACCGCTCTCTATTGAAAATCGTTAAGACCAAGTTAGAGGTCGCCAAGGGACTCTAGACAGAGGAGTTGCCGACTGTCCTCTGCGCCTATCGAACGATAGCCAGAACTCTGACTGGGGAGATCCCTTTTCGCCGCCGTTATCTCCATGGAAATTGGCCTACCAACTCCCCAGGTCATCAATCCCGATCCCTAATTGAACAACGAACTTCAGAGGGCCGACTTGGACCTCATCGAAGAACTGCAAGAAATAACCGCCGTCCAACTGGCCTCATACCAACAGAAAGTAAGGCAACACTATAATCGTAGAGTCCGACCCAGGGAATTCACAGTGGGAGACCTAGTCTTGCGCGAAGCAACCCTTGCCACTAAAAACCCAATCGAAGGCAAGCTAGCCGCTAAGTGGGAAGGCCCTTACATCGTCAAAACTAGACCCCGCCCAGGCACTTACCGTCTCCAAGACATGGAAGGCAGAGACCTCCCTCATCTATGTAATGCCGAACACTTGAAATGTTATTTCCAGTAAACCGACGCTTTTTGCTTGTTGTATGACTCAATTGTTGTATGTTTCATTTTGCTGTTTGGAACACTTTTGTCCTTGCCATACAATGTATAAACGTATGATTGCAAGATTTTGCCTTAATGACAACAATTTAACATCCCAATTATTTGTGTTATGCCTTAATGTAAAATTTTTGAACAAGCCAGGCCAGACTGAACATCACAAACCTCAGGCAGACTGAGTATCACAAGCCTCAGCTAAATTGAGCATTGCAATTCTCAGCCAAATTGAGTCCAGCATGCCCCAGCCAGACTGAGCATTACAAGCCTCAACCAGATTGAGCATCACAGGCCTCAGCCAGACTAAGCATTACAAGCCTCAACCAAACTGGGCATTACAAGCCTCAGCCAAATTGAGCATCACAAGCCTTAGCCAGACTGAGCATCGTAATTCTCAACCAAACCGACCATGGAAAGCTCAACCAGACTGAGTCCAGCATGCCTCAGTCAGATCGAGTATCGCAATTCTCAGCCAGACTGAGTCCAACAAGCCTCAGCCAGATTGAGCATCACAAGCCTCAGTCAAACTGAGCTTCATCAAGTCCAGTTGGCTTGAGCCAAACAGACCTCAGCCAAACTGAGCGCACGCCTCAGCCAAGCTCCACCCTTATTCCTTATTTGAAATTATATTTCCCTTATTCTTTCTTCCAAATCACATAACTTGTTCTTTGAAGCGTAACACCGCGAGCAAAGCCGGTTCATTATACAACAATCCAACAGCAAAGCAAAAGGCAGTTTTATAACTTAACTTTATTTCAACTAACTTCAAAAACCATTACACCAGCCGAAAATGCAACAAACTTTAAAAACCATCTTTCCAGTTTAAACACAAATTTCAACTATTCTTTACAAGCAACCATATCAATTCAAAAAAAAAAAAAAAAACACACACACATACACACAGAGACAACCACAAACACGCCAAGTTGGGCCAGTTCTTCACTCTTCTCCCCTTCTATTTTCTTCACCCTTGCTAGATTTTAGGTATTCCTCCACAATCCCCTCGTCCAAGGGGGTCTGGGCAATATCTCCTTCCTTGGCTTCACGAGGCTGAAGTCTATGTCTGGGAAAAGTTCCTTCGCTCTTCCCTGGTAGCTCATCCACCCACTGTCCCAATACAGGCTCAGTTGATGCTTATAGATGTCAGACTGTTGAAAGTTTTCTATTATCTCTGCCTCGGTCTTCCCTTCCACTAGCGAACCTACCGCCACGTTAGAAGGCCCCGCTCCATCTCCTTCCTCTGTGGCTAGACTAGCCGCTACCACAGTATTTATAGCCATATGGAATTCTGTTGACTGTTAATATTGATCTATAGTTGCGCTATAGAAGTTAGGGTAAACAGCTCTCTCTGATTGCAAAGTCCTAGTCAACTTTACCGTCTTCCCTTTCTCTTCTTCTAAAGTCGTTTTTGCCGCAGCAAGGCGCCTCTCCAATTCTACGATTCGCACATCTGCCTCCTCCTTCTCCTTCGAAGTTTGATCGCGCAGTTCTTCGATATTGGTGAAGGCCTCTTCTAACCTCTCATTGGCGGTGCCGCAAGCTTCCTAGACCTCACCAGTCCTTTTTTGTTCCGTCGCCAAGTTTAACTCCAGCATCGCTACCTCACGACGAGTCGCTTCCAACTCAGACTTAGCTTGGCTCAGCTCAGCACTTACACTCGCTAACGCTGCAGCCGCCTCTGTCTGTGCCACCATGGCTTTCTCCTCCATAAACCCTTGCACCACAGCCAAAACCTCCATGTTTTTAGCCTGCTTCGCGTACATTAAGCCTCTGGCATAGGTACTTCGTGCCATCTTTCGCCATCACCCACTTACTACTTTTACCGCCTTTAACTGCGTCTTAAGGGGCTCCGCATCCACTCTTGCACTCATCCTTTTCCCTAGAAAAGAGGCTGCCAACGTTAGGGACTCCATTTGTGATAAGCAGAAGGCCCTCATTAGCTCAGCCTCCCCAAACTTGGACACGCCCCTCACGGCGGCATCTTCTATGGTTCCCAATAGATGAACTGCCGCTGCTCGCGCTGTCCGTGTTACCTCGGACGCCCCCTACCTTTAGCCAGTGACCGACCAACCACTGCACTCAAGTGGCGAACGGCGGTTCCCCTATTTCCTACTGTTGGGCTTACTCCATCGTTTCCCCCTTGCGCCAAAGAGGGGCGTCTTTTTTCCACTCCCTACCCTGACAACCCTCTCATTCAGTCGCAGGGGTGCCCACTATAGGCTCAGCACCACCCACGTGTTCTCCTTGCTCTAAGGAGTAATCAACCATCTATCCCACACTCCTTCCCCTCAAGTCCACCACCTCCGCTACTTGTGGGTCTTCCTCCCTGTAGACACCCCATTTTTGACCGCCCGCAAGGCTTGAGCACTTAGTCTGGTACGCTCGATGATGAAAGTGGTGTTGTGCATAGTTCAAGGTCTCAACGAAAGGGCTATGTTTAAGCTTCGAAACAATCCCAAATCTTCCATATTCCCACTATTTATACCCCAAAAATCCATTTTTACATATTGTACCACCCTATGCTGAGTTTGAAGCAGAGAGACAGGGCATCACATTGAGGCCCGATCGTGCCCCATTGGTAGCCGGCCGTGCCTTGGTAACGAGAAATACTGTTCTAGGTGGGAGCCTGCCAGTTGTCTATTTTTGAAGATATTTATGACCTCTTTTGCTCAAATTCTATAAAAACGAAGTTGTATCTCTGTTTAAAGGGTTGAAAAAATAAAAAGCTTATACACCTTCTTGAGAGCTCTTTCTTCTTGTGCAAGCAACCTTTGAGCAAGCTTATCACCTTTAACCTATATCCATACACCATATACACCTGCACACCTTGACCTTGGACCCTTGGTTGAGCCTTGAGCATCACAATTCAAGCTTGAGAGTGTGTTTGGACCAAGTTTGATTCACAAACAAAGAGCTTACCTTCTTTAAGAGGTATAAGCTTACCATTTTCTCTCTTGTTTTCATTTCTATCATTTACTATCAAGTTCTTGTATTTTTGTATTGTTTTGATCCTCTTTCAAGTGTCTAAGCTTGGGTTTGGATAGTTACCAAAGGGTAGAGAAAGTTAACACTCTTTCTTACACATTTACCTATAGCTCAAATCCTTGTTTTACACCATTTTCCTTGTTCTCCAAATTGATTTTCAGAGTTTAAAAGAGGTTAAGAGTCATGCTTTGAGGTTTCAAAGGTGGCGGGGTTAGCCACCCCTCATTGTTCTTGCTTACTAGTCTTATTTTCTTTGTTTGTTGTTTAGCTTTTTGGGCTCTTTTCATGCACTTTGAGCCACTATTTTTCACCTATTAAGAGCTGTTTTAAGACTGTTCTAGGTTGTTTAATAGGTTCAAGCTTTGATTAGTCCATTTATTGTATCATAAGTCCATATACATAGCTTGTTGCATGTTGTTCTAACTTTTCTTTAATTAATTTCCATGTTAAGATGCCTCATTTTAACAACCTACCATCTATTTCTTTTATTTCAGAGTTGTTTCAACCGGTTGATGGTTATTCAAAACATGAACTAGAGATCTATGCTTAATGGCTTAATTTCTACGGAGGTTCATCGTCAACGGCATGGTCTCTCTTTCATATAGAGAATCACTTCCCGTTTGACATGCTTATCAGTGGACGTAATCACCACCTTGGACAAATGGATTAAAGAATGGAAAGGACTAATGAATTTGGCTTAAAATGAACCAACCAACATGAAGAACATGAGTTATATTGCTTGGGCTCGGCCAGACGTTATGCCAAGTCTATTGTGTCAAGAGTCGTCACACGTTAATCCATGGTGTTTTGACGACCCTTGTGTAGACACCCTATTTTTGACCACCCACAAGACTTGGGCACTACTGATGGTTTACTTGGTGGAGAAAGGTGTGCAGGGCGCAGGTTCAGTTTCTTCGGCAAGGAGAGAGGCGAATCTCAACTTCACACC
Source organism: Camellia granthamiana (assembly GCA_036172215.1). Lineage (NCBI taxonomy): Eukaryota > Viridiplantae > Streptophyta > Magnoliopsida > Ericales > Theaceae > Camellia > Camellia granthamiana. The sequence goes on along the minus strand of CM069908.1, from coordinate 104,306,758 downwards.
CCATTTTGAACCAAAATTATTTTGGATGGTTTTGAGACCTTAAAACCCTCTCTTTCAAAACATTTTTGAAATAAAATTCCCACGATGTTCCGACGCTCGCATTTCGGTAAATGGTGCGCTTTTCGGTAAACCGAGCAAGGACAAAGTGGAGATGAATGAAAGAGAGATGAAATCTTTGAAAAATCTTTCAAAACACCTTACTTCGGGGTTTGAAGTTGAAGAGAAGAGGAGAAGAGGGGAGAAAACAAGTTGGAGAAGAGGTTCGGCATGAATTCGGGTAGAAGAGAGTCGAGCAGTCCTCACCAAATCAAGCTCATCTATCTATACACTTGGATTTAAGCTATGAGGCCATAACCATTGGAAAGAAGACTTCCGGGGCTTCATTTTGCACTCAAGAATCTCTCAAAACCAGGTCCGGGTGGGGGAGGTATGATTGGTTGAAGTTGGGCATCATCCCGGTTGGATTGAGTCTGCGCGGCTTCACCAAAAAGGGCATAACTTTTTCCACAGAAGGAATTTTAATGCAAGGTTTGCGCCATTGGAAAGCTAACTTCCGGGGCTTCAATATGGACACCCACTGGCACTTTTTGACCTCATCAGCCACCCATCGGCACTCTATTTAGCCGACCGGCCAGTACAAATTGCAGGTCGGCAATTTATTGTGCCGACCGGCAATTTATTTGGCCGATGACCTCTTTTCATGGCCGATTTGACCCTTTTGACTCTTGCAGGCATGGTGCATGCCAGCTGTGCCAACTGGGATACACAGACCCAGCTCCCCGTGCATATGTGTGCCTATTTGGAGCCTTTGCCCCCTTTTTTTTGGACCCTTTGCTCATGGCTTCTTGAGGAAGCCTTGACCCCTTGTCTTGGCTTCCTCAAGAAGCCTACCAACTGTCTTGGCTTCCTTAATAAGCCTTGGCCCTCTTGCTCCCCTTGAACCTTTCTCTTTAGCTTGTCTTATAAGCTTAGAGCCTCTCCATTTGTCTATATAAGGAGCTCTCCTCCTCCATTGTCAAGGGTTGGATTTTTGAGCAAAAAACCAGAGATATATAGATATATATCTGATATATCTCACCTCCCTCTCCATATCTCTCTCATTCAACCATCAAATACCCTTGTTCTTGGGCCATTTCCTCACCAATCCATAGCACCACACCTCTACACTTCATTTCAGTACATTGGAGGCCATTTGCAGAGGCTAGGAGCTCATTTCCTTGGATCAAAACCTGCTGGTTTATTGGTCTACAAGGGTAAGCACACTTTTCCCCTAAACTAGCATTTTCTTGGTTCATATCTAAGCCATATTTTCTTGCACATTTGAGCTCCGAAAAAAACTGAAAGTGTCATTTTTTTGAGCTCTATTTCATCTTTCATTAAGGGTCTTACCCTGTTTGGGACCCCCATCTTGCACTTCCTTCATTATCCCTTTGTATGCCATTTTCTTGAGTAGTATTTTTGGCCTATGAGTAATCTGTTTTGGAGCATGATGTAAACTGAGAATAGGCTTATTTTGAGCCTGTCTTAAACATTGAAGAAGGGCTCACCACTGTTTGGGACCTCCATGTATCACTTGCCATTGTACCCCTCTTTGGTCCCCATTTTTGCATGATTTATTAGCTTATGAAGCTTCTGTTTTTGGACTCTGGTCCGAACTGAAAATGGCCCTAAAATGACCCCCTATTCATGTTTTATTAAGGGTCTAGGGCTGTTTGAGACATCCTTGGTATACTTCATGTTATAGCCCTCTTGGTGGCCTCATTTTGCATGATGCTTTGGCCATACTTGTATCTGTTTTTGGGGCTTTTCATAAACTGTAAAACATCATATTTTTGGCCCCTCTCCAACATTGTAAAAGGGGCCTCCTGTGTTTGAGACTAGCAGCTGTGACTTGCCTCATTACCCCTCTTGCGGAGCCATTTTTGCATGCTGATTTTGCCCTATCTATGCTCACTGTTTGGCCATGCTTTGAACTGTAAAAATGCTTGTTTTAGGGCTTTCTTGCTTTTGTCTTCATACTCCATGTTCAAATTACGCATGCTTTGTATGGATGTAAGTCATTTCATGTGCCTAATCTTGGGTTTCGGGGCCTATAGCATGCATTGGGTGACATATTTCCATGTTTTGGGACCATTTGGCATCGTGTTCCAGCGCTGAAATTCACATGCTTGTATGCCATCTTGCATCCCTTGCCATGCTTTGGTAGAGTTGCATTTTTGTGCCTTAGGTTTGGTTAATGCATTGTGCATGCATTCCATGTATTGTGTTGCCTTACTTGCCTCATTATGGCCACTGTTTTGGACCTAGTAGAGAGCTGTCCAAGTTAGTGTAAGACCATCCTTTGCATGTCAATGCATGCTCACCTTGTGTGTTGTTGCATACTTGTGTGTTGTTGCATGTTTAGGTTGCGCGCCTAGCATACATTGTTCATTTGCATGTTCATGTTGCATACTTAGCCTCTATGCCTAGGTTGCATTTCATTAAGCATGCATCCCTCACCTCTTGATCAACCATGATTGAGGTTGGGTCCCTTGTGTGTTTTGTGTGCATTGCATTTGACATTGAAATGCATACTTGGCTTTTGGGCCATCATGCATCGAAATGCGTGATTGGTGGCCCGAGGGTCGAGGGCCATGCTCCCTTGAGTCCATTACATGATAGGGAGTGTGGCCGTGCATACATTTGCTCAAAATTTCATGCCATACACTGCCTGTCCTCTGTTGCTGTCAAAACTATTTTCTGCAGGAAGTTTCTGCCGACCGGCAACATCTAGTGCCGACCGGCCATTGGTGAATGGCTGATAACTTCATCAATAGCCGATGGTCATTTGCTATGGCCGGTGGGCATTTCCTCCAGCCGATGATATTCTACAGTGTGCAAGGAACATGTCCCAGGACTTTGGCAGTCTTTGGAGAGGCAGAGCAGTGTAAACAGAGGCAACAGTGGTATGGTGCAGATTTCCGAGCAAGGCGGATCAATCATGCATCATTCACGCATCCCGAGGTGGGGCTGTGGCCACCTTCTTTTGTTATTAATTTATTAATTAATTAGAGGGTCTGTAATAATTAATTTATTTATTATTCGGACTGTAATATTTATTTGGTCCCTCCGAGCGAGGGCGTATTTGTAATAAGGGTGTGTGAGTGTGTGCATGTCTTCCAATCCCACGTCTCTCTTCCTTTTTATTTACCTGCTTATGATGGTAGGTTAGGGCATATTTAAATTAGCATACCTTATGCTATGCATGCGTGCATCCGTACATTTGTCTTGTACGCACCGGGCTTGGCGCATCATACTAACTGCACTGTATTTTCAATTCCAAGTTGAGTACTTGCTAGTTGCAGCATTTCACATGCCATGTTTAGGATAGCCGAGCCTGTCTAGATTGCATCCTTGCATGCGTTGCATTAGCCACCTTAACATGAACTAGGATCATGCATATGATTACTAACTAGTTTCTGTTTTGGCACGGAATACTAGGTAAGCTTTTATGCTTTAGCATATCGCATGCGTGTGAATGTTGCCATGATAGCATGATTACCATGAGGCTAGCTGCTTATGTGATATAATTGCTTGAATGCCTGTGGATGGAGGTCAAATTACCTAAGATTGGAATAATGCATTAAAATTGTGAGTTTTAAGCCCACTAGATAGTGGCAAAACCATATTTTCTAAAGCCCACTTGAGGGTGGCAAAATCTGCATTTTAGCCTACTTGCGAGTAGCAAACCATTTTCAAAACAAACGTGCAATGTTTTGTTCCAATTTAGGCGATTTGGTCTATACTTGTTTGCTGTGCGCATAACATAGTAATTCTAGACTTGTTTGCTGTGCGCATAACATAGTAATTCTAGGCTAATAACTGGAATAAGAACGCATAATGTTTTCAAAATCGGATATCACGGTTAGTAGAGGCCGATCTTTGATCGGGCGAGAGGGGGTGCTCATAGCTGACCTTCCCCAATCGTACCCAAGCTCCCGAACCGAGGCAACCTTGGTGATGACGGACACGTGGCCTTTGGCACCGAGTCAGGGTTTCCTAAATTTCCCAAAATAAAATATTTAGGTGGCGACTCTGTATCTGGCAAAGCAGTCCATGTTTGGCACTTCTTTCAAAATCTGTTTTCTCAAAACAATTTGCCAGATTTGGACTCTTTGGTTCAGATTAAGAACCGTAACAATTTGAGTCCTGAACTGTAGTAGACCCATAAACGAACCGAACGGGAGTCATCCTCCCGGGGCGTTCGGGGACGTCTACACCTTGAAACGTCTCTGCCTCCCTCTTTGAGCTCAATTCATGATAAGAGGAAGGGGAGGTTGTTATTCATTGCATTTATCAATTTTTGTCCAAACTTATGTTCGAAATCATCAAGCAATCAAATTGTTCATTGATGGTCTCGGTAATGACTTTGCTCTTCTCTCGAGGCTTTCCATGACAGAGAAGAGTAGAGAGGACAAACAGAGCTCAGAAAAGCAGACAGAGGGTAGAGGGCAGAGGGAAACAGAGGACAGAAGGCAGAGGGTAGTGTGTTTTGCAGAAGCAGAGGGCAGTGACTGAAGGTGAAACAGGACAGATTCCAAGAAAAGCAAACAGAGTTACTTCTAAAACCGCTATGTGCATGCCATCCTTGTGATTCCATTGTAAATTGTAAATTAATGATCTCAAAATGGTTATAGTTATGAGCATTGTAATTAATATTGTTGTAGCAATGATTTGTTAGATAGTTAGTTTATTTTGTTATAATAGATTAGCTAGTTTAGTTAATTATAGCTTAGCTAGTTAGTTACTTATTCATTTATTCAGTTTTGTAATAATTAGTTTAATTCGAACTCTCGGACATTGATTCGCACCCTCTTGCACGAGAGAAAATATGTAATAACGTGTATGTCTCCTAACCCCATGTCTTTCTCCCTTTTACTTATTCGCTTACGATGGTAGTGTAGAGCACCATTTTTCAAATTAGCATTTTTATGCTTTGCATCCATTGTCTTGCATGCATCCGAGGTTCGGCCCATCATACTAACCAAATGTTTAAATCATTGATTGAATATGTGATTCATCACATGTTTTGAATGGAATCATATGCCATGTTCATAGCTGAGCCTATTAAAATTACATAACGTGTGCGTTGCATTTAGTCATATTGCATTAGTTAGGAGCATGCATGTCTTCTAATTATTTTTCTTTGTTTGGCTTGCATTGAAGTACTAGGTGAGAATTTATTGTTTTAACATCTCGCATTGTATGTCTATGTTACCATATCAAGCATGTTTTCCATGAGGCTAATTACTTAAATGATATACTTGTTTGAATGCTTGTGAATGAAGGCTAATTGCTTAAATTGGGATGCACTGATTAATGTACACACAAACTCACCTTTTTAAGTGACGCGTATTTAAACCAATTTTCAAAACAAACATGAAATCAAAGCGTTCCAACTTTTGCAAATTAGTCTATACTTATGTGCGTCACATAGTAATGTTAGCCTAATAATTGGAACAAGAGCATATATTATAAATAAAAATCACATCATAATTAGTAGAGGCCGATCTTTGATCGGGCAAGTGGAGTACTCAATTCCTGACCTTCCCCTCTCGTACCTAAGTTCTCGAGCCGAGACACTTTGGATAAGTGGCCTTTGGCACGAGTCTTGAGTTTCCAAAATTTTCAAAAAATGTTTAGGTGGCGACTCTGAAATCTGGCAAAGCAGTCCACTTTTGGCATTTGATTCAAACATCGATTTTCTAAAAGAATTGCCGGATTTGGACTCTTTTTGTGTTTTCATTATTTCACATTGCATTTTGTGAAATCAGATTCAGAACCACAGGAGTCTAAATTGTAGGGCTAGTCGTATCTGAAAGGAGCATGAAAAGCAAGCTACACTCCCCCCCCTCCATCACCATTCTAGGTCTTGGCACTCACACCTCCTCTACTGCTGGTTCACCCTTCCCCTTTCCCCCTTTTTGTCTTCCTTTCCTCCTTTGGCGCCCTAATTTTCATCAACACTCACTCCATTTTTGCTTTGCTTTTCTCCTTGATTGGATCCATAGGTGCTTTAAGTGGCACGAACGTCTTCCAATCCCGTTCTTCTATGCCTTTAGGACGTAGCAGGATGCATATCTGTGCGATCGGCTTCGGAGCAGGTCCCAACTCTTTCTCTTTGTACTTCTTCGCCGCTATTAACACCCACCGGTCTTCTGCCTTTTGAGTTTTTCTCATTGCCCCTACCTCCTCCAGAGCAGGATCTCCCTCGATGGGCTTAGGTCCCAATTACAAGGCAAACAAGGCCGACAGTTTGACCAGGTTATCCCATCTGACCCCTTATTTTTCTTTCTATCCCTTTACCTGCTTCACTCTCCTCTTTGCTCCGCATCCAACTTCAGCTCCAACGACTTGATGGGGATCTTTCAAATCATTCAAACCCCCTCTCCACTATTTGCTGATACAAAAAACCATTTGTTCACAAACCCTTAACAGAATAGGGCAGCCCTGCCACCAAACCCTTGCCCGCCATTGCTTGTAGGGTCACCCATGTCTTCTGTTGACTCGACGCTTTTTACCACGAGAAAAACTCGTCCATTGACATTATTTCCCCCTCAATCGTAGTTGGCAACCTCAACCTCACCTCTGCCGAAATTTGATATTTCTCGTGTATCTCCTCCAAATCATTCACCGTTAAACTCGACATGTCTGCTTTAGTATACCAATGATCAGGTGCAACCTCACTGATTGGTTTGACGGTCGAAATCATCGTCGCCAGAATGGGCCTGGCCACTCGCTCCACCCCCCTCTCCACCAGCCTCTCTACTCTATACTTCTCTGCCAATGCCACTCCGTCGTCCTCTCCTAACGCGTCAAGCGCCGTGGCCGGCGTTTTATCCTGTGCTATCTCCTTTATGTTTCTGTATATTGCTGCGGCTGTAAGAGTAAGAAACTTTGTGACGTGACAGAGTTGAAAATCAGATGAGATAAAGGAACTGAAGTCTGGAATGCCCTGGTTTTTTGCAATAAGGTAAGAAAAGCACACGAGCCCGAATGCCCAGGGTTTACCTGTGTTCCAAGCATCGCGGTTAAACTTCACCAGTTCTAAAACTCATTAAGTTCAAATACCTCGCCTTTTCCAATCCCCCCATTTTTTACAGCCCCTTCACTTTATACTACCGCTTCGACACCCCTTACTAGCGGTCCAGATTGTCCCACGTGTATAGCCACAATCCCTTTTTCCTCCCACTCATTCTCTTTCCTCTCCCTCCCGTCTATTCCACTTCACATCACCACGTGCTTTCTTGTACCTTGAGCCTCGTACGCCATGAATGCCCTTGTCGGTCGGTCACCTTCCTCAGTGGTCAGCCACCACCTCGGTTGATCGCCTTACTTGCCAGTCGGCCACCATCTCGGTCGGTCACCCTACTCGTCGGTCGGCCACCACCTCGGTCGATCGCCCTACTCGCTGGTCGGCCACCACCTCGGTCGATCACCCTACTCGTCGGTCAGCCACTACCTCGGTCGATCCTCTTTCTCTACGGTCGGCCACCACCCTGGTCGGTCACCTTACTCGTTGGTCAGCCACCTTTCTCAGTGGCTAACCACCGCCTCGATCAGCCGCCCTCCTCGTCGGTCGGTCACCACACCACTCGGCCCTCTTCCTCCACGGTCAGTCGCGCCTTGGGGAACTGTTGTTTTCCTTTTTATTCCCTTCATTGGAGTAAAGCTGCACTCAGAAATGGGGGACTATTGATACTGATGGGCACCCAAGAAAGCCCAGCTCACGGTAGGGTCTAGCCCACAGCTCGGTGCTAAAAGCCCAATAACTCTGAGAAGCTAGTGCTGGACCAGGACCACAGGCATTCAAACACCTGTCAGGTAGGGAATTAAACACGTAAGCAGACAGAGATCCTGCAAAGTTATTGTACCCACATTAGCCATTTAATAAGGCCAACATAGCATTAAATGCGGGGAAGACCCCTCATGTCGGAGGATGCAGAATCACCATGAACAATGTCAATTAGGCTATAGACTTTCGGCCGACAAGACAGCTGGGAATGGACAAGGAAATGATGAGCAAAGGATATAAGGAAACTCTCGAGACGCGATAAAGGTTAAGTTCTTCATCCCTTATTCTTTCTTTCTCCATAGTTAATCTACTCTACCCTAACTTGATCGCTAAAGTGTCCGCCGAGGGGACTACCTCCCTCTCCCCCCCCCCCTTTTGGACCCTTTTTTGCAGGCACACTTTGTGGACATCAAGACCAGCAGATCCGTTAGAAGCGTGGATCAATTCGACCCGTCCTCCCTAGGAAGAAACACATTATCACTAGCAACAAACTTCATGTCAAACAAAATCAAAACTTCAACCCAAATCAATTCAATTGAAAAAACCAAAATTAGTTTTTAATTCGGAAGGAAAATGTGTAGTTGTTAAGTATTATTCAAATAAATGAGATTTGGTTGCCCCAAAAAAAAATGGATAAAAAAAACAAGGGTTAGAGAGAGAAAACAGGGCTAGAGAGAGCGAGACAAAGTCAATGCTAGAGGGAGAGTCCACCATCAGCAAGAGAGAGTTCGTCGACAAGGAAGGTGATCTCTGAGGCAATCTTGAGGATGAAGAATTGTGAGTTCTACTATGGTAGAGAGAGAAATGAGATTTTTAGACAGAGAGAGAGAGAGGGGAGACAAAACAATCAGAATAGAGAGAACAGAGGAAGAGTTTAGGGAGAGAATCAGAAGTTTGATATTTTGACAAACTCGCGAGGCTTTTTTTTTTTTAGTTTAGAGGGTGCCACATAATTTGAGGGAAGTAGGAGAGAATATTTTGTCTGGATCAAACATTTCTCTTTTTGCATTTTGTGGGATTTCATTTATAAATTGAATTTTTTTAATGGTTTTTTTTAAAAAAGAATGTGTAAAAACAAATAAGAACTTAGATTTGGGTTTGTTTCAACAACACAACAACCTTCAAAATTATATATATATTAATTCAATAAAGATAATTTTTTTCCCCCTTACAATATTTACTTATTACCAACTTTAATAAAAAAAAAAGATTCAATTTTTTTTAATGTCTAATCAAGAGGAATAACATATATTTGATATAATATTTAAAAAAAATACTAAACACAAAAATCAACTAAATAAATCAACTCCAAATGAAAAGTACAATTGTACTACCAATGATTTTGGTACATCGTATGATTATTATAATTGATTGATTGTTAAGTATAATTTTACTTTTAATTATATTGTATATAAATAAGATTAGTTTTTGTGATAACAATAATTATATTGTAATAAGTGAAATTAGTGTAGTCAATAAGATCTCAAAAACCACTATGTTTTATTAAGAAAATCACGTTATCTTTTTTATATTGAATTTTACTCATCGTCAATCAATATTTGGATTTTTTCCCTTACTTCATTTTAGACCATCTCTAATGGTTTATCAAATCCATTATCAAATTTAAATTTGATAAAAAAAAAAGTTACTTTTTGCTCCTCCAGCGATTCATCAAATCCATCATCAAATCTAGAATTTCACTTTTTTTTATCAAACTGAGAACCAATGTGCCTTTTATTAAATCATTGTTCATTGCCATTAGATTTTCACCATCGGATGTCCCCCTTAGATGTCCCCCAGATGACCAGCTCAAGGCCAAAATTTGTAAACAAATTACACTAGCCGGTCATCCACCCAATCAACTGGTGGTTTAATGAAGTTACAAAACCCTCCGTTGGAGCACTTCATATTAAAAGGAGCTTTTACTCAAATTTAATAAAAAAATTGATACACCATTAGAGATACCCTTAGTTATTATAATTATTTTTGTGCATGGTACACAAAACCCACCATTTAAAAACCATAGCTAAATAGGTAGTAAGTATAAATTTTATTTAGATGGAATCCATGTCATAAATTTGAAATAAAAGCATAAATTCATAAAAATTGTTTTGATGAAATTTGAAATAAAAGCTTAAATTCATATATTATTTTTTTGTGCCTTAATTTAGTGATCGTTCAAGTTTAGAAGTCTTTAATTTCAATCTCATAACACTTGACATATCACACACATACATAATTAGTTAACAATTCTGTTACATCCACCGAATGTAGTGTAGCCCTACTTACCCGAATGAGGTGAAGGGGGTGTGTGTTGTGTTAGGCCCAGTTGCCCCAATTTGTGTGTGTGCTTCACGCACTTGGGAATAAAAAAATCAATATGTTTAGGAATTAGAAAATCAATTCTCACTCGACGCTACCTCTCTCTCACTCAAATTTGTTTATCTCTCACACTAACGACCACCGTTCACTACCGACGACAATGGTTAATTGACGATGACCACCACTCTCTCTCTCTCTCTCTTTTCTCTCAACGCTACCTTTCACTCGACCTCACTATCTCTTTGTCACTCGAATCTATTTCTCTTTCTCACTGACAACCACCGTCCACTATCGACGACAACCACAAACCAATGACGACCACTGACCACTCCCATTTCTCTCTCTCTCTCTCTCTCTCTCTCTCGACTCGAATTGCAGGTCTATCATTTCTTCAGCATTACTTTACTTAGAAATCCATTGAATGGTTGTGTTTTAAGTGACTGTAAGTTCTCGCATGATGAGTATACAATCATTTGAAGAAAGCCATGCCTATTTTTATTTCCTACATTGTAGACACCCCATTTTCGACGGCCCTTATGACTTAGAGGTCATCGCTTGCATGCCCAATGATGAGTTTGTATACTTATCAAGTGCTTGAAGTCCTCGGCAGAATGCCACAACTTTGAGCCTCTCAAACCCTGCACCCCTGTTGCCTTTGTTTTTTGACTAAACCCTGAGATTTTCAAGCCTGCAACCCTTAGTGGCTTACCGGCCACCTTTTTGGGCTACCGGCCATCACTCTTGGTTGTTGGCCATTGATGTGGCTTGCCAGCCACCAGTGTTTTTTGTAGATATTTTGTGACAGTTGTGTCAGCTGTTTGCATAGATGTATGGATCTGCTCCCACGTGTAGGGCTGGATGTTCTTGAGGGAAATTCATCTTTTCTATATATAGAGAGCCTCCCTATCATGTTTTAAGGTTAGAAAAAATTTAGAGTAAATTTTTCCTCTCTCTCTACAATTCTTTCTCTCTCTTCCAAATTTCTACACTTTAGCCTACAAATCCTTAACCTTTGCCTATACACCCTTAACCAAACCTTCTCATCTTTGAGCTGAGGTACTTTTGAGCTTGGTTTGAGCTCTTGAAGGGTGTGTTGTCTTGATTTGTTGCTCATAATTGGTCTTCTCTTCAAGAGGTATAAGGCTTTGCTTGTTGTTTTGTTTTATTTGCTATTATTCTTGCAATTTTCCAACTATTTTTGGGTTATAAAAACTTTGTATTTTTGGGCTGAAACTTGGGTTCTAAGGCCATTAAAGGTTGAGGGGTGGTTTATCCTTCTTTGCACCTTATTTTGGAGGCCTTTACCCTTGTGTTTCCCATCCTTTTACATGAGCTTTTAAACACTGTTTTTCATAGTTATTGCACTGGCCAAAATCATGTTTTGAAGTCCAAATTTGGAGGGGTTAGCCTCCCCTCCTTGTGTCTTGCTTACTAGCCTAGCTTGTGCCATGTTTTAGCTTATTAATGTAGCTATTTTTGTCTTAATTCCAGCATGTTTTAGGACTTATTTAGCACTATTTTTAAGTATTTGTTGCATTTAAGCTTTGTTTTGCATGCTTGTAGTGCAATTGTCCTCATAAGCTTGGTATTTTAGGCCTTAGACAACATCTTATTTGAGTTGATAGTGTTTATTTATGACTTTCTATACCTATGATCACTCTTAATCACCTCTGCAACCTCCCTCCTTTCTTGGCTTTTGTTTTGCTTTGAAAGTGGTCTCAAACCACTTGTTTGTTTAAGCATGAGATTGAGATGTCATGCTTAATGGTTTAATTCCTTTGGGGTTCATTACCAACGGTATGATGTCTCTTTCATACCTAAAGTAACTCTTGGTTTGAGCCCTCTTTTCATTAGAGGACTTAAACTCATTTTTGGACTTAATAAATTAAAGGATGATTGGTAATTAAAATGAAGTAATTAAAATGGGACTAAAATGATGCAAAATAAGAATTTGTTTTTGTGTTCAATTGAACGTTAATTGAACACATGGAAGCTTGAGGCATTTCATACTCATTAGTGATGAAATGGTTCAAGTTTCCAAGGTCACCACTTCCCTTGATCAATTCATGAAAATGAGGAGGTTTGAGTCTTGTTTTGTTGTATTTATTGAAATTGCACACTTTGGTTCATGAGCCATCATGCAATAAAATTGCTTGAGTTGATGGTTTGTGGACCAAGTTTACTAATCCTTTGATTTGTTCATGAAAATGAGGGATGAATTGTGCAAACAAACCCTTGAGAATACCCTGTGTATGCTCTGTTTGTTCTCTGTTACAGCAGGATGAACTGGGCAGCAGTAGCCAGCAGGCCATTTTCCATGGCCGGCAGGCCACCTTTGATGGCCGAATGGCTATCACTGGTGGCTGGTAGGCCCTCACTATTGGCTGGCCGGCCGGCTACTGATGCAAAATTCAGCAGTGTGTTTTTTGAGTAGAGCAGAGTTATTTTGGAAGTAGACAAAGGTATTAGTGTTCTACTGTGCAACAGAGGCCTTCTAGAAGCAAAACAGTGGATTTTCGGGTGGAAATCGAGCATGTGCATGAACATTCCTCGCGTACCGAGCCTATTTAAGTTTAAATATTTAGCTTAGATATTCGTTGTAATTAATTAGTTGTAACTAGTTAATTTTGATATGTGTTGTAATTAATTAGTTAGTTAACTAGTTATTTGATTTCGTTTTGTAATTTAATTAGCTAGACTAGAATAGTTAATTCATTTGTTGTAATAATTAGTTAAGTAGTTTGGCTAATTTCATTTGTTTTGTAATAATTAGCTTTATGCCTTGTTTGGCATAAACTAAAAAATCCAAAAAGTCAAAAAGTCACTATTCTATTTAAGTCACATCATCTTATTTAAGTCACATCACCTCTCTACCATATCACTTCAAACCCAACCCATACCCAACCCATATTTCATAAAAGTCAAAAAGTACACTTATTTAGGTCATCCTAAACAACCCCCTAATTAGTTAGTTCATTCGGACCCTCCTGTGTGAGGGCACAATGTTGTAATAATATGTATGTCTTTCAACCCTACGTCTTTCTCCCTTTTATTTACTAGCTTATGATGGTTAGTTTAGGGGCATCACATTTTGTTAGCATACTTCATGTTTGCATTCATTTGTATTGCATACACTGAGACTCGGTTCATCATTCTAACAGCATTATTAGTTTAATACTTTTTTGAATATGTGCTTAGACTGCATGCTATTTCATTGATTCATATGCCATGTTAAGTAGCCGAGCCTATTAGTTGCATATTGTATGCGTTGCATTAGTCATGTTGCATAGTTAGGATCATACATTGTTCTAACTTATTTCTTTTTTTAGCTTGGAGTACTAGGTGAGCCTTTACTCGCTTTAGCATATCGCATATGTGTGATTGTTGCCATGTCAAAGCATGTTTTCCATGAGGCTAATTTCTTGAGTGCTATAAACTGCTTGAATGCCTGTGGATGAAGGCTTGTTGCTTGAATTGGAATAATTTGAGCAATGTTTATATGTGATCACTTTTTCAAGCAATACATATTTTGAAATAATTTTCAAAACAAACATGAATCAAGTGTTCCAAATTTTGCAAATTAGTCTATACTCGTGTGTGCACATCACATAGTAATGCTAGCCTAATAAACCGGAACAAGAGCATATAATGTAAATAAGATTCATATCATGATTAGTAGAGGCCGATCTTTGATGGGGCGAGCGGGGGTGGTCAATTCATTCATGACCTTCCCCTCTCATACCTAAGTTCCCGAGTGGGGACAATCTTGGTGACGATGGACACGTGGCCTTTGGCACGAGTCATGGGTTTCCTAAATTTTTCAAAAATAAAATATTTAGGTGGCGACTCTGTATCTGGCAAAGCAGTCTATTTTTGGTAATTTGATTCAAAATCAATTTTCCAAAAGATTTTCCGGATTTAGACTCTTTGGTGATTATCTATTTCACATTGCACTTGTGAAATCAGATTCAGAAGATATTGTAGGACTTATTCGTCTCCTGAAAGGGGGCGCGAAAAAGTCGAGCTACATACATAAATCAATCAACAAATCTAAGAACTAAATGTAGCCCTTAATGGCTGAGTATTTTTATTAAAGAAATTGGTTTACTTAGGTAAATTTCTGTTACCAATGCTCATGAGAGTTGTTTCCATCTAAACACTACAACAAAGAAAAGGAAAAATATCAAGTGTTCTTTAAACTGAGCACTTTATTGGTTGTAATATGGAAATTTTGATTTGTCTTTTATTCACCTCTGCCCTGTTCTCAATTAGCAACACCTTCATAGCAACACTCTTGAACAAGTCATTTTGAGAGAGTTAGAGACATGAAGCTACAAGCTTTAGAGGAAGAAGAAGAGGGCTTCCCTGTTAGGATGAAGATGATGCGGTGATTCTCGCTCTGGCGGGTGAGGAGACAAAGCTAGTTAAGAGAAAAAGAAAGGAAGAGAGGAGAAAGAGGGTTTGCATTTGAGAGGAAGAAAAAAGAGAGAATGTTTGAGCGTTTCAGAGACAGAGACAGAGAGAGAGAGAGAGACACAAGCATTTGAGAGGGGTTTGGGCAAGTGGGCAATTTTTGCTATTGAAGCTTGCCACCTCATTTGAGCTAATTCGGGCACCATTTTTTGTGTGGATAAAACATTATTCTTTAGTTAATTACTAACAAAATAGTGTGTCATTACCACAATATCATATAATCTAAAGATAAAATAGCAATGCCTCATCCAAAGTCTATAGTTGAACCAATTATAATAAAATACTTCAAATTGAAGTCCGTCATTTTTTTTTCGAGTAAATTACAAGCACACCCCCCGAGATTTACTTAAATTACAAATTACCCCTTGCGGTTCTAGAAATTACATTATGCCCCTTAAGGTTTCTAATTTCATAACAAATATGTCCTTTTATTAACAAATCATCAAGTTAATTAACAGTTTTTAATAATATTAAAATTTTATTTCAATTAATAATTCAAATAGTTTTATTATTGTATAAGTGAACAGTTAGAAATTTCACTTTTTCAATTAATTATGTTAAATAAAATTTTTTGACAGGGAGGTATTTGTAATTTTCCAAACCACAGGGGCAATTCATATTTTAAGCAAATCTTAGGGGGTGCATTTGTAATTTACCCCTCATTTTTTTTAATATAAGGTCCACCATTTAATTTTGGGTAAAGCACCAATAAATCCTAAAATTAGATATTTTGAACCATTTAGTCCTATAATTTATCTTATGAACTAATAAGTCCTGGCCTAATGTTAATTACGTTAATATCCGTTGTTTCTGCACGTGGTTGACATCAAATAGGGTATAATGGGTTTTCCACGATGTGGAAATTACAAATCCTATCTAAAGAGTGCACAGTAGGCGTTTTTGGTTTCCCTCATATTCAATCGTAACGTTTAAGACGATGATGGAAAGATCTTTGTTGCCAATGTTAGATCATTGATGTTTGATTTACTTTTGGTAAATCCTAGGCCCGCGATGCTAATTCCTATTTCCATGTTTCGCTAATTCCACATTTGAAAGAACCCTACAAACCCTACCACATCGAAACCCCTTTGTTTCCAAACATTGATTGGTAGCGAATGCTAACTGATTTTGCCTTGTTGTCTAGTGGTGACAACGTATTCCAATGACTTCAGAATTCTACCTTCGTCGTCAGCGGCCTATCTGTGCGGAAAATGACAATAGATATCTGCTACGTCATAGTGTTTTTATGTCGTTTGATTTGGCATTGTGAGTTCATGAAGTTTTTGTGTCCGACGTTACATTTTTTAGCATGTTTGGTGGTGGTCGTTAATATCATAATGTTGAACCATCATTGACATTTTGTTGTGTGATTAGGGCTTTGGGGTGTCAAATTACATTGGGGACATAGGTGGTGTAATATTCATCAATTGCTTTGTGTGCAGTATTGGAGGTTGTAATTGTTCGTGATTATTGTTCTGTAGCGTTCAGCTCAATGTTAATTACCGGTGCAAGGTGGAAAATTGAGTTGGTGGTGTACAATGGTAGCTACAGGAAATTTTTGGAGGGGGGGTTGCATTGTTAGGAGCCTCTGTTCAAGGAGTGTAATAGCCGCACATAAGAGTGGAGGTGCTAATTTGTTTGGTGGTAAGCGATGTGGTGGAAATAAGTCCCCTACCATCGCCATGTGAACGTGTAATGATAATGTTAGTTGTTCGATGTTTGGTGCGTGGGTGTGCCTATGGCGTTCCGATGTTAGTTGTCAAACTTTGTTGTTGTTTATTGTGTGCGTCGATGTTAGGGGACGAGAATGGATGGGGTGTGTGGTTGAGATTCATATGGTGATGTTAGTTATTTGTTTTGTGTGAATGTTTGGGTATCACTTTGTGCAATTGTCATGGCAATACGTTTTGCTGTGTGTCATGGGTTGGCATTGTGAATGGGTTTGTTGGATTGTGATGTTAACAGTGTCATTAGCCACAGCATTGAAATGTTAGTGTCAAGTGTGTTGTGCTGGCAGTGCCCACAAAAGAAAGCCCAGCAACATCAACATCGGATGAAGAAACGTCTAACAACACTTCGAGTACATAACATAGGCAACACACTACTACCCACAAAAAGAAAGCCCATAAAACACAATTATGACACCACACTCACCTTGCCTCCAATAAAATCACAAACCCAGCAACGTCACTGAAAAATGAAACACTATCTCCTCAATATAAACCAACGTTAACCATAAACAAATAGAACCCCCACCATTGTGAAACACTCTCCCGAAACCCAAATTCCACACGTCAAACATCAGTAAATCAAAAGGAATCTCATATCAAGGATAGAATTGTAAACTTCAACATCACCAAATCAAATAAATACTCATTACCAAATTAAACATGATTAAATGGTTCACAAGAAAAAACACTGGACCAATTGGATCAACATTCCCTCTCATGGGATTTATTGGTAAATTTTCCTTTAATTTTCTATGATTGATTTGCCCATGTATGTTATTTGCCTATAGTAAATTGTAACTTCTTTGATCAACATTTTGAAAATGTAGGCATTCAAGTTAAGTATACTTAAATAACGAGTTTAATTCAAGGGATATTTACCAATAAATCCCATTTCACAAACAGTTTTACCGATTGATCCTAAGGTTATTTCTATTGTTCTGATTAGTCCTATTAGTGGGGGAATATCTTATCAGTTGATCCTATTTCCTTTGTTTGGTAACATTGAGTGGTCAATTATACCCTTCCTTGTGTGTGTCACGTGACATACATCATTCTAAGGCAAAAGGTATAAAGAACCTTCGTGTACTTTGTTGATGTGTGGCACCCATTGTGTGTGTCGCATGACATATTGTGTGTGTCACGTGACACACCCTCATAAAGAGCCTTAGGCAAAAAGCATAAAGAGCCTTAGTGTATTTTGTTGATGTGTGGCACCCATTGTGTGTGTCACGTGACACACCCTCGTAACATATTTGTGCGTGTCACGTGACACACCCTCACAAGGAGCCTTAGGCAAAAAGCATAAAGAGCTTTAGTGTATTTTGTTGATGTGTGGCACACATTGTGTGTGTCACGTGACACACCCTCATAAAGAGCCTTAGGCAAAAATCTTAAAGAGTCTTAGTGTACTTTATTGATGTGTGACACTCATTGTGTGTGTCACGTGACATATTGTGTGTACCACCCAACAAACATTACACAATAATTGATGGCAGCAAACATTACACAATAACTTATGGCAATTGCGTCCTTTGACAACATATAGGACTAAACGGAGCACTAGAAAACATATAGGACTAATTGAATTATAAGATCAACATTTAGGATTTATTGGTAAATTTCCTTTAATTCAAGTCTTTCTTATGATTACAAAGGCTTAGTTTTGCTGGGGATTGTTTATCATCATTACAAGGTGAGAGTCACCAGCAATCTCTTAAAATCAAAACAACTTTTGTGTGCGCTAGAAGCATGCACAATATATGAAATTTAAAACATGCTAATTTTGTGGAGACTTGCATCTTAGTCCACAAACTGCATATATGTTGTTTTTGTTTTGTTTTTTTTTTTTTCCGATTTTTATTATAGTCAAATGAACTTTACATGTTTAAAAAAATTAATAATCTTTATATTTTGAAAAGTAAATTTATCTATTATAAAATTAGTGAAATTTCCTTTTATTTTTTTTAAATATGTATTTTAATCTTGTCGTTTTGAAGCTTTCAATTTGAAATTTGTATTCATAAATTTGAAAGTATATATTTCTTACAATTAGCCATCAATTTTTTAATTTTTAGTAATTAATTACAAATTTGCATTATGTTGAAAGGTAAAAATTCACTGTCAGTGCATGAGTGAAATTTTAGTATTGCGAAAGAATTGAAGCATTCAATTTGAAGTTTGTATTAATAAATTTGAAAGTATATATTTCTTATTAGCCATTAATTTTATAATTTTTAGTAATTAACTACAAATTTTCATTATGTTTAAAAAGTAAAAATTCACTGTTAGTGCATAAGTGAAATTTCAATATTGTGAAAGAATTGATTGGAAACACGAGTTTATTTCACTATTCTTGATAATAAAAAATAAAATAAAAAATCAAAATCATTTAGCATGTGCTTTGAGATAAGAGCGGCGGTTAACACACATCATGTGTATAATTTAAATAAGTAAAAATAAAATAAATTATTTATTATATATTGAATGTCACTCAAATTGTAAAAATATTTTTATACTCCTTCCATTTATGTAATTTTTTTTAAATAAAAAAATGAGACATGCTTGGTATAAGAATAAGCAATCAAAGGCTTGGATACCAAGTACAATATTTACTTAATATAATGGTATATAAGTAATTAAATATTTGAGAATATTTGACATGTGAAAATAGAAACTCTTGTAGTTAGGTGTGAAAACTAACTGAACAGTTAACTGTTCAAGTTTGATTTAAAATTTTTAATGAGATTCAAAATTTGTTGAAACTTAGTTTGTTAAATTTTTGAATCGATCTTAAACGAGTTTTTTTATTTTAAAAAGTAACTATTTTAGTCTCTCCTTTTTTTTTTTTTAACTTTTAACAAAAATACGTACAAAAAAAATAAAGAGAGTTACATGATTGATTGCTTTGATTTTTTTTTTATTATCTAAAATAGCCAAAAAACTAACATCCCAAAGGGAACATGAGTCAAACTTGAATAATTTAATATCTTTAAATAGTTTTAGATGAACGAGCAATTGATTGTTTAAACTTAATTTAAAAATTTAACAAGTTTCAAAAATGTGTTTAAAATTGACTTATTAACTTGCATTCCGTTTGGATGAAGGGGTTTAGTGAGATACAAAAGAAATTGTGAGAATAAGAAACTCTTCATTTGTTTGGATAGTTAAATAAGTAAAAAATGATGAAAGATCGTGAGAAAATGATTCTCACTAAACCTATGTTTTGTTTTCCCTTCAATAATGGTGAGATTTTGTGAGAAATAAATTGAGTTTAATAAAAGTTTTCTAAAATTCTAAAATTACCCTTATAAAAAAACTTAACTTATTAATATAAAAGATTATTTTGATAAAATAAAATACATCACTTTTTTTTTTTTTTTTTCTTTCTCTCTTATTTACTCTATCCAAACAAAATAGGTGAGAAATCATATTTACTTATTTTTTATTCATTCAAACATAATGGTAAGAAATTATAATCATTTCTTTTCTTTTTTCATCTAAGTGAGAAATACAATCATTTATTTTACTTTCTCATCTCAACTAGAAAAGTTATTGGTTGGTTTAGGGCACCGCCATGTGATGCCCCACGCATATGTTCTCATTGGTGAAGAAAATATGATTCATGATTTTATATTAAATAATTCAAGAACACGAGGAACATGAAAATTTGTGATTCGCTAGAATATGACCACGTGGTGCCTTACACCAATCAATAATTTTTCTATTAGTTGACGATCCAAACAGAGTGTTAACCCCTGGCCTTCAACTATCAACCCCCCCTCTTTACTAGGGTTGTAAATGAACTGAATTATTTACAAATAAGTTCAGTTCAGCTCGTTTAGTAAACAAGTCTAACTCGAATTCGAATATTAAACTCGTTTAGTAAATGAACCAAATTCAAGTTCAAATAAATTTAATTTATTTATCTTTATTTAAATTATATAATAAATATATTATTTTTAAATAAAATAAAATAAATAATATTAAAAAAAGTCTTATTAAATCAACTTGACTTAAGCTCAAGTTTTATTAATATGACAGGAATTGAGAAAACAGAAATAGAGGACAAAATAAATTTCATTTGCTCTTGTCGGCCGATGGCTAGATGACCGGCCAGTCATCCTCTAGGCAACCTATATTTTGTTGACCACTTCAATAATTCACCGTTAAAATGTCTAATATGATACGGAGAAATTCGTCATATTTTTATTGAGATTTAAAGAAGAAAAATGCTTCATATCATTAATTTAGCACCATTAATGCACCACTAATGATGTGGCATCATGTGGATCTCACCACTGATGTGATAGTTTGGCCTTTATTTTGTTTTATTTATTTTTTCTTTACATTATCACCTCATTAGTGATATTTTTAGAGTTTCAAATTTAATGTTCTAAATCACCCCTCTTTAAAGAAATATTTGATTAAGGCCTTGTTTGGGGTGTACTAATAAGTACACACTTTTTATCTTTTTTTTATCACATCACCTCTCTACTTTTTTACACATCTTTTCATAAAAAATCAAAAAATTCACTTATTCAGATCATTCCAAATCACCGCTGACAGTTGGAAAAGAGGAATCAAACTCGAATCCACTTACGTATTGAGCCACAAACGAAAGCTCCGCTCGGCCCTACTCGTTGCCAGCACCAAGGATCCTTTAGAGTTTTTTTTTCCTAAAATTTCCTAAAGTGGTTTGTTGTATGGTTGAGATTTAATGCTAAAAAATTAATGTGACTTGTCATTAAATTTCAACCATACAACACACCACTTTAATAACCTTTAAGAAAAAAAACTCGAGGATCCTTGCTCCGTTGCCAGAGGCGCGACACTCCAGCTTTAAAGCCTAAAACCCAGCTGAGCCGCCGTACACCTCCTTCGTCACTCCTCCAAACCACGCCACCGCCACTAGTCCACCACCGTCACAGCCGCACCTTCGCTACTCTTCTACTCAGGTATTCTTCTAGGTTTAATCACTTCAACATTAGTATTCATATATGTCTACAGTGTATGTATATATTTTGTTGCATGCACAAATTACGTTTCGTCATTGTTCTTTACTAGAGGCTCGATCATTATCTCACACATTTTTGTAATTGCAATATAGCTTCAATATACAATTGAAGAAGAACCCATATGTGTAGATATAATCAATTGCATTAAGAGCGGACCTTGGGATGTTTCACTCATGGGTTCGAGCCCTTTCGCCCCGAAAGAGCCTCCGTGGCTTTTATCTCCTCTCTGGTGGTACTACTACTACTACTACTCTGCCCAACCATGTCAATAGTTCAATTCCCAGATTCTTCAGAGGCACAGCACCTTTGAAGAACACCACTGCACACTGTGGCGATATCAGATATGGTAAAAAATTACAATTATTGCAATTTCTCATATAGTTGGACCATCTCCGACCCTTCCCCAGTTTTTTTCATCTAATTTGATTCCAATTTTAGTAAAAAGTTTGATTTGATAAGAACTAGTCCAATCCTTTCATCAAATTTTCATCAAAAATCTTTTTTAGAATTTCACTCTTATCCCAAAATTTCCCTTTTCATCAAATTTGATAAATAAAAAAAATAATGATCTCCAATGCTTCATTTTTTAAATTTTCATTAAGTTCATATTTGATGAATTCTCTCAATTTGATGAAAAAAATGACTCTGTGAACATTTGATGAAAGGATTGGAGACGGTTTTTAAGTACTTTTAGTTATCAAATTTAAATTTGATGAAAGAATTGATGAAGGAGTGGAGATGCTCTTATATGTAAAATTAGACAAATCAATTCGACAACCTTATGCGATGGTTCCACAGCCCTCCGTCTCACTTGAGCGTGGAATTATTGATCTCTGTAATATATATGACTCTATAATTGGACTTGACCACATGGGTTTTAACTTTAATCTTTACTTTATGATACTTTGGTCATTAGGATCTTTGTCCAATGGCTTTGCTATAAATGGCATTGGAAGAACACATTCGGGGCTAAATTCGTGCAAGTTAACCTCACACTGGTGTCATTTTAACACTGGTGGTGGACTTTGCACGGTGTCAACCCAGGCAACTGAGGACGCATTATTGGGTGTCTCTGGTCCTTGCAATGATGTAAGAGGTGATTCAGAAGAATACCATGTTGATTTTGAAGATGCTGCTATTATTGATAAACCAAAAGAAAGAGATAATAGTAAGAAGTCGGTTGATTTCACAAAGGTTGATCTCAGCTTGCTTCCAACTATAGTTCTTATTGGGCGCCCAAATGTAGGCAAGTCAGCGCTGTTTAATCGGTTAGTTTTTCTTACACATGCTATGCTTATTTTTAAAATTCATAGCAGTTGTTATGGTAAACTTAGACAATTTCTATTTGTGGGGTTTGGAAATAGTTGTTGCAGTTTCAACATTGTGAGTTGGTTTTATGATGTAGTTTAATACGACGGAGAGAGGCTCTTGTGTACAATACTCCTACTGACCATGTTACACGGGACATACGAGAAGGGATTGCCAAATTGAGTGATTTACGATTTAGGGTGTTAGATTCGGCTGGCTTAGAAGCGGAGGCATCTTCTGGTTCTGTTCTCAGAAGAACTGCAGAAATGACTGGAAATGTGCTGGCAAGGTCTCAATTTGCTCTCTTCCTCATTGATGCAAGGTTAGTTTGATGGATGAGTTAGTGTTTTTTATTGCTTCAGACACTGTTATTATTTGGTTTTGTCCTAACCAGATAGTTTTACATGTAGTAGGTGAATAGAAATCAGATCCATAAAGGAAGTAATTTAGTTATCTAAATGTATCTTGAGTCATGTATAGGTTAATAGATAACTAGCAGTTCACTGTGTTTTGGGATGTGTAGGACTGAATGTTGTTTCTTGAATCTGTTTAAAGTTGTCATAGAAACAGGTTTGTGTCATCATTGAAGACACTGGTTACATTTTAAAAGTTCTTTCATAGTTTTGGAGTAGCTTCATGGATGAACATAGTATTGACTTGTTAGTATGCATTGTTTTGTTATTATATGTTTTTTTGAGTGTGGACTTTAATTACTTTTGCTGTCCTATATTGTGACTAGAGATGGGCTGCAGCCTATGGATTTGGATGTCGGAAAATGGTTGCGCAAGCATGCACCTGGAATCAAGACTATTGTAGTGATGAATAAATCTGAATCACTTGATGATGGTGCTGGATCTCTTGCTGCTGCTGGTGGCGAAGCCCATATGTTAGGATTTGGGGATCCTATTGCTCTATCTGCTGAGACTGGATTGGGTATGACAGAACTTTATGAAGTTCTAAGGCCTTTACTTGAGGACTATATGCTCAAGGTCTTAAATGGTAAGAACCATCCCTTCAAGATTTTCTTGTCATGACTGTGACATCCTTTCTCAAGACAAAATTCCTGGACATGTGCTTAATTTCTATGTATCCTTTGAAAGCTACTTATGTTTTTGCTTTCAAGTTGCACAAGCGCAGCTTATATTGTTTATATGAGGTACTTCACAGAATATATTGTTGTTTTTACAAAAAGGTTGTTTGGCTATCCTTTTGAATTTCTCATGATGAATCTGAACACACATATTTGTCACACAAAAGCATCTCTCAAATTCTCAATAGATTGAACTGTATGTTTCTTGTAGGTTTTAATATCAAGTATCAGACCATCTATTTCTCTAAGTTAGCTTCTAAGTGCTTTGTAGATGATTCTCTTACATTGTGTAGATAAGGGCAACAGGCATAATGGCCCAGTGCTAAAAAAAGATATGGTTGGGTGATATAGTGCCTGGCTAAGTGCTCGATATTCAATTAATCGAGATAACATTGCTATCTCATTAAAAGGAAAAGGTAAGGGGACCATTGACATAGAATGAATAAATAATGCCTAGCAAATTAGTTGATGTTGAAGTTGATATGCTTATCATGGTTGTTAGAATTGTACGATTCACGATTCAATTTATATGATTCAATACGAGTTTCAACAAAAAACTATTTGAATCATGTTGTTGAATCGGAAATTGAGTGAATCATACAATTCAATTTACGATTCACTAGGATTCGTTCGATTCACTATGATTCAGACGATTCACTGCGATTCAGTTTTATTTCTTTTTGTTTACATAATGTTTGAAACATCATTTGTGCCAAACTATGAAGATATTTAGAGGAGATTAATTAGTTATATTGATATATGTAATTTTATATATATATACATATATATAATTTAGTTATACTGATAATTTACTTCATTTTAACACGGTATGTATTTTTATATGTATATAAATATATAGAACTATATAAAACCGAACCAAACCAAACAAGCCTTAAGTCCCATCAAATGGGGTCGGCTACATGAATCCTCCTTCTCCACACAGCTCTATCAAATGCCAGTTCGTTAGTTAAATTAAGTAAATTCATCTCTCTATTTACTACGCTAGCTAACGTCAATTTAGGTCTATCTTGTCCCCTAATACTTACATCTATCGTCACTGCATTGCGTCCTTTCACTACTGCCTCTGTTGGTCTCCATTGAATATGACCAAATCATCTCAATCTATTCTCTCTCAACTTATCTTCTATCGGTGCTGCTTCTACCCATTTTCGAATATACTCATTCATAATTCTGCCTTTTCTAGTCTTGCCACACATCTACCTTAGCATCCTAATTTCAACAACACTCATCTTATCTACATGTTGTTTTTTGGTTGTCTAACATTCCGTCTCATACAACATCGTTGGTCTAATAGCCGTTCTATAGAACTTTCTTTTTAGTCTAGTGGATACTTGTTTATTGCATAGTAAGCCAGACGTACTTCGTCACTTAAGCCATCCCGCCTTAATTATATGGACCACATCCTCATCAATTTCCTCTACCGTTGTGATAACCGACCCTAAATAACGAAAATGTTCACTCTTAAACAGTTCTTGGTTCTCAATCTTCATTTCTCCACTGCTTTCATTGCTACTGTTACTATGTATTCTGTCTTAATTCTGTTTATCCGAAATCCTTTAGATTCAAGTGCTTCTCTCCAAATCTTCAATTTTGTGTTAACTCCTTCTCTAGTCTCATCCACTAACACGATATCATCTGCAAAAAATATACACCATGGCACATCATCCTAAATATTTCTCGCCAACTCATCCATAACTAAAACAATAAGATAAGGACTTAAGGTAGATTCTTGGTGTAACCCTACAGTAATTAAAAATTCCTGTGTCTCTCCAGCAGGCGATCTAATAGTGGTCACCACCCTTTCATATATGTCCCTAATCACATCAATGTAACATTTTGTCACCCTTTTCTTTTTTAACACCACTAGATTATATCTCGAGGCACTCTATCATATGCTTTCTCAAGATCAATAAACACGATATGAATGTCTCTTTTCTTTTCTCTATACTTTTCTGTTTCTCTCCTCAAAAAATAGATCGTTTTCATTGTTGACCTACCAGGCATAAATCCAAATTGATTATTTGACACCTTTGTTATATCTTGCAATCGGCGTTCCATTATCCTCTCCTACACTTTCATTATATGACATATTAGCTTGATTCCTCAATAGTTGTTACAATTCTAGACATCTACTTTATTCTTACAGATTAGCACTAAAATACTCCTCCTCCACTCATCTGGCATGTTCCTAGTTAATAAAATCTTGCTAAACAACCTAGTGAACCAAGCAACCCCTTCTTACCCAAACACTTCCAAGCTTCAATAGCGATATGATCGGGTCCTAAAGCCTTGTTCGATTTCATCTTCTTAAGTGCAATCTCCACTTCAAAGTTCCTAATCCTGTGATAGAACTTATAGTCTTAGTTTTCCATATTACTGGCTATTTTCTCCTCTATTAATGTATCTCCATGTTTCTCATTTAACAGTTTCTCAAAATAATTCTTCCACCTCTCCTTAATCTCTTCATCCTTCACCAAAACCTTAGAATCATCACTTTTGATGCACTTAACTTGATTAAAATCTCTTGTTTTTCTCTTCCCTATCTTAGCAAGTTTGTATACCCTCTTCTCTCCCTCCTTACTATCTAGTCTAGTGTATCATAAGCTTTCAACTTAGCCTATCTCATTACTTTCTTAACCTCTTTATTAGCCAATCTACAGCTCTCAAGATTTTCTTCAGTTCTATCCTTCTGTCATTTTTTAAAGCACTCTTTTTTTGCCTTAATTACAGCTTGAACCTCTTCTCTCTACCACCAACTTTCCCTAGAGTTGGGTCCCTTTCCTTTCGACTCTTCAAGAACTTTCCTTGAGATTCTCCTCATATAATTGGCCATGGAACTCCACATAGTATTAGCATTATCGTCCGTCCATGTCTCAAGTACCTTCCTTATCCATTCTATTCTTAAATATTTCTAGTTTATCTCCTTTTGAGTTCTACTATCTCGTACTACGACACCCACTATCCTTCCTAGCTTGATATTGTCCTTTAAAGCATAAATCTAGTATCAAAATCCTATGTTGAGACATCAGGCTCTCTCCAGGAATCACTTTATAATCATTGTATTTTAGATGGTCCACTTTCCTCACTAAAAAGTAATCTATTTGGCTCTTAATTGATCTACTCTTGAAGTCTATTAAATATTCCTCCCGTTTCTTATACATAATATTGGCCACCACTAGACCAGAAGCCGACGCAAAATCTAAAATGCTCTCTCTAACCTCATTTCTATCACCAAAATTATATCCACCATGCACCCTCTCATAGCCTAATTTATCTATTCCTACATGGCTGTTGAAATCTCCACCTATAACTAGGTTCTCTCCTACGAGTATCTCCTGTAAGATCTCATCTATTTGTTCCCAAAAATTTCTCTTAGTCTTATCATCTAATCCTACTTAGAGGGCTTATGCACTAATAACGTTCACTATATTCCCTCAAATAACTAGTTTAACTAACATAATCTTATCACCTTTCCTAATGATCGCCACTACATTTTCCACAAGGCCTTTGGCAACTATTATTCCTACCTCATTCCTGTGTCTATTCTTGCCACTATAATACAGTTTAAATCCGGTATCCTCAATTTTTTTAGTTTTTTCACCCGTCTACTTAGTTTCTTGTACA
Organism: Camellia granthamiana; assembly: GCA_036172215.1. Lineage (NCBI taxonomy): Eukaryota > Viridiplantae > Streptophyta > Magnoliopsida > Ericales > Theaceae > Camellia > Camellia granthamiana. The sequence continues at coordinate 104,279,341 of CM069908.1, read as the reverse complement.
CATGCTATACTAACTCTCCTCCTAATCATAACATCTACCAATTCTATAGTCTTACCAGTTAATGTTCCTATACTCCATGTGGCTATCATAAACCTTTAGTCTTGGACTAGCTTCTTTACCTGCGCTTGTTCAAAAAAATGCAGAAACCTTTGTCCATTTTTCACCGCACCCAGTGTTTTAAAAAGCTCTAGGTGCATCGAGGCTCCAAGGTCACCTGGAGCCTAAGCGCCGAGGTGCGCGCCTCACCAAAGCGAGGCTTAAGTTATATAAGTTAAGCTAAATATTAATGCACAATTTTCAACATAAGCAAATATTTAATATGTATATTATTAATTTTTTAATAAGAAGAGAAGAGAAAAAGAAAAAAAACAATTTATTTTTTTAATATATATATTATTTTATTTATTTATTTATTATATTTTTTAAATAATGTGTTTCAATTAATTTTTATTTTACATACATGAGTTTATTTTATTTATTACTATGTATAAGCATATATTATATTTTATATATTATCTATAAGTATATTATATATTATATATTATATAATAGGTATTATAGGTATTATATAATATATATATATGAATCGATTATATTTTATATATTATCTATAAGTATATTACTTATTATATATTATATAATAGGTATTATATAATATATTATATATATGAATCAAGAAGATAAAAAGAGAGATAGAATCAAGAGAGAGAGAGAGAGAGATCGTGATCGTGATCGCGAGAGAGAAGGTGAGAGAGAGAGAGCGATCGTGAGTGAGACAGAAGACGACGAAATGAGAGAATAGAAGAGAAGAGAAGAGAGGAGAGGAGAGGAGAGGAGAGGAGAAGAGAAAATGAAGCAAAAGAGAAGAAGCAGAGAGAAGACGAAGCAAAAGAGGAGAAGAGAGGAGAATAAGCAGAGATGAACCTGAAGAAGACGAGTCCAGTCAATGTTGAAGCTCAGATCAGTCGATGGCTAGTACACAAACACAAAACAGATCAGTCGATGGCGAAGCGCACAAAGCGTGCGCCTTGAGCCTAATCGAAAGGTGCGCGCCTCAGCGCCTTACTTGCGCTTCTCGCAACTCACCTTGCCTCGCCTCGCCTCGCCTACTTTGAGCGCGGCCCTTACGCCTCGCCTTGCTTAGTGCCTAGGCGCGCTTTTTAAAACATTGACCGCACCTAATTGTTGATGCGGCGCCCCTTGCTCACTTTTCGAAACACCCGGAGGCAGGCGCATTGCATCACTTGAGGGGAACGACCTAGCGTTTAATCGATTTAAAGTAGGATTTTACGATTCATGATTCGATTCGCGATTTGACAACAATGATGCTTATAGTTGGATATTGGTGGCATCCCTTTGATGTATTTTTAAATAAATTTTAGGGGAAACCAAAAAATACACCCTACATGTTTTTGAGTAGTTTTGTTTTTTTTGAAAACTATGCCAAAAAGGGCCATAGATTTCGAAAAGCTGGTTAAGGGAATCTTATTAATAGATATAGATTGGATAGTCAGAGAAGTAGTAGTATAACTGAATTGTGTCAAGTGGATTAGGAGTTAGTTGAGTCTGTTATGCTGAGTAGGCAGGTTAGTTAGAGGCGGAGGAATACTCTATAAATATAAATGTTGTATATGTAAGCGATAATTAAGATCAATAATACAGTTCATCTTCTTCTTGAATTTCTGTCTCTAGAATTTGTTCATTCTCTCTGGAAATCTTCTCAGTCCTAATTAAAAAGCTGATGTGGCTAGCCTTTATTAGAGGCCCATGTGAATCTGGGCTGGAGTCATGTGGTTGACATCATCAGGGTTTAAGGGCAGTCTACAGACAAGATGATTTAGGAGGAAAAATCATAAACTAATAAAAAATTGCAGCCAAAATCTGTTGGTTCAATCATTAAAGGAGACGTTTAACTTGGGATTTACGCAAGATTGGAATTATGCGAGGATCAGAAAGCTCAACCTGTTGTGGGAAGGCTTTGGAGTTTGGCAATGGAATCACTGGTATTTGCAACTAAAGAAATTGCAAGTTAGACCTTGGAGGAATGAGAGCATTTTCTTAAAGTTTCATGGCATATATTCAGAGATTTGCTAGGATATGTAATTCTTAATGACGTGGAAGACTTGACTAATTCATTATTAGAAGTAGATGATCAATGTGCAAGAGGGGAGCATTATGTGATTGCAATTCACACAATTAGTCATGTTAGAGTTGACATTGTTGTGACGGACATTTTTAATGTTATTATTCACCTTAAACACAATCATAAGAATTATCTGGATCTTGCAGACATTGTTTTGTACTCTGTGCTACAGCGTGCAGCTGATAGTTGTTGCATACTAGTACTTGACCTCTGTAGCAGGTGACATATAAATTATAGGGCAAATTACACTGACGGTCCCTGTAGTTTAGGACTTGTGTTATTTTGGTCCATGACCTTGCCATTGTGATACATTTGACCATGAATTTTGAATTTCATTCCAAATAAGGATAATTAAAGACACCATTGCTTCATTTCAAGGGTAAAGTCGTCAATTTGATAAAAATAAATGTCAAAAAATTATTTTTGAAATCTTAAAAATTATTTCTACCCATCAAAGATAAAATTATAAAAAATGATAAATCTTTTACATTTTTATTTTTTTACCAAATTAATTTTTAGTATGTGTTTGGGTGATGATCATATAATGGGTGGTGGTTTTTATTGATGTTTTTGGATGGTTATCATGTAATAGATGGTTATATTTGTTGTTAACAGATATTTTGGATGGTTATCATGTAATGGATGGTTATTAGGCTTTTACTGTATAATTGATATGTATATGAAATATTTTTAGTTTTGAATTTTTTGAGTTAATGGATTGGTTTAATAATGATATCGAAGTTGTCGCCATGTTTAACTTTTGAAAAAATAGAAACTAATTTAACGAAATAAATATAAAAAAATTTATTTCTATTCTCCCAAAAGATAAAATTATATAAAAATGATGTGTTTTTAATTTTTTTTACCAATTTAATTTTTATTTTCTTAGAAATTTTTTTCTGAAAATAGATTTTGAAAACCAAACCAAATAGAATGACTTTATAACCAAGAAAGTTCCAGCATTATTCATTTAAGAAAAGGTTATTACATTTCAAACAACACACAAATTAACCAACACAAACTAATTTAGACTATTTGCAAATGAAACATCTTTGATTGTCCTTATTTAGAACATGATTCAAAATTCAGAGTAAAATGTATCACAATTAAAAAATCAGAGACTAAAGTGACACAAGCCCAAAATTACAGGGACTATTAGTGTAATTTGTCCTAAATTATAGTATCATTTATTTATCTTTTAATTAAATTTTTGTGTGTTGGGATGCGATACTTATCATAGAGAGATGGAGGAAGATCTGGTGGATTTTCTAAAGGGAGTGATATTGATGGGGAAAATCCACCCAACCAGATATTCCAGGGTCAAAAGGGCTTTGTGGGTTCCCTGCAATTCACCAACAAAATCTCATAGATGGATGACATTTCCATATTTGCTAGTTGGCTGTTGGACAAAATGCATAGTCTATAGACTATGGTGCTGTTTGGTGTAGCTGTTAAAACAGATTATAGCTTATAGCTTAACAGATTATAGATTATGACTTTAATCAGAAGCTGTTAACCTGTTTGGTATAGCTGTTGGATTATAGATTTAAGTTGCTGAGTAGTGTTTGTTAAATAAGCTGTGAAGTAGCTTTTTCAAATAATTTTTATTTTTTATTATTCACTATTTATCTACATTTTTCATAAAAAATAATAATAATATTTTATAGTCCATTTGGGACTTTTTCTATTTTTAAAAAAATAAAAAATAAAAAAATCTAAGAGTATAACCGTGAATTAATATGTCCACAGCAGAAGCTGATAATCAGAAGTAAGGGGTGAGCAGCTTCTCAGAATCAGCTTTTTTGACTTAAAATAAACTGTTAGAATCAGAAGCTGTTTGAAATAAGTTTAACCAAACAGTCCAAAATAACTTTTTAAAAGCCAGAAGCCATAAGCTGGCTCAAATAAGCCCTACCAAACACCCCCTATATCAGGGCATAAGCAATAGTTACTGAAGCAGACCTGATACTTTTACACGAAAGAGAGTAAAAGATTTAGCTTGAGAGTAGAAGCACTTGAATGGGTTAGCCTATGTACAAGGCTTGATATTTTATAGGCAGTTTGTAGACATCTCTCATGTTTAATCCCTTGCCTTATGTAAGTCTTGCTTGGTGCACTTTTTGAGCTGCTAATAGTTTTTTTTTTTTTTTTTGGAAATTTGTGTTGGTGTAACTTCTGTTTATAGTTTATAACTTATGAGGTAGAAATAACATAAGTATACTTAAAATAGCTGGTTATTTGGAAGCTGGGGGAGGTGTGCTTTAGCTTTTGCTTCTTGATTATCAACTTTTAGCTTGAGAAAAATGGCACCAAAATAATTGATTATAATTGGTACAATGGTGGATAATTCTGAAGGGTGACTTAGTAGTTTGTTTGTAGCGGTGGAATGTGGCTCTTACTAAATATCATTTGATAGTTTTTGGTTCAGCAATTTTTGTTTCACTTGTGTAACTTTGTTTTACAATTTCAATGGTTTGGAATTGAATAGGATCCGAGATTCAATGATGTAGTTGTGTATGCCCGCAAAGTTTTGTATGCTGATATCCCCCTTAGAATAATTGTCAGAAGCAAAGTTTGGTATGTTTCTTTGAAGGTGCATATTTAGTGATTGCAATTTGGATTTGAGCTTTCCCTTAATTTTGAATTTGTGGAATGGTTGTTGTTAAGGGAAGTGATTCATCTATTAACAGGAATCATCATTGTTGGATGTTGGTTTTTCTGTTTTTATTTTTCTTGTTCTTTGAGTGAATTTAGACAATTTTAGATCTTATGATGCACTTCTGGAGCACAGCACCGTTGTGCGGTTAAACTATGAACAACATTTTTTCACTAACTGCTGCATCATTTTTTCGACTGGCTTTGGTGATGAACTAAGTATCTATGTCTGGCTCTTATTTATGAAACCTGCTTTGTCTTCCCTGTATTTGTAGATGAAAGTAATCAGGAGGATAGCAACTGTGAGGATGAGGAATCTAAGTTGCCATTACAATTGGCGATTGTAGGGCGGCCCAATGTTGGGAAGTCAACCTTGCTAAACACGCTATTACAAGAAGATCGCGTTCTGGTTGGGCCAGAAGCTGGTTTGACGAGAGATTCAGTTAGAGCTCAGTTTCAATATCGAGGGAGAACTATATATTTGGTAAATATCATACCTATTGCTTCACACTAGCATGTGTGCTTTGAATGTATTTGTCTTAATGCATTGGTAAAACTATCAATATGTGTCAGTTGAACTCTTGAATTCCCTGTCCTGGGTGGCTGCATAAGTGCTGGAGGATCCAATATGAAATGCTTTGAAGGAAGCAAACTATCAGCTGATCTCGACTTTTACTGTCTACTCAAATCTGCATCTGTTCCTCATTTGCCAGTCTGTTCCTCTCTTGATTTGTTTTCCATCTTCTCTAGTTGAATTTGTGTAATTCATTCCTCATTGTCTTCCAGCGCATTCATTCTACTTCCCTTGTGTAATGTGAGATGCTGAGCACCGAGTAGGACTGAAATTTGGTGGTGTGAGTCCATCTGATTTTTTGGTTTTTTGGGCCTCATGATAACTGAGGCAGCTGTTCAGGAGGCTGGAATCTTATAATACTTTTTGATTCATTTTTATTTGATTTTGTGTGTCACATTTTTAACGACCGTTAAACTCCTTGGATATAATTTATTAGTATGTTATACAATTGTGTTGGGTTTTGTGTTTCAGGTTGACACTGCAGGTTGGCTGGAAAGGACAAAGCAAGACAAAGGACCGGCTTCCTTGAGCATTGTGCAATCAAGAAAAAACCTTATGAGGGCTCATGTAGTTGCTTTGGTTCTTGATGCCGAAGAGGTGCGTCATATGTCAAATTGCTCTTTTGCTATTTTTTCCCAATGTATATATGTAATGAACTATATGTCAATATGCTTGTAGCTCAAACCTTGTCTCATTTTGAAGCAATTTGTGCTACCTCAGTTGAATGTAGTCAAATGCATCACAACCTCCAAGCTTGTTACATGGACTGTTGTAAATGTGTGGAGTATCCGTGTCCACTCGACACTCAAGCAATAGTATGAGTCTTATGGGATATCTGTATGGCATGTGTAGTTGGATATTTACCCAACAAACATGCATAGTAATTCGAATTTATCATTTTAGTATGCATGAAACTCTCATATAACATGTGAAATGCTCAATGCTACCTTGTAAATACCATTACATCTTGGAAAATAAAAGAAGAATCTTTAAGAAATATGAATATATTTCCAAATCCTGGTGTAAGACGTGAATCATATGAATTTGACACTTACACAAACCACCACTCAACATCAGTACCCAAGTCCATGTAACATTTCCTCCCAAGCATGGTGATGGTTTCTTGCAATGGAATAGAGAATAGTTGGGAAATGAACATAAGAAAAGTGATTGGAAATTTGAAGTCCTAAAAACTTTGTGAGCTATCAACAGGCACATATGTATTCCTAAAAGACATGTTTTTGATAAAATATTTTTCCAGAAAGCCAATTGAGGATAACGTATTTGTGGTGTTATTTGGCATTAAATATATTTCTGGTTGAAAAAAGAATCATTTTTATCCTAGTTGAAATTAAGTTCACTGGGCTAATTCCATGCGTGTCATTTGTGGGTGATTGATTGTATTAACCAAAGGATTAGTTCTGGCTCATTTGGGTTATGACACCTTGGTGTAAAAGGCATAAGTTCACCTAATAAATTGTTCCAGCTGGCCATACTTTTTGAAGTTTTGTTGTTGACCTAATAACAAATCCAAAATTAAAAACCTAGGAAAATTATATTAATAAACTTAGGATGATCATCTCTTTTTACCATATCTTGCTTACCACCTTATGTGGCACACTGACATTTGTCGAATATTAATGACATTTATGTGGGACCCATTGTATTCAACAAGTGTGAATGTGGCCACGTAAGGTGCTAAACAAAATATGGTAAGAAAACATGGTCATCGTACCATCATTGCTTGTCTTATTCTTATTTCTCCTACACATGGCAATCAATTGTTAAATCTTTATAACACTTTTAATCGGGGGTTGAGTTGATGTGTTGTATGTTATCATTTTCTTCATTTTATTGTATCTATACATACCTTACAAACCAGTATCATGTGAAAATACCTGCTAAGTGAATATAAGTAGTATTCTGCAGTTATGATTGATTGATTCCCTGTATGCATTTATTATGTGCGGTTTCAGAAATTATACTATAATAAGTTTTAATGTCTAATAGCTTCTCTTTTTATGTATATCATGTTTATGATGGTTAGATTGCAAAAGCTAGGAGGAGCATGAACCATGCTGAAGTTGTCATAGCAAGAAGGGCAGTGGAAGAAGGCCGTGGTTTGGTTGTGATTGTGAACAAGATGGATCTTCTAAAAGGGAAATTACAAGAGAATGTTGTCAATGCTGTTCCTGAAGAAGTGCAGACTGTTTTGCCCCAGGTTTGTCAGTTCCAAAATTTTTAAGGTCATATGTTCTTCATGTGTAAGCATTTCTTTCTTTGTATCTGCTCACTTTCTTCATCTGCTCGTGATCTCTAGTCTTTCTAGCATCTCCCAGAGGAAAATTCTTGTTACACATAATTATATAGCTCCTCTCAATTAGTTGAGGACGGTAGGAATTTGTTATTTCCTTCTTGTTTGTAGTTCTTACGGTCAAACTACTTTCTGGACTAGATGTTAACAACATGAAGTTATTTTTATTTTGGTCTCATATCATACTTGTTCTAAGCGATTGGTTTAGTTTATTATTAATCATAGTGCTATTACCTTACCATAAATGTAGAAACTACCTTTCTTAATGAAAAATTAATCTTCATATCCTATTTTGGATGTCCCAAAGTAATTTCCTTGGGAGAATATTTGGAAGTAGGGGTTCTATCCAAGGTGGCATAAGCATTCTTCATTTGTTCAGCAGCTTTGGATTCAATTCTCACCTTGGAAAATTCAGGCAAAAGAGGTAATATGTTACAATATTGGTGTTACATCTGTCAAAGGGCAGAGGAGTCAATAGATTGTCTCCTTTTGCATTGTGAGGGAGCTTTGGAGCTTATTATTTTCTATTTTTGGTGTTAAGTGGGTTATGTCAGGGTCAATTCTTTTGTTTTGTATGTATTAGGAAGAAAGAAGCAAATTATGGAGATAGAAAGGATTGAAGAATAGCCCCCCACGTGTATGATGTGGTTGCATTTGGAAGGAAAGGAACCACTGAACTTTTTTTGATACTATTTTTTACTAGTATAGATTGAAACTACTTGTGTTGTATACTTATAATTATTGACCGTCAAGAAAGTTTGTTGAATGTACTGTGAAAACTCTCATGAAAAAGATTGCCTTTAGGAGATCATGCAATCTCTCTCACTTTTCTATCTTTTTTGCTGTCTGAGATTTTGTCAGCCATGACACCCTTGTTGAAGTACCTAGGTCCTACGAAATACACTCATGAAAAAGCTTGCCCTTGGGAGATTAAGCAATCTCTCACTTTTGTTTTGCTGCTTGAGATTCTGTAGTCATTATGTCCTTCAATGTGCCACTGAAGATTTGCTTACATTGGCATGGAGTTCCATCAATACATTATGAGCAGCGTATTGTTAGTTTTCTGTTGCTCTTTTCAATTGCTAATATTCTGGTATCTGTTGAAAGTACTTCATGAAACAATGGTGATTGCTTGTAGAACAGGGACTTAGTTAACATGCTTTTGTGCTAGGGACTTTTGGAAATAACTTTTGTTTCAAACAAACATACTCTGAAGTGAACAACTCATAGTAGTATTTTGACTGATGAATATCAGTACAAGTGCGTACGTGGATGAATAGTACACATCTCCTGTTATTATCTCAGAGAATCATTTTTGTTCCTCCCATTGCATTTGCATATATGATATGTATATATGAATTCATGACCTTTAGAATGATAGTGAAGTAGCTGATCTATCATTCGCACAACTTTGTTACTAGGTGACGGGAATACCAGTTATTTTTGTTTCTGCATTGGAGGGAAGGGGTCGAACAGCTATGATGCATCAGGTACTAAGTACCTATGATAAATGGTGTTTAAGGTTGCCGACTGCTCGTCTTAACCGTTGGCTGCGCAAGGTTAGTTCCAATGCCTCATCATTTTCTTTCCTCCTGCAGCCCTTAGAACATGTAAATTTTCATGCTGATCGTTTGTATGTGTGTGGCCATTGTTGTTAAATTTGTAAATCAAATTGTGAATCATTTTGCCAAACGGAAGTGATACATCCCTAAAAATGGAGTTCTAAACACAGCTCTATACACTTGGCAATGAAAAAAGAAAAGAAAAGAAAAAATAAGACCAAAACATCACGAATAATATTTGAGAGCTCTAATAGTGGAGCTCTAATGGTGTGGGCCCCACAGTGATAGTGCCAAGTGTATAGAACTTTATTTTTAGGAGGATGTATCACTATTGAAACATCACATCACATGGGACCCATCACTCCATTAGAGCTCTAAAACATTTTTGTTTGCTAAAATAGTGAAATCATGAAGATTCATATCGAATCGTGAACTGTAAGATTCACTTGATTTAATATAATATATTGTTATATATATTTTACATGTATAAAAATATGCACATTGTAATTAACATGAAATAGATGCCAGTACAACTAAATTACATATATACATATAAAAAAAATGTATATTAATATAATTAATTAATTATTTTATTTTATTTTATTTTTATTTTGAAAAAACGATGGTGTTTGGTGCATTATACGGAAAAAAAAAAAAAAACTAAATCATGGCAAACCATAGTGAATTGCAATGAATCGTATTGAATCACATTTGAATTGTAAGATTCACTCAATTTAAGATCCAACAGCACAAATCAATTTGTTTTGGTTGAAACTCATATTGAATCGTATGAATCGAATATTCTAACAACCATACGAGTGGCACTTATCAGGTTATGAGCAGGCATTCTTGGAAAGATCAGGCTGCTCAACCAAAAATCAAATATTTCACTCAAGTGAAGGCGCGGCCACCGACTTTTGTTGCCTTTACGAGTGGAAAGACAACTCGCAGAAACAGACCTAAGGTTCTTAACAAAGTCTTTGAAGGAAGACTTCGATTTGGGTGGGATTCCTGTTCGGATCATGCAGCGGGCTGTTGTGAAAAATTCCAGGGGTAGCAACAGCAGCAGTAGTAGCAGCAAGACTAGCCAATTTGCTGGAAGAGTGGCTGAAAGGATCGCATCCGACAAGAGAAGTGTCCTCAATTAAGAACCAAACAGCACTTACTCGAAAGGATGCCGATGCAAATTTTGTTTTTTTTTTTTTGGTTAATTTATTTCTTTGTGATGTATAGCCTAGTCTGATGCTGAGATTGAGCATTAGGTCTCGTCCCGGCTTATGCACGTTTTTTTTGAAGTATTTTTGCTTTATTTTCCTGTATTAATATACTCGAGCTTTGAGAAGCAAATCCTTTAAGAAAATGTATAAAAAAAAAAAAAGGACGACAGTGCACCAGGTGGGTGGGGTTCATGCTGTCTTTGTATTTTTGGGTCTTGAACCCTGATAATAGTTTGATATGATAGCCATTATTCAAACTTTATTGCAACTTTTTGAGGACAAAAAACAGCTTTTTGAGAGGTTGGGGTTAGGAAACTAATGTGATGTGAGAGCATTATCCATTGGTCATTTCCAAAATGATAATATCAAAGTTAAAATTTGATGTGTTATTGTGTTAAAATGTTAAAATTTCGTAATTTAGAGGATGAATTAAAAGTTTCTCTTGGGTGAGCTGAATTGTTACAAATAACTGTGTCAAATTTCATGCTAAATTTGCAATAAAATTTGGTGAAAATTTGAAGGGGGATTTGGTTAAAGTTTTTTCGTAATAAAATTTTAATATATTTAGGTTTCGTTTAGAAACAAGCTATTTTAGTAATTTTTTAATTTTTTGATTAAAATATAAACTTAAAAAAAATTAATTTGTTTGGGATGAATTTTTTGACTTTTGACTAAAATTAAGGCCTTGTTTGGGAAGACTAAATAAGTGCACTTTTTGTCTTTTTTGACTAAAAAATTGAGGTTGAAAATATGGATGTTTGGGTTAACTTTTTGACTTTTTATGGAAAAATGTGTAATAAAAAATTGTGAAAATTGGTTTTTAGAGGAAAATTTGAATTGGGAGTTGTGCAGCCGTAATTGTTGACTTTTGGTGAATAGTGTTAACTTTTTAACTTTTTGAGTAACTTTTTGGCTTTTTGCCTTTTTTGAAAGATCCCAAACAAGGCCTAAATAAATAATATAAAAATAGATAAATTGATAACTCTTGTCATAACTTGTGGAGTCCGGATCCTCTCCAGCCAAAGACTCCCTCCTGTCCTCCGGTCAAGGGCCACGATTTGGCCACATGGCCCTTTGAAGATCTACGGCTTAGATAAAAAAAAAAAAATTGAATTTCGTTTATTCAACCCAGCACAAAATTCAAATTTTTAGTCCTCCTTGCAGATGAGCTTCTTCTTTGGAATCGATTTGCAAGCGTAGTTAATCCCAGTAGACTTCTCTGTGCAGAGATGGGTGGTTCCGAACTGTCCTTGCCCTAGCTTTTTCCCGATTGTGTACAGATTTTGGAGACTTTGGGTCTTGTAGGGAAGGACCCAGATGGGTTTTGATGGTGGTGGTGGTGGTGCTGGTGGTGGCGTTACGATGGCTGGTTTCTCCATTCCTGGTGGTGGGTTTGTTGAATCTGAAGAAGAATACATGAGTTTTGTAAACAGAGATTGATTTTTAAGTGTTTTGTAAAAACTAATTGAAAAAGGGAAGATCAGGCTGGTTTCTCCATTCCTGGTGGTGGGTTTGTTGAATCTGAAGAAGGAAATCTGAGAATGAAAGAATGAAAGAAAACATTCAATGGTGCTAAATCAATGGAAGCTGCTGCTGTGTTGAATCTGAAATGGAAAACATTCAATTTTTTTTTTTTTTTTTTTGCATCTGAGCCGTAGATCTTCATTTGAGCGAAATTCAAATTTTTATCTGAGCTGCTGCTGCTGTGTTGAATGAAAGAAGGAAAGAAATTCAATTTTTTTTTTATTTTATTTTTATTTTATTTTATCTGAGCCATAGATCTTCAAAGGGCCACGTGGCCAAATCATGGCCCTTGACCGGAGGACAAGAGGGAGTCTTTGGTTGGAGAGGATCTGGACTCTAACTTGTGACAGTATGATGACACGGCACTGTGCAGATTGGTAGCCGTCATGTCATGTTTGTAACTTGTGTTCAATATTAATTTTTCTTTTTCTTTTCTTTTTTTTTTTTTGAAAATTGACTTCGATTTGAAAATTTCTAAAAACATGTTTGGTTATAAATTTTCTCAATTTTTTAAAAAAAAATTACTTCTCTCTTTATTATACATCAATTAATCACTTTGTTTCTTTCTTCTCACTTTCTCAATCACATTTTCTCTCATATACATATACTCAACTATAACAAAATATCAATCATCCCAAACTCCTAAATTTCAAAACTATTTTCAAAATGGGGCTAGCTTCTCTCCAGTCCAAATCTGGATTGGACGGTGCTGTCCGGCCCTTAGGGGCCTACTACGGGTTGTGTTTCGATAATCTAAACCGTTCAATTTGTAGAACTCGTCGAGTACTATATGCCTGTAAAAAATCACGTTGATCGGATATCAATAGCTATATGATCAAATCAGTTTTTTGTAAGCCGTTATTTTTCGCCGTCCATTTTTTTTCATAAAAAACTGATTTGATCATATAGCTATCCATATCCGATCAACGTGATTTTTTACAAGCATATAGTACTCGACGAGTTCTACACATTGAACGGTTTAGATTATCGAAACACAACCCGTAGTAGGCCCCCAAGGGCCGGACAGCACCACCCAGTCCAGATTTGGACTGGAGAGAAGCTGTGGCCTTTCAAAATATACAACTAAGCAAATCAAAAAAAAAAATTAAAATTCTCTATTTTTTTATTTTTTTTAAAAATTTATCTCAAAATACAAATCAAATACACCCAAGACTCCCAATAAATTTTTTCCATGCAATCGCAGTGAACAATTTTTGGTGGTTGCCTAGTACACGAAAAGGTGTGAAACGAAAAACCAATTTGGCTGCCTAGTACACTAGTTACTGTGCATAGGTTTTTAGGCTACTGTGCATAGGTTTGTATGATAAAACATGTAGGTTTTTTAGGTTTTTTTAGTAATTTTTTGACTTTTAGGCTAAAAAAGACACTTGCCAAACGAGGCCTTAAAGGATAAGTACAAAAAAATTTCCTTTAAAAGTCTAACACATACTACAATTATCAAAATATTAAATTTCAAAATAATATAACTTTTAATCTAAATGTCGGTTTTTAATAAAATTAATATTTTTAGAATTCTCTCATCAAGATCTATCAAATTCTTCAAAAAATATATGTATATATATTACCATCAAAATTGATGTAAATAGTAACATGTTATCCTAGTAACATGTTACCCTGTTTCATAATAATATGTTATGCTGGTTGACAGTAACATGTTACTCTGACAATATTGTCAAAGAAAAAAAAGAGATATTGTACTTTGTCCTTGCTTGATTATACGCTTCTTCCTTAGAGGGTTTATGAAGCAAAATAAATTGAATTATCTTTTTCACCAAATAAGTGTTTTAGTTAAATTTTCTAAATTGATGGGGAATAAGGTTTGACAAATTTTTTTTTTTTTTACTCTATCCCAACTTCCTGGGATTGGGGCCTTGTATGGAAACTTGATTTTTAGATTAAAGAAGTTAAAAAAAAAAATAAAAAATCACTAAAAATAAACAAGTCATACATACTGGTCATTCAATTTTTATTTTTATTTTTTTATACAACTAAAAATATTATTTCTAAACACATTAACATTTTTTTTTTCTCATGAAAAATCAAAAAATCAAAAATTCTCATTGGTAAATTTTGTTATCAAGTATGACATAAATAATCTCATTAATAACTAATCAATTCTCATATTTTATCCAATCACCAAACGTGACAAAAGAGTATTGACTCTTAGATTGGGGTCACCGCAAATAATATGTTTACTATAGAACCTCATTTATTTATTTATTTTTTTTAGGTTGACAGGGAACACTCAAGACGAGGCCCATTTATGATCCGATCCTAAAAGTCAATCCAAGGACGATGTCGAGAAATCCACCCCTCACTCCCAATTTCGGTCAAGGGTTATAAGAAAGTTGGTATAGGTTTTGAACTTGGAGCTTTTGGTCACGCAAGTCGTTACCTTACCAACTCATCCAACCCTTGGTGTTATAAAACCTCATGCTGGTTGTTAGGAAATCCTTATTCCATGTAAAAATCTTTCAAACAAAACTAAACCCTTTCTCATTTGAGAACTTTCACAATGCAAAGATTTTGCAAGAATTTTTTTTTATATGATAAGAGTAATGAGAAACGTTGGCTCTTTTTTTTGAACAGCAGAAACGTTGGCTCTTTGGCTGTTGGGTAATGCTAAGAGTTAAGTCAACGCTTGGAGAGTTTTATAATGCTAAGATTATTTATCACTTTGTGACTGCAACTTTAATAGAACTATGTATTATAGATAGCTTGATCTCTTTAACTTTGGTTCATTAAATTCAACCTATATATTCTTGATTAAATGAATATATATTGACTTTATTATATTTATTATCTATAATTTTCTAAAATGGTTCTTAAGCTGCCTTCCTCTAGGTTATTTTGTCGATACTTGATGGTAGTTATTGAGAGCAATCTTTTTTTTTTTAATAATTTTTTTAAAAATCCTTTCTATTATTCCATGAGTTTGGTTTTGAGCTTAGAATTACTTAGAAATGGTAATTTGCCCTTTCCTGTTCATTGGTATTTTCTACAAGTCGACAACTTACTTGATTTATCATTTTCTGCTCCAATTATATACAGAGAGACAATCAAAATCTCACGTACGACAATTATTGAAAATTTCAAGTGAGTTAAGTTAAGCACCCTCCTCTTTATTCCTTCTATTTAATCGGAAAGAAAATTGGATGGAGATAATTTCAAGTGAGTCAAGTTAAGCACCCTCCTCTCAATTCCTTCCGTTTAATTAGAAAGAAAATTGGATGGAAACTGAAAGTGATAGAAAATGAAATGAAAGAAAAGAAATATAAAATGAAGAGAAAGTAATTGAGATGAAAATTTTGTAAAAGAGAGAAAGAAAATTTTAAAATTTTAGTTATATATAACTCTTTATATAGACACATTTATATTTTGGTTTTTTTGTGTTTTCATGTGTAATTTTAAAGAAATTAGAAAGTACGTTTGTAGACACCCCATTTTTGACCGACCTTAAGACTCAGACGTCACCGATTGAGCGCTCGGTGATGTTGCATATTGTGCTCGTTCAGAAGTCTCAGAGTCACGGCCGTGAGCCCTGCCTCCGGACTCCCGAACCCTCTTTTGTACCTTGCCTCGGTTTGCGAACCAGACTCGGTTTTCTCTGTTTCTTTCCCTAAAGGGAGGGAGAGGTCCCGTGGACCATCTCTCAGTGGCCGTGGGCTACATTTCGTGGCCGTAGGCCATTTTGCCCATTTCGGAGCCCGGTTCCCGGTTTTCGGAGCCGTCAGGCCGTGTGCCTCAGTTCGGGACCACCTAACCATCTCCGAGTGCTCCGGTTTTTGGCATGCATCTCATTTACTCCCTTGTGAGGGACACTGGGGCCTGAGAGACCCACTTCGTGGCCGAATGCCACTTTCGGTGCTTAACGGCCTATTTTCGGGACCCCGAACTGCGTATTTTGGCCCCCGAACATTCGTTTTGCATCAGTTTTCGTTCATTTTTGGCAGGTACCTCTGTTTTATCACCAGGAAGGTCACTGAAGGGTGGGAGGCTAGCAATTGTCTCAGCAACCAGTTATATTCCTCCGGCACCCTCCGACGCCTGTTTTTCTCACTTCCGAGCCAATGTTGACCACCCTAGGGCCATTTTCTTCAACCCCAAACCACATATTCGTGTTGTACACACATGGGAGGACCCTAATATGCTATGGCCAGCCACTAATTGTTGTTGAACCTTTTGAACCCCTCCTAAAAATGGCTTGTTCTCTCTCCTGTTTTACAGTTTTCAATTTTGAATCACAGGGTTGTGTTCAGCACACATGGGAGGACACTAATCTCATATGGCCGGCCGCTAATTCAATTGGCCCATTTTGACCCTTGGCCGGCCGGCCATAGGGGGTGGCCGGCCGGCCACCTGCAAATCTGAAAACTGGCCGGCCTTGTTCTTTGGTCCTGGTACTTTACAGCTGTGTAGCTTTTTCCCCCAAAGGATCTGATTCCGGGGAAAACTTTTAGAGGGAAAGTTGATGCCTTTTCCCTCCACTTTTTTTTCCCTCCTTTTCTCCCCCATTCTTGTCTATATAGCTGGCTTCCCAGCTCTAGAGAAAGGGTTGAAAAATTGCTCTCAAGCATATACACACTATATCTCTCTATCTCTTTCATTCTCTCAAGTTTGGCCCCATTTTCTTCATTACTACCAAGCACCACCACCACCACTCCATTTCTAGCACCTTGAGAGGATTTCCAGCAGCTAAGAGGCAGCAAACTCAAGCCAAGAAGCAACAAAAGCATTGGTCTCCAAGGGTAAGCCATTTTTCCTCTTTTGTAGCTCATTTTTGCAACAATTTCTTAGCCTATTTGCTTACTGTTTTGGGCTCCGACCCTAACTGAAACTAGGCTTTTTTTGAGCTATTCTACATGTTTGTTTAAGGGCTCAACCCTGTTTGAGCCCCCCACTTGGTACTTGCTTCAATACCCTCTTGTATGCCACTATTTTGCATGGTATTTTTAGCATATGTGTAATCTGTTTTGGGGCCTGATGTAAACTGAAAATAGGCCTATTTTGAGCCCTTCTACAACATTGTAGAAGGGATCAATCTTGTTTGGGACCTCCATGTATCACTTGCTTCATCACCCCTCTTTGGTCCCTATTTTTTGCATGCTTTGTTAGCTCACCTTGCTTCTGTTTTTCGGCCATGACCAGAACTGAAAGTGGCCATATTTTGACCCCCTTGTCATGTTTCATTAAGGGTCTTTGGCTGTTTGAGGAATGTTTTGTATACTTCATGTTATACCCCTTTGTTGGCCTATATCTTGCATTGCATTTTGAGCATGTTTGTATACTGATTTGGGGCTTTTCATCTACTGTAAATATTCATATTTTTGGTCCCCCTTCAGTGTTTTAGAAGGGTATTTTCCTGTTTGGGCTTTACATCTACCACTTGCTTCATTGCTTCCCTTGAGGAGCCATTTTTGCATGCCATTTTAGCCCTACTTGTGATTGTTGTTTGGCCTTGTTTTGTACTGTAAAAATCTGAGTTTTGGGGCTTCCTTGCTTCTTATTTTTCATGTCATGTTCAAATTATGCATGTTTTGTATAGCTACAAGTAATTTCGGATGACTAGTTTTGCATTTCGGGAGAGATTCCATGCATCGGGTATTATTTCGCCGGGTTTCGGGGCTGTTTTGCCCCTCATTTTGCTACTGATTTTTTTTCATGTTTGCGTGTCATATTCCGTGTCTTTGCCATGTCTCATTAGAGTGGCATTTCGGTGCCTGAGGGTCCGTTCTCGGTTTGCGTGCCCGTGGGCACGTACTTCGAGGCGTCTTGTTTTCATCTGATGGCCTCCTATGTGAGTGTAGCTAAGGCTCTCTCATGTCGGTATAAGCCCATTATTGCATTGCGTATGCCATTTCATCCGTAGCATTGTGTATGCTCGGTTATGTATTACCTCGTATAACGTGTATGCCATTCCATGACATTGTGTATGTTAGGATCACATATTAGTTGCATTTCACGCATATCATGCATATTGCATCGTGTTTGGGATAGGAGTTAGCCCGGGCACGGAAAACGAGGCGCGTTTCGTACTCCGAGTGACGGAACGTGTCTCAATTCCCAAGTCACCGACACTCCGGATTATCCGTGATGGAGTTAGGTTTTGTTGTAGCATTCATATGCATTCATTCTATATTGAGTCGTGCAATTCGGCTCCTCGGCCATCATGCATCGAGATGCGTGATTGGTGACACGAGGATCGAGGCATGCATATATCTGTGAAATACATTGCTATGCCCCTTTCCTGCTCTCTGTTGCAGCATATCAAGAATCAGCGGTCTTCCGAAGCTTGGCGCGCTTTTCGAGAAACATTGCGAAACAGAGGCTAATTGGGGCATTCTAGTGGATTTCCGCGCAAGGCATCCCAAACATACATCGTTCATCAGAAGCAAGGCAGTCCCTGGCTTGCATGCCAGTTTACAGTTTTCTTAGTTAATTTGTTAATTAATTAGGGATTTGTATATTATTCGGACTGTAATATTTGGACTGTATTATTCTTTCATTTGGGACTGTATTATTATTCGGACCCTCTGCGCGATGGCATAATTGTAATAAGTGTGCGTGAGTGTGATGTATGTCTTCCAACCCCACGTCTTTCTTCCCTTTTATTTACCTGCTTATGATGGTTAGATTAGGGCATATTTCAATTAGCATACAGTATGACAGCATGTTTCCATCATTCATCTGTTTTGCACGCACCGGGCTCGGCGCATCATACAAACTGCATTTGTATTTCAATTCCAAATTGAATACGTGTTAGTTGTAGCATTCCATATGCCATGTTTAGAATAGCCGAGCCTGTTATAGTTTACATCTTTGCATGTGTTGCATTAGGCATTTCAGCATATTTAGGATCATGCATGATTTCTAATGAGCTTCTGTTTTGGCTTGGAGTACTCGGTGAGTTTTTATGCTTTAGCATCCTTGCATGCGTGTGAGTGACTGCCATGATAGCATGCTTGCCATGAGGCTATTTGCTTATGTGATATAACTGCCTTGAATGCCTGTGGGTGGAGGTTGGGTTACTTGGAGTGGGACAAATCACTGATTGTTTGTTTTAAGCCCACTAGATAGTGGCAAAATCATGTTTTCTTAAGCCCACCCGAGGGTGGCAAATCCACGTCTTAGCCTACCTGCGGGTAGCACCATCAAACCATTTTCAAACAAACAAACATGAAATGCTTTGTTCCAATTCAGGCGACTCAGTCTATATTTGTTTGCTGCGAGCATCACATAGTAACCTAGGCTAATAACCGGAATAAGAACACACAATGTTTTCAAAAACAGATATCATGGTTAGTAGAGGCCGGTCTTTGACCGGTGCGAGCGGGGGTGCTCACGAAGTGACCTTCCCCAATCGTACCCAAGTTCCCGAGCCGAGGCAACTTTGGTGATGACGGACACGTGGCCTTTGGCACCGAGTCAGGGTTTCCTAAATTTCCCCATAAAAAATATTTAGGTGGCGACTCTGTATCTGGCAAAGCAGTCTATGTTTGGCACTTCTTTCAAAAATCTGTTTTCTCAAAAACGATTTGCCGGATTTGGACTCTTTGGTTCAAGATTTAGAACCGTGACAATCGAGTCCTTGAACTGTAGTGAGCCCAAATGAACAGAACAGGACCTAACCCTCCCGGGGCGTTCGGGGACGTCTACAGTTTCTGGCGACTCTGCTGGGGATTTAGAGTACTTGACTCGAACTCGTGATATCTTGTTTTGACTACACTTGTGTGTTTCTTTGCATTGCATTTGCATTGGTGCGCCTAGGACACCGTGTTTGCCATCTGCTATTCCTGAGCGGTTTGCCGGAGGCTTGTCTTGTCAAGGCATGTCCATAAGGCTGATCGGTTACGGGCTCTGCCAGTATGGGAACACAAACCCCGGTTTTACCGGGGCACCCTTTTTGACCATTCGACCTAGTGCATATTCGGATCCATAGTGACCATTCCAAACTAGGACAGGTTGCTTACCCGTTTATAGGTTGTTTGAAACCGCTGTGTGCGTAGTGAAACCCTAGTTCCTGACAAAATAGGACAGGGAAACCCTACCCCAACATAGGGGTGTTTTGGCTCTCACTTATTTGTTATGTGCTTGTTAGAGTGCATCTCTACAGAGAATGCATGTATCAGTTCAGTAGTTTGGGCATCAGGCCCGCAGGCACCAGTTCAGTATTTTGGGATTCAGTTTACCTGAGGGTAACAGTTTACAGGCAGAATTTTGGGGGCAGAATTCAGTAGAGGGCACAGTCATCCTGTTATGCTCGTATTTATTTTGGTGAAATCAGGCTGAGATGCTCTCTATTTCTCTTTTGCTAGGGGGATAGTCCTGGAACCATAGCTTCAGAAGGCTCCAATATCCCCCGGGTACATCGGACTAGTACTGATAGACTTTGTTAGGTCAGAAATTCAATTCAAGGGCAGCCAGTGTTCTTTCGCTGAGGCAAGGCAAAGAAAGGCCAGTCAGGACTCACCGGTTCATCTGATCCGCAAGTCACCAGTCACATCACCTTTGTTCGGACTCAACAGACCGTAATGGCACAGGGTTCGGAAGAATTTGTGGCCGTGGTAGCGGCGTTAAATCAGGGAACTGCCATGCAGGCTGAGACCAGTATTGAAACGCAGCGCCCATCTGGGGCATCTGCCTCACATCCAGCTTTGGGACCCCAGCCGAACTTTGACCCACTTCCGCCAGTTGAAGATTTGCAGTGTCCGAATCCTCGAGAAAGGTTGACCCAAGCCCGAGTTTTCAGACCCCTGGTGCAGTCTAATCAGAGGCTTTATCCCCTAGATGCTAATGACCTCGATCTGACCGCAGTGAAAATTGCGAACCTTGAGAAGCAATTCAAAAAGGCACAGGGCCTTAACTCCATTCCCGACATTGAGGATGGGCACACCGAGTCTGCTGTACGGCTCCCAGACAGATTCAAAATGCCATATATTGACCGTTTCGACGGGTCTGGAGATCCAATGGTACATATCCGACTTTTCTTGGATGTCCTGAAGCCGATGGGTCTGACTAAGCCACAAAAACTCTCTCTGTATGGAAGAACCCTGTCGAGTGTAGCAGCCACTTGGTACGCTAAGTTGGAGGACAAAGTGAAGCAAAACTGGGAAAAATTGGCTAAGGCCTTTGTCGATCAGTATTCCTACAACACCCAAGTTGAAATGACCATCCAAGAACTTGAAGCAACCCGCCAGAACCCAACAGAGCCTTTTGCGGAATTTGCTACAAGGTGGAGAGCAAAGGCAGAACAGATGACAGATCGCCCTTCTGAGAGAAATCAAGTGCAGATGATGGTGCGAAACCTCGAGCATGATATGTTGCAAAAATTGATAATCGCTCCATTATTCACTTTCAAAAGTTTGCATGAACTGGGGATTCAAGTTGAGAATGCGTTCAACAGCGGGATCATTCCCAGAACAAGTGAACCGACAAGGAGGGCGATTGCAGGGAGTACCAATGCCGGAAGTAGCACTATTTCCGAACCCACTGAAATCAATACAGTCGTCATAGCCACCCCTTTTGCCAAACCAAGCCTACGACCAGCCAGCCCAGCCTAAGCTCAGGGTAGAACTTTCACCCCTCTCTATATGAGCCTGACTAGCGCACTAAAACTCCTGATGGAAAAAGGGCATCTCAAACCCCTCGATCCTCAACCTCTTCCCGACCCACTCCCAGCCAGACATAACCCCGCCAAGTACTGTATGTACCATCAGTAGCGCGGTCATGGCACCGACCGTTGCTACCGCCTTCGTCATGAGGTCCAAAATCTCATCGACAATCGGACGATAGCCCTACCTTCAGACCCAATGACCAGACATCTCCTGCCTACCTCAATCACATCCATATACTGCCATCCACCTATGACCCCAGCATATACATCACCCCGGCCCATCTACCCAAGCCTGAGGTGTTTATCCCAGAAAGCACGGACTTATGCATGATGGGTGCACCTGAACCCCAATCATCTCAAACCCGAGAACCCACTACTTCTGAGTTGATGGGAATGATAAAAGATCTTCAAAGAACTGTGACCGATCTGGCCTCCGGGACATTGGCTCCATCATCGACCACACCATACACTGGGAATTTCATGTCAAAAGGCTCCCCAGTCTTGGGGCGGGCTACATCTGAGGAAGGCCAATCCCGTGGCAAAGTGGAAGCGAGTGCAAAGAACAAGGTAGGGGCAGGCATTGATCCCCATGAGCATCTTCTGTTGGCTGTTGAGGCTTTGAAAGCCGAGGGACTGAACAAAGAGCAAGTCCTCGCAGTTGTTGCAAAAAACTGTGGATGACACTTTCGCTACTCAAGTCAGGAGCAGTCCGAATCAAAAGGAAAACCGGGAGAAGGGCCGATATACCAGAGGCAATCCTGTTAGCTCTAACCCTCCACTCGGAAGAGATCAGCAAACCAGGCCAGCACCTGCCAATCCTTTTTCTGGTGCGTCCAGCAAAAATCCACAAACCCAGAAGTACCAACCCCGAGGTCAGAGGGTTTTCCATGCCCTCTACATGCCTTTGTCCAAAGCTCTCCAAATCCTTGTTGGACAAGGCCATCTCAAACCTCTTGAGCCTCGGCCTCTCCCGAACCCTCTTCCGGCTACACATAATGTTGCCCAGTATTGTGCCTTCCATCAACAAATCGGTCATGGCACTGACAATTGCTTTCGTCTTCGCCACGAAGTACAGGATTTATTTGACAACGGGGTCATCCTTCTGCCAAACTCTGCAAAGTCTATCGGCACTGGGTCAGTGAACTTGGGGGATAATGTGATTATGTGATCGAGGGATGAACCAGCTGCGGGTGGCACTCGATTAACTCAGACGTGGGAATGGCACGCACCGTCCTGAGCATTTGGCCAATGCTACATTCTGACTTGGGTATTGAGTCAGTCTTGTTGTTTTGTTTTGAGTTTGTCCTTTTGTTTTGAGTCAGTCTTTTCATACTGAGTCAGTAGGATCTGTCTTGTTGTATTGAGTCAGTCCTGTTGTACAAAAAGTCGGGTGATTCCCGGAGCGGGGGGTGTTGCCTCGGATGTCACCATTTTGTTTTGTGTTTGTCTTTTCGTTTTGTTTTGAGTCTGTTTCTGTTAGGGGGCCAGTTATGTCATCAGATTTTGAATGAAACAGCAATGATTTCCACGCTCTCGCATTTGCTTCTGCCGTGTGCTAGTTGTGCCGGGATTTGAATGAAATGGCAGTGCATTCCACCTGCTCTCTTGTGCTTTGAAGCCATTGTATTGACCTAAGTTTTTCAAAACCTTTTTGAACACTGCGGTGAAAACAAAGAGGGAGGAATTCCTCGGGATTTGCAAAACTTTGACCAAATTGAGAGAAAGAGAGGCGTGCTAAGCCATTAATGAATGAAATCGTGCTTGTTAGTGTGACTACTGAGAAGGACCCTAGCTTTGATCTAGATTGGTCCTACACTGTCTTCAGTACGAGCGATTTGTCGTTTTCTTTAAAACTTTCAAAAAAAATGTTTTGCGCGGTCCTGCGAAGACATGTATGGAATCGCTTTTGAGATTGTGCAGCTTAGGATCGCTCTCGGCCTCGGGACTCAACCCCTTTGCTTTCAAACCTTGAACTTGGATTCAGAACATTCAAATGACAATCATGATATGAGGCCTGTGTGGCCAGATTAGAAGCAACCCTCGAACAAGAGGCACCAAAGTCAGATCAAGAAGATTAGACCTCATCAGAAGAAGTTTGCGAAGCCGAATCAGAAATACCCTTCGAACTAGGAGCAAAGATGTCAGATGTGCTCGAAGGGTCGAAGATGAGTCCTCTTGCAAATCAACAGCCACTCTCCTAAATACGGATAGCTTCGAGATCCTAAAACCATTTGGCATGGACTAGCTACACTTTTACCCTTTAGAGGCTCGCTGGGCCGAAAACCCGGAAGGGCGACCCAGGCAAAAGTTAGAGCGAAGAAAAAGAATGAAAAAAGAAAAAAGAGAAAAAATGCAAAGATACAAAAAATACAAAAAGAAAAGAAAAGAAAAATGCAAAAAAGAAAAGAAAAAAAAGAAGAAATGAAAAGAATTGAAAAGAAAAGAAAAACATAGCTCGCAAGGTTGAAAACCTGCAACAGGCGCCTTGGCAAAAGTTAGAGCATAAAAAGGAGAGGTTAAATACCTGAGTGTACCTTAACCCCGAACTACGTAAGGCTTGATTCCCATGTTTGGGATACGTAGGCAACTTCATTCTGAAGTCCAGCCGTAAAACACTTCAATTGTGTCCATACGATGGTTCTGGTCATCTTTGTCTTCTCTGTATCTGAGGACTTGGTTGTCACTCTGAGGACTGACTACAATGCGCCGTGGTGCTATCCAAACAAGGGGCAACTTTTCGTTGCCATTCAATGCGCTGCGGTGCCGTTCAAACAAGGGGCAACTTTCTGTTGCCATGCAGTGTCCTTCAGACAAGGGGCAATTTTCCTTCGGGTCCGAGGTTGCGCATCTCAAGAGTAGGTTCCGTGCTTGTTGAGCATTGGTTGTTTGCAAAAATAGTTTTTGAGAATTTTTACCGAGGTTGACTAATTCTCTCTAAAATTATTCCATCTTTTCCAAAACTGGACCATTTCCTGGACCCAAAAAAGGAAAATTTTCAGTGCTCACAGCCCGACTTGCATGATTTTAAATCAAAAATCGAACAAGCATGTTAATCTAACTCTCATTTTGGTCAAAACTGTTTTAGTGGAAAGCAAAAACAAAAAATGGTCAAAATGATGAACTAAGGGCACAGTTGAGTCAGGTGTTCTGTCTTTTCCCCATTGTCAACATACTTGCTGAAAAGGGCACTCTATTTGCCGGAAGGGGCACCGTATTCGCCAGAAAAGGACACCACTGAAGCTAACCACAAAAGGGCTGAAAGCTCTCCCATCCTCCAAGCAGCGAGGTATCGAGCCAAGTGCGAAGCACGAACTGGAATGGGGCAAGATATTCCACTCCCTCATCTGGACAGATCTTATCACGTTCAAACTCCCCAG